>JARWLC010000005.1:19025000-19625000 GCA_033318265.1 Phyllotis vaccarum | reverse complement strand
CCCAGTGTGGATGCTGGTATCTGAAAACAGGTCCTCTGCAAGAGAAGTATGAATTTCTAACCACTGATCCATCTCTCTAGTCCCAACATTGTTTTATTTCTCATACCAATATCTGATTTAGGAATGTATTTCTGTATGCTGTGAATATCATTCTTTAAGTAAAAGACTGTTTGGGCCCATGACAGGCACCATAGCAGTAGTCAGAAATCAGAGTATAGGTAGTAGAAGAAAGGCAGAGTCAGTAAGAGAGATCAATCCAGCCGCTCAAGGAAGCAACATGTAAGGAACATAGGTGAGCCACGGGCCACGTGGCAGACAGATTAATAGAAATGGGTTAAGATGAAAGCTAGCTAGCAATGTGCCTGAGCCATAGGCTGAACAGTGCGAAATTACTATAAGCATCAGAGTCATTTTTGGGGGGGAAAGCGGCTACAGGCAGGGCTAGACCATGGGGCTAGTCAGGGCAGAAACATCCTGTTACAAATATCTAATGAAATTTGAAATGTATTTCAATATATCGTATGAAAGAATTATTTTTAATGCATAGCTTGTTTTCCCAATGCAGAATTTGAGTATTCCCTTCATTATTTGGTGGTGTTTGCCTTTCAAGTATGTCTTAAGTCAGTTTGGGTTGCTATAAACATAGAGGGGCTAGCTTAAAAACCAGACTTCTTTACAGTTCTAAAGCTGGAAATCTGGAGTTCAGGTCTTACCATGGGATGTAGAAGGGACCTCTTGCAGGTAGCAGACTACTGGTTTCTCATTGTGTCCTTATAGGGTATATAGAAGGATCCCATTCGTGAGGACCTTTGTACTACCTCATATGTGAGTGGTGTTTCAGGATATAAACTTGTGGGGGACACAAAGGTCTAGTCTATAACACCACAGCATAACTTCTATAGGACACACACATGCACACACACGCACATATATATATGCGTGTGTTATATATAATTATATATATATATGTTATATATAAATTATATATATATATAATTTTTAAGAGGTAACTACTTCATTTTATCAGTCCTCTTAACATATCTAAAAAGTATAAATATAAAGAAGACAAATATAACTATCCTCTTCTACTATGTGGAATTAATAATGATTAATTTTTAAAGACGAGTATTGGTAGTATGAGGGATGTTTTCTATACTACTGTGTTACTGATAGGACAACTTTCACAATATTTTCTGAAAGATTCATTCATTGATACGTCTTTAAATGAACTCCAAAATTGTTTACATTCTCACAAAAATGGAGAAGCTTCATGGAGAAGCTCTTTAAATTGTGTTGGATCATGAAATAATTTGCAAAAACTGATGTTTTCAACTAGGAAATATATTTTCTTAGCACCTCTTTATATTTCTCAATAGTATTTCAGTTTTTATACATAAGTATAAAAATAATTTGAGTTGTATTATATAATTACACTTAATGTGATTTGAAATTTTTATTTTTAATAAGATTAATGATTAAAGTGATTATTGCTGGTGCATTTTGTTCTTTTTACATTGGATTTGTACTGGAATGTTTACTTTCTCTAAATTAAATAATGAAATAGAAACATTTTTCACCAAATAATTTTCTTTATTTTACTATGCATAGAATGTATGTGTAGAAACAGGTGTGTGTTTGTACATGTGCATGTGAGTGCACATGGACATGTGTACACATGGATGTGGAGGCCAGGGCTCAGCATCAGGTACCTTCCTCCATTGTTATCCATCCTAATTAAAAACATTCTCTCTCTTTCTTTGAGATTAAAGTATAATCCATCTTAACTTTTGAGAAGGTTCTCTCACTGAGCACAGAGATCATTGATAAGCTAGAGTGCTGGCCAGCAAGCTTTATGGACCAACCTGTCTCTTCTCTGCCTCCTACCCCACCCAGTGGTAAGGTTACACATATGCCTTACCATAATAGGATCTTTACATGGATGCTGGTGATCCTACCTCAGGTCCTCATGCTTGATTGGAGGTATTTTATTGACTGATCAATTTCCCAGCACATAGCCACAGTGTATGTATGTATATGTATATGTATATATATATATATATATATATATACACACTGAAAGAACAGTTTATATTATATTTAAATTGTTATATTTCATTCTGCAGCTCACCAATGATTCTAAAATGTACTGATGGAAACTAGAATACAAAACCAGATGCTGTAAAAATATTATTTTTGCATTCAAGGCATATTTAAAACCAATAAAAAATCAACTCTAAGACACATGCTATTAATTAAAAAACAATAAAAGATCAGCTCAATTATTTTGCAGCAGTGGCTCCTCACAGACCTCTGTGAGTGAGTAACTGAATACAAGATGAGCTACTCTAGATTTCCTGTTTGATGTTGCCCACTCAGCCTCTTTTTTGGCTGCTGTGCTTTTTCCCACTCCTGCTTATTTTTATTCTGGCTTCTAGATGCCTGTGGCTGTGTGTTCACCAATGTTAAACAGGCAGTCTGCGTCCTCCAGCTGGATGCCCTGCTTTTTGAGAAATGTCTGTGGTTTTATTGCAACAAGTACTAATGAAAGTTGGTCCAATTACATAAACTTATTAAATATTATATGAATCACGTTGCTACCACCACTGATGTATGTTGTGATTCATTCCCATTTAATGACAATAAATAGTCATTCCCCCAGACAGGGAAGCTTTTGCAGATGGCTACCTCTGCTCCTCAGCTGGCTGCTGTTCCCCCAGAAAGCTGACTTGGCTCCACAGCCATGGAAACTACAGTCTAACTAGGATGCTGATGAAGAACAAGCCCTGAGCAGTGCAGAAAGGGAGTCATTTGTCACGGGACAGAATTTCTTCCCATTTGTAGGTGTAGGCGAGAAATGCAGGATAAGGTCATGGGCAAAGTTCAGATGCAGCTTTATTTCTCTTAAAAAATACATGTACTACAACTTATGCCATTGAGTCCATTTTTTAACATCAACAGCCATGCCTAGAATTTATACAATTTTCTGACTTTTTAAAAGATATTTTTATTGATTAAATTCATCCTTTGGCTATAATATATGTACACACACATATATACATATAATTCTTTTTATTCTCATCACCACCTCTTCTATCCCCCTCCACCACCATCATCCTGTTCCTTCTCCTCCCTACAGGCCCCCTTCCCACATTCATATCTTTTGTCTTATGACCCACTGAATTTAACCGTGGCTGTCTGTATAACTACAGATTATAAACGAATGGCTGGAGCTTGGGCAGAGTCACCAGTGGTTACACAACTGAAGGAAATGTCTGACCTTCCTTCAGAATCCACCAGTAGAATCCACCAGGCACTGACAGTTCATGAGCCCTTCCTGATCGACAATTGGCTATTGACAGGTTCAGTCTTGCGCAGAACCCTATACATGTAATTGCAGTAGCTGTATCATCCCCTAAAGACAGCACTTCCCAGCCTGTAACCCCAATTTCTCTCTCTCTCCAATCATCCCTCCTTCCCCATCTTCTCTCTCTCTCTCTGTCTCTCTCTCTGTATGTTTCTGTGTCTATGTCTATCTGCCTGCCTCACGTCGGTGTGAGTGTGACAGGCAGATGTATGTGCACAAGAATAGATGTGCCTCTGGAGACCGTTGGCATTGGATCTCTCTGGAGGGTCAGTCTTTGTGAGCTATCCAATGTGGTATTGGGGTCTGGTCTATAGGCATTCTTAACAGTTGACCCATCTTTCCAGCCCCTTGGCTCTTAATTGTTTCTTCTTCCCTTTCAGAGATGCTCTCTGAACAGTAGTAACAGGAATAATATGTCTCAACTCAGCTTACTTGTATTTACTTGAACCACAGGTCTCTGTGTTTACTGCGGTACACTGCAAAAAGACACATTTGTAACCATGAATGAGGATAGCATTTGTTTATGGATTTAAACATAGCTTTAGAAGGCTGCTTTACACTGTCATTTTTGCTCAACAACTGAAGGGAGTTTCCTTTTAGGCCCTACGACCTCTCCAGCCCTATGTTTTTCAGGACTTGCTTTTATTACATGACCTTACAAATATTAAATGGAACCTACTCTTGTTTCATTTAAGGCAGCTTTTATTTCTGGAAGTTTCAAACAAATCCACGGGATAAAATGAAATTTCTTGAAAAGAAATGAAAGCGAAGTGTGGGGATATTTTCAAATATAATAAAAACAGCTCCTCCTGGCTTCTTCTATCTCCTCTGCCTTTCTATGCCTGCCTTAAATACTTTTTTCACTTAGTGAAGGCGTGGCACCACCACTGCCTGACTAGGAGCCTGGGACTCCTTCTGTAAACTAAAATGATCTTGAACTCAGATTAGATTAAGGGCGTAGGTCACCCTGGATATTCCCTGTGCTGGGATTAAAGGTGTGAGTTACCACTGTCTGATCCTCCTAGACTGACCGTGGGTAGATCCTTCTGATATCTTTGACTGTTTTTATTATATTTGAAAATATCCCCACAGCCAAGTATACTTATGAACACCTTTAATTCCAGTACTTGGAGGTAGAACCAGGTAGACCTCTGAGTTTTACACTCACTTTACAGAGTGAGTTCTAGGACAGACAAGACTACACAGAGAAACCCTGTCTCAACCCCATCCTCCAAAAACATATCTGGTAATGTGATTATAAAATTATAAAAGCAAACTGCCACAGTTCTCCCCTTTCTCCTTCCCTCCCTTCCTTCCACCCCCTCCCTTCCTCTTCTTTTCCTGATCTTTCTCCTACCTCCTCATTTCCCTCTTCCTCCTCTTCTTCCTCTTCCTCCTCCTCCTTCATTCCCAGCCTCCTCCTCTTTTTTCCTTCCTATTCTTCTTTATTTATTCCATCTCTTTGCTGTTGTGAGATGTAGTCTTGCTACGTAACAGGGTCGCCTCCAAACGATGATCCTTATACATCAGTACACACTGTGCCTATGCTGTGATTTACACATGTGCTCCATCCCCAGTTTAAAATTAATTTTTATTTGGATTTTGAAATAGCTTTCATGATTGAGGGGTTAAACATAGTGGAAGCCTCATTGGCTTATAATTCCTGACCTTGCTTTTTATAGGGTCAAAACTCATTTGTAGGAATATATTCTAGGTTGCCTAGTTAAATGTCAATCATATTATCTGAATTCCTCTTTCATGTCTTGTCAGAAAATTGGGGGATTAACCAGAGCCTCACAATATCCCTTTGCTGCCAAATTCAGATCATCTCTCATTTGGCTGGTTCTTCAGCCAAGGGGACTGATAAAACCTATTTATATCATGGGCTCACCAATTACTGATAGAAAAGACAAGCCCTGAGCATAGAAGAGTGATTAATTCCTGTACCACCTGGCTCTGTGTGTGTGTGTTTCAGAAGATCATTCTTTTTCTCACTTTGTTACAGTTTGATAAAATCCAAGCTTAAATTTATTCTTTCAGATTATACTGTCCTATTCTTATCCTTAACAAGCCTGGAACTTTAGAAAGTGAGTTCGGTATTGTGTTAAAAAGTGTTCTCAGCTCCTATTTGTCTGTGTTCTTACATTACAAAATTCAGTGATCCAGTGTAATAACAGGGCAAGTAGGAGGTCCTTAAAAGGAAGACGGGAATGGATCGAGACAATGGAAGGGTGATTTAGGGGAGAATCAGCAGGAACATGGTTTCCAGGACACACCGTTTGGTATGTATATGCGCTGTACTTTCTCATCTAACTATGGCAGTTAGTGTATGGACATCTATTTTCTACTGCACGGTGCAAACATTGCTTGAGAGTCCACGCAGAAGTAAGTACTATAACTTGGTTTCAGCCACATTCAGTGCAATTTTTTTCTTTTAATGTTGTTCTTTATTTAGCCATTGGCTAGGTCATTGTAGGGCATGTTGGCCATTTTATCAAAGGAATGAAAAGAGGGCTTTTCTTTCTTTACTTTGACCCTTATAGCAGGATCAGAATTTAATGAAATAAAAGTGATACGAGACATAATATTGTTATCAAAACTAATTTCTGGTCCCTGGAAAACCCAATTTTTGAAAAAAGACAAACTTTCATAGAGAGAGTTTCCTCATTACAGAATGAAAGTACTTTGCATAACCTAGAGTGCACAAGGGGGCCAGGGGTTAGCCTTGGATAGACTATAACACTGTGCTGTCCTTATTTACACTACCATTTTTACCTTATGATATCAACATTTACTGTGGGCTGTTTTCCTTATCAAAGAACACTAGAGTAGCATGCCTTATTTTGGGTCCCTGGGTTGCTACTTCTTGCTTCTTGTGGTGAGGTCACTATGAGACCAGTTTTCTGAATAGAACTTTAAATATAGCCTTTGTACTCTATTTTCTCAGCTAATTTACATGTGCCTGCCATATCACTGGTTTCCCTTGAAAGAACATGCAGAATCTCCAACTAAGTCATGACGTTTGCCATTGCCTAATGGCAGTGGTGGCTAAGATATGGACAGTCGATGGAGGTTTGAATTAAGTTTTATTACAAGGCTCTTAGCTCCTCTTTCTTTTTGAAATGGATTTTGGAGGCATCAAGAAGGAGTCTGGGTTTTGTACTATCTTTCATGATAATATTGTTTATTTTCTTTTCTAGTCTTTCAGGGAGTGCTTATTTTGTGCTCACAGTAGTTTGTATTTGAAGTTTCTCGTCTTACTGTTGATGCCCTTAATCTGACTGAAAGCTTTCTCTGTCTGGTTCAAAATTGCACACTCAGCATATAGCCATACTCTTGATACTAATGATCTGGTTGTAGAGTGAATTTTAATTGTGTGGTTGGCTTCAGTAATTTACAGATACTTTTCACTTAATATTGAACCAGATCACTATGTTATAAAAGCCTGATATTATTTCAATAGAGAAGATAAATACTTCAAAATGAGATTTTTTTAAAGATTAAGATACTCTGAAAAGTTTGAGTAAGGAGATCACACGTACATAAGCACAGCCATGGGCTTCCTCTGTTAGGCTGCCCCTGATTGTAGGGCCTGTATCTTTTCCTTGCCTGTATTTCAAAACTTTTGTTTTGTAGAAAATAAAAGAATGCAAAAAGGACAGAGAATTGATATAGTATTTTATTCTTGCTCAGAAGTAATATAAACTGTCTCTTACAGTAAAAGACTAATATGGATGCATTAGCCATTTTCAGGTCAAGTTCATTCTTCAATCCATTATAATATGGGCCCAGCATTATGATGTGGGTCCACTTAAATCAATCCAACACAAATTTATCGACCATTTTTATGGGTGATGAAATGTATGGGACTCATTTAAATAAAATAAATATTGAAGCAAAACTAAATATGAGCCTTTGCTCCAGCCACATATACACCAAAGAACACAATAACATTTCAAGTAGAAAATCTTTAAAAATATATAGGTAAAGAACCGAGACTATTTTATGGGAATAACCATCTCTTCTCCGTCTCTTCTTTCTCATTCTCTCTCCTTTTTTGGACTTATTATTGTCTTTTTGAATTACTGGGCTGAAATCATAAAATGATAATCATGAAATTCCCCAGAAGTAAATCAAATGTTACACTTTTGGGGAAGAGGCCACTCTGTTGGTGTCTTTGGGGGCTACTTTTTGTTGCCAACTCTATTGGTGATGTTTTTTTTCTAGAAATATTGTGAGAAGAAGCTCAGTTTTTTTTTAAAGCCAAATATAAATAAACATAAAAACTCCTAGTGAATTAAGGCAGCAATTCCCTGAAGATTTCTTTGGAAAGTGGTCACAAAAAGTGATCATAATTGCTAACTTTTTTCCTTACTTAAAAGGCAAAGCAAACAAAACAACCAACTCACATGTTCATTGTTCAGAGAAAATGAAAGGAAGCCTCACAGAATAAAATTTCAGCTCATGAGTATTACATAGAATTTATCATGTCTATATTTGACATATTAGGGCAGGAAGATGACTCAGTCAGTGAAGTGCATAATGAGCATTTGTATGATCTTAATTTAGATTCCCGTGCCTGTGTACAAAGTTGGATATGGTGGCACATGACTATAACCTTAACTCTAGGAAGGCAGAAACAAAAGATCCCTGGGGATTAATAGCCAGCTTAGCCAAGTTGGTGGGCTCTAGGTTCAACAAGAGACTGTTTTAGAAAATACGGTGGAACACGCAACAAGCTATGGGTCAGCAGTAAAACTCACTTGTTGCTCGTTGCGAGTATATACACTCAATTCCCAGCACCCACACGGTGTCTCACTTCCACAACTCCAGCTTCATCCATAGCCTAAGTTCTAAGGTATCCTGCATGATGCACATATATTCATGAGGACAAAGTATTTAAATATTCATACACACAAGATAAACTAAGGAAAAAACAAGGTGAAGAATAACAAAGACACTGTATATTATTTTTTGGCTGCACATATGCACACACATATTGTACACTTGTATGCATATATACTGTGTACTCATACAGAGGTAGACGTTGTGTACGGCATGGTAGCTCATGCCTATAACCCTAGCACTCAGAACACCACAGACATAAGAAGCTCCACGGGTTCAAGGCTACATGAACTACACAACAGGTACCAGGGTAGGTCAGGGAGATTGAGAACCTGTCTCTAACAAAACGTGAGCATTCTGCTCATGTTTATTGACCATCATTCACTAAATTAAAACAATTTGTCTATCAATTCATAAATTGAGATGAGAAATTAGTATATAATTATGCATAAATATATATATTTGCACATATAGTAAATATATGTATTTAGAGTGATATGTACGTAGAAACATGGTATATGTGACATATATATATATATATATATATAAACATGTGGTATGTATATACATGCATGCAACATACAGAATAAAAAATTACTCCACTTAAAACAAAAGAAAATATGAATGAGTCTGGAGAACTTTACATTAAATTTAGTAAGTTATACACTGAAAGTCAAATACGTCATGTTCTCACGTATGTATAGAGTCCAAAATAGACTAAATAGACTTACAGCACGAAAGACTAGAAAGGTTATTGTCAAAGGCTGACGGGAAATAAAGTGGGGATCATATTTTAAAGAGTACTAAGTGACTAGATCCATAAATTCTAGGGATCCTATGACTAATGTTGTGATTGTGGCTACACACACACACACACATACACACACACACACACACACACACACACACACACAGAGAGAGAGAGAGAGAGAGAGAGAGAGAGAGAGAGAGAGAGAGAGAGAGAGAGAGGACAGAGAGAGAGACAGAAAAAGAGAGAAAATGGTAACTGTGAGGCATGGCAGCTGTATAGCTAATATGATTATAGTGATTCATCTCAAAATATTAAGTTGGGTGCCATAAATATATGTACATATTTTTCTCTGAGACAGGGTTACACTGTGTATCTCTGGCTAGCCTGGAACTCACTATGTAGTCCAGGCTGGCCTCTAATTCACAGAGATGGGCCTACCTTTGTATGATTGCTGAGTCTTGAGATTAATGGCATGCCCTTTCATGCCTGGTGTATACATTAGTCTATTTAATAAAGCTGTTAAAATGTGAATATTGTAATGTAATAACGATCTAAGTTAATGCTCAATGTAATTTATGACTTTGTTCCTGGGCATACATGTTTATATCGAGTGTCAGATGTTTGTCAAGATCCAAGAATTCAGTGGTGGAAACTTTTCTGCTTCACAGAGGTGGTGGCAAGAATATCCTGACCTTCCGTAGAGCAGATGACCATGAGTTAGCTGAGGATAAAGAATGCCTGCACCCAGCAGGAAGTGAGACTTTTGAGACCGCAACTCTCTCCCATTAGGTTGTTTGTTGCATTTCCTTACTGTACGGGGTACATCATGGTCATATCCCCCTTACCTTCTCTTGGTCCTCCACCCCTGCAGACCCCTTCTTCTGAACTCATTCACTTCTGCTTTCCTCTCTCCTTTTTTATCCTACAATTTCTGTGTCAGTGGTCATAGCTCTGAGTGCTCATGATTGCCAAAGCCACACCATATCTAGAACTCAGACATTGCTTTTTTTTTAAGTTTTAATTTTTATTAGATTAGCATTAGTTACCACAGCTCTTAAACAGGTGGGCTAGCCTCTAGTCCTTTGGACAGGTATGCCATAAGACATTTCCATGGGCAAAAATTCTGAGTTAAAGCTCTTTTGTCTGTTTTAAGAACAGATTAAAAAAATCTAGCAAACCTAAAATGGTTTTTATTCAGTCTCAGTCCAGATTAAGGGCTCAGTGATTAGAGCCCTTGCAAGTTCCACAAACTCTGATATCCAGAGATAACAAGACCTAACTGCACCTAGGATCTTTCAAACTCATTTCTTAGTCTTTGAAGCTAGGATTTGAAGGATGGCAGCAATTTTACTGAGACACTTGCTCCTCTGTCTCCCTTCTGCTGGTACCCTGGAAAGGTAACCTCTGTTGCACAGAGTTAGCTTTTCTTGGCTGAACGCCTGTAGCCCAAGTTCTGTAACTCTTGCAGCAGGTCAGACATTGTATTACCTCTTTGTGTTGCTAGCTGTATGCTCTTCTCCAAAACTGGGCAGTATTTGTGCCCCTCATTTAATGCCAATGACTCTTGCCTCTGACTAATAGAGCTCTGTTCCCACATCCAGTGACCTATTTCCTAGCTATGTAGAAAGGGCTATGTTCCTTTAGCTCACTTGTCATAAGACTACATAAGCACATGACTTCTCCAGTTAACATTTACCTATCTGCCACTACTGAAGATGTTCAGCTCCACAAGGCGAAGATACACAAATACTAAGGAGGACAATCTTCCTGCAAGGCTGTTTGCATGGGAATCATAGCGATGCTTTTTAAAGGTACAATTTGTTCTGTAAGACTTTTATACATGTGGTTTCTTGGTTTTTCTTTCTTAACTAAAAAAGATCCTTGTAAATTTCCTTACTAAACAAGGGAAGGTATTAGCTAATTCCTTTCATGTAATGATATACACACACAGTCCTTTCTACAAGCTAATCTTGTTTCCTGTTTGTCTCCAAGATAGACATCTCTAGGAAGGGAAGCTATGTTTAGAGTTCCTGGCATGATCAAGCCCAATACTGTGATGGCCTGTGCTAAACCTCACCATACTTCTCCTTGGTCATGTGGAATGGGCTAGGTTATGGTTTTCAATCTCAGCTACCAGTTTCAGAAGTTCCTTCCTTGTACCTTTATTTTAATATGACTCTGAGTCAATTCATCACAGTAGCCAGAACATCTATGATGTATAAAGCACTGTGCTAAATGTCAGCGATTATATATAAAAGTGGTGGGTGTCTGTTTCAGACACTCTTATAATCTCATTGAGGTCTGATTATTTACATGAATGGGGACAGGGTAAGAATCATGAGTCCTTTGACTCATCATTAGATGATTTCCTGGAACCTGTTCAATTTTAATGACTAGAGAGCTCTAATTCATTTCCTAGTTTTGTTGCAGGAAGGTTCCTACTGGCCACTATTCTAGAGTTGCAGCTTACTCTTCATATACACTATCTGTCCCTTTTCTCTACCAAACTTAAAGTATTTAATTATCAGTCAATACTGCGTTCTTATTTCCTCACCTATGATCTGTCTTCTGTGCCATAAAGCTAAGCTTTACTCATGGTTCTTTCCCCAGGAACTTAGTAAATATGAAAAATAGTGAATGAACGGATGAATGAGTGCATGAATAAACATACAAATAAACCATTTTTTAAATGAATGCTTAATCTACAACATGCGTTAGATATAGGAGACTTAATACAATTTCTTGAATTTATAAGCAAAACGAAGTCGAACAATCCTTCCTTCATATGCTTTATATTTGGTGGGGAATGTTGATCATTATATAGTCCTATATATAAATATGTGACTACGAGTGATATTTGTAGATTTTTGTCTCCTTAAGTAGTCAATAACTACCAATTACTCATCTCATTGTGAACTTTAAATTTCTGTTTGTTAATTGGCACAGAGATTTATCCTCACTAGATTTATGATTCAGTAAACCTGAACGTTTCTTGTTAATGTTAATGTTAAAGAACACTATACTGTTCCCTTTTTGTCTTCCTAGCATCTGACAAATGTGGTGGGAAAAGTTAATATCTTAGGCTAATAATGCCATTTTCTTTGCTGTTTAGAATTTTTATCCAATGGAGTGTTTAAAGCTGTTAGAATGTGGGTAACTCTAGATATACAGTCAGCTAATTTGTTTTCAATATATACTTATTTATTCCAGTAAAAATGAAGTTTGGAAACTTTTAATTCTGTGACACACATATCAGATTTCTCTGCATCAATGCAAATTATCTAAGCCTATTGATTTTTTAAAATTTTCTTTTATTTACAGAGCCCAACCTGAACATTCAGTTTCAGGGCACACAAATTTCACTTAGAAAGTATCTTCAATATTAAGATTCAAGTTTCAGGCAACGGGGAAACTTTCCATGTGTATAGAATTTTTTAAAAGTATGCCAGACAACAATTGCTCATTTACTTCTCATGTCCATCTGCCCTAGTTAAACCCAGTGCAATGATACTGCTTCCTCCACTTCAGGTCCCACAGTAAGCAATCTTCCAAGTGGCAGTTGTAAATAAAGTTGTCATATATACTGACAGTATTAAGTGAAGTAACACTACTCATAGGCCCTTCTCCCTTTCCCCGATTTTATAATTTGCATATAAGATTTTTTTTAAAGCTCTGAGCATATACCAGCTGCAGTCTTTAACGTCTCATGTTATTTTGTTAGCACAATGCCTGCCTACGTGGGCAAAAACATGGGAACTGCATCCTAATGCCATTGACAAGATTTTTTATTTTCATGATTACTTCTCTGCCTTTTTTTTTTTTTTTTTTTTTTTTTTTTGCCTGCAGGCAAAGGTTGGCATACATGTCAAGAGAATGTTCTCCAGCTGGGGCCTGCAGTACAGAGAATTGTATATACCAGGGGGCTCATGGGACTGTAGGCAGATTATTATGGTAATATTGGAGGCTCTTGTCCTCTCCTTCCCACAGCTGGGCCGCCTCTCTCATTGTAAGTATTGAAGCAATATGTTTTGCAAATTATACGTTGGGAACAACAGGGACCCAGTAAAGTGTGGAAAAAGAGAAACATTGCAAAATGTTGCCTTTAATATTATATTTTTCTTGTTCATCAAGTAAAATAAATTAAAGCTTTAATTTTTTAAAAATTAAATGAGGATCATATATTGAAAAAGAGCTATAAGAATAAAAACTTAATATTGATTTTATTGAGTGAGAATTTTAAGAAAATATCATTACAGAGAAATTAGACAGTAGCCTGATTCAAGAGAATCATGGTAAGATTACATAATAGCCTTTATTATGGATTTCAAAAATCCTTTTGAGTCCAATGAAGCTGGGTTAGCAAAAACTGCACAAAAAATATCATTTTAATTAGTGCTAATGTGATCTCGTCATGGTCCAGCTGTTTCACACAGGATGCAAATGCGTGTTACTTTATTAGTAATGCATCTTAAGAAAAAAATGTCATGTCTGATTTCAAACATTTGTCATTAAAATACATTTTAATACAATAGTAGAATAACATGATTGATTTAGCCAAATGAGGCATCACTGAAGCCAAGGCAAAAAAGACTTAACAACCTTCTTAATTGAGAAGGAAATGTTTTCCTTCTGTCTGGTCTTCATTTCTAAAAACATTAATAACAAAACAAGAGTTAGATTTCTACTGAGAATTTTTGAGTATGTGGTATAAGAGGAAGTTTACATCTTGATTAATTCATAAGTTGATAATTTTTTATATAGAACCCAAAGTCCACTCCTACTAAATTGAAAATTGTAGGTGAATTTTAACAAATGCTGTGCTATTTCAGTTTGCAATAATGAATTTAAATGTATTCATCAACAAACACGTCCATGTCTTTTTCAATCAAGAGTCCACAACTCATTCTTTGGCATTCAGCTTTCATAATCTTAGCCAGTATTAAACTCCTCAATGACATGAAATTTTGCACCCCAAAGAACGGAACTACATTCTGATTTTAAAACTTAGGAATATGACTCACATACTTCCCCCAAATTCTTATTTGTTTTTTTTTTTAGCAACATTGAGCTTTCTCGCATGGGACAATAATCTTAAGCACAGTACATTTATTTGTAACACTTCTTCTATGATTTTACTACAAACCTATAAAACAGCTCACCATGAGCAATCTTGTGCCAAACTAATATATTTATCCACTCTATTTATTTGATATCATGCCAATATATTTTAGTTTGCTATTGATAGGAATATCCACATACAATTTACTCCTCTCAGCTAGATATTCATTGAGGAGGAATTTAGTAAATAAAAGGCTGGTAGGAAGTGGCGTTTATCATGACTGCCACCCTCCACGGTCTTTTACTGAATTATAGCTCTCTTTTGAAAGTGGCAATAATGAGAGAAAACCAGAAAACCACTCTCATTTTCAGCAGTGTTTCCCACGATTCCAATCATTGTCTCAATGTTTACTCAAAAGAAAAAAATAAAAGCTCAACTTGATTGTTGTCTCCGGGAAACTTACTTTTCCGTCTCAAGACTTTGCTATGTGATGTAAGATGGTGCCATGCCATTGTACTTTAAAGAGTTTAAACTCTTCTTGCCAAGTTTTTGAAAGACTGAAAGGTCTAACAAGAGGCAACTTTGGATTTTATGAAATAGACACATCTCTTCTTAGATTCCTGCCTTTATTTTCTTGGCATATAGGAGACTTTTTTTTGGCAAAACAATTTTATAGTAAACTTGCTTAGCCTATTAGGCAACCAACTACTACTTTAAAATAAAAGTGAATAAAGAGCTCAGATTTTCTGTACGTAATGTCACAACGTAGTAAATGATCCTAGTAGATGGGGAATATGTACGGATGAAAGTATGTGGAGTCATGAAATGAATAAGCTTTGTTTCCCTTATTCTCAAATTGCATAGTTAACATTTTACTTATTATGAGTGAGTTAAAAAATAATAAACTAGTGTACCCTTATTTTTACTTTGAATTTTCAGTAACATTAAACATTTTCTTGTAGTTTCTTTTCCATTGATAAATATTGATATATCTTCTGCCTGCTTATGAGTACTCCCATACTGACCTTCTAGGAGTAAATCCATAGAAATCAAAGACTAGCAATGGGATTTTTTTCTATTTCCTTTATTTCTTAGAGAGATATTGATTAAAATGTGTGTAAGCTCAAGTCTGTGTTTCTGTCATAGAAAAGATAAAAGTCCCGTAAAGCGAACATGACAATGACAATGGACAGAGTCAAAGTGGCTCTTGGTGTCAGCAGGATGAATGGCAGCTATGTTCTTGATAGATTTCAAGAACAACATGTCATGTTGGAGGATAATCATAAAATTTGGAATGCACAACTTCATTTTTATTGATTGACTGTTGTGTGCATGGCTAGCTATAATTAGGACTCCAGTGAAATTGAAGCTAGACTTTCTGCCCTCAAAGTGCATACAGTTTCATTACAAGAATAATTATTCATTAAAATGTAAATTGTAAATTTTTTAAATGCCATATAAGGCCTGAACAGCCCAAACATTGTAAGCTTAAGCTCACTGTGATCAAAGTTACCTAACCAGAGTTCAGATAGAGGAGAGAGCTGGATAGAAATGTGGACTTCTGGGATGAACTTATTATATGATACTGTTTTGGGGAGACAAGAACAAATACTACCAGCCACCAACATCGAATGGGTTTTATTTAAGTTACTTACAAAGACAGCTGTATTACCGAAGCTCACTCCATCAGCTAATGACAAGCTGGAAACCTGGAGCTGCATGACTTGTAGACAACTCAATGGTTTGGAGAGTGTCTTCTCCAGGCAGCTTAGTAGGTCTTTGCTGCCTCTTCTGGGCAGCTGGTTGGAGACTCTCCTAGGCAGCTCTATTTGTCTGAGAGTCTCTCCTGGCAGTCTTTGTCATTAAAACTTATATATTTTTGGGCAATGGGGTCTAATCAATCTGATCAGTTTGATTACTTCCAAAGTTTCTGAGAAGCTTCTCTGCAGATAAGAACATTGCATCCCTTTTAGAACATCCTGTGTCTTAAGGAGCTTCTCTCCAAGAAGTAATGTTTCATCTTGGAGAAAATGCCGAAGATGACTGTACAACAGGAGTGAAAGAAGACAGTGAAATCAATGTGTGGATAGGATAAAAACATTTTGTGTAATTTCTCAGTGTTAAATGAAAATATTTCAACCACTTAAATGATGATAACTTAATTATGCATTTTACTGGGCACATTCTTTCAGAACACCGTTTCTGTAGTAGTATCGAATGGCTGCACATTTGCCTGAAGCTAATAAATTAGATAAAAACTAGATAAAAATCCTAGTTTCATAAAATTAAAACCTAAATTGTTTTGACTCTTTTAGTGACTGATAGCTAGTGAGAAAGACATATACAGAGAGCACACGATGTTCAAAGAGCTCTTCTGTGCCAGACTAAATGAAAGGACAAGTCTTTTGTCTTATTGGCTTTATGAATCTGAGTCTCCATAAGTATATCTCTTAGAGCATTTGCATGTTTAATTAATATCCTTGGTCATACTAATGTACAGTTACTTTTTAGTTCCACTATAAAAATTTTCATAGTTGTAAGTGGAGATTGGTCAGCTAACAGGGGACCAAATATTTCAGTATCAAATTAGAACCCATGAAATTTCAGCTAATACACACAGTCTTATTAGAAACCAGGTATAGTACTGTGTTATTTCAAATTTGTTACCCTTTTAGTACCCATAATATTGTTACAAAAGTACATGTCTATTTCTCTATTATGTAGATGGCAGGTAAATCAACACAAAGAGGTTTATGGCTATGTAATTTCCAGGGAATTAAATGACATATTTGAGGTTTAACTATTTTATTCTAGCCACCCCTTCTATACTTCATTGTAGTTGTTTTCTCTGCTGCCCAGGGAGATCTTTCTACAGTTTCCTTATTGAACAGCTATGTGGCTGAAAGGAATAAAATTCATTTTCCAATATTGTAAGGCAGGAAAAGTCCACTACTGCTAACACTGAGCAATTCACTCAAATCCCTTCTTGGAATTGTTTCTGCTTCGGTAGCATAGTTATGTGAAGGTTTAGTGATTGTGTGTTAACACATACACTTAGAAAAAGTTAAGACCACATTAAAGATCTGACATTAAAATTACATCTAGCTTATGAAAAAACAGAACAGCATAAAGGTCATGGTAAGTATGTATGTGAGCAGTGATGTCAACATTTTCTGTTCAGGATTTTCAATGAGACATTAATTTGCAATAGGCATCATGGATAGGAATATGAACTTTGGAGTTAAGCTACTCAGGTATAAATCTGAAGTTATTGCCATCTCTCCTCCTCCTCCGCCGCCACTGCCGCCTCCTCTTACTCCTTCCTTTTTTCCATTTTCCTTCTTCTTCCTCTTATTATTCCTCTTCCTCTTCTTCTGTGCTGGTAATTGAACTCAGGCCTTAGTTATACCCGGCAAGCACTCTACTACTGCGCTATATGAGCAATATTCCCAGCCCCAAATCTGACTTTTGTGACCAAGAGACATGTGACATTCAACAAGCTTCCTATGCTCCCCGACTCTTTTTTTTTTTTTTTTTTTTTTCCTGTCTGTGAAAAGGAATAATAGTAGGGTCATCTTTGATGGATTGTTGTAACTATTTTATGATGATTTATGAAGAGCTTCTAGAACAACACCTGGTACAATTAGCATGCTTCAAAAATGTCAGTTTGTTAAGTTAAAAAAATCATGTTTGGTAATGGACATTGTAGTTCTTAGAGATGTCAACTATAAGAAAGCTCCTCATATCTCTTTTCAAGGTCCTTTGTCTTGACATTTTACCTCATTCTTATTCTCTACCTGTTGAAAGACTTGGATCAAATTCAGTCATTTCCATGGGTAGAAATTTGAAGAGCTTGGGGAGGTCCTATACTATACTTAAGGGGTGCTGGTAATTTGGAAACAAGAAGTGTGGTTAGATGAAGGAAAAGGAGGCGTTCAAGGTCCTATTAAGCCATAATTTTAATACCTGGGCATGGGCAGGCCCATCCTACCCATCCTCTTCGTCTTCCAGGGCACCATTGTTCTCTCTTCTACGTGTGCTTTTTGCTGCAGGACACTCAGATGCCTTTTCTTCTGCTTTCTAATTGTATCTGCCTAGGATTTCAGTGTGTTCAGTCCTGCTTTGGCTGCCTCCTCGAGCATATGTAGGCTAGTTTTCCCTTGAAAGGGCTGTCGGCAGAAAGGAGAATCCTACAGCTCTTCAAAACCAAGGTGCAAATAAATTAATTGAACTGAAGTAGTAAATTAGGCAGTTACTTGGAATGGTAACGTTTACATAAGCAGCTGATTCCCCCCTTGAAACCACAAACTTGAGGAGAACTGGTTGACATTTGGTTGCGTATCAGAATCCACAAACGGAGCCTTTTAAACCATTTAGCTTTTGGCTACTGGAACCCCAATAAAGCTTGTGCTTTGTCCCACTGCAGAAAACCAACGCTAAAGGATTAGCAGGAGCAGATGACAGCACATGTGCTCATGCATTTAAAAAACAAATATTTTCAGTTGTTATGGATTTTTTTTTTAAAAATAAAGATAGTTTTAACCTCTGAGCATACTTAGCTTTGTGCTGTTAGGTTTTGTTTGTTTATATCAGAAAGTATTTTACAAAATAGCAGACTATCTTAAAATTTAGAATTATATCTTAAAATTGATAATTAGTATATTTGGATTTTTTTCCCCACGGTGGTGAAAAAAATGCACTTTGTTATTTCACATTCTTGAAAATTTGCAAGAATAATTGGCATGGGATCAGGTATAAGACCTCTAACTGGCCCTGAATCCCTGTAATATGTGCTCTATGAAAAGGTTTCTTGAGGGACTTTTATTTGCTGATTCTTTATCAATTTTATTTCTCTCTGTGTAATGTGGTGCATGGCTGTAGTTATTATTGTTAATCTCCACATCAATACTGACGTCAGTATTGTATTTTTCTTTCTTAGGTTTTCTTGCCCCTCTTTTAAATCTAATATGAGGAGCATCAAAATTTAAATATTTATGGTAGAGATCATTTTATAAGGGATCTTTCTGCTTTTTCTAACCACTTCTAACAGGAGGTATTAAACAGAACAATATGAGGAAGTTCGGAGAATATTTGTCTTTTTTCGTGTTTTCCTGCTGTTTTCTAGTTGATTTATCTCATTATTTAATGCCAAAATGTGAGGCCTGATAAAATAATAATGCACAATGCTGTATGCTTGCTTGGTTTTTATTGTATCAATTTGTATTGAAAATACATAAAATATTTAAAAAATAATAATGCAAAAATTAATTAGGTCTGATGAACACTGCGGTGTTTGTCTTGACAGGCTTTGAATAACTGTGTTTCTGTTCTCAGGAGTGCATAACATTGATTTAGAAGAAATGAAGACGTGGTTGGAGAAAGACTAAAAAATCATCTGTTGCCACTGGCCCCCAAGTGCTTTAATTTTCTCCAAGAGTCCCAGAGAGGCTTTATGAGTTGTCAAAATGCATGGATTAATCAACTAACATTCACTGCAGACAATTTACCAAGTGCTCTTTACCTGTGTATTCAATCTAACCTCCTGTCTAGCTCAGAAGTTGGAATATCACCTCACCTTGAAATGACAAGCTATTGACTATTGACAGAGACTAGCCAGATTATAATTCTGACATGTGTCCTCTTACTGGGCAGCAGGGCATATGCTAAGTGTTTCATGAGTGTTACCTATGCTTCCCATGCTAATTCTTTTAAATAGCAGTGCTTAGCTAGAGATGATCGATGTAAGTGTATGGAGGTCCAAAGCCTTGTCCAAAACTGAGTTGCTCACCACCAAGCCTAAGAACCTGAGTTCAGTCCTTGAGATCCATGTGGTGGATGGAGAGGCCTGGCTCCTTCAAGTCATCCTCTGACCTCCACATGCATCTGGTGGCACATATGCTTCTATACCCCTAAAAATAAATTACTGTATTTATTTTTTAATTGTGAAAAGCAATCAAAGCTTTGTTTGGTGTCTCAGTTAGGGTTGGTTCCTATTGCTGTGAAGAGATATCCTGGCTACATCAACTCTTATAAAAGAAAAACATTTAATTGGGGTGGCTTGCTTACAGTACAGAGGTTTAGTCCATTATTGTCATGGCAGAACCTGATAGCATGCAGGCATCCCTGGTGCTGTAGCGGAGAGTACTACATCTAGATAGGCAGGTAACAGGAGGTGGTCTGATACACTGTGTGATATCTTGAACATATAAGAGACCTCAAAGCTTGATGCCACAGTGACACACTTCCTCTTGCAAGGCTACACCCACAGCTAGCAAAATCACACCTCCCAAGAGTGCCACTCCCTTTGAAGGCCATTTTCTTTCAAACCACCACAGACAATGGAATTCTGTGCTGTACAACTTGTGCTGCTAGGATTGGAATTAAGGAACATTGATTCCAAGGTCTGAATTAATAATCTATGCTGCTCAGTGCCAAAAAAATAATTATACACCCACATTTCCAAGCATGATATCAAGAGCTATTAATAGTATGTGAACTATCATCTACGCTGCCATATGGACTGAAAAGGGACCAGATAGGATCATTATGTTACTCCTTTAAAATGCAAAACAAATAATTCCTTTAATATCTAACAGATCCAAGGCTTGTGCCTCAGCCTATAGTTCCTACTATTCAAAAGGCTGAGGCTGAAGCATCACAAGTTCAAAATCAGCCTGGTCAGTTTATTAAGACCTTATCTGAAAATAAAAGTAAGTGTGTGTGTGTGTGAGTGTGTGTGTGTGTGTGTGTGTGTGTGTGTGTGTGTGTGTGTAGCTACAGCTCAATGGTAGAGTACTTGCTTAGCTTGTATGCATGAGACAATAGGTTTCAATTCCCAGTACTGTAAAAAAAAAAAAAAAAAAATGTTGTATCCATGGACGCACAGTAGTGGATACATTGCTTCAACTAAAGTAGAGGAAAGACTTAGACTGTGTGAGAGAAAGTAAATTAGTAATTATCACTATTTACTTGCTTCTGCAGGATATGGGCAAGGGACAATGGAATCATAAGTGAAGAATGCCATACAAAATTATTGTCATTGTCACCATGAGAATCCAGCTGAGTAGACCAAATCTACAAATCCCTTCACTTTGTCACACACCACAGGAAAAGCCCTGCTCTGATGTGGGCACTTTGTATTTGCATCTCTTTGATGCAATCTAAGTACATGACTATATCTAAGATACACTTCTGCTTTTAGCTGATGTACTCTACATTGTAACAGGAGTAAGATCGCTTTCATATACAAAAACACATAACACAGATGAAATGTTTGAAACAAAGGTCATGAAAAAATGCTTCAAACCCCATGAGTATTCCTGCCAATGACTGGAGAGGAATTCAGGCCACGACCTGGAAAGAACTCAGGCTTTACCTGGCAATTCCCCCAAATTAAACCAACAAAGCTGTGAATTTGGGAAGACAAAGGTAGTAGGAGCTCACAAAATAGAGACTTTGATACAGAACCATAGAAGTTTGCAGACTCTCCTGAGCTGAGTGTTGATTTTCCTATGCTTGTTATGAAACTACCCACAGTTGACTCAAGAGCCATCTGAAAAGATTAACAAAGAGCACCTTGAGTACTGGAAGCTCTACTAGCTCAACTGGAAGACACTATAGTTTATGGGACGATAGGCAGATTACTTAGAGAGATTTACCTTTGTGGTGGAATCAACTAGCAATTAGCTTTTCACTAAACAAAGTTCTCACTTTGAGAAAATACCAAGAACCTGACCTGAGAGAAGCAGATCGCATCCTGGTGCAGAGCTCAAGAGGTTGTGATATTTATGGAAACACAAATATCCAGCCTCCAACTTAGTAAAATTCATAACATCTGGTGTCCAGTCAAGGCAAAGAATGAGAAACATATGACCGTTAAGGAGGAGGGAAAAATACAATGTGAAAATCACAAAAATATTAAAACAGACAAGGCATGTTCTAACATGGTAAGTTTTATTGTGGCATTTTACATGTTCAAAAGTTAGAATAGGGTAAAGAAATGTACTAAATTGAATTTCAGGAGATGAAAACAATGTGTGAGATTAGAACTGAATGAGACATGGTTAATGGAAATGAGACATTGCCCAAGAAAAGACTGGTGTGTCTATTGTAGTTAAGTGAACCTAAAGAGAAAAATAAACCTTAAAAACTGACGTTATTCAGTAGAAAAATAAATATCTGCAGTTCTCCAAAATAAAAAGGAGCTGGTGCTGTGTGGTGGTGACTCATAGCTTTAATCCCAGTTCTCAGGAGGCAGAGGTAGGCGAGTCTTTGTGAGTTTAAGGCCAGCCTGGTCTATAGAGAGTCCCAGGACAGCCAGGACTGTTACATAGAGTTTGTTTGCTTAAAAACAAACACAAAAGAAACTAAGGCTAAATTTTCTTTCTGTAATCTGATATGAATTATTAATTCACAAATCCAATAAGTTCAATAAATACCAAGCATGAGAAACAGTAAGAAAATCATATCAAGAGACACCACAATCAAGTTGCTCAAAGCAGGTAGAACTATTTTTCTTAATCTCTTAAAATCACGTATCCTTGTGGAGAGGAAGGAGTTGCATGGCGTATAGAAGAGCAAAGGATAAAAATAAAGCAGTGTTCATTTGCAAAAGAATGCAAATAAAAGTAGTGTGTAAACATATATGTAGCATTCTGGAAAGAAAAAAAAAGTACCTTGTAAAGTAACTTAGGAAAGAAGGGAAAATGGAGCCCTGTTCAGACATGTAGATACTGACAGGAAGCAGCCACTGAGAGGTATCTACTGCAAGAAATGAGAAGGGAAATGACACCAAATGCATCAGCATTAGAAAAACGAACATTTTCCAACACAGTTCTCACTTCAGTTCTGCAGAATGATGATTGAAACCGGAAGGAAAATGAATGAACCAGAAGCTATATGTGTAGCTAAGAAAGCCCTATGTGAATGTGGGCCATTAAGACAAATGGAGAAAATGATTTAAACTCTAGGAAGCTAAAAATTGACCATGAAAATATTAATAAAATCTTTTAAAGGTTTGACCGCAGTAGCCAACCTGCTGTGATGTCAAATCTCAATTATCAACTTGATGAGAACTAGGTCATCTCAAAGATAGGACACCAAGCTATCTTGGTTACGTTTATTGAGATGGAATGACTCATTCTCTCTGAGTGGCTTCAGTCCTTGGGCTGGGATCCTGGGCTATATAAAAAGGAGAAAATGAGAAAAATTCACATCTTGGTTCTTAACTATGTATGCCATGCGGCCAGGTCATTCAAGTTTCTCTAACTTATTTTCCTGCCATAATGGATGGTAACCTCCAACTGTGAGCCAAGACACGCCCTTTTGCCTTACATTGCTTTGGCTGGGGTGGAACTGTTCCTGGGGTAAACCTGATTTTTTGGAACTATTTTTGTGGGTTGTGAAAGAGTTTGGAACTTTGGGGAACAAAAAGGAAAAACCCTTGAATGCTGAAAGCAGAACTTTTAGTGGGCCATTCTGGTAGCAGCTTGGAAAAGAAGCATGCGGAGGGAAATCTGGACTTGGGATCATGAGATTGTAGAGAGAATCAAAGATTATCTAACTGCTTTATGGGCCATTCATGGTGTCATTCTACCCATAGCCTGAAAGTTTCAATGATGCTGGGTTTAAAGGAATGAACTAATTTTGTGGCAGAGGAAAATTCATGACAAGAGAAAATTTTGGTTAGTGCAGAGATAGAGACAATAGTCATTAAACACATCATAATAATTTAGAAAAACTGCCTGGGTAATGCTGGGCCAATAGGAAAGGTATCCCAAGGACAAAACTTTGCCCATTGGCAGCTGTATAAAATTATTTTGAAGGTAGAAAGCTTAAATTGAAGGGTCCCTTGTTCTTTGAAGAAAACTGCATAGAGAAGTATTTTTCCAGTGTCAACACACAGAAGATGATGGAGTTCTGATTCAAGAGGGCCAGGTTATGTCTTAAGCTGGCAGCAAAACTTGGCAGTACACCCACGTGGTCCCTGTTTTGTAGGTTGGCAAGATGCCAGATTGAAGGGATCATGTGAGTATACTCTATGGTTTCAGAGAGTATCTAAGACTGAACAATGTGTGACAAGGTCGGAGTTTTGGGCAGAAGGCCAGGAGAGGCCATTGGCTAAAGTTGTGATGGTGAGTTCACTACATTAGAGACCTCAGGATATTAGAGATGCCAAGACAATGGAATATTGAAATGTCCTACATGACCCTGGGCATTTGAATATTTCATCCCTAGTTGTTGGCTTTGTTTGGGTAGACTTAGGAAGTGTGGCTTTGTTGGAAAACTTATGTCGCTAGAAGTGGACTTTGAGAGTTTAAAGACTCGTGTCATATCAAGTTCGCTCTGTTTTGTGCAATTCTTCCGAAGGAGGGAAAAAACATTTAATTGGTGGGTAGCTTACCTTTTCAGAGGTTTAGTCCACTGTCATTATAATGGCACAGGGTAGCATTCAGACAGATATGGTGCTGAAACCAAGAGCCCTACTTGTTGATAGGTGGGCAACGGAAAGTGGTCTGAGACACTAGACAGTATCTCGAGCATGTAGGAGACCTCAAAGCTCACCTTTACAGTGACACACTTCCTCCAACAAGATCACACCGATTCCAATAAGGCCACACCAACTAATAGTGTCATTTCTTTTGAGGGCCATTTTCTTTCAAATCACCACATTTTACTCCCTGGTTCCCAGTGGCCTGTAACCATATCTTAATGCAAAAATACATTTATTTCAACTTCAAAAGTCTCCATAGTACATAGCAGTCCCAAACTTATATAAACATCTAAAGTTCAAAGAGGATTCTGAGATTCATACAATCTCTTAACTGCAATCCCCTGTAAAATTAAAATAAAAAGCAGATCACATACTTCTAACATGTAATGGTATTGCTGTTCCAAATGTAGAGAAGGAACATAATAAGGAGATACTGGACCAAAGCAAGACTAGCTGAGCAAATTCCAAACGCTGCACCCCCATGTCTGATGTTCTTCAGATCTCTAATTCCATTAAGCTTTGTTGACTGCAACATACTTCCCTTGGGTTGGTTCCACTGCCTGCTATCAAGCTGTCCGTGATGGACATCCTGTGACTCTGTCATCTTTAACATCTTGTGTTCTCCAAGGTAACCCAGGCTTCAGCTTCACAGCTTCATGCTATGAACACTCTACTAGGCCTCCATTCAAAGACACCCATGAAAACATACCTGGCCTCAGCAGCTTCCTTAAGGCATGGAGGCAAATTCCACAACACATTCCTTCTATCTTTAACTCTAAATCCAGAACCATGTGGCCAAAGCTATCAAGTTCTGCTGCTTACTGGGGATGGAACATGGCCCTCTCATTCAAATACGTCTTTGTCAGCTTTCTGTCCTTTTCTGCCTAAGCTTGGTTATCTTGAAACTAGATCTCTAGACCAGGCTGACCTCAAACTCAGAGATTTACCAGCTTCTGCCTTCCCAATGCTGGGGTTAAAATTGGGTTACACTACACCCAGCTCTAAGCTTTGTTTTAGATCTTTATACAAGTTAAAAATTTAGTTGAGATCTTGTCCTGAGGTCATCGCTCCCTTATTTTATTTCTTAATCTGTTTTCTTCTTGAATACAGTACTGAGCTCTGTTCCATTAATGGTGCATTTTTTTTCTCCTCAAATATTTTTCTTTGCTCATATTGCTCCTTTTTATTATATCTCCATTATCATTAATACTAGTAACTATATAACAGGGTATATACTATGCTGTTTTAACATTTCCTCTGCCAAAAGAATTAATCCATAAGTCTTCACTTTAGCCCCAGGCAAACTCTTTAGACAAGGGCAAAAAGTAGGCACGTTCTTCACCAAGATACCGCAAGAATGATTTCTAGGTAACATGCTAAAATTCTCCTCTTAAACCTCTTGAACCAGTCACTCACTTAGAATTCCTCTCCTTTCTTAATCCAAACTCTCAAAGTCCACATTCCCCCAAACAAAATTATGGTCAGGTGTTTTCCAACTTCTAACTTAGTTAGGGTTTCTATTACTATGAAGAAACATCAAGGTCATAGTAACTCTTATAAACAAAAAAATATTTAATTCGGTATAAAGGAAAATATTTAATTGAAGTGGCTTATTTACAATTGAGAGTTTTTATCTGTTATCATCATGGCAGGACATGGTGGCATGCAGGTAGACATGGTGTTGAACTGAGAGTCCTCTATATTGACAGTCAGGCAACAGGAAGTAGTCTGAGACACTGGGTGGTATCTTGAGCATATATGAAACCTTAAAGCCTACCTCCAGAGGGATTCACTTCCTCCAACAAGACTACACTTACTCCAGGAAGGCCACACCTCCTAATAGTGCCATTCCATTTGGGATCATTTCCTTTCAAACCACCACAATTACCATGCCATGATTTTTTTCTCTCATGGAAAAAAATGTTGTATGCTTTTCTGCTATATGCTGTAACTACTTAACTAGTTTTTGTTGTTATTTGTTTATTGTTGTTATTTTGTGGGAGCTCACAGCAAAAAAATGGCCATGGGTCTTGGATAAGTTTTGGACTTGGGTTTTTAAAAGATGTTGAAATTGTTAAAACACACGAAGTTGGACTTAACATTTTTGTTTGTTCTGGGTTGGTTTTTTCTGCATTATAAAATGGTCATGGGGTTATGGGGACAAGAAATGAACGAGTATGACTTACCAATGATTATGGCTTGAGTGTTAGGTTGAAAAGGGGTAGCTTTGTAGTGTTTAATCTCAATTGTCAACTTCATAAGACCTAGGAAGCTGGGAAACAGGCCATCAAGATTGCCTATAGAGGATTGCTACTATAGGATAATGCTCTTGTACAATGTAAAGATTTGTCATATTAGTTTAATAATATACTCATTGGCTAGTAGCCAGGCAGTAAGTATGGGCAGGGTACACAAACTAGGAGAATTCAGGGAAGAGGAAAAGATGAGAAACAGTCCTGGTCTGATATGGGATTATGATTTTGTACATTTAAATATCTGTCACTGTAAATATTGGTTTAATGAAATGCTGATTGACCAGAAGTGAGGTAGACAGGAGGCACAGGTGGGGTGACTGGACAAAGAGAATTCTGGGAAGAGAAAGAGCAGAGAGAAGAGATGCAAAGGAAGGAAGATGAGAATGCTGCACTGAGGCAAAGGTACCACGCCACGTGGTTAAACATGTATGGGAACCATGGGATAGTTTAAAAATAAGAGTTAGCAAGTAATAAACCTGAGCCATAGACCAAACAGTTTATAATCAATATAAGCCTCTGTGTGTTCCTTTGGGACTAAGTGGCTGTGGGGCCAGTCAGGCAGTACAGAGAAACTTCTGACTACAAATGGTGCCCACCATTGGGTATTGAAAGCTTTAAAAGAGTTCTATAACACAGAAATGAAGCCAAAAAAGCCTCCTATTGTGTCTTGGTATAGAGTGGCTTGAGCTACAAAATGGCAGTTTTGCAGTGTGAAGGGAGATAGAGCTACAACAAGGTGGTTCCTGAAGTCTCACAGGAGCCTTGGTACAAGTATGAGTTGCATATGATGGATTTATGTTAACTGCTCATATAGACAAAAAGAGAACAGTGCCAAGCAGGACTTCTTGGGAGCAGCATTTTCTTGAATGGGCTCTATTTGCTAGCAGGAGCAGAGATGTGGCTCCTTTAATAGAGGCTTTCCGACTCAGCATTAGCAGCAAAACCCTTAAGAGGCCCTGCTGCCAAACACTTAAGAAAGGTATATGAGCAACAGGTGTAGGTCACAGTTTAGACCTTAAGATTCCTTAGAGTTGGGGTGGTCATTGTGGTTCCTGCCTGTTCCTCTGCCATGAGGCTAAGTTTTTACACACCAAGGAGTTGAGTAGAGCAAGCTACCATTGCCAAGACTTTAATCCTAGCCATGCCTTCGCAGATTAACTGTCTGGTCAGAAAAATAGAGAAATACAGTAAAGACAGACTCAGACCAAAAACAAAACCCACCTCTAAAAAGTTTACAGTGTGCTTATAAGCTTGAGAGAGAAAAGAAAAAAAATAGAGAAAGTCATTAAAATTGGAATAGAGTAAAATAATAATAATAAACCATGTAATGATGGACTATACAAAGAGAGTCTGAACACTGTATGTTATTGTCTTGTATTTAAATTTAAATTTGAAGAAACCACACAGAGTGCAGTGAAGGTGTACAATAGAAAGTTGCACATTGCTCATTGGAATATTAAATGGTTTGATGATTTGGGGATAGTTTGGCAATTTCTATAACATACACTTCTCATAGGAGCGAGCCATCTACCTTCTATATAATCATGTAAGAGAAACCATTCTTATGCAAAGTCTTGTATATAAATGTTCGCATCAGCGTTGTTTGTAATAATAAAACCTTTGTTTGGTTTGGAACAGAAATGTCCAAGGAAAGATTATGTTTTAAAATGTTCATTTCCATCTGGTTCTGCTGTCTTTAGAGATGGTGGGACTTTAGGGCCAATAACTAATCTAGCAAGCATAAAAGACTAAGGACTAGCATTTGAAGATAATAGCTAGACCCGAGGTCTCCATGCTTCATGCTCCGCCATGCTGAGAAGAGATGCTGACACATGCCTCTACTGCCCTGAATTAAGCTGCTCAACTATGCCTTTTCTGTCACAATAGACTAAAGTTTTCTGAAACCAGAAACCAAACAAAAACAAAAAATTCTTCAGTGTTTCTGTTAAATATTGTAGTCACAGTGAATCAAAATTACTTATATACCTGGAAACAATCCAAATGTTCCTCAGTGGATGAATAGACAAGTTGTGGTAATCCCCAGTAGTCAGCCTGCAGGACTGGTTCTAGAATCCTTCAAAGATACTTATTTATGGTGTTTGCATATAACCTATGGATATCCTAGAGCGCACTTTAAATCATCTTTAGACTACTTATAATATCTAATACAATATAAATGCTATGTATATAGTTTTAATATTTTATTGTCCAGAGAATAATGACAAGAAAAAACTCTGTCTTATCCAGTGAAGACAACCATTTTTAAATATTTTCATCTTCATTTGGTTGACCCTGATGCAGCATAAGTAGGTAGAAACATCCAATACAACATTTACATGATACCCCTTATATTCAACAAAGAAAAGAACTATTCTAACACACCAAACATTTGAAGGATTTCACAATAAATGAAGGAAGCTAAACAATTAATAGAAACAATCTAGGTTTTATTAATCCACGTATAAACATCTACTACTTAATTTCACTTTTTTTAACTTAGGAAAATATTACTTCAGCAGCACATGCACTAAAATTAGAACTATATACAGAAGATTGCATGGCCCATGCACAAGTATAGAATGCACATTGACTTGTTCTATAGTTTTGTAAAAGAAAATTGTAAACTGATTTATACTAACAGAAACCACATTAGTGTTTTCCCTCCACCTACATGATATTTGCCTCTTGTTTAATTTTCTACTTTTGGATTCCTATTGATGAGGTTCATCCCCCTTCTCATTTCTAGAAATGGTTGAAGCCTGGCCAATACTCACTCTCTATATTCTCCTTTTCTTTAAGATTTGAATATGTGGGAGAACTGGCCCCACTCCTTACTAGGATGAAGTGGGAGAGCTGGTCCTGCCCCTTACTGGTGGTAGCACTCAGAAGAGTGGGCCCCATGCCTTGCCTGAGCAGGTTGGTAGAACTAGCCCTGGTGGTGCAGGTGCAGGAGAGCTGATCTCAATCATGCTGGAGAGCTGGTCTCAGCCCTTACCAATTTCCACAGGAAAGAGATCTGGCTCTGCTCCTCAAAGCACTGACCTTGGTGGCACAGATTCAGGAGAGTGACAAGCTGTACAACTCAGCTACCATCCTAGCCCAGATCCAGGGCTATGAGTTAGCCCACCCAATGTTTGCCTCATCTGTGATCTGCTGTAGTATGTGAAGGACCTGCTCCTGCAGAACCAAAGCTGCAGGATCCCCATGACACAGGAAAATAACAAGATATCTAAAAGGAGTCCCAGTGAGGATCCAGTATTAATAGTGTAGCAGAAGCCAGAGGCTTTAAATCATACCAGTGATTCATTGCAATGAACATTTGAAGTAAAGCTGTGCAAGTAAAGCTCTTTGGACAAAATGATAGTCTGTGTGACACACCACAGCTACCATGGCAAGATTTTTTTTAAGTATTTTTATTTATTTATTTCGTTTTCATTTAGGGGGAGGTTATAGGGCTGGAGACACATACTGAGGGATGTGTTGAGGAGTGAGATTAGGGTACATGATGTGAAATTTACAGAGAATCAATGAAAAGTTAAAAATAAAGATTTGTACATTGGTGACAATGATGAGCCAAATTTTTACATTATAAGTGTCTAGATTTTTAGGAGCTTTGAATGCTTGAACATTTGTATTAAAGAGTATGTGTTTAGTATGTATAATCACTGTTAAATGATTTATACTATTAAATGTTTGATGGACAATAAGAACCCTACATGCATTATAAAGGAATGAGTGAGCAATACAAAGCAAGTAGAAATGAGATTGGTTTTAGAGTTTGAATATCTGCAAGGAAATAAATATAATTTTAAAATAAAAATGATAACATTAGGCAATGGTTATTGAATATGGCTTTGTTTAAAATATGTCAGGAAGAACTTTAAAATCACCTACTAGTATCTGAGCCCTAAAGTCTACTAGAAGACCCCAAATCTTTGGAGATTGGGGTCTTTGATGGTACATAAAATATTTTCCCCATATGATCTGAATTACTATCTGTTTTAATAACTGTCCATATTGTTGTAAGGTCATGATTATTGAAACAGACTTCCCCTTGTCATTTTCAGGATGAGTGGCCTTGGGTAAGATATCAAAAAGCAGTATTCAGTTGGGCTGACTGAGTTTTGGAATTACTGGAAGCTAGTGCAAGAATCCCACCTGCTTTAATTCTTATTTAGTGGTTATAGAGCAACTGAGGTGCAGAGCTATATTTAAGCAATGTATCAAATTTTCTAATGTGCTGCCAAAATTATGAACTTGTGTTCTAAGATGAACTATCTCATCTGTAACACAAGAACAGTAGTTCAAGGTGTTTTTAGTGTGTGCTTATTTTGTTAATTTTTTGGTGTGTGTGTGTGTGTGTGTAAGGTTCTTGTACATCTACTACTTTAGAGATGATCATTTAATGAAAGCTGTAATCATTGCTTTCTAAAACTCTTCAGCTCTGGAAAACTGGATGTATAAAAGTTTAGTGGAGCCCACTCCCTGTGGTGGAGCGCCTAACCCAGTCTTCATATTGGGATGAGGAAATCCGACTTGCCTGGAGTGGACGCACCATGCTGAGCTGACCCACCTTGAGACTTCTTGCCCTTTTGGGGGAGGGGATGGGGGATGAGGAGGGAGGAGGCTGAAGGCTGACTGTCAGGGATTAGGAGGAGGGAAGGGATGGGGAGCAAAGGGAAAAATACTTTTTTAATATATAAATAAAAACAATAAAACTACATTAAACAAACTGAAAAGCAAACAACAGTAGAGCAGCATATGTGCCTTGGCCTTGAGCTGCGTTGACGTCGGTGGCTCTTGTAGGCCACTGAAGGCCCAGAGCATAGTGCGGAAAGGAGGCCAGGCAAAGAAATCCACCCTGGCCCTGAAACTAGAATTAGTTAAAGAAACACACCCTGGATCTGATACCTAAACCAGTAAAAGAAACACTTTATCCCTTAATCCAGAACTGAAGAAGCATGCCCTGACTCTGAAACCAGCATCAAAAGAACACGCTTGGTCTCTAGAATCAGAGCCAGTGAAAGAAATATATCCTGGCCTTTAAGAGTCAAACATCTTAAAAAGACCATTGAAAGAAACACAATTTGGCCCTGAAATCAGATATCTCTGCCCTGACCAATTGAACATCAAAACCAACTAATCACTGAGCAAGAAACCAACCAGCCCCTGAGTACCCTAACCCTGAACCTAGACCCAGTAAAAGAAACTACCTGCATCTGGAACCCAAGCCAATGAAAGAAACATTTATCCCTTAACCCAGAACCAAAAAAATATGTCCTGACTCTGACAGGCACACACTTGGCCCCTAGAATCAGAGCCAGTGAAATAAATATGGGCTGGCCTTAGACTTACGTCAAAATCTACAAAAGGCCAGTGAAAGAAACACAGTTTGGCTGTGAAATCAAAGTCATCTCTCCCCTTGACTAACTAAACTAACCAGTCCCTGAGTATCCATGGATAAACTCCATCCCTAAGAAGCCTTACATAAACTCCTTTTCCTATTTGTTTTGTCAAGTTCTAGAAGAGGCAGATAGTATTTTAGACTCCTCCATCTCAAATAAATCCCTTTCTCAAAAGAGACTTTGGTAAAGATCTTCATTTGCTGGCGCAGAGAACTTGCTGAGGCGTCCCTCAGGGGACTGAACAGAAAAACCTTGCAGAGATGTCTTTTTAGGGTGTCTGAGTATGCTGGAGCAGTAAAAAAGTAACAACTTTTTGCGGGAACCAGAGCAGATTGCTACATTTGTGCAATGGTTTTCCCCTTTAGACAAATGAAGCAAAAGAAGTAATATCTTGGGCCAGAGAGAAGCAGAGCTCAGCTAGGAAGCCCCCTTAGGAGGGATGAAGCAAAGCTCAGCTGTAGCACCTCTTCATGAGAGGAGCAAGGTTGCTATATCCTGCAGGAAGACCATCTCGCACTGCACCTCTTAACAGTCAGGATACCTTTCCCCCAGAGCTGAGCTGTCCCATTGCAACTCCAGCGGTCAGAATTGTCCTAACAGTTTCCTAAACAGTCAGGCTATCTCTCACCCCCTTCCCCAGAGTTGTAACACTTGCTCACAGATAGGGCTACACAGGTGGACCTGCACCTTACTGACTATCACACTAGGGAGCTCTGGTCCTACCCTCCAATGGTGCAGCACTGGAAAGAGTGGGCTTTGCCTGAGCCGCATGACAGAGCAACTCTGTGGACAGAGATGCAGGTGAGCTAGCCCCTCTTGTCTAAGGTGATGATGTGAGTGAGGGAGTGATGCCTATCCTGCCTCTCCAGCCCTCACCTCACCACCTGTAGCAGGTGAGAGAGCTGACCCCTGGGTCATGAGAGTGGAGGAGCTTGTGCTGTCCCTTACTAGCAGCAGCACTCAGAAGGGAAGACCCTGTACCTCCCATAGGCAGCGCAGTAGTGCTGACCCTGCTGGCGGGGACTCAGGTGAGTCTGCTCTGAGATCCTGAGAGTGGGAGACCTATATCTTTTAAGAAAAGCATTGGCTTGAGATATTGTGGACGTGAAGGCCAAGTGTCTCAAATAGGATTGTGTTGTTCACAATCTTTTGTTCACAGACTTGTTGAAATGGACTGGTTGATGGGGGAAAAACATTTTAAATAAAAGTAAGGCTTCCTGCTGGTAAAAGATTTTAGTTTGACTGTTAAATGTGATTTTTTTTTTCTGTAGCAAAGTAAGGGTCATTAAAGCAAAGATGATGATCAGTGTCTTACAAGCACCCAATTTCAGCATGTGAGTATCAATCAGCTTGTGCCAAGTCTTTCTGGGACTGACTCAGGTTGGCACGGTGAAACACTAATATAAATAGACACATGCTTTTAGTCAGATTGTCATCACTTATTAGTCAGACCTTCACTGCCACCTAATAGATAAGTTCCTGCATTTCCAGTCTCATCAACCTCTCTGGTCAAGACTGCTCTGTCATTCTTGAGAGCACACATAGCTTTTAGTCTAATCAAGTAAACTTTCCACTTTGACGTGCAAACCCAACCAACCTGCAACTCTTTATTTAACTGTGCTCCATTTTGGGTACTCTTATTCAGCTTGAGGTTCCTGAACCCTTTGAGCATTTCCATTTTGTGCATAGGATGGCATCTAGAGTCTCGCGAGCCCTTATTCTTCTTTGCCACCATGTCACATTTATGTTGCTGTGGTAAACACTGTGACCAAAAGCATCTCGGTACTATCACAATGTGGTTTAGATTTCAATGTAGAAATTTTTTGGGATGCAAGCATTCAGTGTACAGCAGGAATGGTATCTTTACATTCAAGTGGCTAATGAGAAAATTAAGGCTCAGAGATACAATAAATTATTAGGACCAGGGCACACAGTTAGGAAGTGGAAGAACTGAAGTTAATATACCTGGATTTGTTGACAAAGCTCAGGCTTTGCCCAGGCTATATTTTATACTGAAAATGTTTCCTAACAGAGCATGATGACCAGTTCTTTTAGATGGCATTGGTTGATACAATGCTCTAATAAAGTTGATCTAACTGTGATCATTTAACCATTATATAGGCAGGGTAGTTTCTTTTATTTCAGCTTTCTAGTTTTCCAAATACATTAATTAAAATTTCCAAAATATTCTTGGAACCAATGATGATTTTATGCTGCAATAATTTCTTTTTAAAAAGATATATATTTATATATATATATATGAAGGTTTCCCCCTGTATGTCTTTATGTGTACCATTCATGTACCTAGTGCCTCTGGAGGACATAAGTAAGAGGTGGAGCCCATGTAGCTGGAGTTGGAAGACTGTAAGCTGCCATATTTATGCTGGGAACTTTGTATGGGTCCTCTACCAGAGCAGCAGCGCTATTAACCGCTGGGCCATCACTCAGCCCCTTATTATATATATTTCATATACTGGCATCTATCTCAATAAGAGGTACTATTTCATTTCCCTTTACAGAGCTTGGTAAACATTTTGCAGCAAATATATGCCCATTGTCTTAAAAGCAATCTGTTGTCAGTAAATATAAGGCTATTTCTAAAGTCCAATAAAATTTAATTGGTGATTCCAATAATGTTATATGGGCACATAGTGTGTAAGTGATGAGGGAGTCTGCCTCCAAAGGGTTTTTTTTTTTTTGTTAGTTTTGTTTTATTTTTTTAAAAAGGGTCTCTCTGTATAGCCCTGGCTATCCTGGAACTCACTCTGTATACAGGGTTGTCCTTGAACTCAGAGATGGGTCTGCCTCTGCTTCCTGAATGCTTGGATTTAAGGCAAGTGCCACCACCGCCTGCCAAAGGTTTTACGATTTAGTGTTAACAAAATTGTATTGAGGTCAATTGAGATGGTAGACACCCAAAATCCCAGCACTCAGGAGGCAGAGTCAGAAGGATTGAGTTTGGACGTCAGAGAATTTCAGGCCAATCTGGGCACCATAGCAAGATTTTTGTCTCAAAACAAAACAAAACAAAATAACACATTAAAAATTATAATGATAATTTTCTTTAATAAATTGGACTAACAGTGAGGTATATAATAGGGAAAGGTTCTTTTGTTTTAATTTCTCTGTGGGGAATACAAGCCACAAAGAGAAGTGGCTACCTCAGTTTCCTGGTGGAATAGCACAGAACCTTTCCTGATGAGGCCTTTTCCTCCATTCAGAGTTCTACAGTTAGGTTATCCTTTTGTGTCCATCCATATTCCCTGAGTGAGATTGTTGAAAATTGTGAAATTTTAATCCCCTAGGGTGCTTATTGAAGATTTATGACTCTGAGAATTTTCACAGGTTTGAAACTTAGAAAAATGGAACACAGAAAACTCAGTAAATATTTAAACTATTTCCAATATCTTGAATACCCAATTAGGTATCCAGATTTTACTATGGTACCCTAGAATAGATATGCTCCATGGCTTGTGTTCTAGATAAGACTGACAGCGAGGTACTGCCAAAGAGCATTTCAGCAAATATTCACTAAATTCAATGAAAAAACAAACAAACAAAAAAACAAAACAAAACAAAAAAACTAGGCAAGATCTCTTATCTCAAAGAACTTCTCATCAAGAAGTCAGGAAAGGAAGATGAAAACAATTCAACCATAAAGTGAAAATATGAAGAAAATAAGCTAGGTCAATGAGGTAAAGGATGAACAGATAGAAGTTCTGAGAAGTTATCATTTAAAGATGTCTGGCGCATCCTCAGGCACTCTTGATGCAATGCAGCTATGGCAGGGGAAAGACACCCACGGGGCAACCTGGGTCCTTACAGTGCTGAGCAGGTGAGCAGCATTATAATAAGCAAGTATATGGTGGAGAAATGGGAAAGGAAGAGAGGCAGAATGGTTTATGTGCTGTGTTAAGAGGCAAAAATCTGAATGACCAATATCTAGGCAGGAGAGAATAGGCAAGACATCTCAGGAGACAAAGAAACTCTGGAAAAGAATCTGAGGGTAGTATGAGGTTTCTGGCCCATCCGGTTGGTGGTCCAGACCCACAGACTTACAGTCTCAGACCGATTAGCCTCAAATAATCACACAAAGGCTTATATTAATTTCATTCTGCTTGGCCTATGGCTTAGTCATATTGCTATTTAGCCTTGCATCTTAATTCAACCCATTTCCATTAATCTGAATTGCCACGTGACCTGTGGCTTACTTGTGTTACTTTTATATGTTGATTCTAGAGCAGCTGGATGGTGTCTTTTCTGGCTCCACCCTTCTTCCCCTATCTATGCTCCGATTTCCCTGTCTACTTCTAAGATGCCTGCCATAGACCCAGTTTCTTTATTAACAATATTCACAGCATACAGAAAGACATTCCCACATCACTTCCCTTTTTTTGTCTAATCAAAAAGTAAGGTTTCAATTTCAACACAGCAAAATTACATATAGTAAAACAGCTATGAAGCAAGAATTATAATTACAATATCTAGTCTATTTGTAATTATAAAAATTAAAGAAAATATTCTATCTACTTTATCCTTGTCAGTCTAAAGTTTCATATCTAATATACCTTTTATAATAACTAAAGAAAACTATACTAAAACTATCTAATCTTCAGCTACATCAAAGATCACAGAAGGATATAATATTACCCTAGTAAATAGGAAATGCAAGCAGCTTCCAAAGTCTAGAAATGACAGAGATGAAGCCTGTCTGCATGGACAGTCACCCAAAGTTCCTTTGTAATGTTGAGGCATCCATCTTCAACCTACAGGCCTATTCTTGTATTAACTGCCTGATAGTATGCTGTAAAAACTGGACATATGCGATTCATAGGAAAGTGACCTCTGAACTTTGGCAGAACAAGCCGAGATGGTCCTTCAGCCTCCTGCTACACAGAAAAAATGTCAGACATACTTCAGGACATAAGGAGAAGTGGCTGAGAAACTATGGGCAGAGTAGTTCTTCAAATTTCCTGCTTCACTGAAGGTTGCTGACTCTGCCTTACCCAACAGCTTTTCAATGTGGCAGAGGTACCAGAGCCACACTTATCTTCCCAATTCTTAGAATAGTATTAAATATTGTGGAACATTTCACCACCCCAACTCTGGGGAATCTTAGAGTCTACACTATCAAGTAGAGCACCGCTGCTGCTCACTCCACTTAAGCATTTGGCACCAGTGTCTCTTAAAGAGCCATACAGGTTTTGCAGATGAAGCTGAATTAGGAAGCCTCTCTTAAAGGAGCCCTGCATCCGCTCGCTGCCAGCAAACAGAGCAGGCCCAGAAAATGCTGCTACCAAGAAACCATCTTCTCCTCTGTTCCCCTTTTGGTCAATATAAGGGAAACCTTAAATCCATCATATGCAGCTCATTGCTTATACCAAATCTTCTGTGAGATTTTGGGAACCAGTCTTGTTGAAGCTTACACACACACACACACACACACACATACACACACACACACACACACACACACACACACACACAAAACACACACACACACACACACACACACACAATTGCAAATCCACCCTTTTGTAATTCAAGCCCAAACACCATGGCATCTCTGTACTATGACCCTCATCAAAGACACAACTCAGAAGCTGCTTTTGGCTCCCCATTTCTGTGCTCTAGAACCCTTTTAAAGCTTTCTCAGGCTTTATGTGTGTGTTTGGTTCCATGTTGGGCACCATCTGTAGTATAAAGTTTCTGGCCCATCCTGCTGGTGATCTAGACCCACAGATCTGCAGTGCCAGACTTATTAGCCCCAAGTAATCACATAAAGGCTTCTATTAATTTCATTATACTTGTCCTATGGCTTGTTCATATTGCTAGCTAGCCTTGCATCTTAATTCAACTCGGAAAATTTCCATTAATATGTTTTGCCATATGGCCTGTGGCTTACCTGCGTTACTTTTACATGTTGATTCTTGGGCAACTGAATGGTGTCTCTTTTGACTCTGCTTCTCTTCCCTATCTATGCTTCGATTCCCTTGCTTATTTTTAAGATGCCTGCCATAGGCGAAAACAATTCCTTTATCAATGGTATTCACAGCATCCAGAAAGACATCCCACATCATCTGAGGTGGGAAATTCACCAGCCATACACAGAGGAAATAGGACATGGCGTTTCATGGTACTGAGGAGAGGTGATGAGTCATGTGGCAGACTGGAGATTCATATAAACAGGTTAATTCAAGTCATAAGAGCCAAGTGGGAACAAGCCTAAACTAAGGCTAAGCTTTCATACTTAATTAGAAGTCTCTGTGTCATTATTTGGAAGCTGGTGGTTCAAAGAAAGACTTCGGTTCCCTTTCAAACATTCAAAACTTTTTTTGTTTGGATATTAAGCACCTCCTGTTACCCCTAAAAGGTGTGTGTGTGTGTGTGTGTGTGTGTGTGTGTGTGTGTGTGTGTGTGACTTATTCCTAGGGCAGTCATGTTCATAGAGGAGGATTTGGAAAGTAATGGGATTTTGGGATCTCTGACTTTATTAATTTATTTATGTGATGGTGTTGTAAGATAATGGAAAGTAGGAGGTGGGTTCTCGGTGAAGGGAATATGTTACTGAGGAAGAGCCTGGGAAAGAGAACTTGACCCTGGGATTTTCCTGTTACTCCTGTCCCTTTGCTATTTACCAAGAAGTGGGCAGATTATCCCACGTTTCCACAATGACATTTCGCTTCCCTTTTGCCCAAAGAAAGAACTTGGACTGAAATCTTTGAAGTCTGTCCTTTCTTAAATTTATTTCTCATGTATTTCTTACAACAATATACAATATAATGGCTGAAAATGTGGGCTGGATCTTATAACCAGTGAAGTTTTTCTCTCAAAATTAGAGTTGGCATTTAAAGAATGCACCCTTTCTCTTGAGGAGATAATTTCAGTCATTCAATGCACATATGACAATTAATTGTCAGTCTTCTAAAATAGTATATTCACTTGCTAAATGTAAACCCTAAAAGAAAATGTATATTGTTGTGCATATATTTTCTTGTTAGTCCCGTAATAAAGTATAAATTGGTTTAAAAATCAAGAATTGAATTTATCATAATCTGGAGGCTTGAAATCCAAAGTTGGGGGCATCAGCAGGCTTGGCTTCATCTCCTTGGTGTAGGAGTGCCATTTTCCTGGGACTTCACTAAGTCTTCCCTGCACACCTCTGAGGACCTCTCCTTATTATAAGAACACTAACCTCTCAACTGGATCTGGATCCACATCATTGCCACATTTTGTCTTAATAACCCCCATTCAAGGATTCTCTCCAAAGCAGAATAACAAATGATAGCCTCAACATACACACTTAGCAAACACAATTCAGCCTATAGCAATGCCCACACTCAAGCTGCTATTTAAATATATGCGAGGGTAGTTTTCTTTCTGATATCATAGAAGGAATTTTTGTATGTTCATTTTATTACTTTTTATTGAAAATGTCACTTTTTTCCATGTATCCCCCTGCTACCCCTCCCTTTCCTCTTCCCAAACCCTCCAAGTCAGCCTTCAGCCTCCCCATCCCTATTCCGCCATCCTCTTCCCCAAAAGGGCAAGAAGTCCCAAAATGGGTCAGCTCAGCGTGGCATCCACTCCAGGCAAGTCCAATTTCCTCATCCCAAAGTCAAGACTGGGTTAGGTGTTCCTCTGCAGGGAATAGGCTCCAAGGTGCCAGCCCATCCACAGGAACACAGCCTGACCCCACCTTTCAAGGCTCCACATACTTCCCATGCCAATCCACAGTTGCCTACCCTTGGTGGGCCTAGCTCCTTTTCCTGATGGTTCCCCAGTGGCTGTTCTTTATTCAGTGAGCTCCCCAGAGCTCCAGCCTGTCATCACCATGGGAACCTTCCTCATAATCCCTATTCCCTTGCTCATATGGACTCTCCTCCCCTGCTCTCAGTTGGACCAGGAGCTTGGTCCGGCGCTCAGCCATGGAATAAAGCCTCCATCTTTATTCATAGTTGGATGTAGGTTCTGTGATGACACTTCTTAGGGTGACTATTTGATTCAAGGGGAAGTCTTGTTCAGGCACCCCCTCCACTATTGGTTGGAGAGCTAGCCAGGGACGTCCTGTGAGTTGCAAGAGTAGTTTTACCAAAGTGTCCTGGACTGAGCGTCATGTCACTCATTTAAAATCTGGTATTCTACCAGACCTAAAATAGGTGTCTCTGAAAGGATGTCTTAGATTTTATTTATGTGCACCTGAGAACATAGCAGTATGTGCTATTGATGTTTACCTTCAAAGGAAAAGTGAAACAGGCATGTTATGGGAGATAAATTATCTTAAAATGCACCCAGAAAACTAAAAGCACATTCCGAGATTTTTACTGCAGTCCTGAGTTAGCCTTGTAAGTTTTTTTTTTCTTAAATATGACAGAATAAAATATCTGTATTGGAAGCTCCACCCTAAATCACATGCACGTGAAGCCCCCAAATAGTACTTATGGCCCTAATTAAAACTCAATTCTCTTGGTGTTCACTATTATATGTACGGGGGAGGAGATAACAGATGTACACATCTCCTGACCTCTGCATATACTTGCATTCATTAAGAAAACCGTGCTTTCCCCAAGCATAAAATGACTTGCCACCAGCCCCAAGCCCCGGGAAAGGAGGAGGATGATAAAGAAATGCTGAAAGGTGGACATATTTTCTCCTTAGACATTATATTTGTCTCCTTCTATTAGATTTATTTTTGGCACAGAGAAGAGCACATCATATGGGGAACACTTTAAAATTGCTTGTGAAGAGCAGGCACATTTCCAAGAGGAAATGTAACCGTGCCTTCATCTGGTGGAGCAGATCAATGCGCTGTAAAAGATCATGTTCAGTTACCTCATTTTTTTTGAATTAGAATTAATGGCTCATTAGTCTTGATCATATCAATATTATAATACCACTTACATTTGGTAGAAAAGGGGAAGGAGGCTGATGGAGTGCACTTACTTGCTTTTACTCTGAGTGAGTAGACTGTGTGCCAGCCTCAGGGAAAAGCAGCGAGATCTCTAAGGTGGCCTTTTACAAACAGGCCCCATTTAGGGAAAATGTGGACTCTTGTGTGAGGCTTTTGGAAAAAGAGTTAAAAGGCTCTAAGGGTTTGGCTCACTCAGGACTAGATCAGTGTTTCTTCCACTTTAGGCAGCTGGCTAGAGCAGGGGAACCAGACGCCCTCTGCTTTTCTTTGGCCACATGTTGAACCATATGTTGAAAATGGGGGGGGGGGAGAGAAAGAAAAAGAAAAAAACAAACATTAAGTATCTCTTTAACCTCTCTCACAGGGGAAATCCCATCCACAAGGGAGCATATACTTATGCAGGGTTCAAAGAAAGATGTAGGTTGAGATTATTAAACTAAAAATAAGGAATTTGGCCAGGCACATAGTAATCCTATTAAACAGGTTCTTTCTTTCAAAGATGCTAGATTTGGTACAAGAGAAGCAGCAACCAAAGAGACTTCAAAATTAAAGCAATAGCTAATATTACTGAAAAAAAAAATGCTAGACCCAGAGTCAGAACTTTAACGCCTTATTGATTCTAACACCAGCTAACCACTTGATACTGGGAAGTAGCAATTATTACTGCCTGCATCTTTTTTTTTGGTTTTCACAACTCTTCACGTCTCTCTTTCTATTAATTACTTTCTCATCAATATGACTGTCAGGAAGCAACCGAGACAAGGAAGGCTTTATTATTTTTCCTAACAGTTTAAGAAGAAATATGAATGTTCACCTCACAAAGAGAATCATGGCAGCAGTATGCAGCAACAGGAGTATGGCAGCCATTCACATTTGCCTTCAGTCAGAAGGGAGAGAGAAGACTGGAAGCCTTGTCAGTCTCTACAACCCTGAGGGGCACTCCAGCGAACCACTGCCTTCAGCAAAGTGCAATCTTCCAAAATTCCACAACTTTCCAAAAATAATGTCTTCAGTTGAGGATCAAGTGTTTAACACGGAACTCTATGGGGCATATTTCACACTTGAACTGAAACATGTACCTTATTGGGCTTCACATCCATAGCAAGTTGGTTGGTATTGTAGGTCCATGACCATAGCGACAGGCTTAAAGATGAATCAGCATCACACTAGTTGTGGTCCACACATATCTTCCCTGGGATTTTCCTGAAACTATTGGGAATAAGGCACTTCCTTTTCACTGGGATTATGAAGAGAACTTCTGAACTGGAAGCTTCTGGTCTCCATCATTGCTACAGAAGAGCCTGTGGAAGACAGATCTGAGAAACAGACAGACTGAACAACACATTTTAAGACTTAGACCTCGATAGGCACACCGAGTTTGTAACTCTGAAAGTAGCATTAGGAAATATATTCCTCTAGTTCCAACTGTGACTTTGCTGTTTGGAGCTCAACTGCTACACTTAGGATATGTAATTTAATATATTGGAGGTTTCCTTCCTCATTTGTGAAGGATCAAGCCACTGAGTATTTCCCTAATTCTCTTTTTATCTCTGAGTTTTCCAAGACTCTAAATCTAAACATTGTGGCAGATGTTACAGAAGATTTTGTTCTAATAATGTTCAGCCTCCAAAAGAAAATGAAACTCAGAAAGTTCTGACTTTTCTCTCAAGAATACCTCCAAGTATTTGAAATGTAAATTTATATGTTGGATTAAATTTATCCTTAACAATGAATGAAGTGTGTGATTAAAAAATTAATAGCAAAGACAGGATTAGAGTGTAGGCTTTCAGATACTTAAAATCACAAGCAGCTTTCGAAGAGAGGAAAGCATGTTGAAAAGCTACTGTCTATTCATTAAAGTATTGCTGAAGTGTTAAAAGTGGCTATTAGGTCTACTGAAAGCAATAAAACTTGATATTTTTCTCAAAACTTAATTAATAATTAAGACTAAGCAATCCCTTTGTACCAATCAACATAAAGTCAGTTTTGTGCTTCAAAAATGCTGTCCACAAATTCTGCTTTTTATCCTATGCGTCATGAGTATACTCTGGCAAAGAAAAAGATGTGACTAGAGGCCACATAATGTACCTTGAGAATAAACATCCAGGAACTGAAAACGTTGGGAGGATTAAGCAGCGTGGTTTAAAAGGTCACCTGTCCAAACCTCAGTTTCTTTTCATTGTTTCCTACTCAGTTTTCTTAAACTTACAGAGAATAATGAAAAACTTGATATAAATATTCTTTCTCACCCATGATGAGGGCTGCACAATTTCATAAGTTAATTTTTAGATGAAACTCAGTATGAGTAGCAATATCAGGTTGACCGTGTTGAAATATCACTCATGTAAAACAGGCTCAAAAGAATAGCAGCACTTAGCATCCACAGCTGCTGAAAGCTACTCACTAAGCCCACTTAGCATCCATTCCTGATGTGGGTATAAGGATGATAAAACTCATTGACGATGATAATCAGAGTGGGGGAAACAAGGCTTGGGTGAGCTCCAGCAATTAAAATAAAGCACACAGCTGTTGATGCTTTAGTAGCTGGCCTCCCAATTTTCAGAATGGAGCACCAGCTCTCGGTGAGGAGGAGTCCAATGCTTTCATGCTCCCTGGAGCGATGACTTCTACAAGAACTGTATTGGAGCTTGACTGTTCTGTGGTACCCTGTAAGTGCTTTGGCTGAGGGTTTGGGAGAATGATCTTGTTTTAGTGCTGGGGTCTCTAATGCGTTGTCAGGAGCAAGAGAGAAACACAGACAATCCATTTTCTAATGCAGAGTAACTTAGGAAATCCCTGATGGGAAAGTTCATCTCTGACTATTTTTGAAAGTGTTTTCCAGCACTAATTTACAAGAGTAGATTCTGTGGTTTGTGCCTGTGTATAAGATATCAGAGATGAATTGTCTAAGGAGTGAATGAGTATTTGTGCATCATCAGCTTTGTGAGGCTCTGGAAAGTCATTTAAAAAAAGTGATACAAGTTCAATTCTTAACAATGTGTGTGGTAGGCTTCTTCTTCTTAAGCAGAAAATAAATGCATTCAAAAAAAATTGTGGCGTTCCTGCGGATATAAAGTTCCCGTGTAAGCTAGTGCTTCTCAAATTTTAGTCTTCATGAGAGTCTGCTGGTAAATTTAAGTTACTGTTTTTTGGGTACTATCCCCGGAAATATGGAGCCAGCAGAGTTGTGGAAGTATTATAAAATCCATTTTCTATTTGAGAGGTTTACAAATGACCTTGATTTATCTTTTTCTTTTATTCTTTTTAATATGGCTATTAGACATTTCAAGTTACGAAAGTGCTTCACATTTATATGGGAAAACGGTAACTGAGACATTCTTTCTTTTTTTTAATTTGTTTCCCATACCCACCACTACTCCCCCTGCTGCCTTTTCTTCAAGTCCTCTCCCAGCCTCTCCCTCCTTCCCTCGCCAGAGAGGGCGAGGAATCCCAAGGTGAGTCAATTGGATGACCTTGGTTTCTTAACACCACTGTTTTTAAGCAATACCAATATCAATTTGCCATGGATAACTGCTCATCTTCATTTTAAGAGGAGGCCAAGTATTCTACAAATTTGTAATTTGCATCCTCTTCCTGCCTCCAGAAGGAAACAGTGCTCAGGGATACACAGAAAAATTTAAAACATCATAGGTTGGACTTCATCATGAAGGAGTTTTATAGAACATTTGAAAAGTAACCGGGACTTAAGGAAAGTCACACATGAGCCAACCATTCTGTTTCCTTCCATGTGAGAAAAATGCAGCAGAGACAGACCTTAAATACCTGGCCTGTAATCATTCAGTTAAGAGGTGGGGATGGAGTTTGGAAACAGCTCCTGCACAAGAAGATACAAGATAGAAGAAGAGCAATATCCTATTAAAATGCGTGGGAAAATATATTGATATTTATAAATAATAATATAATTTTCAGATTTTAGTTGGAAAAACAGATGTGTCAGTAATGGTTAGTGATATGCACTTAAAAAACTAACTGAATGGCAAAAAGTTGTATTCCAGGATTCTGGAGATCCATCACTCAATTAAATGTATATAAATAATATTAGGTTAACTAATAACTATTGGGTGCTATTTGATTTTTCCATGAATATATTCATTTAATCCTTTGATAAATAACTCTACAAATTAGGGAATGTTATTTCTAATTTTATGCGTGAAACACAACCTTGTCATGGTTGTGCCGGTAGAAAATGGTAAATATTGCTATCAAACACTCTGCATTTCCAGCCCTCTCAAAGTCAGCTCTTTCCCAGAGAGACCTTAGAACACTCAGTCATAAATGGGATGTCTCTATCAAATCTCTCCTCTCTGGGCTATGCATAAGGAGAGGCAGAAAGATTGTAGGACCAAAGAGAGAATGGAAAACACCTTCCAGACACAACAGGACTGACATATGAACTCACAGAGACTGTCGCTGCATGCACAGGGCTTGTATAGTTCAAAGCCGGATAGGGTGGCAGTTCTGAGAGGCAAGAACTAACCAAAAAGCCATCTCCAATTGACAACCATTCACAAAAGACATATTTCATTTTCTCCTATGGACTCTCACTGGAGATATAAACCATGCTAAGGGTAGGCCCTATAAGCAGCAGTAAACGTCAATATGAAGCAAAGTCCATGGAATTTTTGTAATTGTTTATTGTTTGTTTGCTTGCTTGTTGCTTTATTGCTTCCTGTGGGCACTCAAAAAAAAAAAAAATCTGACCGTATTTTTGTTTGTATAATAAGGCTTCTGATTTTATGTTTTTAATGGGTTTTTGTGTGTTTATGTGTGTTTTTCTTGCTTTAAAAAAAATCCTAGTCTGTTTCTCTGGTTTGTTTGCTTGTTTGTTTGTTTTCTAAAGAGAGAGGACAGAAGGCAGAGAGTTGGATAGGTGAGAAGATCTGAGAGCAGATGAGGGTGTGGAGACTGTGAACACAAGGTATTGTGTGAAAAATGTTTTCAAAAAACAAACATGGCTCTTTAGACAATGCTTTTCCTCTCATGACCTCACAATTTGAGAAATATCTAGATTCTAGAAAACATGATCGGGATCTTGAAATGGTCCTGAAACACTGAAAATAATGACGTAATTTAGGGATACAGGTGATATTGTAGATGTAAGTTACAAAACAACTGTACATCTATAAGGATGGTAGCTTAACAATAATCCATATGAAATGACTAAGGGATGTCAGTTGCACACACACACACACACACACACACACACACACACACACACACACACACACACACACACAGGCATAAATTAACTGCCAAAAAGCTTCTTCAAGTTTAGTTATAAACTACATGATGAGTTTTAGATATTTTGGCCGTAATTGGAACGACTTAGAAATATTTAAGGGGGACACACTCGGCTGATTTCAAAGGTGGAGAGCAGAAATCTGTGGTTTCGGTAGCTGGATTTACCTACTCTTCTCCACTTCCTGCTGTTGTCATTGTCTCCTTCTTTCTCTCCCTCTCTTCTCTCCCTCTTCCTTTCCTCTTTTACTGCCCTAGTTGTATCAAACTATTATCCTGGTTTCGTTCTTTGCCACCCTAGTGAAACTGTAAGTCATAAAGTTGTTGGGCTCTAGCTGCCGTTCCTGACTCCTGGCTAAGGAGAAGTCTATGACATTAACTGGGAAATCTCTTATGTTTGTCGATTTCTGTTTCTAACCATGATACATGAGATAGCATGGATCAGAATGTTTTTGATACTAGCATTTTCAGGAGACGGTCTCTGTGTCCCTTACCCTGATTTCTGTAGGATGCCGTAGTCCATTCATCCATCCTTCTATCCTTCCTTCCTTTCTTCTTCCCTCCCCCTTCCCCTCCTCCTTCCCTTTTTTGTTTTTGAAGCAAATAGCTCAAAAAAAAAAAACCAATACACTTAAGAGTATTTATTTTTAGTTTATGAGTTTGAATATTTGCCTGCATGTGTGTATGTGAACCATGAGCTTGAGGAGGACAGAAGGGGACATCGGACAGCCTGGAACTAGAGTAACAAATGGTTATGAGCTGCCATGTGGGTTATGGGAACAGAAGCTGGGTCTTTTACAAGAGCAGGCAGTACTCTCAACCACAGAGAATTCCCTCTATCCCCAACCTAGGCACTGATGCTTGGGTCTCTATCGACTTGTTCATATAGGTGACAGTGATACTTGGGGATCCTTCAAAGGTTGATTCTCCTCCTCCTTCTCATCCCAGTGACCTTACTCACTTCCCTTACTCTTTGGAGAATGCCAAAGACTGAATGTTAACATGGTAAGTAATGATCTTAGCAAATTTAGTGAAGCAGCATTGCTTCTTACTTCAGGTACAGTGACCATCTGCTTAAAAACAGATACAGTGCAAACAATGGAAAAATTATGATGTTTCTTCTAATCGAAGAAAGAAGAACTTACCAAGGCAGACACAGGACTTTGGATAGAAAAGAAGCATACTAATTTAGAAAGAAACAGTAGATAAGTCAGTAAGAGGCAGAGTGGAAAAAGACAATATGGGTTGACGATGTGAGTCTTTGAAGTTGCCAGTCACTTTCCCAGATTTTCTTTCTTGTTCCCATGAACTCCAGAGTAGGTGTTATTCCTGCTTTTCAGGCAAAGGTACAGAAGTCTAGACAGTCTGACTTGCACTAAGTCTTGGGGCTGTATGGTCAACATGAGCACATCACTGCTATTCCCCATTTTTCCTCATCTTTATCCCAAACTTCTGACCTCATCCTGCTGTCTATACGGATGAGAACGTCTTCAGAAATAAAATTGCTGAGGAGGGCTTTAAAGAGATGACTCAGTCGGTAGGATATTTTCTGTGTAAGTGTAAGGACCTGCATTTAGATCACCAGCACTCACATTAAAGAACTATGTGGGCACAGTCACATGTGCCTATAACTTTAGACTATGGGAAGAAGAGAGAAAGATCCCAAATCTCAGGCCAGCAAGTCTATATTAGTTAGTTAGGTTCAGTGAGAGATTCTGCCTCAAAAATTAAAAAAAAAAAAAAACATTAAGATGGAAAAGCAATTGAGGAGAACCCCTGCCATCACCTTTTGGCCACTGTATGCACATGCACACACATCACATGTACCTGTATGCAGATGTTGCACATAATATACACATGTAAAAATTATTCTTGAAAAAGAATGATTCTTCTTTCCTCCTTTGAGTGGAAATAAGCAACTAGATAATTAATCTGTCATTCCCCAAATAAACCAGATCCAACTGTGGGCTCTTGGCTGCTCCTGAGTTCTAATCAATAATTTGCAGGCCTGGCTGACTGTTGTGTCAGATTTACTAAATAGAAGACCTGGAGTGTCCATAGACTGCACTTTGTCACTAAGAGCCCCCTTTACCCACCCTGATGTAGGAATGTCTTTCTGTGTGCTGTGAATATCAATCTTTAAATAAAGGAGCTGTTTTGGCCCATGACAGGCACCATAGAAAAAGTAGGCAGGGGAATCAGAATAGGTAGCAAAGGAAGAGCAGAGTCAGAGACAGACTGAGCCAGCTGCCCAAGAAGAAGCATGTAAGGAACACAGGTGAGCCATGGGCCACGTGGCAGGCAGATTAATGAGAATGGGTTGAATTAACATGTAAGAGCAAGCTAGCAATGTGCTTAAGCCATAGGCCAAACAGCATGAGCTTAATATAAATGTCTGAACCATTTCTGGGGGTCTGGTCAGCTGTGGGTGGCTAAGGGGTCTGAGGCGGCAGGTCTGTGGGTCTGGACCTTTGGCCCCTGGGGACCAAGAAACCTTATTGTAACATACCCAAAGTTCAGGTGGCTGTAATTCAGCTCATTTTGTAGAAGTCCAACATAAAATTAATATGTTGTAATACCATGTCCTGTTAACTAAGCTTTTGGAGGGTGGAGAAAGGCAGTCATTTCTTAGTATCAGCTACATTATTTTTTTTTTTTTTGTTGAGAGCATGAAGTCCCCAAAGAGAAACTAAGTGTGTTCAGAGAGGACTTTATATTAAGTACCTGTCTCCTGCTGTGAACAGAGATATGTGGTTGTTTTATAAATTAACCACATTTGAATTCTAAATCACTACAGGTGTAGCAGAACCTTTGATATAAGACTAGGCTTATTTCTTAACAAACATAATACTTGCTCAAAATTGGTGGGGAGGGGAGGTTCAGGTCTGCTGTTTGAAGAACTTCTCTGCTTCTTAGGTGATATTCTCAGTGCCTTGAGTTACAAAATAATGATATTGATAAGAATAAATCTGATTCTGGCTACTTTGTGTCAAAATAGCAGGAGACAGATTTTCATGTAAGTATGCAGAAAAGTAGTAAACCTGCTTAAGGAACAAATTTAAAGGCTTCTAAGACTATATATTTCTAATAATTGTTTGTACTTCTAATTTAATACTATTATTCTTATGAGGAAGCTTGCTTCTAATGGTGAAGAGATTGGAATAAACCTACAAATTTTGAATTTTTCAAAAGACAGAAGGAATATTCCAAAGCAACTCAGAAGGATTAGATCTGCTTTCCATCATGTTCAGTTCTTAGTCTCAAAAATATTCTTATTATAAATCTCACGGAAGCTTCTTTAACTGTTCCCTGTTCTTCGTCAAGCATGTGCAAGGTCTCAGGCAATGTCCTAAAGTAATTTTTTTGGATCACTACGAAAACCATCTCCACAATTTACAGCATACTTATAGTTTAAGAAGTTAAAATCATTATATTTCAAACGTGGTATTTTTAAAAATCAAATTAGTGCTGGGTGGCAGTCAGCAGAGAGTAGCTGGGAGAAGTTCAGTGAGGTATTAAACCACCAACGTTGTCATTTCTGACTGGTTTTGGCTCATGAGAAATTAATCTGGCCTTGTTTAGCTATACCATCAAATGTCTGAATTCACATCACTTCTCCTGGTCTGGAAAAAGTTAAGTTAGCTTTACAAAGCAAGTTTGAAATCTGTTGGAAAGTCTGGTGGAAAAAAAAAAAAAACAAACCAACAAACCTGTGGCCATTGCTTAAGTTCTGCTTCTTCTGGGGATATATAAAACCCTCTGTCTCCTGGACTGACAGGTCAGCACTTCTGAGGAGCACTTAGAAGAGATGGCATCCCCACCTCTCCATCAACGACAGCCGAAAGCCCTAACTCCTAGTAATGGCGTAATGGGGAGCAAGAGGGAACTTTAGAGAGCATCTCAGGAAATATGTTCCCAGAGATAGTCAATATGAAATGAGGCTGTCTTCCAGAGTGAGTGGTCAAGTCTTGTCACAGGGATTCTGCCCACTTGAGCTATTAATACTGCAGCTGCTCTCATGGCTCTGCACGTTGATCAAGCGCCGTCGTGCGTCAGGCTCCTTGTGGAACAGACTTAGACAGAGTGTCTGCAAGATGAAGCACTCCAAATGTTCTGTAGGAAACAACTCCCGTGCTGACACGGAGAGAGGAATGGATAGTCTCCTTCCCAAGTCTCTGTTTCTATTATAAATTAGATGCCTACTTAAAAAATGAGCAAACCATAAATAATTTAAAAGAAATCAAAGGCCTTTATTACCACCATAGTACCCAGGCTTTTGAAGATAACTCGCCTGCCCTGGCACATTTATGGATGTTTGGTCTGCTTTGCTCTCTATTTCTCCCACAAGAAAGTGTGTACTAAAGAAGAAAAACAAAATAAAATGAAAAGTAAAGAAAAGAAACCTCCTGGTATGCTTTGCACATTTCAGGCCACATATTTATTCTTGATGTGGTTCAGCCTCCATCTCAGACAGCCTGTCTTCCTTTTGTCCCCAAAGGAAGGAATAGATTGCTTTAAAAACCAAAGGAGACCCTAGGACAAAGCCACCAACAAGGTAGGGTACCTAGAAATCATTCAGAGGAGCTTTTGCTGAGCCCAGTGTCCCCCTCTATCTCTGCTGTACCTCATAGCTTTGGTTGCAACATTTTTTTTTTTTTTTAACTTTTTTCCCCTCTGGTAGTGACTGAAACCAGATGACCACAATCCTGATTATTCTACTCTTGGATTTTGTTACCTAACCAAATGTATAAAAATGGCTTGACTGTGTTATAAACAAAACTCAGTGGTAGTTTTTCAGTATGAAACATGGGTAAAATCCTGCCTCTAATACGTACAAGTATTTCAGAAGCTCGGATATGTGTAAGGAAAGACACAAAACTGGCAGTAAGAATATATACTTAAGTAATGAAAGCTTTGTAGAATCTGCTGTCACATGAGAGATGGGTAGTTAGATAAATTTGAGATCTGGTAGAGACAAAACATGCTTCCTTCCCAATTATGCTGCCCAGCATACCATTTTATTGTTCTTAAAATGGATTTGCACCAAGAATGTGAACATCAGAGATCTGGGGAAAGACTCAACAGGCCGTTGGGGCCCAGTGACCCAAGAGATAATACACTGTTAATGCAGTAGTTGATGCCTGGACTCTAGATACATAGAACAAGACGGACCACATAAACCTAGAGTCTACAGGTTTCTGGGTGGCTGAAAAACTCCAAAAGTCACCAGAGTAAAGTTATGGTGAGTTTGTGAATTCCTATCACATTTTAATTTCTTCATAAACGATCTAAAGAGTATTGAAAAGAGAATTGCATTTATGTGCCAAAAGATAGTGGGTGTGGTAAGTCAGCTCTCACAGTGGAGATCTCTCCGGTGTCAGCCACAGCAGGAAAGAAAATTAGTAGTTTTTGAGTGTTTTGTGTGTTCCAACCACTTCCAGAAACTGTATATTTCTTACCTCATCCAGACTAACTGTACCTTGACTTCTCTTGGTGAATAAACCATTACTGTCCAAGGCTCTCCAAATGTCTGTCAGGTGACATCCATCTAGTGCAATGTTTTTCAACCTTGTTACTGCTGTGACTCTTTAATATAGTTCACATTACTGTGACCTCCAATCATGACATTATTTCATTGCTGACTATAAATTTGCTACTCTTATGAATTATAACATTATGATATTCAGGATATCGGATATGACACCTACAAATGGGTCATGTCCCACAAGTTAAGAACCTCTGATCTAGTGGATCAGTACATGATATGCTACCTTAACTCAACTTTGGTTTGAATTATGTTTCTTATTTATAAAGTTGGCTATATTTTAATTCACTTTCTAACTCCATAAGACAAAAGAATTTCCCGAGTCCCATCCGTACTCTTTGTCATGTCTCATACTCGTCTCTCTGCATTGTGATTCTACTTTCATCAAATCACTTCAAGTCCTCATTCTGTCTCAGCTGCCCTCCAGTGGTGGCCGTGTCCTTGACCCCTTTGCACCCATCAAGGGCAGCAATGCCAACTACCTGGGTCTAATCCTTCCTCCACCAATTCCTACCTGCTCTATATCGACAGGCAATCGATTTAACTTCTGTTCTTTAAATTCTTAATCCATCAACTGGCAGCAGCACTAGTACTCACCACTCTGGGATACATAGAGATTAAATGGGTTAACACATGTGAGAATTCCAGTTGGTTCTGGGCATACTCTGCTCGAGTGCCACCTGTCGCGTATGTTTTTAGTTATACCACTCGGATAACTTTGTCCTCCATTGGATCCACTATCTGTGACTTTCACTTAATCACAAATACAGACCAGACCAGCTCTGCCTTCAGTACTCGCTGTTGATTCCTTGCAGCCTCTTTCCCAAACTATTTTTTTTTTCCCACTAGGTTACCACATGCACTTCACAACCACTAGAATGCCTGGACGTTTCTGTCCTACAGTCTTGTTTCTATGTCTTCATTCCTCTGCACATTCAACTCATCACATATTAAAATTTCATTCATTCTTCAAGACTTAAAAACCAATAGCATCTCTTTCAAGATGACTTCCATCATCTTCCCAGAAGGAAGTAATTTACTTACCTTGTGATCTCAGCTCTTCATTATAGCTCTCTTTTGGCATTTTGCCATGTATTATTATCTACTGTAATTATATGTATCCATTTTCCCATCTAGAATGGGAGAAGCCCCTCTAGAACAGGAAGTATTTTGCAGTGATATGTGCATTTGCCTCATATTCCTATTCAGAGTCTGGCCTATAATAAGAATTAAACAATTCATGGAGTGGGAGGTTTATCCAACTGTTGTTGCTACCATTTTGAGCTCATCCTTAACTTACTGCACATGGTTTCATTTAACCCTGAACACTCTTTAAGTCACTTACTATTTTATCGCTTCTCACATGGGGACATTGAGTCACATTTAAATAATTTCTCATAATCTGACCTACGTGCTGCTCAAGTCCAGACCTAAACTGCATCAGAAGCCTCTTCTATTCTCAAAGGGAATTGATGTGGGAATGTCTTTCTGTATTCTGTGAACATCAATCTTTAAATAAAGGAGCTGTTTTGGCCCTTGGTAAGCACTGTATTATAAGTAGGTGGGGAATCAGAATAGGTAGGAAAAGAAGGGCGGAGTCAGAAACAGATCGAGCGAGATGCCCAAAGAAGAAACATGTAAGGAACACGGGTGAGCCATGGGCCACATGGCAGACAGATTAATGAGAATGGGTTGAGTTAAGATGAAAGAGCTAGCTAGCAATGTGCCTAACAGCATGAAGTTAATATAAGCGTCTGAGTCAATTTTGGAGGCCTAAGCAGCGGCGGGCGGCTAAGTGGTCTAGGACTACAGGTCTGTGGGTCTGGACCTCTGGCCACATGGGGCCAAGAAACACCCTTTGTAACAAACAGATGGTGCCCAATGTGCCCAGGCAGCAAGAGGTCCCACACACAGACACACACACACACACCACGTCACACATACCACACACACACACAGTAGTACTAATTGGTGGTTGGGCTTTCTGCCATTGTAGCAACCATATCCTGCTTGCTTTTCCATACTCCATCTTGGATGAGATTTATTTCCTCCTTTTTGGTGACAGTGAATTCTAAGAGCAGTCACAGACACCTCTTCTGCCAGCCCTGCTTCTTGGGACAAGAACTGGTGCCTAGTAGATGGACTGACTGCATGGGAACTCTCCAAAGAATATGTCAGCATTGTGCCAGGCTGATTAAAATGCAGAAAAAAAATCACTCACCGCCTAATGTGCATTGCACTGTACTGTATTTGATGGCGTATTTATGCATACATCTTCAGAAACAATATTCTTGTAAGTCTTGTATCAACCCCTTGGGGAGATATTGGCAATGAGCAGGAAATCAGCAAACACATTGATCCTACATACTCTGAGATGTTAGTAGTAGTCATGAAATTGAATTTCATCTTAACGTATTAAAATCAATATACAGTGTTCAGTTTAATTTAGAATGTAAATACCATCAAGGGTTTTCAAGACAGAGAAAATAATAGTTTGTAACTCAGATATGCATGTATTATTACACAGACCATTTTCTGTTACTTAGAATAAGCATGACCCCAGAATAGAAAAAAATACTACTCCATATGACAGAATACATAGCAATCCAGGGATAGTGAAATGGCTCATTGAGAAAAAAGGTACTTGCTGCTACAATCTGTAGGATCTGCATGGTATAAGAACTGATTTTTCTCTGGCTTCCATATCCATACTGTGCATGTACAACCAATCAATAATTGTAACTAAAAAGGGGAATAATAGGAACTCAAGTTCTTGATTGATCAGATTTTATGAATAGGAAGGCATCTTTTAAACTATCATGAAACATTAGCCGTTTCTCTAAATAGTTTTGTTTTAAAATAAAAATTTTCTGAAAATTACACTTAATGTTTTTTAATTCTCTTATTCTATGTCTGTCTCCAGAGACAGAGAGACCGAGAGAGAGAATGCTGAGAAGTGTTTGCTTCTTTCATCATGTGGAATGTGGGGACCATGTAATGATCTTCTTTGGGAGATGGAAATGTGCCCGGCAGGGGCTGTGAATTCTAAATTCCCCCTCAGTACTTTTCTGCTTTGCTTCTCACCTTGCCAGTGTTGGGATGACATCTGAAGCCGTGATTATTTGATTACCACTGGATGAGTGTATTCACTGGAGAAGTGAAGATGTGCCAGAGAGGATCCTAAGCCTGTGGCTTTAGTTATTACTGTAGCCCCACTGTAGGAATCTTTCCTGTTTCTGTCTTGTAGAAGAGAAATGGGGATACTGAGGCAACACTTGTCCAAAGTCACACATCCTGAAAGTGACTGTGAAGGATTGAACATGGCTTTGTTTGACTATAGCTGACCTGGAGAAAGTAGTGCTGCTCTTTTAGAAATCATTATTTTTGGTTTCAATCAAATAAAGCCCTGTTTTAATGGGGACTTGAAAGGAAACAGGAGGCACGTGATTGGTTTTAGGGCTTCAGTAAGAAAATATGAATTTCCCAAGGGTCATGGATAAGAGAAGACATAGACACGGGTGCAGTTTGGTAGTAGGATTTTGTGACTGGTATACACTTACAGCTGCTGGACTTTGTATGTCATAATTCTGTAGGATCCCCGTTTAAGCTCCTCAGAGGCTAAGTAGGAAGTGTCCAGTGCTCTGTTGAGCACTTTACCAAAGTGCACAGCTCTATGATCCTGTTCCCTGAGCATATCTGTCTTCTTCCTCACGCTACTCCATGTGGATGTTCAAAAGGTATGTCATCACACAATTATAAATGCTTAGAGTCTGCATTGCCTATGCACTCTGATGAAAAATCAAGGCCCTTGATGGTATTTAAGTAGTCCAATGTTTATCCTTAAAAGAATATACATTGTTTACTTATTTCCAGATTTCTTGTGTTGAGTATCATCATTCTTTCAGGAGCTATGTCTCACATGAAAATTACAAGGATATTGTGAGGTAATGTCTGGAAAGCATTCTGCACTCCTTTGAGAAAGGTGTTGCATCAATACCATGTATTATTACTTATTGTCAGCCTAGGAGAGAGGCATGGGCCACAGATACCTTTTCTTTACTTCTTTAGATACATTAGTTCTGTGGCTTTGATATATTTTTCTTGGGATATTCTAGTAATTTGAAAAGATTGGAAAATGCAGGATATGGTGGGAGTCCTCAAGGGACAGAGTATCCACTCAGTGTCCCATGAAGGGGCACAGATCTTGGAGTTGTACACATCAATCATACTTTAGCCCAATGAGAAGCCTTGTTATCTTAATATTGGGCATTTAATTCTTTAATTCACTCACCCACCCGTCTGTCCATCCATCCATCCATCCATCCATCCATCCATCCACCCACCCACCCACCCACCCACCCACCCACCCATCCATCCATCCATCTATCTATCATCTCTTCCTCTCTTCATCCCTCTACTCTCAATCTCTCTCTCTTCCTCTCTCTCTCCTCTGTGTGTGTGTGGTGTGTATTAGGGAGTGGATAGATTTAGCCTATTGGCAATAATGAAGAACTCTTTCAAATGCAGATCAAAGTGTTCAATACAGTACCACATGAGATGCCTATTTTATTTCAAAATGTCATATACACACAAGGTCAACAGCCTATTCTCAAATCCTTCTGGACTGCTTCAAAAAACAAGCAATCTTTTTATAGTTTCAACTCAGTTGCCATGATTTTTCTTTAAGGGTTTCTAAGTAGTGATAACTCGCTGAATTATGTCTTCTGAAATTATGTTGAAGTGGTAGTTTCAGGACTTCTGGGGATGACTGCATTTAGATAAAGGCTGCTTTCAAGAGGTAATTAAGGCTAAGTTGGTATTGGCTTTAATTCAGTGTTACTTGGTTCTTAGGAGAAGAGGGGATGAGCGCACAGACACATCTCACTGGACATTTAGGATGCTCATAGCTTCAACACAAACTCTGAGCCTGTAGAATTATGAAAAAATGTTTAAGCATCTACTTTTTGCTACTTTCTTGAAAACAAAACAACAACAAAACCAAAAAAATAGATTATACTATCCAATAGTTTACAACTCAAATTATGGCTCAAAGGCTAGGAATGTAGTCCACTGTTTTAGCCAGTGATTTTCAATCTTCCCAATGATATGTCTCTTTAATACAGTTCCTCATGTTGTGCTGACATCAACCATAAAATTATTTAATTTCTACTTCATAACTATAATTATGCTTTGGTTGTAAATTGTAATGTGAATATATGTTTTCTGATGGTCTTAGATGACCCCTGTCAGGTTGAGAACTGCTGGTTTTGGCCTTTGCCTAGAATGTGCAAGGCTCTGGCTTCAATCCTCAGCATTATAAAGCAAAATAAAACAAGATAATAGTAATAATAATAACAACACAAAATATGGTCCATCGATGCCACCTTGGTGTTGCAGGCCAAATGTCTGGGAAAGGCTGTGATATCAGAGAAGAAACACCACAGTCAGATCTCACCCACCTATCTTCCAGCTTCCTCAGCCTTGTTCCCTCTCTATCTTTCTATGCCTGCCTTAAATACCTTCTTCACCAGGGCCTGCCTGGGAGCCTGGAACTCCTTCTGTAAACTAAGATGACCTCAAACTCAGATTGGATTAAGGTCTCCACTCCCGGGATATTCCCTGTGCTGGGGTTAAAGGTGTGAGTTACCATTGTCTGATCCTCCTAGACTGACTGTGGATAGATCCTTCTGATATTTCTGACTGTTTTTATTATATTTGAAAATATCCCCACACTTTGGCTCTAGTAAAAATTTGGGACTCTCAGGCTTCTCCAGACATTTGGAACCCCATTCTACCTTTATATAAAGCCCCTGTGCTCCATGTGCATACATAGATTTGAAAAGACCATGTGATGAATGATTTAGTTTGCTGTAGGTAATAGCTAAACTTCATGTTTATATCAGCAGTGGGTTATTAACTCCCATTGTCTCAGGCAGGGCCACCAATGCTATGATGAACACGATGACCAAAGCAGCTGTGAGAGGAAGTGTTTATTTGACTTATACTTCCACATTGTAGTCTATCATGGAAGGAATTCAGAACAGGAACTCAAAGAGAGCAGGAACCTGGAGGCAGGAGCTGATGCAGAGGCCATGGAAGAGTGCTGCTTATGCCTTGTTCCTCATGGCTTGCTCAGTCTGCTTTCTTACAGAACTCAGGACCATCAGCCCAGGATGGTACACCTCATGATGGTCTGGGTCCTTCCCATCATTCACTAATTAAGACAGTGCCCTCCAAGTTTGCCTACAGCCTCATCTTAGGGAAGCATATTCTCAGCTGAAGATCCCCCTCTACAATTACTCTATCTTTTGTTAAGTTGACATAAGCTAGTCTGCACAGCCATTCATCTCTGAGCTGACCTCTACTTTTAGAGAAACTGACCCTACCTCTCCCAGAAGCTAAGAATTGCCAATTTTGTCTTTCTGATTGAATTTAAGGCTCGATCACATGATAAAACCCATACCTAGAATTATTATTGGGCCAAGAAGCTATGGCTAGTTGGATCATGAACATTAGGAGAAAAGGTACTATGTTCGCTAAATGGACATAGTACTAAGTTAGTTCCTAACAATCTATCATTATACCCACATATTAAGGCATCTCTAAACTCTCATCAGAGAAGCTCCTGCTTGCAGCACAGACGCCGCAACTGGCCAAGGTGTGGAGAATAAGAGACTGCAGAATGTTCAGCTATAAATGGGCCATATAATCTACTCCACCTCCTTCAAAGGTTCAGGGGTCATTGTGAAAGAGGAAGTAGAAAGAGTGCAAGCCCCTCATGATGGGCTATTCCTATAGTAGCTGCACATATAAATTCACAGGATATGACAGCATTTACAATATCCACACAGCTTAAACCAGATCAGATCCCAGCATGCAGAGTAGAGTTAGGCATCAAGAAATCACAAGACTTTTATAATATCTTTTGTTGTGTTCATTTTTTATGATATCATGATACTAATGCTGTATTATAGTAAATATTATACACACATAACACATATATGCTATACACATATACATAGGTACATTTGTTTGATGTATAATGATATGGGTAGTATGAGATTTTTGCAAAAATCATGAAGTTAGTTCATTTTGTGCTAAAATTTGAGAAATAGTATCCTGAGCTAAATTTTTCAAAGTTTCAAGAGTCAAAGGTCTCCTGTAACTTTGAATGTGCATGGAGATGACACATGGCCACTAAGGCATTTTTTTCCTACTTTAGATTCCAGGAATCAAATTGGACTTGGGGTGGAGGTGAGCCATTACCTTCTTATTGCCTTTCTTACTGTGTTTCATTTCACTCAGGATTATTATGGTAATATCAGCTGCTGACATTTATGTGGGGTTTTATGGTTTGAAAAGCTCTCATACACTCTTGAAGTCATTTGATCTGTAAAGCATTTGATCTGTATGGCATTTTATCCTACAGAGCAGGACTGCTTGTCTTTGAAGGGGAAGAAAGTCTGGCTATTATTGGAATCTTTCTTCCAGTAGGGTCAGAGAGTCCTCTATATGCATGGCTTTCTATAAGGCTGATCCTATTTGTTGAAGGCCAACTATGCCTTTGGTCATCTGAGAATTTTTAGGTAAAGTAGAATCAACATCAGCAGCACAGTTCCCAGTGAAGGGTAGGATGGTTGGTTGACTAGTGCATGGGCAGGTGGGTAAAGCATTCAAGGCCACTACTAGACCACATCAGTGTTCTTACAACCCTGCATTATGATCTTGGTAGAAACTCTTAACCAACGCAATATTGGTGAAAAGCTACCATATGTTGTCCTTTTAGTTTTTCAAATCCTAATTTGAATGATTATATTTTTCTCAAGATCCTTGTGGTAGGATTCTCCTTTCACTTTTTTGGTGTGTCATAGAAGTTTTAAAGGTTTCTTTGGTTAACCTGCCTTAGGTGACTTGGTGTTTGTGTCTACTGTACTGGAGAATGAGCTCCTCAAAGCAAAAGTAGTCTCCTGATGCTTATATTGAACATGACCTGTCATGTCTTACTTTTGCATACAGCAGGTGCAGAAGGAGAGTTTATGCACTTGAAATTATATATGTAAAGCAAAAAATATTACATGAAAAGTAATGATGATAAGCACAAATCTTTATATAAATATAAATATCATTTTGAGATTTTTACATGTCTTGTGTTATAGCCAAGGTATTTGTAGCTCATTCCACCATTGTTTCATTTTTAAATTTTCATGTCTAGGTGTAACAGTTCAAGGCTATCAATATACTAGTCATATAATTATTAAGATTTTTATATTTAATTTTGAAGTGTAAAATTTCCAATTATATACTGATTTAAAAACCATATGGGCACATTTATGGAACACCCCTAATTTATTTAGTTTTGTATACACAATTTAGAAACTTATACAGTATAAATATCTCAAATAATATCACTGAATATTGTTAAAATGTGAAACTAATGCCTAATAACAATTTTATACTTATAAGATAATTATTATTGATTTAACATTTAGCATAAAGGGTTTAAAGCAGATAGATAGTTAGCGGTTGATTTTTAAGTTTGCATGTAGCCTGTAAATAAAACTATTACTTCCACATATTTTTCAGTAACTTTACAGATAAAACATAAATTCTCATGGACACTCAGTCCCTACCTCCAGAGTTGAAGGATTTGTATCATTTTAATCCATATCCTGAAGGCTGCACATTCATTCTGAATATACTCTTAAGTCCTGGATAAATTTTATTTGTATAACTATTCCTCTTAGGTGTGAGAATTTTAAAATCCAAATGAAAGGATATTTTCATGTCTTACTGTATTTACTTTATATTTTTCAGTTTTAAAATATGTGTTTTATAATGATATAATGAGAAGCTTATAATAGTTACAATGCCGACTTTTCCCAGAACCCCATGAAATTCAATCAAATTAATACATTAAAGAGAGCACAGGCTCTGGGAAACTTCCAAAATAAGACTTAAAACTGTTTAGCAATAGAGTTACAGAAGAAAAAAATGATTGATGCTTTAAAAGAACAAGAAAGGCAGGTTAAATGTGGTTTGGAAGTTAAAAGAAAATCAAAAGAATAAAGGAGTAAACTGTGAAAGGCTTGAATATTCCTGAGCACTCAGCTCATTTTTCTCCTTCTCATTCAGTGTAGGATCTTAGGCCTAAGGAATGGTATCACCCACATTTAAGATAGGTCTTTTAAAATCCAAACTTATGGACCTCACCATAAAACCTGATGCCCTAAATCTGATAGAAAAAAAAAGTAGGGCATACATCGTACTCATTATCACAGGAAAGGACTTTTAACAAAGGACACTGATAGTGCAGCCAGTAAGGCCAAGAATAATAACTCTAACCCTTTGAAACTAAAAATATTCTCTACAGAAAATGACATAAATAAAGAGGCAGTTTACAGAATGAAAAAAAAATACCAGATATACATCAGACAGAGGGTTAGTATCTATAATATATAAAGAACCAAAAATTCAAACAGCAAAAAAAAAAAAAAATAAAAATAACCCAATTAGAAATGGGCGATGGAACTAAATTGAGCACTCTCAAAAAAAGAAAAGAAAGAAAGATAGAAAAAAATGAAATTAAGAAAGAAAAATATAGCATAGAGATGTTTTTAAAATGTCAACATCTTAGGCACCAGGAAAATGTGAATTAAAACTGCATTGAGATTTCATATTGCTCCATTTAGAATGGCTAAGATAAAAATAATCACCATAACATAGCCATCATAGGCAGGTGGATATGGCAAAAGGAGAACACCTTTTCATGGCTAGTGGGAATGCAAATATGTCAGAAATCAGTATGGAGGTGCCCCACAAGCTAACACATGATCTAACTATACCAATATGGGCATATATTCTATTCTACTACAGAGACCCTGATTATCCAAGTTTATTGCTACCCTATTCACAGTTGTCAAGGAAAAAAAAACCAGCACAAATGTTTATGAATTAAAAAATAGATTATTAAAATGTGGTTTGTTTACATAATGAACTACTACACTGCTATTAAGAAAAATGAAATTATGAAATTGTCAGGTAAGTGTATGGAGCTGGAAACAATTATCCTGAGTGAGATAATCCAGGACCAGAAATGAAAATGTTGCACGCACTCTCTCATTTGTGGGTATTAGTTTTTTATTTTGTAGATATGTGTTTATTTGGAATATTCATAGATGTCAGGAAAACACTATGTGTCCTGTGGCATGGTCTTTCAAGGGATAGAAGACAGTACACACTGATATAATGGGTTAAAAGAGAATTATGGGATAGGAAGGAATACAATTTGATTGGGGAAGGGAGGGCAGAGCAGAAGAAGAAAACTGTGAGAGATAAATAACACTAAAGTCTTTTTCAAAGTAGATATATGGAAAATATTATTGTAGAAACTTCTTAAAATATAACTAGACATATTTGTAAAAAAATGTCAAAATGGAGTTACCCTATAACGGGTTAATAATGCATCTATCTGCCACCAAAAGACAACAAATTTAAAGCTCAGTCTTAGGAATGGGTCACTTCTTCGGAGTGGTTGGCAGTAAGGTCCCAATAAACCTCAACCATCACAGACTACTACTGATGCTCTTCATTATCCTCTGGAACTTGAAAGTAAGGTTCTGTTGATGAAGATACCACATACTTGAGTCATAGAACATGGAGAAATTGAGCTGGTACTAACCTGGACATGTCGTCTCTTTTGCCTAGCTTTTATAGTACTGGAAGGTGTTATACATACTATGAAAATGGAAGAGTAATCATCAATCTTACCTAGATGTAAACCCTGAATACAGTAATGATTGGCCTGATAAGACATGAACATTGGTACAACAGTGGCACGAACATGCATGCTGTTAGAGGTAGAAGTCTAGGGATGAATAATGAGGCTCTTGTAATGGCTACAACATTGAGGGCCTTATGCAAAAAGTTCAGAACCAAACAAAGAACTCCCAAAGAACGCCCACACAAATGTTAGATTAAATGTTAGTTAACTACAACTAGGTGTCTTCTGGTAAATAATCTCAATGTAATTATATACGAGTTTTAATTGCATAAAAAGAGAATATGGTTTCTAGCAAAACTCTCATCTTAGCTTTCAAGGTATCATAATTAACGCCTTAACTTCTTTAGGGATGCCAGCACAGCTCTGGCCAGCAATGTTGCTTGCCTTGACTCTTCTGCTAATAAGTGGCATGAGCTTTGATGATCACATGATCTGCCAGGTGGTGTCTCCTTTTATAGATAGCTATATTAGACCAGGTGATCTTTCTCATTGCCCTAGCTGATTCTGTATGTCACCTTGACACAAGCTATAGTTACTAGAAAGGAAGGCTTCTCAGTTAAGGGAATGCCTCTATGAGAATCAGTTGTAGGGCATTTTCTCAATTAGTGATCAACGGAGGAGGGCCCACCTCATACCCCATTGTGGTGGTGCCATCCCTGGGCTGGTGGTTCTGGTTCTATAAGAAAGCAAGCCGAGCAAGCCATGGGGAGCAAGCTAGTAAGCAGCACCACTACATTGCCTCTGCATTAGTTCCTGCCTACAGGTTTCTGCCGTTTGAGTTCCTGTCCCGATTTCCTTCAGATGTTAGTAGCAATGTGTAAGTGTAAGCTAAATAAACCCTGTACTCCCGAACTTGCTTTATAATCCTGGTGTTTCATCACAGCAATAGAAACCCTAAGACCCTCGTTAATCAAATGTTATGAGAAATGTGGCTAATCAGAGTAATCAAAATATTTTAAAATATTGTGGGGTGCCTCATGGTTTGGCACAAAAAGCAAGTAGTTTAAAGACAGAAGACACAGGTAAAACAAGATGGAACCATCTTCCTCTTCTCCTGAGTTTGAAACTATATATGCTTGTAGATACTTAGGGAAAAGAAAAGAGGACAAGCTGGTCTTTTGCTGAAGCAAAACCTACAGACATAAATTCACCCATGTAACCTCGTGGCCTCTTTGGGTCGGATTCCTTTTGTCAAATTATCCAGTAAGGAAGTCAACCACAAAGCAAAAGAATACTACACTATGAAAAGTATTTAGGTTATTTATTTTGATATGTAAAGTTTGATTTTAATTATTTATACAACTTCATAATATGATAGTGTCTTGTGGTGATTCTCTAAAAAATAATGAGGGTTCCAAACATGAGCTCTCAGTAGACCCCTGGCTCTGAAATCTTCACAGAAACATATTATTATGCTTAAGATTAAATTGCACTAAAATTAGAGGAGAAATGATAAACAAAATGTACTTTTAACTTACAAATTAAAGCTGACATGTGCTTTTGAGTAGAAAGTGAAGGCATTGAGCAGTCCTTAGCCCTTTGCTCCATCCTATCAAGATGACTTCTTGGCTTCACTAGGGAGGGGTCAGACTTGAGGATGAGGTACTAGGCTCTGCTATTACATTCAAAAAAGAGTATGTGTGCGAAGGTAATGACATAGAAGATGTACATTGTTACTGATGGAAACATGATGGCTCACAAATGTTTATGAACTGGCTTTCTGTTCTAGGCCTCTGCTAGATTCCAGGAATATAATCCTCAACACAACAAAATGCTTACTGTCAAGCAACAGCAGCATTATTTAGGACAATTGACACTGGTTCTGTAATATACTAAAGTTCATTGGCTCGGCATAATATAAGCTCACCTCTTGGCAGTGGGAGATCTTCTGTAGTGTTATGCACAGGGTATGGTTTTGATGTGGGATGTCTTTCTCTATGCTGTGAATAAAGGAACTATCTTGGCCTATGGCAGGCATCTTAGAAGTAGGCGAGGAAATCAGAGCATAGATAGGGGAAGGAGGAAATGGTTTCTCGCGTTGTTGTTTTAGTTTTTTTCTAGAACTTGATGGGGTATCCTCTGTTTGACCCTTGTATCTGATCTAAAGTCAGAATCTAGAAAACAGTACTGGGAAAACTGGTGGAGTTGCAAGGCTATATTTTATTGCTTAGAAATTGGTCAAAGCAGTCATATCTAGCTGCAAGAGAAGCTGGGGGAATATGGATCATATTTTTGGGGGGAAGTTGGTGTTAGAAATATGTTTTGGAGAACACCTTTGATGTCTGCCATAGCAAGTGAGGGGAAGTGACTACAGTGACTGCCTTACTATAATACCAAAATAATAGCGTGCACAGTAAACACACAGACTTGTTGAGATCAAGTATAAAGCTATAAGGGCATTAGCATTTTATTTCCTTGTCTGTTGCTGTGCCAAGGTGCTGTCACTAGCTACTTAAAAAAAAAAAAAAAAAAAAAAAAAAAAAAAAAAAAAAAAAAAAAAAAAAGGATTATTTAGCTCAAAGGCATAGAGGCTGGTTTCAAGATTGAATAGCATGATTTAGTTCAGTTATGATTTCTCATCTCTGTTCGTAGCACAAGTTAAGGGTCACATGGAGTTTTAACTTGTGGGATAATCTTGGTTCATAACCATTTGCTTATGGGAGAACACAATCACTCTGTGAAACAAGAGTTGATCTCTTCCGATATCAATGGCCCCAGAATGGGAATGTATTTACCTTTCACTGGACCCTTCCTCTTAAACGTTTAACACCTCCTTAGCGCTGTCCTTGGGAAGGCTACACTGTCGGCATCTGCAAACTTTGTGATGTATATCCGCACCATTTAAAAATGGTAGCATGTGTTTAATGAATTTTCATAGAACAAAAAGTTTTAAAAATCATATTACAGTTAAATAAAATCTCAAATACTTAATACAGAATGATAATTTCTTGAAAAATAGTTTTAATTTTTTTGGATTTACTTATTTTAATTTGTTTTTATAAACATTTTCACTGCATGTGCTTTTGTGTATATGTCTCTGGAGGTCAGAAGATGGTATCACATACCCTAGAACTGGAGTTCCATGTTTTTAGCCCTCATATGGGTGCTGGTTACCAAGTTCTGGTTCTGCAAGAGCAGCAAGTACTCTTAATTGCTTCAGCATCTCTCCAGCCCCAACAGTTTTAATGAGAGAACTGATTCACACTCTACTTACTGGATTAGGTAGGGTGTGCTCTTGGGTACTTGACCCAGTTTCAAAACTGTGGTTAAATATCACAAGCAAAATATCAACTTTAACACAGTCTACCAATCTCATTTAGATTTCATAAACTTTGTTTGCATTACTGAACTTTTTTATGTCAATTTTATCAACTTACTTAGGTTTTCTAATCCCCTATGATAAGATACAGAATAGTTTTGTCACCTCAAAGCCTTTCCACAATCACACCCATTAGGTAATCAATTTTTATTTCTAAAGCTTAGTGTTATGAACATGCAGCATAGATATGACTGTATAATACATAACTTTTGAGATACACATTTATTACTCACCATTTTTTTTTTGAAAGTCAGGGTTAGAACTGGATTTCACTCTATAGTCCTGGGTTGCCTATAACTACTATGTAGACCAACTTGACCTTGAATGTGAAGTGATTCTTCTATCTCTGCCTCCCAAATGATGCAAGGACAGGTTTGTGTCACCATGCCCAGCACTCAACCTGACTTTCTGGAGTCATCCAAGTTGCTATACTGATTAATAGTTCACACGTTTTACTTCAGAGAAATATAAAGTTCATGATTGTCTAACCATTCACTAATAGAAGGATATCTGTATTTATCTCAGCTTGGGATATCATAAGTAAAGATGCATGTGCATTCATAGGCTCTTGTTCACAAAAATGAAAATTCCCATTTCTCTGAGATAAGTGTCATAGAGTACAGTTTACTGGGTTGTATCACATAGAACTGTATGTTTAATTTTATAGGAAGTGCCCACATTGTTTTCAGAATGGCTGTAGTATTTGCATTCTGACCAAGCTATACATTAAGGGTTCAGTTTCTCTGCATTCCACTCAATGTTTGGTGTCACCATTATTCTATTTTAATAATCTCAATAGATGTGGGCTTATTTTCAATTTCAATCATATGTGTTCATTGCATTCTGTGTATCAGAATCGTAGCTTTTATGTGAGTGTGCAGTTAATGCAGGGGCACATATGACGGTGCAGGCAGGAAGGCCAAAAGCTATCAGGTGTTCTTTCTGTACAGCTTTTTTTTTTTTTTTTTTTTTTTTTTTTTTTCTTTTGTGCCACCAGCCAGCTCCCAAATAAGAACATGGCAACTTGTTATGACTTAAGAACGCTCAGCCTTGTCTTAGCTCTTATTTTAATCTGTTTCTCATTATTTACATTTTGCCTCAGGAACTTCCTTTCTGTGTGCCTTGCTTTCCTGCTGTTTCCATGGTTGGCTCGTGGTTGCCTGACTTCTGGTCATGGGAGTTCCCCTCTTTTTCTCTTTCTCTTTTCCTTCTCTTTCTAGCCTAGATTCCTGGTTCTACTTTTCCTTAGCCTGACAGCCCTGCCTACTCATTCCTCTTCTGCCTAACTATTGACCACCCAGCTTCTTATTAGGCCAATCAGGAGCCTTAGGCAGGAGGTCAAACAGCAACACATCTTTATATAATTAAAGAAATGCAACACAAGCAAGTGTAACACGTCTTTACACCATTATCAAAGGCAACAGAAGCAAGTGTAACCACACTTTCACATAGCTAAAATAATATTCTGAAACGTAAACAAATGTAACACGTCTTTGCCTAGTTAAAATAGCATCCCACAACAGTTCTTATCCACCACTCTCCACTTTATTCCCCTGAGACAAGGTCTCTCCCTGAACCTGGAACCAGGGTGGGAGCCAGCACCGATTTCCACAGATCCTCCTGTCTCTCCTCCACAGCTCTGGGATTACAGTCATGCACCCAGACACACACAGCTTTTTTGGGGAGATGGGGTGGGGAATAGATTCTTCTCTCATACAATACATCCTCACCACAGTTTTCCTTCCGTCTACTCCTCCTAAATTTTCACAATCCCCCTCTAACTCATACACACTCCTCTTCCGTTTCCTCTTTAGAATAGAGCAGGTCTCTAAGAGACCATAGCAAAAATGATGAAACAAAGTACAATAAGACAAGTCAAAAGCCCTCATACCAATGCTGGTCAAGGCAACCATAAAAGAAAAAGAGTCACAAGTACAGACAAAAGAGTCAGAGACGCACCTGCTCCCACTCTTTGGAGTCCCACAAAACCAGCAAGCTAACAGGCATAACATAGGCACAGAGGACCAGGTGCAGACCTATGCAGGCCTGGCAATTGGAGCAGTAGTCTTCAAGATTCCACTCTGCTATACTGATAGAATAGTGCCTTATCCAGTTGTCATCCGAGAGGCTTCCTTCCACAGCAGATGGGAACAGATGCAGAGACCCATAGCCAGACATTATGTGGACAGAAAGTGTAAAGTGTAAGTCTTCATATGGTCCCTCTCCTAGAACACAAGGAAACAAATTGGGAAGATGGGAAGGAGACACCATAGCAGTCAGAGGGGATGGAAGACACCAGAAGAACATGGTGCCCTAGCTTTTCTTAAACTCAGGTCTTTGTGTTTGTGCAACAAGAACCATTCTTTCATGTTGGGCCATTGCACTAGCCTACAGAAGTATGTTTTTAATTTGTAGCATATTTTGGAAAACTTCAACTCATTCTTAAGAATAACATTCCTTTTTAATATAGTTTTTTTTAATTAAATTTGTTTGACTATCCTATATATATTTTATTAATTAAATTTATATTTAGTTCCATATTTATTTAGTATCTATTGTATTTACTTTCTAAATATTTATTTATCTATTAAAAATAAATGTATTTATGTGGTATATAACATGTTATTGTATATAAATATATAATTATATAAACCAAACAATTATATTACCAATCAATGTAATATACTAATTACAATAAAATAACACATACTTACTAATTAAATTTGTTCTTTGATTAACCCATAAATACATCACATAATTCACATATTTACCACCTCCAAATTCTTACTTATTCCCTCCCACTCACTTCAGCTCCCCACATCAGTTCCTTTCCTGTGTTCATGTTTTTTTGTTTTGTTTTGTGATCCACTGAGTTTAACCAAGGCCATCTGTGTGACTATGGGCTTGGAACCACCCATGGGAGCTTGGTTGCCTTTCTACCTCTTTTTATTTTAAATTAAAATTTTCTAAAAATAATTATTAACTTTCATATTGCATATAAGCATTCTTTATTCTTTGAAGGCTCTTCCATTCCCAAGACTGAGCTAAATAATCTTCTCTGGTTCCTAAAGGCAAGATGAACCTGGCCTTTGGGTTTCCACCTTGTTTTTGCTTCTGCTATAGCACTCACTGCTCAATGCCCACGGTCATGAGCACAATTGCTTGCCTTTGCTTCTACTCTTCTCTATCCACAGGGGAAAAAATAATGCTGCTTTATGGGTTTTGCTTCCAAGCTCCTGCTTGGATGCCTGGTGCATTTAAATGCTTAGTGAACATTTTCACTGAATTTTTACATTTATTTCTTCTGCTTCTTTTATCAAAGTTTGAATCCCTGGTTTATGGGAGGTAATTTGCTGGATACATTTTCACATGATGTCTCATTTAGTCCTTACAAACTATCCTGAGGAATAGGTATTTGATTCTTTAGTTTGCAGAAAACAAAGCAGAAACTCACAATTGATATAACTGAAAATTATGATCTCAGTAAAAGCTGCAGAGGATGCTCAGCTATGGCTCTTCTGGTTACTGTGTGATCACTACTCAAAGTGAAGACAAATGAGTTCTGTGCCCTTTCAAGCACCACGTAGACTGCCCTTGTTGTGTATCACCAAGACAAGAAAGGTTATGTCCCAAAGTGTTCCTCCCCCCACCCCCACAGAGCTTAGATACGGAAAGCTCAGCACTAATTTCTTTCTATATGAACCTTCTGATAAAAGACTGGAGGATAGAAAGAATTAATCACAAGAATTTATAAATTCGACTAAAAAATTTCTCCCAACATGGAAGTTTACGATATGACATAAACAAAAGATATTCTCTAAATCACTGTAACTCTAAACACCAATGAATCATCTCATACTATGATAGAATCTATTCATGTATTCCACTGGCAGCCCATGCTTCTGGCCCATGGCCACCTCAGAATGTGCGATGACCACAGCTAGAGTTCCATCTTGCTTCTTTCCTCCCTAAATACACTCTATCCCACCAGCACTGAGATTTGTGCCAACTTACAGAACTTTAGCTAGAAATTCAGCCGATCTCTCTGTGGCTTCTCTCCGGGGACACCTGTGTCTTTAGCCTTTGAGTTTTTCCTCTTACTTTAACCCTATTTCCCATGCCTGCATCTTTCTAATTCTACTCTTTCCATTTTTCAGAAGAATTGGATTCCATGTAATTTTTGAAGAACATGCTTTGTAAAAGCAACACTGCGTCATGTCGGAACATAAGGATGAAGATGGCCCCTTTGACGCTTAGTTTACCATATTACACAGTAAATAAGGAAACTATGAAAAACAAAATTCTTCCTACTATGTATGGAAATTAAGGTTCAGCTAATATTCCCTTATTAATTCTTCTCTCCAAAGATCCTATGCTATTAATATGAAAAACTAAATTGTACAATGCCTTAGTAGTGGCCTGGATCTGTCCAACACTGTAGTAGAATGTAATATGTCCCCATATGGTAGTCAGCCAGATTTGGTGGTAGTCTGACACCTGCTGAGAAAAACTGATAGCAAAAGGGTCATTAAGACCCTGATTTACATTGCTATTTCTAGAGTAATAACATTTCTTCATACAGATTTAAGGAAACCAAGTTGGCATAGGTCATTGACTACTCAGGCCTGGTTTAGGAGGCCAGACACTGCCAACACTGTGAAGAATCCATCCACCCCGCTGAACTCTCTGTAGCCATGGCTCTGTTTCTGTCCGGATTGAATTTACTTCTATCCAGCTCCTGGCTGTGTTAATTCTCCATCATCCTCAGAAAATGATTCCAGAAAACAGAAAACACCTATTTTCCGACAGCTTCTACAAAAGCCCTGGGTTGAATTTTGTTGTCTTGATTACAGTCTGTGCCTCCATTTTCAAACTAGTTACTGTAGCCGGAGAAAATAGGGCTTCCCAGTTGATCAAGCTGTGTCATGAACCCACACCCGGACTCAGGAGAAAGACTCACTGAACATCTTAGATTGAGAAAATGGGGGGTTATGACACACAGAACAGATCTGATAAAAACTAGCCAGTGGAGAAGAGGTGCAGGACAGGATCATGATGCTAGGAATTCAGAAATCGGCCAGTTTTTAACTTGAGAGGTGATATAGATATTGCTAATTTTATAGATCATGAAACAAAAGACAAAATGAGGAAAATATCTTGTCTATAGCCCTATCTGTTGTACATGTCTGATCTAGATCTACACTTCAAACATGACCTGTTTGACACAAGTCCATGGTCCCAACTCTTGGCTACAAGACCTCCCGGTGAACTTGTAAAGGAAAGAGATGGAAACCAATGTACTAGAATGTCCCCAGCTGCTGCCTAGACTCTGATGTGCACTGGTTCCTGGTTGTTCATTGCTGTGATAACACATCAAGCATCAGGTGCACTGTTTGGTGTTTAATATTTCAAGCCTGTATCCACTAGCTGTTTTCTGCTTCATCGTCACCATTTTTTTTGGACAGGGTCTCACTATGTGTCTTTAGCTGGCCTGGAATTCACTATACAGACCAGGCTGGACTTGAACTCATATCTGCCTGCCTGATCTGCTTGCCTCTGTCTCCCAGTGCTGGTAATAATAATGTGCACCACCACACCTAGTTTCATCTTTGAGACATTAAACTGTTGTCTTCAGGGGGCAGAGACATATCTAAGTAGATAAGAGTACATGTGACTCAAAGGACCTGAGTTTGGTTTCCAATATCCACAGTAGCTTACAATGGATTTTTCCAGCCCCCAGGGGCTGCCATATTCTGGCTTCCACAGGCAAACTCACACATGTGCAAAAATACATATGCATATAAATAAAAACTATATGAAAAATTCTTCCAGGTTTGCCATGCTTTCTTAATAGGAATACCCATAACTGCATCCTTATTCATAACCAAGCCCTCACCCTAGACAAATTTTACTTCCTCAGGAGATGGAGGCTGTGTCCTGTTTGACTCCCTAGAACTGCATTCTCTTCTACTCCAGTCAAGCCCCCAGTTCCACGTGAGACTCCTGGCTTTCCACTACTCACACTTCCTCATGGATACTCAGATGCTTCCTCTCTTTACACTCCAGATAAGATGTCATGTAGCCTTTGGTCTTTGTACTCCCTGATACCCGGGAAGGTGATGCTTAGTGCTGCAACTGCTACCCTAAAATCTGTTTCTAAACATACTGCAGGAAGGAAGCCTATGTAGACAGCTGCTCAAGAGTGAAGTTCAGCCCTTCATAATTGGTTGATTCGATTGAATTTTGGCACTGAGATTGCCTATGCTTTTATTAGAGGTCTTACAGTTAGGAGGGGAGCCTTCCCTTCACAATGCACACGCTCTGTGACCTGGAAAAACTCATCTTCTACATACCCCAGGGAGCAGACAAAGTGAGCTTGTCTGAGATTAGGGTTTAAGGAGCAACAGGGCTGGTTAGTCACAAAGGTGACTATGTGTTAATAAGGAGAGGTTAAGTAGTTAATATAGTCAAGTCCAAGTAAAGAGAATTTAGAATTCTGTTTCTGAAACAAAAAAGCTAAATATAATGTTCCTTAGATAAAAAGGGAAAGATTAAAATCAAACAATTATTTCAACATGCTGCTAGAAAAATTCACTTCTGCAGAATTTGTATGAGTTAAATGAGATTTTTTTTTACTTAATCCCTAACCTTTTCCAGTCCTAAAAGATACTGAATTTGCCAACCTATGTATTATCTTAATGCATAGAATAGTAGTGTAGAAAAATAATCTCTCAATCTCTCTCTCTAGATATATATCTAAATATAGACAGAGATGATACAATTGATTTAGTGAGTAATCATTAAATTCTATACTCTATCTGTGTCCTTATATTGACTTTCCCTGATTGTCACAGTATTGAAATTGCTTAACGGTTTTTATGTAAGCAGAAAGAACGCAGATTCTGGATGTTTGCCTTTTTTGTATTCTAGGGAAGAGAAGCTAAACCCACGAACTTTAAAGATGAACTTTAAAAACACCGAAACGTGACACATATATATGACACATACTCTTGTCACTGAATCTGGTGTTCTCGAATCCACCAGTCATCTTCCCATGCTCATGCTAAATAGAAGAAAATAAATATGAGTCCATAAAATAATCACCTTCTTCAACATTCTTTCTGGGTTATACATTCATAAAACAAAAATGTTAAATGAATCCACTATCTGCAAACAGGCAAACATTGTAGTAAATTTATCTGATGCAGTTTTGTTGAAGGGCTCTCTAGCTATTTCTATGTGGACCACTGCACTCCAGCTCTCTAGCGTCCCCTGGCTGCTATTTTCTTGCTTGGACTCTGCTAGCTTCTCTACTGAGAGAGAGAAACTTGTTTAGTACCTTATGCTTCTATGCCTTTGTGCTCTCTCGTCTTTTTTTTTTTTTTCCTCTGTTGAAGACATTGCATAGTTTGCAAATTATGTTTATTTAGTATCAGCAGAAAGTGAATTCTTACTAACAAAAAATTTTCAAAACTCATTAACTTTTCCAAATAACTTGTGCAAACCACATTACACATTTCTCTTCCTTAATTAGCAATGTTTGAAATTTAAGTGTTCTCACAATTTAGCCAAATACAATTGTAGAGTGATACTTTAGATATGGAATCTTATAGACAGGGCTTTTTAATTTTAAATAATTTTATTTAAATTGATTTATTGAGCAATCATTAAATTCTATACTCTGTGTCCTTATATTTCCCTGATTGTCACAGTATTGAAATTACTTAACGGTTTTTATGTAAGCAGAAAGAACGCAGATTTTGGATGTTTGCCTTTTTGTATTCTAGGGAAGAGAAACCAAACCCACAAACTTTAAAGATGAACTTTAAAAGCATTGAAATGTGACACATATATATGACACATACTCCCATCACAGCATCTGGTGTTCTTGATTCCATCAGACCTCATCTTCCCATGCACATGCTAAATAGAAGAAAATAAATATGAGTCCATAAAATTATAACAAAAAAATTAAGAATGTTACTCCAACAAGATGATAGAATTTGTACCCTATTTTTTCAAGCCTGGATAATAGATGAGTAAATGTAAACATGGAGTTTTTCTCACTCTAAGTACTGTGGGGAAGGGAAATGCAAAGACACAGACATGAAAACAAGCTGGGAAATTTGTTTCACCAAGAAAGAGGAAGGCTGGACAGTACAAATGCAAGCTGACTGACTTCAAGAATCAACTGAAATGGAACATGAGTTCCATCAATAAGGATTTTGATAAATTTTGAGAAGTTGCAGAGTGTTGAGGAAATTTTCAAGGGTATTATAAAACCCAACTAGAAAATGATTAGTTATTGGTCATTAAATATGGCAGTGTGCTGCGTTTGAACCTAAGCCTGATGGAAAGAGCAGAATCCATATGATTAGGGGGAACAATAGGGCTAATGAAGGCAAATGGAACCAGATCAAAGTGGCTTTGGCTACAGTCTTACAGGAGGATGGAGAGGGGCTGCTGATGGCTTAAGTGAAGAAATTAAAAGATCCGATTTGCATTTTATGAAGATCATGAAATTGTGTATGCTAAAGCAGAATGCTTTTCTAAAAAAAAAAAAAAAAAAAAGAGGGGATGACTGGCATGGGAGGTCTAGTTGTGGGAATGAAGAGGAGCAGGCAGGTAGCAGAGAGGCTGGTAACTTAGTGCACCGCACTTGGAGGTGGGTTGGAGGTAGGGGAGCTCTTGAGAGCTGTGTCCAGAATAATGCCCTGATGCTTCCCTGGAAAAGTGGAAGCTATTCCCATAGATAGGGCAACAAGAAAACAGGCTTGGGAAGATGGAGGTGATGGACAATCTGGGGTACAATTAATTGATGTGGGATGTTTTTCTGTATGCTGTGAATGTCATTAGATAATAAAAGAATTGTGTGGGCCTATGGTAAGGTATCTTAAACAGAGGTGGAAAATCTGAGCATAGATAAAGGAAGGAGGGTGAAGTCATGAGAGACACCATCCAGCCACCCAAAATCAACATGTAAAAGTAACAGAGGTGAGCCACAGGCCATGTGGCAAGAGAGATTAATGGAAATGGGTTGAATTAAGATGCAAGAGCTAGCACAACATACCTGAGCCATAGGCCAAGCAGCGTGTAATTATTATAAGCATCTGAGTCATTTTGGGGGATCTAAGCAGCAACAGACAGGTAGATCCAGACCAAAGGACTAGACCAGGCCAAAAACTCAGGCCAGGCCAAAAACTCATACAGCAGTTAATGAAGAACATCCATGTGAAAATGGCTTGGAACTGTGCATGAGAGTTGGGAGCTCCCTAGGAGAGATTTGGCCTTGCAATAAATACACAAAGGAATTTGAACTAGAGCTTTTAGGGCATATGTGTTTCTGCCTTTCAACTGAACAGAACGCAACAATTCTAGCCTCTGTCCCTAGAATTTAGTTGGTTCTTCATTGCCCTGGGACATTGATTGTCATATCTGATTTGCAAACTATCTCATATTTACTGACTTGAAATGTATAAAAATGTGTGGAACTTGACCTTTAAGGCTGAAATTTAACTGTGACTTAATAGTCCTTTAAATAAGCAATAGGTTCATATAGTGGGAATAGTTTGTGTCTCGTGGAAGTATTATATTTAGGGAATTTGAATATCTCAAAAACATTTTTAGACTAGAAATAAGTTATGAGTGGTTAGAACCAATATAATTGAGTTTACACAAAATAAATTTGATTACAATAATAACATTATTTAAGGTTTTCTAAGCACTTGTATGCTGCTAATGTGTTAAATCTTTGTTAACTTATTAAACTATTGTTTTATGAATCTTCAGCCGCACTATATACAAATTGAATGTTTTGCCAATATCAATCCCCTACTAATGGTTCTAACAAAGAATTCTCATTCAGGGGCAGGCCTTTTTCCTTGGGGAAGGAAATAGAGTCAGTGATTTACTGATAAATCCACCCAGTATATGCATCATCTCTGGCCCATATATCAATGTCACGGGCAACAGCTTGCTTTCCTAAGTGATTCCGCAGTGTCTTCTCTGAGACTATTCTGTTTAGTAATCAAATCAAAGTGCCAACATGAATACTGATTAGCATCATATAAATTGTTTTTGTCTTTAATAGCACAGTTAGTTCAGAGACTCTCTCATGGAATGTTTTCCAGTATTGACATTGTATCCTACCATATTGTTCTATTTAAAAATAAAATGCTAGTTTGTGTATCACTCCCGTGCTCTTGAGCACAGATTATTTGCTGCATGTTGTATTTAAAATTAATATGTTATTTTTGTTGCCAATTAGAAGAATTCTTACTGTCACGGCTCTTCCTAACTGACCAGTTTTTAATTTGATGTTAATTATCTTAACAGTTTGGGAGAAGAGGCAGTTTTTCTGTTTCCTGTTATTAAATGGCACTAAATGTTTCTTCCAAAGCCTTGAAAATGAATGGCAAGACTAATGAGTGATAGCTTCGTGAAAATCACGTGGGGGTGAGTGGAAAACTGGAAAGGAAAGGCACCCCTTTGATGATGACTGACAGAGCTTCCCATCTTGATTTTAAAAAGGAGGTTTTCCTGAGTTCAGATTCACATCTTTGTAAGTTGATCTAGTAAAGGACTTTAGGAAGACAATTGGAAGGACACATGTTTTTTGTTTTTAAATAAAACATTAAGACAAAGAAAAGTTTTTTTTTTCTTTTTAATGAGATTTTAAAAACCAGCTATTGATTTTCTTCTTGCATTTTCAATGCAGACATTTGGGCAGCCCCCGCTGCAGTCTCTGCTTCTGTGGAAGTGTGCTGTGCTATGTACATAGTCTGTGTAAGGAATTCTTGCAGCATATTTTTCTTCAAAGGCTTTGCATTTCTGCATAAAAAGCTTATTAATTATTTGTAGCTGCTTGTCATCGTGTTCTGATAATAGAAGCCTGGTCAAGGATAATAATTACCACTTCACCTTTTTGGATCATATATATCCACTATTCCTTCTGCAATATGACCCAAAGCATCTCTCCTCTCCCTGTACACAGGACCAAAAGTGCAGGCACATCATTTATTGATAAGACAAAAAGAATGTAATGAAATTATCAATGTTCTTGAATTAATTATGAACATGATTAAGAAAGCTAAAATCTCAGGAGCCAGGATCTCATTACCCATTCAGTCTTAGGGATTGCTTTCATTCAGCTAGGCAAAAAGGCTTTGAGCAGCCCTACAATTGCCTTTCTCTCATTTATTTGTGTTAGAATTAAGGTTTATTTGTCTTCTGTTTCCCTCGTCTTCAGATTGTTTCTCTGTCTTCATCCATTTAACAAACTGTTTCCTCCTGTATCTCAGAAGGAAGCACCTCCAGGGCCTACCTCTCTGCAGCCTGCAGACCTTCCTTGAGTACATGTCCTCCCACTTTGCTGGAGCTTCTAAATATCTCTCAAGGTAAGTCAAGAATGTAGCCAAAAAGTTCTTTCAGATTTATGTGTGCAGCTATACAACAGTTCTGTCTGAAACCCATTCAGCCAGCAGTCTTAATGACATCATTATTACGCTGTCTGTACTGGGCTAGATTTTCCTCCGATCCTTCAGTGTGTTATTACGAACCTTCCTTTCTGTACGAATGATACTTGCTGAGGGTGGGGAAATGATTCAGAGCTAAAGGAAAAATACATTTGTGTTCAATTCAGATTTGCAAGAAGTGTAGAAATAAAAAGCAAAAGGCAACACCTTTAAGTTTCTCTTCTCTGTGCAGATATCCCAAGAGCTCTAAGATTTCTCACCCCTCATCCCTGATAACAGAATTGAGAAGGGTGTCTGATGCTCGGTTTATTTTTTTAAATGTCCAAGTTTCTTTCGTACATTCAAAAAGACCTGAATTTCTTGGATTGCAATGTCTAGTGCATAAAAAAAATACTGAACTGGTATTTGTTTGAAAATATCTTAGACTAAACTGAATTTTGCTTTTTTATTTTCACCTTTAAAAAAGAAAACATAGTTCTTTGTTTTTCTTGAAGAAACGAATGTTAGTTCAGTGGCAAAGTTTCCTGAAATTTGATGACAAGTCATTTGTAAGAAAGGTTATTGGCAAAACCAGTAAAATTATGTCAGCATGCGCTTTATAGTATCACAGAGTGATTACAAAGATGGCACAGTTGCCTGCTATTTTGCCTTAAGTATGAATATAGGGCTCACATTCTTCAAGAAAAGAATCACGTATTGCAAAAATAATACAGAATAAAAGAACTATAGCTTGAGGCCATGAGATAAATACTTTATCCAACAATCCTGGTTTTCTTTAAAGGGGTGATTTGATATGACTGTTAAAATATCTAGGAATTTAAATACATATGATTATTAAAGAACTAGAGCATTTTAGAGCAGTAAGTGACAAAATATCTTGATTATAGCACATAAAACAAAAATTGTTCAGCTCTCAAAGCTTAAGACCGACTTTAACATTTGAAGATTTGTTTGAAAATAGCAAATATAGCAAGATAACAAAGGCAGAACACTTCTGACTCTCTGCAAACCTCAGCCTGTGGTCATAATATTTAGACAATTGTGTATGAGGCATTCAAATATTTGTTTCTTCTATAGTAAATATCTAGGATATTGAAGTATAGTGCTTGAATATTATGTTGTTTATGAAGACAATATCTTTTAATATGGGGACACATCAGAGACCTCATCCTTCCATATTTCCTAATGTCTTATTTTGAATTTTATTAATTTAATAAGTAAGCAGTTGTTATGACTAGTTAACTACTGCAGGATGTCGTCAACTTCATTCCTAAGTTAACTAATTAGATGAAAATAGGCAATTGGATTAAAGTGTTAAAAATGCAAGAAGATTCCAAGACTCATTTTTAGGCTTTAAACAAGAAAATCAATAAAAATAATTTTATTACTTTCATGAGCACGAATGTCAGGGGAAAAAAGCATGTTTAAGTAGAAGCTCCTTGTACTTCATCCCATTCTGAGAAAATGCAAATCTCTCCGAATTTCTTTTGATATGTCTTTCATATCTTATCAAAAAGAAAAAAATGAATCATAAATATCCTGCATGCCATTTCTACAGGAAAGGAGAGAACAGGAGTCCTATGTTGTTCTCCGCAGGGGACACCTGCTATTGTGGTTTTCTAAGTGCTAGCCTGCCCCTCAACAATTGTGCATGATAAGGTGAAGCAGTTTGGAAGCTGAAAGAGGCACAAATAGCAGAGGCTGAGGGGAGTAAGGAGAAGGAAAATGCGTGCTTGTCTGCCAGGAAAGTCGGGACTTTCTCTTTGATTGGTCACTAGCTGTCAATGTATTTCTAGACAACACTCAACCAAAAAAGGATCATTAGTATCACAGGAGGCTAGAAGGAGCCAATTCATAGAACTATCAAGAAACTCCTTTAAAAGATGCATTCAAATGATGTTTAAACACTCATCTTAGAAACTAAAAAGCTATGCTCCTCTTACTCACCAAAAATAACTGCCAGGATATCCTGGTTCCCTGGCTCATGTATTCTTACTAATGTACACTCAAGAAAGTGAAATAATTCCGTGAATCGGGACTGACTTCCTGGGTAGAGAGTGTGAAAACTAACAATTGCATAACAGCAATCATCTAAGTATTCTACTTTTGAAGGTAGCACTATACTACAGAAGGAAAATAAAGCAGGGACATTTTACTAAATCATATGACTGTTAGGAAATTCAGTCCTCAGCCAAGTGTGACACTCTCTAGTCATGATACTGACTGAAAGGTGACTACACTCAAACCTAATTGTCATGGAAATAAAACTTCCACCTAAAGTCAATATAAGTAATTTTGAATATTTAATTATTTAATACATCAGTACTGTTCTTGTTTAGATTGCTTCTATTGGTTTCAATAGCCATGAAGCTCGCGAATCTTGTATGTATGTGGATTTCTACGTATTTACAGAGATTTCCGTGTAAAGAGAGCGAAGTGTCTAGGAAAAGCCGTATCAGATATTAGGAGATTTCAATTCTGTCAAGACCTACCAGTGACCTTGAATAAGTCACAAAGGCTCGTGAAGCCTCAAAGTTCACTCTGTAGAATGAAGGAATAAGTGGTCATTTTAAGGGCTTCTTTGCACACTGATGTTTTATTTGTGCTTAGAGCTGTCTGTGTGAATGCATATAAAGTATATACTCACCATAGTGTTCATTTGAATGCATTAGTAAGCCTGACCTTTGTCTTTCATGTGATTTTCTTTATCAAATGTCAAGGTGGTATCGGACACTTTTCTTGGGACCTGCTGCTCTGTCTTGCTGATGCTCTAACATCCAATGTCCCTGTTAACTTCATTTCTGAAGCAAATGGCCTCATTTGCTCTTACTCCTCCATTTGTGTTTATGCTGATCTGTGCCTACAAACAGTGGGCCTTGCTTTCCTGCAAGTGCATCTTTAACATAATTCTCATGTGTAGAAAGAAAGATTTGTTTCACATTCACATTTTTTTTTTCAAAGCTAGTTGTTGGGTCTTTGCGAATCGCTAATAGGCTCATTAAGTGCCTGCTTATAGTCTACTGAGTGAACATGGAATGGAGAACTGTAGTTAAAAAGAGATTTGGTTTGAATTTTTCAGTCAGTAGCCTCCATTCTTCAGTCTCTCAAATCAGTACAAAGAAGGAGGAGGGGTAGTGGACAGTTCATCTCTTGCCTGGAAGTTTAAAGGACCTGCAGAGCATGCAGACTTGTGGAGGCTGGATGGAGGGAGTCAAGTGCTCTGAATGGGTTAAGAACTACCTGCTTGAGATTGATTTAAATCAGTAATGGATCATCTCATAAAGCTGCTGTTACTAGATATTAGCCTGCTATCTCTGACCTCCGATAGTGCGTATAAGAAGTGCTTACAGCAGAGAGGGTTCCTAGAGGACAGATCTAGTTTCCTGTACCTCAGGGAGTAAAAAGCCATACTGCTGGATCAGTGACTTTTCCTAACAGCAAGTAAATTCAGGCCTTATCAACTTACAGCACAAACTGCACTCATGTTTTATTATTCTCATTAGAGATTTAAGGACTAATTCCAGTTGTTAGCGCTTAGCAGTTTAATGTTTTCCATAGATAAGAATTAAGATTCAACTTGGGGATTTTTTTATTTGCTAAAGCTTGCAAAATATAATGTGGTGATGCATTTACTGTGATGTAATGTGGTGGATTTTTCTAAATGTCCTGCATGTTTTTAAGGCATACATTTAAAATTTAAATCTAATGGCTGAAATTTTCCAAAGTTGGACTCACATCCGTTGCACTGAAACATGACTTACTGTCTTTGTCTGAACCCCCAAATCATGCCTCCCCTTAGAAGCAGGTCCAAAGGGGGGCTGTCAATGCTCCTCCTCTGCTATTGTGTGTTTTCTCAAAGGAAATTCACTTAATCAGGACCAAATCTGGGATCTGATTCCAAAGAAACAGAGACTTATCTTCTAAGTAAGGAGGGGCTTTATGCTATTTCCCCAAGGTAAAACTGGCTTTACTACCTAATCAGGTAGAAAAAAACTGTGACCATCAAATTTATGCTATCAATATTTGCAGAGATTTTCAGTTTTGAACTTGAATTTTAAATCCAGGCTTGCAGTGAGTTAGATAATCATTGAGTTACTTTGTAAATGGCCTTGCAGTAAACTGTGACCACTGCTGCCCTCAGTGTTCACCTTAAGATTCTTAAGGTGAAGGAAGTCCATTTCTTCATAAGGAAATTTAAGTTGATAGAGGGATAAAATTACTAATGGGATTAAAGATTAATGACTAGAGACAACCTTGGAGTTATAGTTGAAGTTAGTTGTTTTCCATGAATGTAATGTACAAATCCCAATCTGTACCTTGTATTCATGGACTTACATTTCAGAAGTGTCAGAATCTGTGGTACTCAGTTTTAGAATACTTGCAAAGTGGCTGAATTTTAGTGATGTTAGTCACAAATAGTATGGTAGTCAGCTTTGGGGAATCAGGTAGTTTAGAAGGAAATGGGCTACATGTAAATGAAAGGTGGTGCTGTTGAAAGGCACTCATTAGTGTCCACTCTGATATCCACTTTTGGAAAGATGCTTTTTCTGGTAGAAAGCAAGCCTAGCAGTGATGAGAGAAGAATTATAAAGAAGTAAGCTAAGTTAGGGACACCTAACTATCATGCATGAGGCTTTGGGATTGATACAAGGCTCAGAAAAGTCTACCTTATGGCAGGTTGGGAACTCTGAATATGCCTAGAAGGTAGGATGGGCCAGAGAACCACAATAAAAATAGCAGCTAACATTTACTATGTGCTGGGCACCAGGCAAGACATCAAAAACTCCTGATCTTATATATCAGCTGTTTTAAAGAGAATTATCCATGTGCTGAATCTACCTTTTAAAAATTTTAAGACAGAGATAACTATTGCAGATAATGTTTCCATTATTTTTGGCTTTGTAGGCCTTGTGAATGTTTACACCCCAGATTTTTTTTTCCTTTTAACTAGTGATGCTCTATTTGCCAGAAAAATTTAACATGCTTGTTCCAGTTACGTTACTGGGTGCAATCCTCCCCTATACAGAAAATAAATTTATTATGAAGAATTCCCAGTAGAAGCCTTGGAAAACTTACACAGAGCTGTGCTGTGTCCAAAATGCTGTTCAGTAGGTTTTCCAAAGCGCCCAGGTAACAGCTGGTGCAGGCCATGTGCCAGCCCTGACAGCCCATATGCTCTCTTTAGTGCAGTAATTATCTCAACACAAAACTCTGATAGCCTAGTCTACTGGGTCCAGTTTCCCTAGGTTAAATTGACTCAGTGGCTTTGTTAGTAAGTTCCTTTGGCACAGTCTGAACTTCATCAAGAGTTTAAGTATTGGGATAGGCTTCAAAGACCAATATGACTGCTACTTTCAAGACAGGTGGCTTATTAACCCTAAGAGATTCTAGGTGGCAGTTCATTAGGCTGCCACCCTGCAGCAACAATGTAGTGAGAAGACTGTCATGCTTTACGTCCGTGATCTGGCTTATGGGTGGCCATTTACTCATGTGCTGGGGAAATAGGTTAAGAGTCATTTTGTATTTCAGTTCTAAGGCAGGCACATGACTTCTTTCAGTGGTGGGATTGGGGCAGGAAATATTGGAACAGGGAACTGGTGAGTATGAGAAGAGATAAAAAAGAAAATGAGGTGGAGCAACATATGATATCTCAGGGATGACTGTTCTCATGGATATTTCTCTTGTCTCATGCAGCCTCTGAAAGGTCTTTCTGTATGAGATGCACATGTAAAATTTGGGTCTGCCTTCTTCTCTTATTTCTTCCTTCCATTTATCCATTTTCTCCTTTCTCCCTTTCATCTTCCTTTCCTCTGAGAAATACAAATCTATCCAAAATTTTTGTTTCCCTTAAAGCCATAGCTGCAGGTGTGCAGGCCCCGTACAGGTGAACTTTCTCCTAAATTGAATTGCAATGATTTTGGAAAGTGTTGCATGGTATGGAACCCCAGACTTCAGCCTCAGATGCTGGAGTTTATATGTGATCACTCTTTCAACTGGTTTTCTGTCTACTGTTCTAAGGAGATGCAGCGATGACATTGAATGATAACTAGGCCTATCCTCACATGATTGACACAAAAGTTTAACCTCCTTTCTCATCTACTCATAAGATGACACAAACCTCATATTCTTAACAGGAGGGCGGGACAGTTAGATCTATTAGACGAGTACATGCATGGATATTGTCCACTAAGGCAGTGGGGGGAGGAGGAGGAGGAGGAGGAGGAGGAGGAGGAGGAGGAGGAGTGGCTACTTCTCCAATGGAGCATTTGTGAGGGAATAGTTTCAGACCCCTAGAGAGAAGGAGTATCTTGGACCATGTAACTAATCATGAGTTAAATAGTTTTTATCTATTCCTGAACATAAACAAGGACGGAAGAAAAACATATCTGTATTGTCAGCATGTTTTAATTTTCCCTCCATAAGTGGAATTCTGAGATAGAGAAACATAAGTAAAAATAAATGGTATAGAAATCTTAAGAGGCACTCACAAGGCTTTGTGCTTCTATGCAAACCCATAGCACATGCTGACCATCTGACACCTGGTTTCTCCTGTTCTTTTATCTTTCTCCAAATGCATGTATCCTCTGGTTCTGGGAAGATATTTTTCACTACTGTAACTGTAGGTGGCATAGTAGTGATGGGCACATAGCTGCTGCTCAGGAAGTTCTTCCTCAATAAAGTAGTGAATAGTGGGTTCTTCTTGTGTGGAGCTGACAACAACTATGAGTGGAAGTGTGTGTCCTGGGAAGAAGTGTTGGAACCAGTTCTGAAGAAGAACCGGTTTTTATCACTGCCGATTCCCGTTGAAAGGATGCTAGCTAAGTCTGGGGTACCCCGAACTCTCTTTAGGTGATCAAGGCTTGTACATAGGACTGATTTATTGACAATTACAGTGGAGGTCGAAATTGCTAGTTCTATATCATTGCATTGGATTTTCAGTTTAATAGAGAAACTTATAGTTCCAAAGAGTTTCCATTGTAAGCTAGATCAGCTAGTTTATAAAAACTAAACACGAATCTTTGTTATTTAGTTTTCTACTACAGGTAGTTATACTTCTAAAGTCATTATTTATATCTTGTCAGTAGTGCTCACCAAATTTATTGACTTTTACATTATTCTTTGCAAATAAGTTCTGGCTGCTCTCTGCATATTATAATTAAAACGACAGGGACTTTAATCATTTATGAAATTTTAAGCTACATACTGAATATAAATGTATCATTCAATGTGATAGAATGAATTAAATTCATCACTGCCAAATAACTGTATAAAAGATGAAATATCTTCCATCCCACATCATTAACTTATATAAAAAAGACCATGCTTTGCAAGCATTGTAATAATACTTTTATGGTCTTTTAAGGACACGTCAAAATGGAGACATTTGGCATATACAAGAAAAAAGGGCTTTTGACTAAAAAGTTAGTATCTGATCTCACCTAAGAAGTTGTAATTTCTATTTAGTGATGACAAGTAACTTCTCACTAGACAGAAGCAAATAGTGTTTCCCGCCTCTTTAAGAACACGACACATTCTATCACCATGATATAATTATGCATGCACAGATAAAATGAAGTTCTGGCCAGCCAAGTCTTTAAAGCAAAAACTCTGGCTCTACGATGAAGGGACATAAAATCCAGGAGGTTGCCTGAAATGTTTGTCTAGAGCAAGCGAGCTGCAGGCACTTGAATGGTTCTCTATGTTTGCGTGTTTATACACATTGTCAATGTCCTGCCTCCCAAGGACACCAAGAGTGTTTCTGATTGTTGTCTCCACTTTCTTTTTTATTTCCCTCATGAAATTGCTCTTCTAGCTGATATTAAATTAAGCACGGGTTTTCCTAGGAAATTTCATACCCAAACTCCTAAAACACCCACACTTCTAATGATAACTGGTTAAAGACAATACATGATATAGACCTTTCTTTATTTTCTTTTACTTCGTGCTCTGATTTCAATTATTTTTTCTGTAGCTCTTGATGGCCATCCTTTCTTAGTGACAGGTCTTATGAACTCAATCTAGGTTGCAGGAAAGATACCAATTACAAGTTGACCAAAGATCCACATTTTGATTTATCTTGTCCAGTCACAGACTTACAATTTCAGACAATTTCCCCCTAATGTGAGGAAGCACAGCATGGATGGATGGAAACTGTTGTGCTGTTTCAGGACTCACATGTCTTCATGCATATTAAATAGGAAGAAATTTTCAATTGGGGAAAAGATGTCTTAGTATGAAGTTGAAACCCAAGAGCTCCCAGTGTGATCAGTGAAAATGTAATCAGTGTCACTTTATCTTTTCAAGAATTTTAGGTTGCAGATTTGGGAGAATAGTCAACAGCATTTAATTTCCTCTTATTTTCTGTTCAATTAAGCTCTTATCGTATGACACCAGAATGTAAGGTAACTGATGCAATCTAGAAATTTGCAGTCTTATGTCAGCTATGTAATAATATCTGATTATCTATAGCTACTTGAAAAAGGTATTTTTAAAGATGGTCAGAGCTAGGTAGAGGTAGGAGCAGAGGAAGGAGGTCAGAAGGACTTCTTCTGTATGCTAACACACACTGCACGTGTCCTGTTCCCTGTTCTGACAGGGCTTTTTCAGAGCTGACTAGCAACCCTTGGTGCTTCCATCTCATGAGATGAACATTATCTCTATTCTAATCAGCAACTCTGGAAACCAGAACACCCCAAACTGACCTGGAGTGAAAGAAAAGAAATATACATACACCAACCCCGGAGATTAAAGCCAATAATTTAATGACATATGTTAGAGTAAACATTTTTATTTACAGAATATTGCTTTATTGTGAAATGTACTATTTACTCCCAGTGTATGGGGTATGGTCTGGGAAACATTCCACAGCAATTCTGTCTTTCTTTCTTTTTCTTTTAAATGTCACTAACACTCTCTTTGTACTCTTTCCTGTTGTTATTCATACTTGGGTGCCTGTGTTCATTTTCACACAGGAATGTTTTCCTGACTCGCCTTGTTCAGGAGCTAATAATGAACACTTTTTAATATTTATCTCATTGTTAAGAACCTAAGCAAAAATGATCAGTGTGTCTTCTTGTGGAAATGCTTTCTAGTAACAAACAGTTACCTTATAGACATGCCACATGCCACTGTTTAGTGGTAGCAGTTTTGAAGTAACAAAGCACTGCTGAAGATGAGAGAGAGAGAGAGAGAGAGAGAGAGAGAGAGAGAGAGAGAGAGAAGAGAGAGAGCCTTTTATTTTCAGCACCCCTATCTAATAGCTTTGTGACAAGATTATTTATATTGCGAGTTTTATTGGGTTTGAAATATAATTTTCAGAAAGTTGCCACGGAGTCAGAGGAAAGTGCGTTTGTTAAACTCTTCAAGCCCCCCGCCTGCCCCTGTCTTCAGTATTGTAGAATAGAAGGTGAAACTGTATTCCTTGGTGTGCACTTTAAAGTCAAGAGCAGCAATATTTAGCACATGCTTGGGCAACCTTGTTTGAAATCCATGGCGCTCCTCTCTGGTGTTCTGATGTGCCTTTAGGGGACGCTTGCCTGTTTGTAGTTTGTTTTCTTTTGTTTAAGGCTTCAGCTACTGCATTGACTAATGATTATATAGCAGTAAACTCGTTCCTGTTAAATTCAGTAGTGACGCCTCAAACACATTTTTCCCTTGTGTGATATAAAACATAAAACAATAAAAGAACTAGACAAACCCTTTTGAGGAAGAATAATCCTTTGTTTAAAGAAAAGAAAAGGCACCTCCCTGGTGCCAGAGGGTAGAGAATTCAAATCAAAGCATTATCTAATTGATAAAAATAAAACAAGGGTTAATCTAGAAAAAATTTTTACAGTTATTATTTTTCAAAAATGGTTAATAGCATAGTGTTTTATCTGTGTATGCTTTACGATATCAACTACTCAATATTTATTTAGCACAATATTACTTGATTGGCACCTTCTGCTCTTAGATATAAAGACTAAGTAATGAGCCTTTTTTTTTTTTTTTTTTTTTAGAAATTGCCAGTATAATTTATCAGTAGAATTTTAGTGAGGCAGTTATATTTTATTTCCTTGACAAGAGCTAAGCATAACATTTCCTCACACTTTTTTTTTAATAAAAATTAAAATACTGCATTTTGAAAGATAGCATATATTACAGACTTGACTAAAAATTAAAGCAACCAATAGATTTGCATAATGCATAGTCTTAGCTCTTAGCCTTACTAATGCCAAGTCCAAAAAAAATCTGAACATGCCATTTAATTGTGCTCCCTACAATTTTTTTAATGAGACTTGTGGCCATGATTCCAAGTGATAAATTCTTCTTGATTTGCCTCCAGTTGTCAGTGGCCAAACCTCAGGGAATGAAAGATTAGTTACGGTTGTAAAAGACTTATTATTTTAAACTGCAGAATTTTTAATGTTCTTAACCCAATTAACCAAAGAGTGAAAAAAAATTGATCAATAATGTCGTCAGTTTATTAGAGGGAAAAAAAACAAATTTTAATTTAGCTGTAGTTGGTGCTCGATTTCTGTCTTTAGGTTAAAAATAAAATAAGACCATATTAAATTAGAGTTGATTCTAATTTAATGCCTAAATGTCGCGTCACTAACTGGGAAATTGCCTCGTGATTTAAGCAAAGATTTCAATCGATGTGTAGGTTTAATTCTTCCAATTTTCAGTAGCATTTGTCCCTTAATATGCAAGTGCTTGAATCTCAGAAAGAAGCTGTAGAATACTTTATACAGGCTTGGTTCTGGAGCAAGACTCCCGTACATATTTATAACTCAATTGTTAGCCCCAAATTTCAAACCTCCAAGAAAAAAAAAAAAAGTTTCTTGTTAAGTTGAGGCAATGAATCTAAGAGATCTGGGCCACAAAATTGTCCAAGTTGGCCCCAAACACAGGTGCTCCCAGTTTGAACATCATGCCTGGCTTTTCTGCAGAAAAACTAAATGAAAGCAACTTCAAACACAGGTGCAAAATCCCGCATCTGTGAGGGACAGCCTGAAACCATGGATTTCTCCTGACCATTTTCAGCTTGTAAACCTCATCCTCGGCGGAGCACCTGTGTCAGAACCAATCAGGGGCATGTATAAATGTTACCAACACCTACACATCATTACTTATTCATCAACATCAGCATCAAATAGTGTTGCGAACATGCGAGGGTGCTTTCTGAGGTTGGTCTTGGCCCAGAGTTGCTTGTTACTGATGCTTGTGTCCGCTTGCTTGATGGTTGCTGAGAAGCACAGAGATGAGGAAACCAGAGTACTTCAGACATAAGACCCTACAGTCATTTGAGCTTGATCCTTCTTTCTGATCTTTAAATCTAGTTCCTTTGGTGGGAAAAACGGAGAACAACGCAAATGTTCAGAGGCACTGATTCCCTGAAGCCCCCATTGTAGCAATTTGGCGTGTACGGGTACTTTTGTGAAGTACCTTTTCACCCTTGGATTTGCACTCAAAGAGCGTGTATCTGAAGCCATGGAAGATTTTGGTTTGCAAGCGCATTAGCACAAGCTTGCAGCAGAAGCAGCAGGATTTGCTTCCCAGCCAACTCCACAGGCCTGTGGGTTGGTGGCTTTGTATTTGCCTCTGGGCCTTCCGTGCATAGGACTAAGGAGGGGCTATGCTGGCTGTCAGGAGCTTTTGGAAACCATTTCTTCTTTGACAATTTAAATTTATGTGGTTTTTAATTGTCTGTAAACAAAGCCTTTTAAATCTAGCACCAAGTCTCCATCCGAGGTCAGCTGGCATCCCAAGAGAAGATTGCTGGTTTAGCCCTCTGCTTTTTGTCACAAAACAAAAACCCTCTCAACCAGTTTATTGTCCTCCAATAGAGATACACAAAACACACAAATCACTTGGTATCCCCCCTTGAATGAATAGATAAAAATCCATCTGTTTTTTTATCTGTATGTTTCAAAGGCCAAATTTGTGTCTTTTGTAAAAGACTGCCACCGTCATACACTTTCCTTCCAAGCAGTTAGGAGAATCGACCAGGCCTTGGGATTTTACAACATGAACAACAGCAGTTGAGAAACTTTCAGTATAGTTTGTCTTTAAAGGGTCGCTAGATGTAGGGCATTTCTTCTGTGAATGAGTAAGAACTGAGAATGCATCATGAAACACATGCAGACTGTCATGGTTCATAAACTATGAGACAGTTTCCTTTCTAAAAGGAACAGTATATAGCATTAAACGCTGGGGAAAGGGTCATGGAGTAGAAGTGTTTGGTTTTTGTATAGCTGTCACACAATAGGCTATGCTCTTTCAAAACTCTAATTTAATACCCACACAGACAAATGCTTGGCTGCAGGTCCCTGACTCTTATGTGTTCCAGAAAGCCCTGGGCACTCTGCAGCACAAAGTGCCTGGCTCCGCTGTCTCAGCCCACACACTCAGTGCTGTGATTCTCCCAATTCTCTGAGAGCCTGTTCTGTCTCTGCCAAAGTAAGGGAGAAAAACACCACCGTACAAACGAGGAAAGGCACGGAGCTGTTAGAAAGAGGGGTGCGCAGAAAGCACAGATCCACTTCATTAAAACAAGAGCTGTCGCTGCTGGAGAAGCTGAAGACAAATCCTTGTAGAAGGGCTTGTTTGTCAGTAATGCTGGCTCCGTGCTGAAGACACCGAGTTTTCAAATATTCATTTCATTGTGTTCTATGAGCTTTCTGTTTCCACCTGGAAAGGGAACCAGGAGACACAAAACAATAGCAGCAAAATACTTTTGTTATTCGTGTTCCTTAAATACATCTGAATATGTGAGCTGTGACCACATACTCAGTGGTTACCAATGAAGGACTGGCATTTTTCCTTCTGTTTTGAATTTTCAGTTAAGCTGGGTGGTCAGGAGCACACCTGTATTTTTAGAAGAGAGACAACTTAGTATGGAATTCACTAAGTACAGGGTTTGTCTGACAAATTATTTCCTTTTACTTGTCACTTTTTCTCATCTGTACAATGGGAACTGTCACGCTTACCATGTGATGTTAAAAGAGAAATGAAAGTAAGATCATTTGAAAGCATAATTTCTTCACCACTTGTCACATATTTACACCAACACCATTGAACCCCCAGGAATAATTTGAAGATAAAACTAATAAAAGAGGAAAAGGAAAGAAGCTGGTAGAGGGTTTACTCAGAGAGCAAATCTTTAAAATATAAAATTATGAGTTAAGTTAAGACTTTCAAAAATAGATAATAACTTCAAGTATGACATCATTGGCTCAGATAAAGTAGAATTTGGTGTCTTTGAAATAGTTTATTATGGAGGGCAGACATTTGAAGTATAGTAGATTGACTTCTTGAGGCGGTGGTGAGGAAGTCTGAAGCCCCCAATTGTGAGGACCAGTATGTGAAGGCTTGAGAAGTGGGCGGAGGGCAGTGGTCCACACAGGCACAGGCTGCTGCTCTTTGGGAGTTGAGGAGGATCTGCATCCGCATCAGTCTCCACCTGCCAGTTAGGTTTTGTGGACATGAACTGCTGCTCCCAAAGTAGCTCTGTTAAACGGGTTCCAATGGAAAATAGCTAAGTTACTGACTTAGAAGATTCCCAAATTTGAACTGCTCTGTTATAAGGCCACTCTTGCTTAGATTTTAGTTCATCCAGAACAGAAATATTCAAAAAGTCCAATTTATTCTGTCATCGCAGAGTGACAAGCAAGTTTCTGAATTCCCTCTGCTAAGAGACTATAAATGTGAGATGTGTAAAACATCAGGACAAAAAAGTGAGCTACAAAAGTATCTTCCTCAGACCCCAAAAGATCTGCTTTTGAGATTGGTCTCTGTCAGTGTCTCCTCAGCAGCTAGAATATCCACTAGTTCCCTTATTGCTCAATCTTTACCTACTTGTCCTAGTCTAACTTTGCAGGAAGATCACCAAGAGATCTCCTTCGGGATGTTCTGAGTTAAATATGCTGGTTCTGTGTATGGAGAGCCCGTGGACAAGTAACTGGACAAGTGTGATAGGGTTTACAAGATCTTAGATAAGATTGGAAACAAGGATTCCAAAACTAGATGACCGAACAGTAAGTGGTAAAGATGAAAGAAGTTAGTGCATAGGTAGAGGAATAAGAATCTATTCTGGGTCCTTGGTCACTCTCTTCTCTGATTATAATCTTTCTTTCTGGCCTTCCTACTGCCTAATCCACTGGAGACCAGAAAACTATCTATTATGTCATTATTTCACTGTACACCAGACATTATGCTCATTCTTTCCCATTTTTCACTCACCTTGAGAGACTGGCATTAGTACCTCTCTTTCAGAAGAAAATCTGAGACTCAGAGAATTGAAGCAAATCCTGCAGCCTGATCGGACAGTAGAAAAAATGGGGGACAGTGATCACAAGCATTTCTCTTCTTGGCTGACATTCTTTTTTTAAAAAAATTATATGTATTTACTTATTTTGCATCCTGACTGAAGCTTCTCATCTCTTCTCCCATTCCTTCCTCCACACCTCTCCTTTGTCTGCCCCCCCCTCCTCCTCTGTTTCTATTCAGAGAAGGGCTAGTGTCCCATGAGTATCAACAAAGCATGGCATATCAAGCTGCAGTAAGAGTAGGCTTTATATCAGACATACTCCTAGTCTACTGCTTTTCTTGTATCAAGGCTGGGCAAGGCAACTGATATGAGGTATAGGTTCTCAAAAGCCAGTCAAAGTGTTAGGAGCAGTCCCTGATCCCATTGTTAGGAGTCCCACAAGTTGAGCAAGTTACTCCGCTGTCACATAATATGTAGAGGATCTGGATCAGTCCCATGCAGGCTCCCTGGTGTGTGAGTTTGTATGAGACCAGGTTAGTTTTTCTGTGGATTTTCTTATGTGGCTCCTACAGCCCTTCTTTTCTCTCCTTGATCTCATACCAATGCTTGACTGTGGGTTTCTGCATCTGTTTCCATCAGTTCCTGGGTGTAGGCTCTCTGATGACAATTGGGGTAGTCACCAATCTATGAGTACAGCAGAATACTGTTAGGTATCATTATGGTGATATTTCTCCAGTCATGTTTGGCTCTATCCTAGGTCTCTGGGCCTTCCAGCCTTTGGGTCCAAGCAAGTGTCAGCAGTGGGCTCACTCTGCTGGCATGAGTATCAGGCTGGACTAGTCATTGTTTGGTATAACTCCCATGATCTTTGAGCCACCAACACATCCCATAGCAGGACAGACTGTGGAGCAAAGGTTGTGTGGCTGGCTGATTGGTGTCTTAATCCCTCCACTGGACAGTTTTACTATCATATTTTGTCTCCTTCAATCACAGTGCCTCTCTTCTTGTTCAGATCTAGTTGCGAACTGTGTTTCATGTTTTCTGATCCCGGTCTTTTTCTCTTTCCTTTCTTTTCTTTCCTTACTTCCTTTTATTTCCAGAAAATTCTAAGGAAACAAAAGTAGACAGGCTAGTATAACAAATGATGTTAACATATCAACCTCACACTCTCTTTTCTGTTTTGTTTTGGTCATTTACTACTGGACATGGATCCCGCCCTTAAGTGTAGACAGTGAGACTCCATAGGAAAAACTAGTTTTCCTATGGGAGCAGTTATTAATTAGAGATAGTTTCTTGATTAGGTATGGGAGTTTATGCCCAATTCCCTCTCAGCTCTGAGACTTCATCTGGCTTGGACCTGTAGAGGCCCTGCACATGCTGCTATGGTCTTAGTAAGTACATATGTATGTCAGTCTGAAAGACACATACCCTCAGTTCCTTACAGTTCTTCCACCTTCTTTTCAGTGGAGTTCCCTGAGTCCCGAAGGGAGGGATTTTATGGAGATACCTCATTCCAAGGTCTCTCTCTCAGCACATTGTCCAGTTGTGGGTCGCTGTATTTGTTTACATTTTTTGAAGGAGAACACTTCACTGATGATAGCTGAGTAAGATACTCATCTATTCATATAGGAGAGTGTCATTAAGAATCATTTTATTGATATTTTCTTCTTGCAGAAAAATAATTTTTGTTTTCCCCCTAGGTCCAAAGTTTATCTAATCTCAGATTTGTGGTCACCAGAGCAGTGTCAGGCATGGGCTCCATCTCACAGAGTAGGACTGAAATCCAATCAGAGAGTGGTTGGCTACTCTCATAACTGTTGTGACACTATTGCATCACTACATCATGTAGCCAGTCACCATTGTAGATCAAAAGGTCTGTAGCCGAGCTGGCATTTAACTTTCTCTTCTGGTGGCATGCCGAGTGCCTTCTCCTAGCATGAATCAGTAGTGGCGAAGGTCTAGTTAGGGACCAGCTCAAGGTCTCCATGTTCAAAGAGGTATGTAAGTGTTGTCTTTAACAATAGGGGCTTACCGTCAGTTTGTGAAGAGCAGCCTATAGCCTTGGAAATAGCCTGGGTTGCTTTAGGATTTTCAACAACTCAATTAGATGTAATCCATTCCCGGCACTGGAGGTTTCACTTATATGTTTTAAGAAGCTTCTACTGTACTGTTTTCATATGACCCCTCAGTGCCCTTTACTGTGAGCTGACCCTTCCTGTTTTCCCTTTGTAAGGCTCCTACTTTGTTCCCCTCAACTGGAGCCTTTTGATGCTTCACTGCAAAGCGATGGTGATTTAGAAGGAGTGGCCGAAGAAGTTTTCCGTCCCTATTTTAACATTTCACCTATGCAAAAATACATTTGTGTGTATGTATACACACATATTATTTGTTTATTGTCTTTCACATCATGCATCTCAATCTCATTCCTTTCCCATCCCTTCTATCAGCTTCCTTGTATGTCACTGTAGCTGATGAGGGGCAGGGACAGGTCCTCTTACGATCTCAGGGCCAGCTCTCCCATCTGCTTCAGGCATCAAGGGATAGCCTGGGGGAGGGGGTAACCTCTCTTTAATGGGTAACTATATGGAAGGGGAGAGGCAGGACCAGAGCTCTCATGTTCTCAAGGCCAGTTTACCTGTGCTTCTTTCAACAGGGTCAGCTCTGCTAGGCTGCCCAGATGATGTTCAGAATCTGCTTTCAGAAGTGTTGCAGCTGGTAAAGGGTGGGGGGGGGGGGGTCAGTTCCAACACAAGCTAGAGGTGGTGGAGGGAAGAGAGGATGGCATCTTTCTCTTGGCTCTATCACCACACCTCATCAGAGGAAGGTGGTACTAATTATGCCTCTCATTCCCTCAGAACTGGCTTATCCATGCCCTGTCTACAGGGTCAAATATCCTGTTTTGCCCAGTCATGGCAGAGGGCCCATTCTCCTGAGTGCTGCAGCTGGTGAGGGCTTGGATCAGATTCGTTACCTGCTGCAGGTGTCCAGCAGTGACAGCAGCGCATCTTTTTCTCACCCCTGTCACATGGCAGATGAGAGGGGTATGACTTGCTCTTCCATTTTCTCACCCTCAGGACTAGCTTGCCTTTGTCCCTGTCAACAGGGTCAGCTGTACTGTGATGCCCACATGACCTGGAGGACACTTTCTCCTGAGTGCTTCAGTTGGTGGTAGGCAGGATCACTTCTTCCTAGTGTTACAGCTAGTGAGAGGGCAGGGCCAACACCGTGCAGCTCTATCCTTTGGTGGTATAAGGAGTCATGAACATCAGCACAGACTATGGCTGCATCACGGCCATGAACTCAGACATGGACCCCAGCAGCAGCCCAGGCCCAGACATCACTGTAGCCCTAGGAGACAATCAAGCCACCCACCTCAGCCTGCTCCTCCCCACTTTTACTTCCTCAGATAAGACTCTGTCCACAGGAAATGAACCATCCCCCCCCCCAACAATCTCTCTCTTTCCCATACCACACAATATATTTGCTCACCATAATAGTGTCCATCTGCCCAGCACCACAAGGAGCTGGGCAAGCCTGTGTTTTCTTCTTGGAGCCGAGGGTGGTCTGCCCTGGACGAGCATGTGGCTCTTTTTGTCCCGTTCAGTCTGTTCTACTTTAACATTCTAGACCTAAGCCGTCAATTACACATAGAAGCATCACCTGTGCTATTTGCAAAACATAGACTCTCAATGAATGCTTTAAGATTAAGTAAGTTGTGGTGAGATGTCTGGTGGTTAAAAAAATAAAGGGAAGAAATTGTGTACTTATAACTTTAATTTTTTGATGTTGATAGATGACGTCAACCTTTTTCTTTCTTATGCCATAAAATTTGTAAATAACATTTCTTAGAAAAACTTCAAGGTGTCTATAACCTATTGCTATAGAAGTCACACTCTTAGGAAGAAAACTTTTCATGGATGCACTTGGTGAAACGTTGTTAAAGATAAGGAAAAATAAGGGAACATTTTTGAAGTCAGTGGTCAATGTGGGTAAAATCTTGGGGTAGATCTTGGGGTGTTCCTTTTGAAATAGCTGTCTCTTCTGCTGTGATGGATGCTCTCAAAGTTTGCTGTTTCATGAACTTCCTTCCCAGTTTTAAATTTCTTCAGACTGTACACATTGTCTTCAGGATTCTCACCTATTCTCATGCAACAAATTAACATTTATGCGGAGTTGGCTTTTGAGTGTCTAACTTCTGCCCCACCTTTCTCTCATCTCCAGACACATTAATCCAAATGCCAATTGGAACTTGCCACTAGGATGTCTCATATGGTCTTCAGTCCTAGGGTATCTGAAGGAGAATCCATCATCTTCCCATTAACTACCCCTCCTTCCATTTCTCCTGTAACACGGATGACATTCCCCAATTGCCTGAGCCCCAACCCTAGGCTCCTCAGTGTCTCTTTCTCTCTCCTTCCCATTAATCAGCCATGTCCTCTCCAATCAGCTTCCTAAATATATCTCTGCTCTGTCTCTTCTCTGTTCTCACTGCCGCACATGAGGCCTCTGTCATGTCTAGACTAGAGTGCTGAAAAAGCACCCTAATTACATCCCCTTCCCTAGTCCTGCTTCCTTCTAATTCATCTTTCTTCTTCCTACCAAAATAGTTCTCTGCAAGGCAAAACTGCCTGTGAATGGCCAGCTTAAAAATCCTCAGTCTGTTTCGCCTGGTCTGAACTCTTTCATTAGCTTAGCAAACCACATCCTTTATCTTTTATTCTAAGTTGAATCACACAGTTATCTGTTCTCTGTTCCAAACACAGTGATAATTTTCCAGTTATGTGACTCTTCTTTATGCTTCCCTAAGAAGCTGATGGCTTTCCCCCCTTTTCTGTACCCCTCCAAAAATGACCTACTCATCCCTCAATAATATCCTGATGCTCCTCAACTCAGGGTTCTCTCCTTTGTAAGCACTCTTTAGAGTGACTCAGCATCTAGAAGGGCACATGTGACCATGTACTGACTTGGCTTTCTATTATACCCACCACGGTCTGACAACACAGCTACTTTTTACATTTTACTCATGTTGTAATGTGTTTGTGCCTCTGGAAACAGAGTTTTACACTCCTTACCACCAAGAACACTGAGATTATGACATGGTAAATATATTTTAGTTACATATTTGATTAATGGAGTCAATAAATTAGCTATGGATGTTGTTCAGCTGGTAGAGTGCTTGTCTGGGATGCATGAGTCCTGGGTGAGAGCCTCAGTGCTACATACTCAAGGAATTTGGGAGGTAGATGCAGGGTGAACAGAAGTTCTGGGTCAGTTCAGGATAAAGAGATCTTGTCTCAATAAGTAAACAAATACCCTTTAAGATTTGTGTTCCTGCTAACATAACAAAGTTCTTGAATTTTATTTCCTTTACTTTTCAAAAAGCTTGATCATAAGCTTTTCTTCTACCTTTATAGCTAAATACTATTAATAAAATCTAATAGTTTTCTGATTGCTTTAACTTGAGGGAAAAAAAGCAGCTCATAGCAAGAAAGATCTGATTTGTCTTACCATTTGAGGATATAGGCTAGCACTGCAAAAGAGTGGCTCTTGGCTTCCCCATCCAGAAACTGCCACTTACATCTGGTAAGTCAAAAAGCCAAGGAAAAACAGTTATAAATCTCATGGCCTAACCCTCAACAAGCTGTGTCCTTCAGCAAAGTTCCATCTTCTGACGGCTCCAAAACCTTCCCAAAGAGTGTGGCCAGTTAGGGGTCAAGCTTCAAAAACCCAGAGGTTTATCTGCTTAATTTTGCTATGTAATAACAATTTCATGTTTGGATTCCAATTTGACTTGTAAAGGGTCACTATTTTTCATTATTACTATCTTTAAAATATACTTTTTCACAATATTTAAGCATCATCACCTCCTGTCACTTTCAGGAAATATTTGGAGAAAGTCACCCCTTTTTAACTTCTGTCTTATAAGCTGATGTTTCCTTTGGGCACTGTTATTAGATATGCCTGAAATGTCTGTAATGTACAATGAAGTTTCTGGCCCGGATTTCCAGCCTAGCCCTGAGGTAAGGACCCACTTGCAGCCCCACGGCTGCTTAGCCCCAAATAATCACGTAGAAGCTTACATTAATTTCATGCTGCTTGGACTATGGCTCAGACGTATTGCAGCTCTTTTATCTTAACTCAACCCATTATCTTGTTAGCCATGTGGCTCAGTACCTTTTCTCAGGCAGCATCCTGGTCTCCTTTCCTCATGTCTGCTAGTATCTCTGCCTGACTCTTCCTCCTCCTCAAGGTTTCTTAGTCTGGTTTTCCCACCCATACTCCCTGCCAGCCTTCTGGCCAATCAGCGTGTTAGTAGACCTGTAGGAAGGACAAATATTTATAATATGCCAGAACATAATCCCATAAGCACTGTAAATTTGGTAGGTTTAATTGCTTGTTTGAAGGCAGAGCTTTCTTCCTTGTCTTACAAGTTTGATTCAGAGTGTGTAAAAATGTAACCTTTTCAGGTGTGTGCTAGGTAGGACTATTCAGCTAGGAAGGAGAGTTGGTACTTGGTGGAGTTTCTAAGGCTAAAGGGAGTTGAAAGAGTTGTATGTAGGCTGTAAGCCAAAGATTAAATAAATGCCAGAAGACAGAAAAGGCACAAGCTTATCCCAGTATCTTAGTTAAGGTGTGAAGAGATACCATGACCATGACAACAACTATAATAGAAAAAAATGTAATTAGTATGGTTTACATTTTCAGAGGTTTAGTTCATTGACATCATGGTGGGAGATAGTGGAATACAGACAGACATCATGGCACTGGAAAAAGTAACCAAGTGTCTTGACTTGCAGCCGACAGGAAGTAGTCTGTCTCTTAGGGCATGGCCTGAGATATGAGATCTCAAAGTCTGCCTTCACAGTAATACACTTTCTCCAACAGGACCACACCCACTTCAACAAGGCCACACCTCCTAATTAGTGTCACTTCCTTCGGGAGCCATTTTCTTTCAAACCACCAATAGAATATTGGAGGAGAACACAGCACCCCAAAATACATGGGCAGTGTGTTGAAGTAGAAGATATACAGTGCATAGAGTGCAGGGTGATGCTTGTTTAGGATGTTAAAAACTGGAAAAGCTATCATACTAAGGGAGCCCTTAATGCTCCCAACACAATCAAGTCTAGGAAAGATTGTCGTTGAATTGAACAAGAAATGGTCCTTTATTCCAGTGTTATCTCTCCATAGTGCTGTATCTTACTCCTCTTTAAAAGTTCATCAAAATTTTAGATTCAAATATCATTGCATCATTTCCCCATCCCCTTTAACTTCCCATGCATCTCCATCTCCCTTGCAAATTCATTGTCTCTTTTTCTGTAATTGCTGTTTTATATATATATATATATATATATATATATATATATATATATGTAACCTGCTCAGTCTATATAGTGTACTTGTATATATATATTTCTAAGAGCTTGCTATTTGGTTTGGGGTAATCAATTGGTGCGCTCTTCCCTGGAGAATATTTCTCCTGGGATCTCAGCATTTCTTAGTTGCCTGTGGTGGTTTGTGAAGGGCTGAGGCCTCATGGGCTTTTTCCCTTCCTTGTGAAGATGTCAGTTAGTGTCATCTTGTTCAGGGTATGTTCAGGCAGCCATGGGTGTGAGCCTTCATGGATGTAGCTTCTGACATTACTAGGTGACCCAATCTCACTACAAACTCCTTCATCCACTGACTCTTAACAAGATCCTTGACTTCACTAGTTCTGGGTAGTTGGCTAGGTTTCTGGCACCAGGCTTGATTTATCTCTTGTTGGACTGGGCTTAACTCCAATTAAAGAGCTGTTAGTCACTCTTTTTTATATTCTGTATTGAAAAGAAGTTTTCATGATGCCATTTAAGTTTGGAAACTTTCTTCTCTTACTACTTAGAATCGATGCTGCCTACCACCACCCCACTATTTTGACTCAGTTTTTATTTTTAATTTGTAAGGCAGTCATACTTTAGTTACAACTGTTTTTTTTTTGTTTGTTTGTTTGTTTTATTTTGTTTTTGTAGGTAACTGCTATGTTAGCTGATATGTGCACAGCTTATTCTGTTCAGTGTAAAAGACCCTCATTAACCTTCTGGTTATCTAAAGGGAATTATTTTTAAAGAGTTCTTATTTACGTATGACATATGCTTCATCTTCCTTAATCATCCAGTTCAAGAAGTTTAGGTATAATCACAGAATTATGCAGCTGTCAGGACAGTGTGATCTCAGAGCATTTCCCTAACAAAGAGACTAATCGGTGCCTTCCGTTCCAGTGCCTAGTCCCAGACCCTGAGCAGTCTACCTAATGTCTCTCTTATTTGTCCTTTCTTAGACATCTTGTATAAATTGAATCATACAATACAAGTTCTATTGTATCTCTGTTTTATTGATAACAATGTTTTTGTGTATAGGTATGTAGCGCATGGCATGCATGTTTTCATGTGTGTCTATGAATATGTGCATGGAGGTACACACACACATGTGTATTTGCATGTAGAGGCCTGAGGTTCTATATCAAGTATTTCTGTCATTTGTTTTTAATCTTACTGTTTTAATAGAATATATTTCAATACTAGCAACATTTTGTGGTCACAGCAAGGATTACTTCATTCTCAAAAATTTAATCATATCTCACTGAACCTGAAGCTCATCAATTTAGCTATGCTGCTGACCAGTGTGCCCTGGTGTTCCACCCATGCTGCCCTCTTCAATGGGATGACAGATGCATGCCACCATACCTGACCTTTGCTCTGCTTTTCCCCCTGAACCTATTGCATTATATTCTACATTTTATATAGCTACTTTCCATCTGATGGACTTTTGGATTATTTTCATTTTGACTATGAATATACTTCTTTATCTTCCCCCTCTATGTGTGTGTTTGTATTGGCAAGTTTTGCTTAGATTCTTAGAAACTGAATTGTTAAGAGATATGATAAACTTACGTTTAACTTTTTAAAAAGCTTCCTGAATATTTTACAAAGCTGTCACAGTACCTGACATTCACTTCAGAAGCACACAAGACCTCTGGGTTTCTTCACACTTAGCAACGCATGTTAACTGTCTCTTTTTCTGGCAATGGTTACTTTAGTAGGTGTGAAGGTGTCTCACTGTGGTTTTGATTTAGATTTTCCCAGTAGTTAATGTGGTCTACAAACACATGTTTATTTTTTGGTATTTTTTAATCAACTTACTTATTACATAATTTATAAGAGTTTTATATAAATTCATATAAACACAATAATAGGTCCCCTTTAAAAATATGTGATTTGTAAATCTTTAAATGTCTTATTCACCCTGAGGGTTTTTTTTTCTCCCCAGAGACAATGTCTTAGTTGTTATATAGCTCAAACTGCTCTCCAGCTCACAATCTCTTACCTCAGCTTCCCAAGTGCTGGGCTTGCATGTGTGTACCACCTCACCCACTTCTCTTTCTAATTTTTGGAAGAGCAAAACCAAAAAAGAAAATAAATAAAGAAAAAGAGAGAGAGAAAGGAAGGAAGGAAGGAAGGAAGGAAGGAAGAAAGAAAGAAAGAAAGAAAGAAAAAAGAAAGAAAGAAAGAAAGAAAAAAGAAAGAAAGAAAAAAGAAAGAAAGAAAGAAAGAAAGAAAAAAGAAAGAGAGAAAGAAAAAAGAAAGAAAGAAAGAAAGAAAGAAAGAAAGAAAGAAAGAAAGAAAGAAAGGAAGAAAGAAAGAAAGAAGGAAGGAAAGGAAGAAAGAGGGCAGGAAGAAAGATAAGACAAAGCACCTTTACTTTGAAGCCCCAAAATTTTAAAATTTGATAAAAACTTTTGATTATCAGTTTTTGTATTTACTGTTGCAATTTTGAGGCTCACAGACACTCTTTGAAATTTCTGAAAATGCTTTATTGTATGGCTAACAAGCACTGTCTTTTATTGCTTCTCCTGGAAGCATCAATTGTGGAAATACAAATTTCCCAAAGTCAGGGCAATGGGTTAAAAATTACTTTCAAATTTGGAGAATCACTTTTCCATAAATATTTTCTTGTTTTTCTCTCTGATCCTGCTTTTGTCCTGGAAGCAGTAAGAAATCCTCCGATGAAAATAAGGAAGTTAATCTGCCCACTCCTGAGGGTTTCCACAGCAGCCTGCAGATTGTATTTAGAGGCAGTTACATGCTTGTATTGACCATCCCAGCCCCTCCCTCTGATTCTGTCCATATTACCAAGACTCAAAGCAGCAGAATTAAACTCCACAAAAGACTAAGATCCAGAAGCCTGGAATCTAGGTCTAACTCTCCTGTTTGTTTCTTTCTGACTTTTACATGGTTGCTATGCTCTTTACCAGCCAGCTTGGCTTTAAAAATATTTGAGGACTTCAAACATAAATACATGTTTTGCTCATAGTCACCCTAATTCTCCCTTAAATTATTGAACTCAAATTTTCCTATTTAGGAAATGAGGCTCTTGATGTCGAATGCTTCTCCTTCAGACCAGTGAATTTTGTAGGGGTGATTTTCTTCTTTGTCTATTCCCTCTCTTCTCTCCCACTTCACAGGAACATTTATTTGTAGTGCATACATATGTCCCTAGTTGGCACCACCGAGGGGCTGAGAGTTGTTACCGCATTGGTGAGGATAGAGGGCTGGATGCTGTGGAGCAACCTTGGATTCTCTTAACATCCCACTAGCAGAGTCGCCTGGATGTCTGCCATTCTGAGCTGAGATGCTTCAGAGCACATTGTGGATCATTATTTTTGCAGAAGTTTGTGTCTTCTCTCCTCAAATATTTCTCCACAGAACAGCCTTCCAGAAGAATGGTTATTATATTTACTTTTTTGCTTTCAAAATCCGTATAGCACTTGTTATTATGCCATTAATAAATGTACCATAATAAAAATAAGTCTAACTGCACAATTTGTCTTTCTAAGCAAGAGGAATTACACAATGACAGATTAATAAATTAGGTATAACTTATGAAATTTCTGTTTTCTGTCACTAACGACAATTTCTGTTCATTAGAAGAATTCTTTATGCCACCTGATCTTCTCCTTAAACATTTGAATAAATTTTGTTTTTATGAGGGTAATGCCATGATATTATGGGATGCGTGGAGATAATGAAGATATTAACACATGTATCAACTCTCATATCCATTCTTTTGTATGACAGGGACCGTGAACATCTATTTAATTAACAAAAATATCCACAATCCAATTTTATTAACTTTAGTCTACATATTGTACAATAGGCTTAAAGACTAATATGTTTTATATGTCTCTATGTTGTGTTTTAACCACACCTTCCAGTCCCAACTACCATTGCATTATCTATTTGTATTTGAACTCTTTTTAAAAGTATTAATCTTGCAAATAAAGTTATGCAGTATTTTTCTTCCTATATCCTGCTTGTTTTAGTGTAATGTTCTCCTGGTCTAAACATCTTGTAAGAAAGAAAGAGATGCCTTCCTTGTAAGGCATGCTCCTTTATCTATTCTTCTGTTGACAGGCATCCATGTGAAGCTTCTGGCCTTGGCTGCTTGAGCATAGGAACACAGACATTTAACCAAGTAGGATGCCCAACTCCATTGAGTATATACCCAGAGTGCTGGCATCTGAGTAGCTTTATTTTCAATCTCTTTGGAGCCTCCCTATAGCTTTCCATAAGGGTGGCACACTGTGAGGATCACTGCTTGTGGTCCTTGTAGGTCCTGTGACTCTCCTCTAGTGATAATCAAGGGCTAAAGAGCTTTATAAATTCATATCATGGCTCTTCAAGGATCTTTCTAAATGTCAGTTCATTCTATATTCTTCACTGGGGACTCATCCAGCAAAGAATGTCTCAGATGGACTCACAGGGAGATAGGCCTACCTACCCAAGCCTGCTTAGGGATAGATTAGCCAAGGAAACAAAAGCAGGGCCCATGTGGGAATTTCTAACAGCCGTTTCATGTTGCACAGATAATCTATTTTATGAAATGTGATTCCTTGCAGTTTTTCAATGTACATTTAACATCTTTCTATTTCTTGATGGTGCCTCATAGAGTATGAATTAGCATCTTTGCCAGCATGAGAAACACACCCAGAGTCCATCATTGGAGTCACTTGTGAAAACATTAAATAGCACCAGGTGCAGAGCTGACCTCTTGAGGACCACTACTCAATATGCCCCCAAGGCTGACATTTAACCATTGATGACTTCTGAGTAGAGCTGTCTCACCAATATCACATCAATCGATAGTGTTCTTCCATCCCCACAGTCCAGAATTGCTCCTTCTCCTTAGAGCTGATCCCATTTGTTCTTATTAGTTGCTTGACTTAGAGACCATAGTTACAACTTGAGGGCAGCTGCAGATGACTTCACAAAAATCATGATCTGTACTTACTTATGTGAGACCAATATAAACAGCCTATAAAGAATATAGACTAAATCACATGACAGTATCAGTTGGCTAGTAAGCACACATTTATGATGAATTTTCAGATTGTAATTTTGCCTTAACAGAGAGTAGGATCTTTATTTCTGGTTGTGTTTATGGAGCTGTATTTGACCATATAGGCAGTGTGTGTGTGTATGTGAGCACATGGGTAGACATAGGCAAAAGAGCTAATTTTTCAATTAGCATTGGATTTTACATGATATTCCCTCTGGAATATCCACTACTCAATTTGGTAATTTTGACAAATGAATCCAACCAGTAAATATCATTCATTTATTTCACCATAATTTGATAAAGGATTGTAAGAGATCAAGCAAATGGTTTTATTAACATATTCATTTTTAAAACAGTTTCAGGTTTGAAGAAAAGTTTAACAGAGTGCAGAGATTCCTCCATTTTTCTCACTGTGCTCTTATCTAGTGTGTGTGCCCCATTTGTCACAGCTGACAAATCAAGTTTGATTCATTATTGTTAACACATGTTCTGCGTTTGTTTGGGTGTCTGCTCTTCTCCATGTATGGCTCTGTACGTTTGGAAAATACATAAAATGAAGAGCATACTATTTTACTATCAGACACAATAGTTTTACTGGTCTTTGATTCCCCATGCTCCATCTCTACACATGGTAATAACTAATCTTTTTACTTTTTAATTTGCCTTTTCCATGGTGTCTTATGCCTGGGAGAATACAATATGCTGATTTTTCAGACTGGCTTCTTTTGCTTATCAATATTGACTCCTGGCCTCTGTTTAGCTTTTTCTTTTTTAAAATAATACAAAATAATATAATGTGTGATATGCGGATTTGTTCACTCATCGGAGTTATCATAGTAGTTGGTTCCTTTTGAGAAATTATGAAGAAAGCAACTGTTAATATTTTTCACCAATTTTTGTTGTCATTATTTGAATTTTAGTCATTCTTACAGGCATGCAGAAAGATGTTATTATTTTAATTATCAACTTCATAATAGCATAAAGTAAAGCCTTGAGTATCTTTTCTTGTGCTTCTCATGTCCTTTAATGGGATGGATGTTCATGTCTTTTATTTCACTTATATATAAAATATTAGGGCAGCATTGGCAGATAGTGTGACTCTTTTGTACAGGCGTGTGTGTGTGTGTGTGTCTACTTATATGTGTGCATGAATGCACATGTATGCATGTGTGTGCTAAGGCTAAAGTCTGATAGCAAGATGTCTCCCTTTATCACTCTCTCTACACTATACATTATGGCAGGTCAGACACTGAACCCAGAGCCTCCCTGACTCTGGGAACTTTCTGTCTCTTCCTCTGGAATGCTGGGGTATCTATGGTAGAGGGGACAACACACCTCTCTGGCTTTTCTGTGGATTCTGGAGTTACAAACTTCTGTCCCTTGCATGCAAGGAAAATGCTTTTGTCTGCCGGTCCATCTCCTCATCCTTTCTTTGTTTTGAATTGTTTTCTTTTCAAGAGTTTCTGTTTGCAATTTCGAATGCATACCCTTTTCAAATATGTTGTTAAAAATGTTTCCTCCAGCTTGTGGTTTGCCTTTTCATCTGCTTCTCAGTAGCCTTTGAAGATTAAACTGAATCTAATTTATTAAATTTTTCTTCCTGCTCGATCTCAGCTACCTGTCATGTAAGCATGCATACCCCACCAATGGAGGAAAGACTTAAAAGACAAGACTGCGGGTGTAGGGGCATGTGTTTCTGTCCCAGGGCCTGCACTTAGTGTCTACTATCCAAGTCCGCAGAAAGGTTTCTAGAATAAATGAATGAGCCAGTGAATGAAGTATATATATATATATATATATGACAGAAAATGTAATGTCATTTGATTTGGCATTGTTAGTGTGTCTGAAGAGCTACTTTCTCATATTCTCTACTCACTTCCTCACCTCCCCAACATGAAATTATGTAGTTATCAATTGAGTGAAAAAAATCATAGAAATTGGAAGCATGTGGTAACACCTGTCAAAAATGACCTATGTGATCTGAAGTTCCCTGAGACAGGCGTATCCAGGCTAAGGGTACTGCAAACTGACTTAATTGTAGATTCAGGGCAAAAACTATCCTAGACTTTCTTTAGCCTTGTTAATAATCATTTATTGTAAATATTTGCATATAATCCTTCATTCATTTTCAACAATTACTCATCTATTTTGTGTGTGTGAGTGTTTTGTCTGTACACCAAGAGAGGGCATTAATCCATGTAACTACAATTATGGACAGTTGTCAGCTGCCATGTGGGTGCTGGAATTGAACTCAGAACCTCTGGAAGAGCAGCCAGTGCTCTTAACTCCTGAACTATCTCTCCATCCCCTGGTACACTACCCTTTGTAGTGTTAAGCAAAAATTTGGTGAAAAGTAACTAAGCCCAAAGTTAAGAAAGTCATCAGATAACATCTGAGACATTTACCAAATAGTTCCCGACTTTACTGTAACTTCTTGCTTGATGTCCAAAAACAAACCGAGTATAGGCAAGTGGCTTTTGATATTTTCTTTAAAAGAAGCATATTTTGAGCCTGAGTATAAATATACATGCACAGACACACACAGACACACACACAACACATATATGCTACACCTGTGCAGGTACCTGCAGAGGACAGAAGAGGACTTGGGATCTCTAGGAAGTGCAGTTACAGGTGGTAGCAAACTACCCAATGTAGATGATGGGAGCTGACTTAGGTTTCTCTGCAAGAGCTGCAAGTACTTGTAACCACTTAAATGTCTCTCCAGCACCCTCTTTTGTTTTGTGGTATTAAAAAAGTTCCTGTAAATTGCTGCCACTGTGAAGATGTTAATGGGTCACTTTGAATCTGTGTCCTGATGATGTGAGTCACAACTCAGCTCAGATTAAGCTCTCCTATCCCCTTTGGAAAACAAAGAGCTTTGCTTTGTAGAATCATCTGAGTAGGGAGACCATGATTTTTGCATCAAGAAAGTAAGGAGAAAACATTTTAATGTAGAAAATACCCATTGCTGAGCAGGCTCCCAAGGACTTCTGGATACTTTAGCAAGTAAAATGAGACCCCATGTGTTTTCCCTATCAAGTCAGTAGACCAGCTTAAAATGCCACCCATTCTCTGAACAAATAGTGCTCAAAAGCCAAAACTGCAAAGTCATTTTTTAATGTAGTATTTATTTAATGCTACATACTTGTTTGCATACAGTCATCTTACAATACAGTTTTAATGAAGACAGTGAATCATTCTCACCATATTTTAAAGTATATACTAAGTAAAATTTATTTTCTTTTATGAGTTATTCTTTTGGTGTTGTTCTTAAATTTCTCATCGGTAGGATCAAGATCGTGTTTACTTTTCTGTTATACCCTACACGTTTTATAACTTTGTACTCTAGGTTAGGACTTATGTTGTTTAGAAAGGTCAGCATATAATTGCAATTTTTGCTCCCCTTCCTCTTCCTTCTCTTTTTTTCTCCATACAGGACCATCTTACATAGACTAGGTTGACCTTAAAACTGCAACCCTGCCTCAGTCTCCCAGGAACCAGGATTATAATTCTGCAATACCATTTCCAGCATATCTGGGTTTAATTTTAGACTCCGTTGTGTTCACTTGACCTGTTTGTTCTTTGACTAACACCTATACTATACTGTAGTATACTATACCTATACTATTGGATTGTAGTAATTCTTCAAGTTAAAATAAGGTTAGTCCTCCAACAGGGCTACTTTCTGGCAACATCATGTGCCTCTTGCTTTCCCATCTAAGCTGTTAAATCAGTATGTGAATATTTTCAATGCTTGTGGTGAGAATATTGTGTATCTAATAATATTTGCCTGAAGATCAGAGGGCAGAGCCAGCCACATAGTTAGCCATAAAATTAAGTGAGTGGTGACACGCGCCTTTAATCCTAGTATTCTCTGTGAGTTCAGGGTCAAATAGAGTCAGGGCTTGGTAGCACACACCTTTAATCCCGGCATTTGGAATCCATGGCCTCTGCTCCTAGTACTTGGGAAACAGACACACTTTTAATCTCAGCACTAAGAAAGTTGAAACAGGAAATCATACCTGTGAATGTGTGTGTGGGGGGTGGATACAAGGCAGGAGGAGGCAAGAGTTCAGCCCCTCACCTGGGAGCCCCTTCTCTTTCTGCTGAGGACTAAGAGGCATTAGTCTGAGGATTCATGAGGAGTGGCTGGGTGAGAACTGGCTGTGGCTTGTTCCTTTGTCTCTCCAGTATTTCAGCTTTTCCCCAATATCTGAATCAGGATTTTTTTAATACAAATTAGGATTTGTGCAATAAATACTTTTGGTTTCTTCATAAGAATTTGATTGCCTTTGATCTATATGCCATGTTTTTTTTTTTTTTAAAAAAAAAAAAACACCTTTTTAAAAACTGTTGAGTCTTAGTGTGTGAACATAGAATACCTGCCCCCCACTCATGTGGCATATATAGGTGGATCTCTGTGAGTTCTTGCCCAGCCAGGGCTAAAAAGTGAGATTCTAGGTAAAATTATAAATGGGCATTGTATTTTTAAAATTTTTATTTAAGAATATTTTAATTCATTTTATATACCAACTACAGATCCCCCTCTCCTTCCTTATGCTCCTCCCCCAGGCTCCCCCCCACTCCTTTCCCTAAAAGGGTAGGCCTCCCATGGGGAGTCATCAACACCTGGTACTTTCAGTTGACTAAGGACCAAGCTTTGCCCGACTACATTAAGGTTGAGTAAGGTGTTTCACCATTGACAGTCATTGGATTTTAACAAATATCTTCTCTGCATCCGCTGATATAACTATGTATTTTTTTCTTCTTAAGCCTATGAATGTGATGAATTACAGAACTGACCTTTAAATGTTGAATCAATACACCATATTCAGAATAAATCCCATTTAAGTAAGACATATACTAGACTTATACTTCTTAAATTTTATTTATTTATATTTGGTGGGAAAATTTGAATCTGCGCTTATAAGAGCTATTGAGCTATAGCTTCCTTTCTTGTGATATTTTGAAAATAGTTTTGTATTTTAATGGTGCCTCTAAGTGCTTTAAAATGGATTACCAATTACCAATGTTGTTATTTATAAAATTGTTTCTACCTAATTATTTGTTATCCAGATTGAAATAGGTAAAGAAAAGTAGCTGATGGTGAAGCTAGCTGACAGATGCTTATATAGCATGTATGAGGCCCCAACACTGGTATGTTGTAAACAATTCTGGAGTAGGAAGAAAGAGTGAGAATTCAAGGTCATTGTCAACTATATGAACCTCTCAAGTTCAGCATGGATGGCATGAGACCCTATCTCAAAAAACAAACAAACAAACAAACACTTTCTATTCCTAACCAAAACCAAACAAAACCCCATAAAATTAAATCTCAAAACCTCCATTAATGTAGAAATGTCTTTCTTCAAGGATTCTGTCTTAGTTTGGGTTTCTATTTCTGTAAAGAGACACCATGACCATGGCAACTCATATAAATGGACATTTAATTGGGACTAGTTTACAGTTTCAGAGGTTCAGTCCATTGTCACCATGATGAGACATGGTAGCGTGCAGGTAGACATGGTACTGGAGAAGGAGCTGAGAGTTCTATATCTTCATCTGGAGACAGCAGAAGGAGACAATATTCTGGGTGTACCTTGGAGATATATGAGATCTCAAAGCCCATCCCTACAGTGACAAAATTCCTTCAGCAAGGCCATATCTACCCTAACAAGGCCGCACTTCCTAATAGTGCCATTTCATATAAGCCAAGCATTCAAACATATAAGTCTAAGGGAACCATACCTATTCAAATTATCACAGATTATTAATGAAAAAATAGTTTTTATTCTTTATATATGTAAATTGTTTTAGGAATGTAACATGCTATGTCTAAGGTAATGGTTTTGCTCTTAACTTTCATATGTATCAAAACTTGAAGAAATATATGTGCATCAGCAGAGGCTGCAAAGATAAACTTATAATGTACAGTCAAAAACTAGGGCTTTGGAGTGAATGTTTTTACTTTCTTGTTAGTTGTCACTTGAAAAGTTATTTTCACAGTGAATTAAAGGATGCAACGGCTTTAAAGACAGCGCTGCACTAAGAAGGGTAAAATAGTTGCCAAGGGCACAACTCAGAAGTCAGACATACAGTGTAGCATATATTTGATTCGTCTTGAGTACGCACACTTTTACATTCACAAATGGTGTATCAAGGCAATATGAATACTGAAGGCACTTAGGCAAGTGACATGTTTTTCCTTTTGTTCTGCTACTTATAGCCATTGTCTCTAAGCAATATGCCTGGAGGCCAAAGTTAATAGCTAGAGAACCTATATGGTGCAGTGATCTTCATTCTTATGTTTCCTCTGTTCCAGATCTGAAATGTTCGTACCTAGTACAAAATTTTCACAATATGACTGCACACAATAATGTTAGCCTGTGATAACAACGGTGAGATGGATAAAGTGCTACAGCACACCAGGTGCTATCCTAATGCATTACTGCCATGAACTCATTAAATTACTATAACAACCCCAGGAGCTGATTATCCTTTATTTTAAACATGAGGACTATGGGACACAGAGAAGTTATATAGTTATGTAGCCACTCAGCTATCAATTAGCTGAACGCAGATAAAACTCATAAAACTTAGAACTTTCTCTCAGGCTCTGTGCTCTTCTGATTCCAACCAAAGAGGTGATGAAATGAACATCTTCAATGTTGTTGCACCATTAGCAATTATATGGGAGAGGGCTCAGTAAAGAAACTGCCAACATGACCACTCTACTGTTAGAGGGAAGGCTTTTATTGTGACTAAGAGAGAGAAAATATCGAAGCACCTGATACCAGAGTAGAAAGAGAATCAGACTGGACATGTCCAAGGCTAGGAAATTGGGAGAGGCAAAAGAATGGGAGAAGACGGCAGGAAGAATAAGGGGAAAGTGAGCTAGAAAGAGATAAAGAACAGAGCACAGCAAGAACAAGTTGAGAGGGGGGGGGGTGAGGAGAGAGTAGTAAAAGTAGTGGGTCGTAAAAAAGATGGGTGAATTGGATGTGAGAGGGCAAGGATGCTGGCATGGACTTTGGCATGTTTAACAGGTACTCCTGATCTTGAGGGACCTTGGAGGACTTGTGGGCTTTGATATGCTGACAGTTTCCACAGGTTAAGTCAGCTGGAGAGCCATATGTCCCTTCTGCCAGAGGTAAGGGAAATGACTTCTTTGGGGGAATATAAACCTACTTCAAAATTTCCCAAGGAATGCTGGCTTTTATCTGATTGTCAGAAATTCTTCTTTAGTCCTTCTTGAGCATACAGGGATCACCTATGAGACCTAACAGTAATCTTGTAGCTACTTAAAAACACAACGATTTTACTTAATATCTCTCTGAAGTTGTCTTTACATATAATCATTCTGTAATTGCATGATTTATGCTTTTAAAAGATATATTAACTAGTGTATCTGGGACATTTAGAAACACCTCTGACATTGGGCACACTTGCGGCAGGTGACTCTGTAGTAGGAGGTTTCTGGCCAGGACTTTCAGGCCTAGCCTCAAGGTTTAGGCCCAGAGACTTGCAGACCCTCAGATCCGCAGACCTGCAGACCCGCAGACTTGCAGACCCGCAGACTTGCAGACTCGCAGAGACACACAGATGCATAAGATAGTTTTAGGCTGATTGGCCTCAGGCCCAGGCATATAATTTGCTAACTCTGTACCCTTAATCTAACCCATTACTCTTATCTTGTTCAATCATGGGGCTCAGTACCTTTTCTTAGAGCAGCATAGTTGTCCTCTGCTTCTTCCGGCTTCTCTGTGGCATTCTGCTCTGTGCTTCCTGTTCTCGAGTTTTCTTAGTCTGGTAGCCCCACCCACACTTCCTGCCTGCCTTTGGCCAATCAGCTTTTTATTAAACCAGTGGGTGGGACAATTATTTACAATGTAACAGCACAATCTCCCATATGACTCAAATGCTATTCTTGGGATGGTGTCATTCTATGTCTCCCACATAAATTTTCTCTAGAGTGGGCCAGCTGGCTTGTGTGCTCGCACCCCAGTAGTTTGACATCTCAATGGAATGGTTACTAATGTTCTATTAAGAGTCACAGTTTTTAAGAGTCTGCTTTATGATTTTGTTAAGACCTCTTTAACAGATATTCCAAATGTGCCTCTATCCAACTGTACATTGCAGAAACTTTAAGAATGTGGCTTTTTGGGTATCTTCTCTAAGCCCTCAATGTAAATGACCTTGTCAGCATTAAGCACACATCACAGAAATTTTTATTTTATGTGGATCTATTTAAAACACTTGGAGATGCTTTTCTTGATCTAGCACCTTTATTACACACACTGCAGTTCCCATGTATTCTGACTCCTGAGAAGAGGACATCTGGAAGAGTCAATGGTTAAACAGTTGTTTAAGATGAGCAGACTGTTAAGATTTGAGAAGTGCTGACTTTCTATCCTCATCTGTACCCTTACAGCTCCGGCTGTTGACTGTCTCAGTCCCTTGTTGACAATGCCATGCATGCCACAGCCAGCTTCTCACACACTAGGATATTACTACCTTCGGAGGGGCGGGGTGTCTTGCCTGGTTTTCAGGAGTACACAAGGGACCCTGGATCTCCCCAGCTACACAGGTCTTCTAGATCTTCCTTAGCATGTCCCTGCCAAGCAGTGTTTGTAATTTTCTCAAGTTCAATAACTTTTATGCCACACTTAAATTAACAAATGTGGTCACGTTAGAAAACACATGATTAATGGTCCTGAAAATGAATATCATATATCAAAAATCCAAAATGTTAATATATTTTAAAAATTAAGAACCACATTTATACTAAAATAATCAATAAAAGAAGCATATATCAGAATGTGGGCCATGAAAGGGAGACAGGAAGAACTGTGATGGTGACAATAAGAACAATGCTGTATGTACATTATGAAATTGTCAAAAAACAAATTTAATTTTAATTAATAACTTTTTAAATTTAAAAAATGGTCTCTAAAGCTCTCTTGGTAACTAAAGCACTTCCCATACAAACTTGAGAATTTGAGTTCAAATCCCCAGAATCCCCATACAAAGCCAGGCACAGTAATGTCCTTCTATAATCCCTGCAATCTTGTATCAACTTGAGAGATAGAAACAGGAGAATTCCCAGATGTCTGTGGACCAGTGACTTTGCTGTATGTAACTGAGACTCAAAGATCCTTCTTCAAACAAGGCGGAAAGGCCAGAACTAATACTTGAGATTGTCCTCTGACCTCCACATGCGTGTCTATCCTTACATACACAAACATGCACATGCAGACACAAAATCATACACACACACACAAACAATATCATACCCAATAACAATGAATGAAAGGCTATTCTTTTAGCAAGAAAAGCAAGGAAGTAAAGCTTGCCAGTTCCATTCAACATCATATTGGAAGTCTGTGTCGAGTTAGACCTATCTATCTATCTATCTATCTATCTATCTATCTATCTATCTATCTATCTATCTATCTATCTATCTATCTATCATTCTATCTATCTATCGTTCTATCTATCTATCTATCTATCTATCTATCTATCTATCTATCTACTATCTATCTATCTATCTATCTATCTATCTATCTATCTATTGTTCTATCTATCTATCTATCTATCTATCTATCTATCTATCTATCGTTCTATCTATCTATCTATCTATTTATCTATCTATCTATCTATCGTTCTATCTATCTATCGTTCTATCATCCATCCATCTATCTATCCATCTATCTATCTCTACTTAAATACAGATATATAGATATATGTGGTATAGATTAGGAAGACATACAGTATAGATACAGCTAGATATCGATAGTGATATAAATAGAGTCAGATGATATAGACACAGTTATAATTAGGACTTGAAAGGCAATTCTGCACTTTCTGCTCTAAGAGCCCAGAGTTTGTTTTTAACACCTGTATTGGGATGGGTAACTCAGCCTCTTCATTTAAGCACATCCACAGACACGCATACATGTGACTACAATAAAATAAATCCATAAAAATTGTACCATGGTGTTTAGAGTCTTAAACAAGGAAACTGTTATAGAAGCTAAGAAGCATGGACATTAAACTTTTGATCTAAAATAATATGTAGATATGTGAGTTAATGTTTATGTGTACTTTTAAATAAATACAGAAACTCAAAGTTTTAGAAATATCTTAAACTATACATATAATAGTAATTAAGTGAAATAAGCTAAAATATTAATATCTTTATTATTCATTAATGAGCAAACAAGTGACGATTTTAGTGTCAGTATTTTTATTGAAATTTGAAAATTGTGTACAATAATTATTTTCTAAAGTCGGAGTATCTCTAGTAAACATCAGTTGCCTTTATAGACAGTTTTAAATGACATAGAAATCATGAGAATGAAAATGAGGAAAAGATTTGACAACCACGTCAATGATGGCGCCTTTTATCATAGATGATGGTAGTGTCTGTGATGGCTAGTCTTTATTGTCAATTTTATATACTCGAGAGGAGAAAGCCTCAACTACAGAATTGCCTCTCTCAAATTGGCTTGTAGGCATGCCTATGGGGCATTTCCTAAGTTGCTAAATCATGTTGTCAGTTCTGGCCCACTGTGGGCAGTTCCATCCCTAAGCAGGTCAGTCTGTTACATAAAAAAGAGAGCGACCACATGGTAAGCAGAGAGCAAGCCAGTAAGCAGTGCCCTACATCATCTCTGCTGCAATGTCTCTTCCTCAAGGTGCTGCCTTGAGTTCCTGCCTTGGCTTTCCTCCATGCGGACTGTAACTTGTAAGCTGTCAAGCTCTTTTCTCCCCAAGCTGCTTTTGGTCATACTGTTTACCACAAAAACAGACAGCAAACTAAAACAGTGTCAGAGGTAGGGCAGTGCAGGTTCTAACTTCCCTGCAGAAGTTATAAATATGAAAGAAAGGGGGATCTACTACAGTTGTATCAAATTAACTAAGCGAGCAATGAAGCATTTAATATCAAGGATCAAGTGTTACAAGAAAATTGGGGCAAAGCATCAAACTCTAAAACCTGATGACTTTGTGCTGAGCCCTACTACCTTCTAAAGAATAAGCAAAGTTTATCTGTTTTCTCAACTAATAAACATTCATCCAAGTAAGGAAGAGGAATCATATAGCCCTGTACTCTTCTACATATTTCATTTCCTTGTCAGAAGAACAGAGCCACACTGAAGTGTCTCATGTAAGAGTTTGGACTCAGGCTAGCCTGGGTTGAAATCCCTGTGTTCCCTCCACTGAGCATGCTGCATAACTACAGATCTCTGTTCTGCTTCTCTAGCCTGCCTCTCTGGTGAGACACCTAATATTATTATCTAATTTAATTATCAGATGGTAACAGCTACCTCAGAGACGGATTATAGAAATTAGGAGGACACAGAGACACAGTCTTTTATACATAATAACCTTGACATACATTTGACATAATTGTTCTTGCTGTTTGCCTCATAATAGAACTGAGATATCCTAGATTTTCAAAGAAGTGGCAGGGGACAAGTCTTGATACTTGTATAGTTTTCAAAATATTTGTGTATATAAAGTGGAATTTTAATCAGTGGTTGGTTCTTATCCTTAGTAAACATCTGTTAAGGAAAACCATGTATCCATAGTATTCTAGGAAACAGAAGGATAAGTGAGATCCTGGCCCTCTAAGAAGCAAGTTGAAAGACAAACATTCATTTCCAGTGCATATGGCAGAGCAGGAACCTGGATGCTGACAAAGGGACCAGCTGATTCCTCAGGAGGCTTGTGTGTGTGACACTCTGCTCAGGGGTACATGAAAAGAACATTAGGAAGTCACTTCCCGTAGTCAGAGCTGGCATCAACTTTCCAGACTATGAATTGATGCAAGTTTCACATGCTTTAGCAAATGTGCTCTTTATTACGTCATCCCTACTTCTATCCAAAATTTTCTCTGGGAATCTTGGATATAAGCAAAGCCTTTCATATGTCATGCAGAAAACATTTCGGCCTTCTTTAAGTATGCTTTATGAACACATTACAGATTTCTGCTAAAAAAACAAACGAACAAACAAAATCTACATCAAGTTCATTTTGGAAATGAGTAATTTTATTATTCAAGGTTCTCCAGAAAACCAGACTTATAAAATATATAGAGGATTTATTAGAATGGCTTACATGGTTCTCAACTGTGGGCTTTGACCCTTTTGGAAATCAAATGGCTCTTTAACAGGGGTCACATACCAGATATTTCCATTAATATTGATAGCAGTAGCAAAATTTCAGAATGAAGTAACAATGAAAATAATTTTATGGTTGAGGTCACCGCAGCATGTGGAACTGTAGTAAAATGTCGAAGCATTAGGAAGGTTGGGAACCACTGACTTACATACTGTGGTCCAGCTAGCTCAACAATGGCTATTTATCAATGGAAGGTCCAAGAATCCAGTAGTTGTTTAGTTCACAAGGCTGGATGTCTCAGCTGGTCTTCAGAATCCCAGAGAGGTGCTGTAATGTTTGGGAAGGAATGGATTTGCCAGAGAAGGCAAGGGTGAGAGCAAGTGAACAACTAGAGAAGCCTTTCTTCTCCTGTGTTCCTCACATAGGCTGCCATCAGAAAGTATGGTCCAGATTAAGGCAAGTCCTCCGACCTCAGATCTGGAGGTGTGGTGTGGTGATGTATTTTATACTTAATTATATATAATTTAATTATATCAGCACACAGTGGATTTTCCCTCTTTAAATGATTTAATTTAGACAAAAAAAAAATTCCTCACAGGTATACCCAGCCACTTGGGTTTCAATTAATTCCAGATTTAGTCTAGTTGACAACCAGGAACAGCCATCCCTGGAATACTTTGTCTTTTAAAATATCATCATGTTGGTGACATTTTCAGAATCTAAGAAGGTTTGTTTAGATTTTTAACTTGGTCATTCCAAAATAGCAACCACAATTAAAAGAAAAAACCTAGCTGCAAGTCTGTTAAGGACTTGAAGTCTGTGGAGCTCTGTTAAGTCCAGCTAGTCCCTCTCTAATCTTCCAGGCCGACCTCTGTGTGTTTTCAGAAGTGTTTTTGTTGTTGTTGTTGTTTTGTTTTTAAATTCAGATTGACCTCGAAGAGGTGATGCTCTGTATAATAGTTTGGGAATCTTTCTAGTGAGCATATCCCAAGTAACAGTTCCGCAAGCTGAGGAGTTAAAATGTACAAAGTACAGCAAGAAGCATTAGAAATGGGGAAACAGTCACTGCTTAGCCTAATGGTCAGTCTGGTGAGAACTCGGGTCCTTTGATTTTTATACTATGATGTAAATGTTTATAGGAAATGATTAAATGATGACAAGTCTCCCTATTTTGGCCCCACTCTTTTGCAGCTGAGTTCTTTAATTAAATTTTCTAATTACTATCAAATCACAATTTCCAGGAGGTGTGAAATACTCCACTGAACTATCTAACAGCTCAAAAACTCTACCCCTCCAAAGGAAGAATAAAAGACTTGAGTGGGGGAAGGGACTCCATAGCATGCTATGCTGTGTACTCCAGGGCTAAATCCAACCGGCCTGGGATCATCGTCTAGTGTTGAGATAAGTGGTGTGATACACAGAGAGAGGAGGCCCGGATGCTACTGATAGTTCACTGGGCAAGGGACAGTCAGTGGCAGAAGTAAGTGTCCAGACAACTTGCTTTCTCTTTCGACCACCCACACTGTACAATGCACATCTCTGTTTCCTTACACTACAGTAACAAAAAGAATTAACTGAGGTTTAACTTTTTAATTAAATGTAACACCACTTAAGAAGATGTATACTAATCTGAGGCCAAATCTGCCACCCTCAGCTTTACAAGATGCTGGCCCCAGCAGAGCCTGTAAAGCTCTCGATAAGAGCTTGGAGGAGCAAGGTGCAGGTCCCTCAGCGATAACCTCCTGACTCCAACATTATAGGTCTTTCTGCTGGAATTGAGTTCTACATCTTACTCGATGGGTTATTGTCACAGATGAGTAATGAACGCACCCTGCCTGAGTCCCAGGGTGCAAAAGGAGGTGGGTCAGGCCATGAGGAGCCCAGCTGCAGGCCCGGGGCAGGCAGATAAAGGGGGACCAGTTAAAGGTACAGGGACCCCGGTGACTGCTCCAGACCAGCCGCTGGAAGCAGCCTGGGGCTGAGCCTGCTGGCTGGGGCTCAGAGCAAGTGCATTAATCACAATGCTCCCTGGGCTAATGGGCAACACAGGGGCAGCAGCCCAGACTAGCAGAACAAAGGCGGAGTGTGATGAAGGGGACACCAATTGGGAGTTAGTGTTGGTTTTCAGAGGTCGAAATAAAACAGAGGACAGTTACTAAGAACACAAATTGCCAGCAGAGGAGACAATGGGGAACAGTGTGAGGCTATTGTTCACTGCGACTGCCCTTTGAGAAGTGGGTCTGGACTTGGTTTCTTTGGTTTTCTGATTCCCCTGCAGCCTCCTAAGGACCTTAGAGTGACAGGCATCCATTCTAAGGAAGAATGTTGCGGGCATCATAAGTACATTTCTGGATATAATTTTTAAAGTGATGCTTTAGGTAATTCCAGGACATTAAACTATAAATATAAGGCCTTTGAATGGAATGCATTTAAATTGTAATTGAATTGATTTATCAAAAACAGCCAGATCAGCCCATTTGAGTGCGTTCTAAGACCTCCTGTGACTGTTTCTTCATCAGATTCCGAAGAAGGAAAAGTTTCTAGGCAAGTACAGCAAAATTTCAGGGCCAAAATTGAAAATAGATAAACTATTTATCTTGGCCAAAGGTAGTAGACGCATTTGTGAACAATGCTGTAGACATGAGTAAATCAAGTAGCATCTTCTCTTAGATTTCTTTTTTAATGTCACTTGTGTGATTAATTGGTAGTCCCTGCTCCCACCCCCCCAATTCTTTGGTCTCCTTTTGTGAAATAATAGCTCTCATCTTGTTTTTACAAACTTTTAAATTGGCAATTAGGGAGCGGGTTCAGTAGGGATAGAGCCTACTTCTTTTCACATCAGCGGACCCTTGTAAAAAGCCAAGCTTGGTGTTGAATTTCTCTAACTTAAGTACTGGGAAGGGGAGGAGAAGGTGGGCACGTTTCTAAAGCTCACTGCCCTGCCCCCAAATCTAGCCCAAATGGGTTTAATGAGAAACCTTGTCAGTTCTCTCTCTCTCTCTCTCTCTCTCTCTCTCTCTCTCTCTCTCTCTCTCTCTCTGTGTGTGTGTGTGTGTGTGTGTGTGTGTGTGTGTGTGTGTGTGTGTGTGTGTGGCAAAGCAATCAGGGAAATATAAGTGACTCTAGTCTCTGGCCTTTATGAGTGAGCATATTCACATACACCATGAGGACACAGTCAGTCAGACAGACAGACATGCATGCACATATGTGTTTTAAGTCCAAATTTCATGGAGAAAAAGAAAAGGAGAGGTGAAATCAATTAGTACACCAAGCACTTAGTCCCAGGTAGGCAAACAGGAGGGCCTGAATTTCTTCTCTGTTAAACTGAAAGGAACTCTCAAGGATACTAGGAACAAGTGACGTGATGCGATGAGCTTCGGTCTAGCCAGTCACTGGGACCAGAGAAAGGATTGTCTCCTATATTTCTGTTTGAATGCTTAAATTATGTTAGAGAAGACCAACGGCCTACAATTGCTATGTTTTCACTTTGTGATTTAGGGCTGTTTTTCAGAAAACATGCAGGGTTTTTCACAATCAGTAATGGTAGCACACTGCCATCCCCGCTTCCCCCCTACAAATCCAATGCTGATTACAGAGAAAGGCAGCACATCGGGGAATCAAGCTAAATGTCAGCATCCAGTTCCACTTTGCCAATTGCTAATTGTTGGGCCTTTGGCAAGTGGTTCTATTTGGTAGTAGAAGGGATCTCTTCTTCTCATCTGTAAAACACAGACTTGGCAGTAGGATTTCATTGACTCCTTGTTCATTAAGCTCAAAGATAATTAAATTAATTTTTTTCATATGTCTCTTCTTGCTTTTAAACAAGAGATGATTCCAGGTGAGAAAAAAAAAACTTTTATGAAATAAAATGGGCTAGCTATTGCAATAAAATGCTTAAAGTGAGTTCATATCTACAGTATATGAGATGAAACATAAATGTAGAAAAATTCTAGATTGTTAGGTAATGATGTATACTTTACCACTAGTAGCAAAAGTAATATACATGTTATTGTAGTTTATGGCTGTACATTTGCAGAAAGGCTTTCTCACAACTTCCCTTCGAAGCCCACCTTATTTATTCTTGCTTATTTCCTGACTGAAGTCTGACCCCCTACTCATCATTATAATATATTGACCTGAAACTAGAGCAGACAAGCCTCTACTATGCTTAGGAATCAGTGTGTGTACTATGTACAGTACCATCTGGCCTTTGGGGACTACAGGACATTCCTAAACCCCCAGTCACCACTAGGATACATACATTTGAATTCTAAGGTCCCAGAAATAAATGAAGTGAACCAGGGAGCTAACAGTTGCTCAAACTTCCAAAAAGTCTGTGCCACCATTTAGTGTAGATCAGTGAATTCCACTTTGAGTCAGGAAAGAAGTGAAAAAAAGAATATATCCCAATTTGAAAATCAATTCTGCTAGTTAACCTTCAACCCTTAGGAGCACCCAGTAGGCTCAGGTCAAATGGGTATTTATGGATGTTTTTCTGGCTAATAGATAGGATAATCATAGTATTATATATATTTTTTAAACTAGTAATCACATTGGCTTCAGAAATGTAGAAGGTTGACAATTTCAAAAACCATGAGGTAAAAGTTAATTATAAAACTGTACATAATCTTAAAATACCGATTTGGTCTAAAGATATTGACGATGAAAAATAAACAAAAGGAAATGTTATTTAGCTCTAGAGCAAACTTTATAATGCATTAAAGACTGATAGACCACATAGGTAAGTGGGAGAAAGCTATTGGGACCGTCCTAATCACAGTAAGCATATGTGATTATTTCCTCAGTACAAAATGAAATAATTCCAACAACTTGATGTTCTGAAATGAGATTCCCTTTTCATAATTTGCTGTGGCCTAGGCCAGTATACATTTCAATGCATTTAAAGCACAGCTTAAAAGAAACAAGTTCTTGTTAGAATTTAAAAGAGAAGGATCCATTTCTGCCCAGCAGTCTTGTTGCCATGCATTCCCTGAAGTGTATCCCATCTGCTTTGGGGAGCTCTCATTGCAATATGCAGTGATTGCAGGATAAGCACACCACTTTCCTGTCAATACTTTCCTATTAGCCTCCTGGATCCATACATCATCATCTTGCTGGCCTGCAGTTTGCTTATCTTTGTCTCCGAGGCTGCCTTTGATTTATCTAACACCCAAGCTAATGAGGCATGGAGCCCAGGGTGGCTCCAAGGATAATGCACTTCTGTATAAAAATGCTTAAGGAAGGATCAAGTGATAATCCATTCTAGACTAAAAGGCCTAGCCCTTCAACAAATGTTGTATTTCTTAATCGCTAAACTAAGACCATAATAGTCTCCCCCTTAAGCTACTGCCATCAGTAAAACTGTACACCCTAACTATACACAATTTACCAAAAGAACAGAAATTGGATTTTAATTTGTGCTTCAAAAAAAGCCAAAAAATACTTTCTATCTTAGCAACAGTTATCACCATTATTTGACAGCATTCTTATGCAAGAATAAGTTAGCTTTAATATTTAATTTACAGTAATAGTTTTATATTCCCACGCTGGGACCTCTGTTTTTCTAAAGACAAAAATAACAGAAGCTACAATGTTGCTGTGGCATGGATAAATCAAGCTAGCTATTTCAATAATGGAGGTAATTACAAAGTGTACATATCTGAAATTTACCAAGTGTTTCAGGTTGTTTAATTAACATAAAAATTTCAATATCATCAGCCAGTGTTTTGGTATCACAAAAGCAGTGTTAAAAATGTATTTTAAAATACTAATGATTTTTGTTGCTTAAATTATACACATTTTAGCCATAAAACCACTTTTCATTGGTACACAATGGATTTTTCCCTTCCTAAAACTATATAGATAATGCAGCTTAAAGAGGCAAGAGTTTAATTTGGTCAATATAAACAATCAGCATCAAAATGTAAGCCTCAAATATTTCTTGTAGAAATAATGCTTACAATGGACAGCACATTCCCATGTCTACTCCTTCTTCTTATTTCTCAGCTTAAAAGACTTAAATCCTCGGTATTGGGGTTTTCATGAAGTATTTCATTTCTTCTACTAGTCATTTTCAATGATAAATAGGATGCAGACAATCTTTCCTTTATGAATCTTTGCCAATCCTAACCTAGAAACTATTCTACTTAAAAGCAAATAGGAAATGAAGAAATGATGGGGAAGAAATCAGGAAAAAGATAAGGATGGAGAGGAGATGGGTGGGGAAAGAAGGACAAAACTGGAAAGAATAAGAGAAGACAAGAGAGTGAAACCACTCTGCAAACAGACTGCAGCAAAAGTCCCCAGAGAAGAAGGCGGATGTGGTACCTTGGTCCTTCATCCACTGCTTCACTCTGTGTCCCTACGGACCTGACCAGGGTAATAAGTCCCTTTATTGGTCACTAACCAACATTATTGAGAACTAGGGTGGAATTTAATGATGTGACATTATTAGGAATTGTTATTGAGATGTAAATGATCTTTGGTCGGTTTATTTAAGTCACATAAAGAATCTAGTTTAGAATGAAAATTACTTATTGATTATTAGAGCAATTAACTGAATAAATTTTAGTGCTGGTATTAACATTTTCCCAAAGTCTGAAACTGTTGCTACTGGAATTCAGCAGCACACTTAATTGGTCTGGGACTCAACAATTACCTTCTTTAAAAGATTTGCCCTCAAAGGAAAACAAAATAAACAACAACAATAAAAAACACCCCCCCCAAAAAAAAAAATTCCTCACAAAACACTAATCAGCAAACTCATTTAAAAATATCTGGAGTTTGTTTTAGTACAAATACTTTTAAAGTTGGATAAACTGAATCTGGTTAGTTTTCTCTCCTTTCCTACAGCTAATAAATATCAGTCAATCAGCTGATCAATCCCTTACCGTGACATTTTTCTGGTTTTGCAAATTCATTCTACATTTGAAAGATAGGATTGGTCCCTAAAAAAGGCTTTCATCTGAACGTATCCTCTGACTCCCAGGAGGTGCCGAGGCTGTGCACAAATAGCCACACAAAGGAGAATAGAGCTGGTGAGATGCTCAGTTCAACATCCGATCTTTGAAATTTGCTTTGAATATTCTAAAGTCATAAGCAAATTTGCTCTCTATTTTATTGCTCTTGGCCTCATCTCAGACCTGCTGTCCACCACGGTGCTATGCTGAATACCCTTGCAAGGGAATTTCTAATTGGCCTAATTTGTTAACTAGCATTGCTATTGTGTAGTCCTAATGATGCACTAACGCCTGAGTGTTTAACTTGAGCCATGTTATTGTATTAGTTTCTTGAAGCTAGCCTAACAAAGCAGCTTCAAAATAGCAGAAAATTTCTGTAAGCTCTTGGGAGCTAAATGTTCAAAATCAAGATGTTAGCAAGGCTGTGCTGCCTCAATAATTCATCTTGATTCTTATTTTCTGGTGGCTCCAGAAATTAATGCACCTCCATCTTAAGCTTACATATACATCTCTCCAATCTCTGTGTCCTCCAATTGTGTTCTCTCCTCTCTCTCTCTCTCTCTCTCTCTCTCTCTCTCTCTCTCTCTCTCTCTCTCTCTCTCTCTCTCTCTCTCGTCTGTGTCTTTGTCTCTCTCCTTGTCTCTGTTTCTCTGTGTGTCTCTGTCTCTCTGTCTTTGTCTGTTTTTTTCTCTGTGTCTCTTTATAGCTATCTTTATCTTCTCTCTCTCTCTCCCTCTCTCTCTCTCCCTGTTTGTATGTGAGTTTGTGTTTGTGTGTGTGTGTGTGTGTGTGTGTGTGTGTGTGTGTGTATTTCCTCCTTTCTTTGTAAGAGCACTAATGATAAAATTAAGGGACAACTTAAGTGTGACACAACTTCATGTTATTTGATTATGTCAAAAGAGATCTTTTTTTCAAATGAATTCACATTCATGAGTATTAGGGATTAAATTGTGCCCTGGAAAGAGACATGATTTGATCATATAAAATCATATAAATTTTATAGCATATAAATCATAATTGTCTTTCACCTGTTTATTTAATAATAGCCACTGTTGAGTGAATGCCTAAACCATGTCAGACATGCTGAAAGCTCATGTAAACTTACAAAGAATAAATACTTTATATTTGAAATTTAAGAAAAAATACAATTACATCATTTCTCCCATCTCTTTCCCCACTATAATTTTAATATACCCAAACAAACTGAACTTTAGATACCTGGCCCAAGACCACAAAATTTATCTGAAGTCCCAAGTGAACCTTACATTTTGTGACAATGGATCCCCAAGTTTGGAAGCACCTAGTAAGAAGATGGATATCACCATGTGGTAGATGCCATTAGAAGCTCCCATCAAATGTCCAGTTTTGTTGCTCTAGTGTTACTACACTATTTCTGGAAAGATATCTGTTAAAGGACACTTGTGAAAACAGACCAATGAAATTTCTTAGAAGGTTCAAGTACCTGAACACATCATTTTGGAGTGGTCTTGTGATGCTCATTCTAGTGGTGTGTATTTTGCTTATGTGTGTAATTTCCTGTAACTACAGTGAATGCTTGAAGAGAAAAGTACTTGGGTGTTTGTTTGTTTGTCTGCCATGATTTTGGCTTACAGTTTGACAGTCTGGAGGTTCTAGCCTGTCTTTGGGAGGACACTGATTGTAGGCTTTTTGTGGAAGAGTCAAATGGTAATAGGTAAGACACGGTAAAGTGCAACTCTTAACCTCATGACTAGGAAGCAAAAGACAAAAAGGAAGCAGTGATATTCCACAATCCCCCTCAGGACACGCCTCCAGTTACCTAAAGTCCTCCTGTGATGCCCTGCCTCACAAATGCTCCAGAAACATTCAGTATCACCATGCTGGGGACCAATGACTTGGACTTAGGGGGTCAATGTGCAAACTTCAGAAGTTCGTATTAACATTTGTATAGGATTTTCACACTTAGTGTAAAGTTGCCAATTCAATATTATGTTTGCTGAGGCTTGAAGAACTTTGTGAAAATAGAGCTTAACTCTGTCTCCAAGAAAAAAAGACAGAATGAGGTGACTCAAATGTTAAATTCATGCATCTTTAAACACCTAATTTTTGCTGAAGATGCTAAAAGTACACATTGGAGAAAGAAGGCTCGGTTAAATGAATGGTGTGGGGGAAAGGTAGTATAAATATGCTGAAGAATGAAACTGGATTCACTATATCTCATTCTGAAAACAAGTACCTTCAAAAGGATCAAAGACCTTAATATAAGACCAGAACCCCTGTAACCACTGGAGGAAGAAGTAGAAGACTCTATAAAGAGAAGCATAGGCAAGGATGTTCTTCATAAGATTCTACTTATCCAAGAAATAGGCCAACAATAAGCAAATGTTATCACATAAAATTAAAAAAAATTCTCCACAACAAAAGAAACAAGATAGACCACAAGATGGGAGAAAGTCTTTTATATATATCAAATCTTTATGATATATATCAGAAAGAATTAATAACTAATATACAAAGAACTTTAAAAACTCAACAACAACAAACTAAATTTGAAATGGGTGGGGGCTGAAGAGATTGCTCTGTGGTTATAGTGCATTATTTTCTTGCAGAAGATCCAACTTTGATCTCAGCGCTCATGTTGGATGGCATCCAGATGCCTGCAACTCTCGTTCAGGAGCACTCAACTTCCTCTGCTGGACTTTATGAGCATCTCCACTCACTTAAGCACATATCTAGCCCTCACATGAATAATTTAGAAAATAATTCATTAAAAACTAAACAACACATAATTAAATATTTCAGTCCATTAATGGGCTAATGAAATAAAAGATTCTCAGCGTATGAAATACAACTTCACTAGCCTTCAGAGAAATGCAGATTAAAAACTATATTGTGATTCTATGTTCCTCCAGCTTTGTACACATCTAAGAGACTGTAAACTAGTCCAGCCACTGTAGAAATCAGTCAGGAGTTTTCTCAAAAGAACTCCCTGAGCTGCAGCACTCTTGTATGTGTACCTAAATGATTCCAAGTCAGCCTACCACAGAGATCCTTACACATAAATATTTATTGCATCTCTATTCACAATACCTAAGTTACAGAATCATCATAGGTGTCCAGCAACAGACAATGAGTAGGAAAATATGGTGAATAAGTATAAAGGAAGTTTCTTCAGCATGAAGAAGAATGTGGTTTTGTTGTCACAGAGCAGCTGGAGACAATCACAGTAAGCAAATTCAGTCAACTGTAGACAGAAAAATATCACACATTTTCTGTCTTTTGCGGTTCTAGATTTTATATAAGTATGTAAAATTGCACACATATAAGCATTCACACAGTATATGACAAGAAAATAACAGCAAAGCTGCAAAGGGAAACAAAGGCGGCTCACAAGAGAAGAAAAAGGCAAGGAAGGGTAGGGCTGTGAGGGAATGTCTTCAGTGCATGCCTAACATTTGTATCTGTCTATAATACATCAACGGTTTTGCCTATAATACAACTATACTTTGATAAACTCATTCAACAGAAAGGTATACAAAAGATGTTTATACATAGGATGACAGAAAATCACCAAAGATCAACATAACTCCTCTGCACATAGAGGCTGGCATGTCAGCTGATGATAACATTACTGTTTACCCTGGGTTAGATATGAAGAATACATGAAATGGTTCATGTAAAGTAAATAGATGAGTCCCATAGTGCTGTAAGAGTCACTACAGGTAACAGTGATGTTATTAATCCCTCTTAAAGTCTGGAATAACTTTCACTATGAAAAGTTTTCAGGATCTGATAAATTGGGACCAATTTTATATTTAATTCTCTGTGCTAGTTCGGCTCCTGTTGGAAGATGAAGTATCAAAGAAACCCCCAATAAATGGCTAGTTGAGGTACCTACTAATATATCAAAGTAGACACTGGATAGACAACTCTCTCAGCATCACTCAGTACCTGTGACTCTTGCCAACACTTCTCACCCTGACCCTTACTATAAACTTTTTCAGCTCAGGGTCTGGGCTCCCCTTCCTCTAGCTTCTGATTCCTATAAAACTCAGAAGTTTTGGCTATGTGTCCTCTTAGTCTCTTGGTCCATGTGTCCTCTTGGTATCCTGGTCCATGTGTCCTCTTGGTCTCTTGGTCCATGTGTCCTCTTGGTCTCGTGGTCCATGTGTCCTCTTGGTCTCTTGGTCCATGTGTCCTCTTGGTCTCTTGGTCCATGTGTCCTCTTGGTCTCCTGGTCCATGTGTCCTCTTGGTCTCCTGGTCCATGTGTCCTCTTGGTCTCTTAGTCCATGTGACCTCTTGGTCTCCTGGTCCATGTGTCCTCTTGGTCTCTTGGTCCATGTGTCCTCTTGGTCTCCTGGTCCATGTGTCCTCTTGGTCTCCTGGTCCATGTGTCCTCTTGGTCTCCTGGTCTTTGTGTCCTCTTGGTCTCCTGGTCCATGTGTCCTCTTGGTCTCCTGGTCCATGTGTCCTCTTGGTCTCCTGGTCCATGTGTCCTCTTGGTCTCCTGGTCCATGTGTCCTCTTGGTCTCCTGGTCCATGTGTCCTCTTGGTATCCTGGTCCATGTGTCCTCTTGGTCTCTTGGTCCATGTGACCTCTTGGTCTCCTGGTCCATGTGTCCTCTTGGTCTCCTGGTCCATGTGTCCTCTTGGTCTCCTGGTCTTTGTGTCCTCTTGGTCTCCTGGTCCATGTGTCTTCTTGGTCTCCTGGTCCATGTGACCTCTTGGTCTCTTGGCCCATGTGTCCTCTTGGTCTCCTGGTCCATGTGTCCTCTTGGTCTCCTGGTCCATGTGTCTTCTTGGTCTCCTGGTCCATGTGTCCTCTTGGTCTCGTGGTCCATGTGTCCTCTTGGTCTCTTGGTCCATGTGTCCTCTTGGTCTCTTGGTCCATGTGTCCTCTTGGTATCCTGGTCCATGTGTCCTCTTGGTCTCTTAGTCCATGTGACCTCTTGGTCTCCTGGTCCATGTGTCCTCTTGGTCTCCTGGTCCATGTGTCCTCTTGGTCTCCTGGTCTTTGTGTCCTCTTGGTCTCCTGGTCCATGTGTCTTCTTGGTCTCCTGGTCCATGTGACCTCTTGGTCTCTTGGCCCATGTGTCCTCTTGGTCTCCTGGTCCATGTGTCCTCTTGGTCTCCTGGTCCATGTGTCTTCTTGGTCTCCTGGTCCATGTGTCCTCTTGGTCTCCTGGTCCATGTGTCCTCTTGGTCTCCTGGTCCATGTGTCTTCTTGGTCTCCTGGTCTTTGTGTCCTCTTGGTCTCCTGGTCCATGTGTCTTCTTGGTCTCCTGGTCCATGTGACCTCTTGGTCTCTTGGCCCATGTGTCCTCTTGGTCTCCTGGTCCATGTGTCCTCTTGGTCTCCTGGTCCATGTGTCCTCTTGGTCTCCTGGTCCATGTGTCCTCTTGGTCTCTTGGTCCATGTGTCCTCTTGGTCTCCTGGTCCATGTGTCCTCTTGGTCTCTTGGTCCACAGATTCTCTCCTACATTCCTCTTTTCTTTCTCTCTCACTGCTCTCTCTTCTCTCATGATCTGGTGCAGTCTAGATCCTTCCAGATACCTCTAGCTGTAGTCTTCCTCATATCTACAAGAAAACCTCCTCATTCATACCTAGGAGTAGTCATGTCTTCATTTTCATTAAACTATATGGAACATTTTTATTTAATTTAAGGAAATATGAATTTCTAAGAAGTAGCCAAGCAAGAACTATATGATAAAAAATAACTTTCTTTAATGTCCATTTTTTGGGTCTAGCTACTAAATATTATCACCTATAAGTTGGTGAAACAGAGAAATGAGACAGTTATTAGTAAATGGCTAAGAAATGTAAAAACATCATGTAGGTGTACTTAAGGCACAATTGAATCCATTTCAGTTTGCAGTTTTAGTGTCTCCCAGCAACAGGCTATGTTTGTTTGTTTGTTTGTTTGTTTTATTTTTCATTGGGAACGATGCTGTAATGTAGAAGACACTACACTCACATCTCATCCATTTTTATCTTTGAAAATTGAATTGTAATATTGAGCCAAAATACTTAATTATCCTCTCAGAAATTAATAGCAAAATGGGCAAACCCGGTGGAGAACCACTTCATTCATTGGAGCATATACAAATTCTTAATTTTAATGATGCTTTTATCTGAGTCAGCAAAAGCTGCATGTGCTTTGTTCTCTGAGCCAACCTGAGCATATTAGGTCAATAACAGACAATTGAGCAACTGTCACTCTCCTGTAACTGCATTCATCAAGGGGGGTATGGCTATAATTACACACTTCCATAGCACTTATATAGAGTTCTAAAACTATAATTACTGTAAAAAAAATTGTCAGATGTGGGGAGTACTTACTTTTTTTTTTAACCCCATAAACCAATAATATTCATTGCTTTTTACAAAATTTAAGAATAAAATCCATCTTAGATCATGCTAGCATTCTTTAAATTTTACCGGCTATATCACAAAAACAAAGCAAAACAATTTTGTGATTCTGCATGCATGTGCTTAATCATAAGAAATACATGAATCTTCAATTTCCTAAAATCAAGGGTGTTTCAGAGATGTTTATATTCTTATATCTACATAATAATCTCCTACACTAGATAAAAATTATTCTGTGTTAATCATAGCCATTATTAATTAAAACCCACATGCTTAGCGATTAGCCTGTAGGGTTTGTCCGCCTGCCAGGACAGGGAAGACTCCCTGGATAGAAGATGTTACACTGGCTAAGCTGATGCTGGGCTTGCTCCTAGCCAAAAGGCCAAGTAGTGAGCAGCCAGTTGGCTAAAGCTGAACAGTCAATCAAATCGTTTGCTGTGCTGAATGCACAGTAGCAGACTGGATGCCATAGGGGATCCCCAAGGTAGCAGAAGCCAGAGTTTCATATTCCAATGAGAGGAAAAGGCCACCGGAAAAGGAAGTAGATGGCAACACAACCAACAGAAATAATAGAAAAAGTGTTGTTTTAGTGACTGAATATTCTAAATTGTGTAGTTAGTGGGTATTGTAAACACAATTGTTAGTATTACTTAAAATTCTTGTCTGGGTCACTGGGATGGCTTAATAGGTTGAGAAGCTTGCTTTATAGGCCCAGAGACAGAAATTTAATCCATGGAACCTACATAAATGAAGAAGGAGAGAACAGAATCCACAAAGTAGTCCTTTGATCTGTGTGTGTGCATGTGTGTGTGTGCAATCACACACACACACAAGCACACACACACACATATATATGTTACAAATTTTAAGTGTTCTTTCTCATATTCCTGCTTTTAAGTATAGGAATAATGATTGGTCTATCTTTTATGTGTGCTGCTGGCTGCCTGCCTGGCATCATGTTTCTCTTCCCACTTTTGTTCAACATGCTTGGCTGTGGCCCCTGTGGCTCTCTAAAAGATGAATCTATCTTCAGCGTCAGGAGGTTAGAAAGTGGCTGAGGAGCCAGTGAGCCTTCGGAGATAAGCTTGTTAGTCTGATTGTGGTGGGCTAGGACTAAGTTGGGCGAACAGACAGGGAAAGGCTTTTATTCTATGTGGGGAACAGACAATCTCATCTAATTTTATGCTAAAGAGAAACTCATGTCCAGTTGCTACTAGCCGTCTTTCTGCAACCAAGAGAAAAGCGAGCCTGCGACAATACTGATAAGCACAGGTGGCATAGGGTCATCAAGGCCAAAAGTTGAAGCTACAGTCTTACAGTTCTTTCTTTCTTCTGCTACTCCAATAATAGTTTCCTCTTCATGGTTCTGGGGTACTCTAAACATACCTTTTCTTAGGCCTTTGCACTTGGTCTGCATTCCAATTCTTCCACGACTCACTCCTCCTCCAGCTCTTTAGACTCATAAGTTGAAAAAAACTGCTACTGTTCATGTATAATTGCAACCCTTAGGGACCTGGTGTTCTACTTCCCTCCCTTGTTTATTTTTATACATGACTCAGCACTAACTGAATTAGTCATGCCTCATTTTATTAAAGCCTGCTTTTCTTTTTGTGTTGTCCTAATATACACCTAGAATGGGAGCTTCATGATGTCAAGAATTTTGTTAAAAAGTCATCATTGTATCTTCAGGACCTGAAAATATACTTGGCATATAATAAGCATTCTGTAGAGATATGTGATTTGAGGGATAAGTAAAAATAAATTTTCATTAATTTATCCACAAGGTGGATATTCAAAAATGGTTTTCAAATGGTTGAACACATTTTGAAACTTTTCTACATTATCCCATCCACTAATTAGCAATACGAATGAATTCTAATGGAGGCAGATTTTCTACTTTTCCCTTTCTAGTATGAGGACCCTTCATAGTCTGATCCAGAACTTATTTCTACTCAGAGCTTGTTGAACCTTAGACCCAATAAACTTCTTGTTGGCACTGGATATTTAGATGAGGGGTGAAAGTACAAGGGAAGTGAGAAGGATTGGTGAGAAGAGTTGGTGAAGCCTTTCAGTTCCATTAGGGAGTGAATCCTGCTTTTTGACAACTTAGTGTGGACTCAACTCTCTCCCTAAAAAAAAATCCAGAAGGAGGGCATGTGGTAGCAGATAGAGACCTCTTTGCAGTGTGCTCTACAGAGACGACGCTTCAGAATCATTGAGCATGGAGTTATGCACAGAAACTGGTTACAAATACGATTCATGGTTCTGGCCACAGGTTCCCCATTAGAACTTGAAAAGTGAGATATGCGCAATGAGGTTTTTCTATTGTGTTATACTCCAGTATGATTCTTACATAAGAATATGAAACTTGATGCATTGCTTAAAACAAGAATGGATCTTTCCCTTTAATAAAATCACCAGGTTTGGGTGCTGTTCCTGGTGACAGAGATTCTTCTGCAGCTCAAATGCAGAAAATGCTAGAAATGCATCACCAGGACCTGTCTCAAGCTTTGAGGGATGGTAACATTATGGCCCCAAATTTTTAACAGTTTATGTTGGATAAGAATTTAAGATTAAAAAAATAATAAAACTTGGCTTTTGTGGTCAATAAAACTAAAACCTTTGTAGAATGAAGAAAGGAGGTGTGTCTGTGTCCTGGTGATGGAGAGTGGGTACCAACTATCATCTACCCATGAGATGAACAGATACTGAAAACTATAGCAAGATGAGTTCTAATAAGATATAATTAAAAATTATGTTTTTCAAGTTCTGATACTTTTAAATGCTGTATTTTGTTTTCTTGAGAGAGAATCCTGCAGTCTTCTTCAGTATGCATCATTAAAACGGGATAGACACAACGCTGCTTGGATGCTTAAGGAAAGATATTGCTACAAGGCAGGGCTGTGAGCTTGATAATATTTCAGGTCCTCTCTGATCCCTAACTTTATTTATTTTTGATTTTATATGGCTCTGTTTCATTAACCTGATCGTGTACAAAATGAGTTTCTAATTTCTACCTACACAGTGGCATATGAGGCAGCACTTAATTATTTATATCTCTTATTATTATCAGATTAACACAGCAGGTATGTGCAATAAGCAAATACATTTGACTTTTTTCTCAGTTTTCCTTTTACAGTCTGGATGCAGGTTCATCTGTATGAATTTCTTCTTGTTTTTTGGGACTTTTAATGAGGCGGTGTTTAAATATAAGATTGTACTAAAAATATAAAGTGTGAGTAAAGAATTTGATCAGCAAAAATATGTGCAACAAGAGTGAAAAGTGATATATTTTTTTAACCTTAGTAAAAAAAAATATTCACACAATTTTCATAGTAGTAAAGAGCTCTCTAAGTCACTAATAAATTTACATTATTTTGTGATGCTGTGTATTAAACCTATAGTCTTGCCCATAAATAGTCTATCACTGGCTTGTAGACCCATTTTTATTTTAATGTTTATCATTTAATGTGTCAATTCCTACCTATCATTTAAATTCAAAACTACTTATCAGCAGTACTTTGCTACTAGAGTATGACTGTCAGTAAATGTTATCATTTGGGGGGCACCACATGCTTTGTTCTAATCCATCATCTGAGATGTACAATCACAAGCCTTTGAAAATCATGCTTCTAGTTCCACTTGGGGCAGAAGTATACCCTCATCCTTAAGGCCCACGGCTGGACCTAGCAGAGGAAGAGGCTGCTACTGTGCTTACCCCAATAAGAGGAGGATTCTAGGGACTTCCAACCACACTCAGAAAGTGTGTGGTTTGTATGCTGCCACCAGCATCTTTAGAACGTGGCTTCCAGCTGGCTTCCTGTGTGAGATGAAAATCCTGGTGCAGCACGGCTTCTCTCAAATTTCTGGCAGGTGTGTGCTGGATCCTGACTACTAAGTACTTTGTAATTAGAATGCCTTGGGCAATCGCCATCATCCTACATCTGCGAGGCAGTGAGGGCGTGTTAGCCTGACTGTGCTCATTTCCTTAACATCCCATGCCTGTAGACCCAAGCACAGCCGCCTGAAGGGCTTGCGTTTGATGCATGAACTATAGAAAAACCTCAGAAACGAGTCTAATTATATCAGTATCTGGATGCTTTGTGGAAGCAAGATGCATAATTCATAACCTACACTGAACTTCTATCTAAGGAGACATAGTCCAACATAGGTACTGTTGCTTTTTAAATAGCCCTCATCAGCTTAGGAGTTATGTTTATTATCTGTTTTTCAACACTGAAATGTCAGTCAACAGGAGAAAGAGGTGTTTTTCTCCTATATTGATTAAAAAAGTAGCTACAGTAACCTAAACAATACCTGGCACAAAGGTAGGAAAAATTATTAAATGAATAAATATTACCTTTTAATATTAACATTAAAATTAAGATACAGGAAAATAATACATGAAAAAATATTTTATCCAATGCATTCAAGTTAAAGAAATATATTATTAAACTGAACAGACTATATTACCATCAGATAATCAAATGACATGAATTATAGCTTAATGAGAAAGGCAATGTGTATTATCAGTATAAACTGTTTATGTGGACAGAACAAAAAGAGCTTAGGATCAGCCAGATGGCTCAGCAGGTAAATAAAGGTGCAGCCAAGACCTGAGATCTGAGACTGAGACCTATGACCCACATAGTAATGGAGGGAACCAGTTCCCACAAGTTATATTTAGACCTACGTACACACACACACACACACACACACACACACACACACACACACACACACACACACACAGAGAGAGAGAGAGAGAGAGAGAGAGAGAGAGAGACAGACACACACACACACATCACTTCACAAACGCACAGTAAATGTAAAAAGAAATACTTTTATGGTTGAGTTTTTAAAAGCTCAGCATGCAGTATATATAGATTCTCAATGATTATTGTATTAGAGGAATAATTCACAGTAACATAATATTTTATCAGTATGCTTTTTCCTCATTAGGATTTCATTAACAACCTCAATCAGTGATTGTTTTCCTAATATAGCATGCCCTACTGAAAATTTTGTTTTCATTCTTTTCAGGGACCCAGAAGATATAATTTTATTTTATTACCTGCTTTTATACCCATTTAAAGAAAAGGTTTTTTTTTTGCTGCTGTAACTTAGGTTATGAACTTAACATGCCCTGAACATTTTGTGCATTATCACTACCTTAACATAATTTTACAGTGGTGTTCAAACTACTCAAAACATAGCAGGATAGCTAACTTTCTGAATAAAATATACATTATAGTAAATCACTCAACTTTCTTACAAATAAGATACTGTAGTTCCATAACCATAAACAGCATATATTTGTTTACTGTTTGACTTCAGATTTCTTCTTACTAAAAGTTAAATGATAAACACATGCATATTGTTTTCAGTTTATGCCTTAGTTTTATGCCTCATTTTCCCTGTCTTTATCTCAACCACTCTTACAAGAGAGAGGGACAGAGGAAGGAGAAGGAAGAGAGGGAGAGAGAAGGAGAGAGAAAGAGAGGCAGAGGGGGGAGGGGGAGGGCTCATAAGACAAAAGACACTGGAGCAGAAGGAGCTGGTAAGGTGACTCAGCAGGGGGCTAAAAGTGCTTGACAGATAACCTGAGTTCCACCCCAAGAACTCACTATGGAAGGAAAGATTTACCTTCTGAAAGACGGCTTATTCCCTTGACACAGATGCCTACGGCATGTATGTTCCAACAATCACACACACACACACACACACACACACACACACACACACACACACACACACACGTCATGCGTACACATACAACAGTACACAGATAATAGTGAATATGTCTTTAAAAATAGAATAAAATGGCATAGGGACCTAAAATTCACCAGCCTAGTTATTTTCATTTGAAGAAACTCGAGGCCATAGAAATGATGGACCAATTGTTATATAACTTTTATTTCATGGTAATAGTTGGATTGGGCTCCTCTATCCTTGGCAAATGCTGTTTTCTTTTGCTCTTTTTTTTATAAGCCACCTTGGCATTTATCTGAGGAGATGCAGGCAAGTCAAGTAGTACTGGGTGGTTTATTTTGGGCTGAATTAAAAAGTAATGCCTTTATATAGAATTAAATAATGGGAAATCGATTTCTTATTAATAGCATTAAAAACATTTAAAAGATACATAGATATAGCTTTAAGAACAGATAGAAGATGATCAAAACCATAGATATATATTATTAAACAAATTAAAGACACGTATCAGTGTACTTTGCTTATTATTTACGGGTGATAGGAGATAAAAGGTGAGGATAAAAACTTGGGGCAAACATTATGGGAGTCGTAAACAGTCATCTCAACTGTGCTACAAAAGAAACCAGCGGTCTGCATGAGATTGGTGGGAACGATGCAAGCATTTACACCTGACCATTTTTTTTTTAAGCAAGTCCACGTGTTTGCTCATAAAAACAGAGCAGAACGAGTTCCAAGACAGCCGGGACAGTTAGTCAGAGAAACCCTGTCTCAAAATGTGCTCTCTTCTACTTACTTGGTGTCTTATTTTAGCATTGCTTCAGCTTCATAAGTTTATTTCTTTGAATTTTCAAGCTGGCCTATTATATTTTAAATTAGAAATTGAAATAATTAAGTATAAAACAATGCAGGATATCAAAGGCTTTGGATTTACATCTTCTCATTTTAAATACAAGGGGTAAATCACTGTTTCTGTTAGTTTTGCATACAAGCAAATGCAAGTCAAGAGTGTTTTGTATAAAGAGGTTTCCCCTCCTTTGATTGCATTTGTCTGGTAAGGACCTGATTGACGTGGGGAGGAAAAAGCTTTCTCAGCCGTTGACAGTCCCTAAGGTCCTCTCAACTTGCATCTAGAGCCTCAGGACTCTTTGATGGTCTGACTGTGGCTTGACCCAGGAGCCTGAGGAAAAAAGAACAAGGTGATCCAGTGAGGGCTTTGAATGCATAAAGACTCTGCTCCTAACTTGTATCAAACAAGAAAATGTGGCTATGCTACTTGATAGCTGACTGTGTTCAACATCAGGGAAGTGAAGGCAGACTTGGCAGGCCTCTTAGGCGTAAACAATTGCTCAGAATTCTTTTTTGGTAATTTAACTTTCAAAGTAGAATGCCAGCACACTGTGTGGTAGCAGTTGCTTAATATCATTTGGAGGAGTAGAAGGTGTGGCAGGATTTATGTAGTAATAATGTCATACATTTATGTGTTGTAAAGAGTAGTTAGAGCAATGTGGAGACCAGGAGAAAACTTTCTTAGGAAGAGATTTCACAGAGGTGCTGATGGAGCGCGGGGCGGACACTGGAAAAGGGGATGACAGGCAGTGTTGATGTTAAATGTCATTAGTGACAAAGGTATTTTGTGTACCATTTGAAACCGAGCAATGAAAGAGCAAGCAATACTTGAGCCATTGTTCACATTAATCTCTCCTTTCATTTCTCCGTACCTTTGCTTTGTCTGCTGCTTGCTCATAGCTCTTACTTTTAAGGCATCTTTAATTCCTTATATTCTGTGCTCTTGGGAGGGCCTGCACTTTGAAAATACTTGACATTCAGGAAAATACACTTTATATGTTAAAAATCAATGGTGACACAATATTTACAGCCCAAAGGCCAAACATTTGGAGTTTCTTTATAGAGAGTAAGTGCTCAGAGACCAGCTTTGTGCTACTCAGCTGTAGACATCAAAGAATAATAATACAGCAGTTTTCAACTCGATGGCCCAAATGGGCCTCAGCCCAGTGCAGTGAGGTATTGAGCTGTTCCACAGATCTGTAATAGAGAGCCCATGTGGGAATCCTTATTTTATCTTAATTACTAAGGAGCCCTTCATGTCTCCAAAGTCCCCATGTTTTATTTCAAAACTTGTATCTAGAGAATGAGTTTATAGACTTGTGTCTACAAAAGAATGACAATACTTTGAATTAGGTTTTAAGAGGATCCAAAGTGTAGCCAGAAGGGGAATTCTTTATGCTGGTCCTTGCTACACTGTAGAGTTTCAAAGATAGTTAATGGTAGGCCTATGATTTAGGAGACAGAAACACATAGTTGTTGACTTTTCCTTTGACTAGCCGGTTTATTTTTTCTGGGTTAAATACACATTGGAACACACACACACACACTCAGACACACTCACACACACTCACACACACAGCATTTATTTATGTATTAGAATCTATGCTATGCTTCTCCGTGAGGACTGTTGTTTGGTTTATGAATTTGAATACTTAATTCCTATTAGCTGCTCTTTACTAAATCAACAGAAAGAGTGTGCATGGAAATAGTTATTACTATGTCAATAACAGTGATCAAGACCAAACATGGTTATTGATAGCTCCCGCATCTTTTCATGTGTGTGCCAGTGGTATCACTGACACGCCACTTCTGTTATTGGCATGAACTTTTGTGACCTATCATCTATCATCAGATAGAGTTCTGCTTAGCCTAATAGAACATTACGTACCAGAGCTTTCTGGTGGAGAAAGAAAGCTACTTAAACCACTGGGGTGCTCAGGTTTCAGATGGGGTATAGTGTTCATTCTCGTTACTTGTAAAAGGGACTCAGAGGGAGCTAGATGACATTCACCTTGGAGAAAACTGTTGATGGAGTCAGACAAAGCTTCTAAGAGATCACTTTGAGAATGATTCTTGCCCTGCAAAACATAGGATTTAGGGGAAAAAAATCCCTCCAAATTTTAGGGATATAATTATCAGAGAAGGGATCTACAATTTGCTAATGCAATTCTCTTCATTTTCTGGATGGTGCAGTCAGTATCCTCAAGGTCATGCAGCCTGGTTATGCCCTTTTCACAAAACTATAGTTTCTCCCAGAAACAAAAAGCAGAAGGACAGTGGCCTTCAATTGGTGCTCCTGGGATAGCTAGGGTGGAACCTGACCTTGAAGTGCAGAATGCTTACTGATAAGCAAGAAGATATGAGGAGAGTGGAAAGAATCTTTCCCTCAGATTCAGAGAACGCAGCAACAACACACAGGGATCCTGGCTTGGCCTCTTCAAGAACCCCCTGCTGCCTTATCGTAGGTGGAGACAGATGGCTCACCCGTTAAGTTTCTGCTTGGGAAGAATTCGTCGCCATCACCAAAGACATTTGGGAGTACTGGGATGGTGCTCACACTAAGATGTAGCTCTTTAGCTGCAGCCATTATGGACAAGGTTTCCATAGTTCTCTAGGAGGCTGGTATTAGGTTATGCCTCTGAACCTTAGGAAGTTCTTTTATCCCAGCAGGCTTTGAACATAGTAAGTCCCTGAAGACACTAGGCTAGAAGCATTTGCCAGTGGGTAATGATGTCTGTTTGATGTGCACAAGCAAGAAAGTTAAAAAAAAAAAAAAAAAAAAAAAGAATTATTCACAGGTTGCTGTACTGTGATGGCAGAATACCTGAAGCCCTGGGGTTCATTGTAAGGGGTCTACTGAAGGCTGGGAGAGGGGCTGACGATCAATTGGCACGAGTCTGACAGCACAGCTATGGGACTTCACTCACTGGCCAGGCCCTTCCATCACAAACGGGCCACTTAAACAGAAGGGAAAATGTATTTATTTGTTGTATTTCTAAATCCTGTAATTCCTAATAATGATATGTATGCATGGGTTATTACGTGCTGCTTTGATATATGTTGTGCAATGATTATATGAAGTTAATATGTTTATCACATTTACATTTGTGGTATTAACTGTTAAAAATCTTGTTAATTTAAAATATATGATACATGATTATTACTAAAGACAGTATTTTATTAACTGTAGACTACACTGTGTTATAGATCTCTTGGACTTACCCTATTATCTAACTGAAACTCTGTGTTCCTTGGACATCTTCCTGTTTTCTCTCATATCCTGCCTCTTGTGATCACCATTATCCCCTTCTACTTCTGTGACTTAGACTTTTTAAGGCTCCACACATAAATGAGGGCCTGCCCTGTTTGCATTTCTGTGAAACAATAGAGAAGTATTGTCTCACAGCTCTGGAAATCAGAGGGCCAACAGCAAGGGCAGTAACTTTGATCTGCTTCCTTCACAGTGTGCAGATTGCCAAGTCTTCCCAGAACCTCTGCACACCTTCCCTTTGGATGAGCCTGTCTCTCTTTCCCAATTTTCCCTTCCTATGAGGACAGCAGTCAGTTGAGATTAGAGCTAACCTGATGATCGTTTAACCTGATCATGTCTCTTAAGACCGCGTGTTCACATGGTGGCACTGTAAAAATGAGTGATTAGGCTCCAAAATATTTGAGAGTGTAGCACTCTTCACATGGATCTGTCCGGATATCTCTGTGACCGACACAAAGGAGCTGTATTTAAGGGTGTGGAGGGTGGGACTTATGCTTAACCTACATTTTTCCAGTTTTCACTTACGTGAAAGCAAATCAACTTCTTTATAGAATGGAAGCATCTCTTCACTCCTTACCTTTACCTATCTACCGTGTGAACTACCGCAACAAAATGGTATGAATTTGGAAGAGAAAAGCAGAAACTTATGTTTTCACAATTCTGGAAAGTGAGAAGGTGTTCCAAGATGAAGGTGTCAAAAACTTCAGTGTCTGGGAAGGATCTACTTCATGATCTGTAGATGGTTTATGTTCATGTCTTTACATGGTAGGAGGCTTAGACTTCTCTCTGGAGTCTGTTTTATACGGACTTTACTCCTAACTCCTAGCCTGGTCATTCAAAGGTCTCATAACCAGAGGACTTGTGCTTTCATGCTACATAGAGCTGGGTGTGAAGAGAGTATGAACTTCCAGACTTTCCCTCTCATTTCTTGCCTGCAAATAGACACTAGAAAAACATAAAACAGTAATTGCTAAAATATAAAGCACAAACTATTCTAGGTTTTAACCAACCAGAGAGACAACTGCATTGTGTGTAGCTGACTCTAGCAAGTGACTTGGCTTGTCAGTGATTTGACAAAATGAACGATGGCAGAGTGTGCTTCCTGCTCAGGCCTCACTGGCATTGACAGCATAAACACCGCAAACCTCATCCACCGACAAGCTACCACCGTGGTATTAGTATGAGAAAGTAAAACAAACTCTTAGTTTTTTTTAAAATCTGTTATTTCCCCACTTTTCTCCCCATTTAGCTCCTAAAGCCAGTTTCCGTTATACATTGCTGGTAAATATTTAATTTCCATTTGCAAAAATGTGTTTTGCATGTCACATTCCTTTCCTTCTCATGGTGATAGAAGATGGGTAATTGTGTGTGTGTGTGTGTGTGTGTGTGTGTGTGTGTGTGTGTGTGTGTGTGTGTGTGTGTTGTGAGCATATATACTAGGCATTGTCTTTATAATAAAAGATAATGTATACAATAGGCTTCCTGTAATGGAGAACTTCTGTTGTCTGCTTCTTAATGAGAGGTGCTGATGTGAAATGACCCCCGCTTTCCTAAACACACAGCAATCTAATTTGAACCTGTACGCCAATTACTGGCCTCTGTGGAGCACTTCATGGCCAAACAATCACGTCACAATAGGATTAGAACACGATGCCCCAGGACCACAAGGGAAGTCAGCCTGGGTATAACTGCAGGGTTATTCCTCTAAATTGTCTGTAAACAGCATTGATGGCCACCTTGTGCCACCTTAGTATTGTTTCTATAAATCCTCTATAGAAACAATCTAGAATGAATAGACAATGAGTCAGTAATGGCCTGTTAGCTCTCAACACAGGGTTGCGCCACTGCTCTGTCTCACGAATCTCACTCATAGGGAGTGGGCGTTGGGTGAACACTCAAACGGCAGGGCAGAAGGGCTTTGCCAGGATGTCTGTCGGGTCAGAGAGATTAAGAGCTAACAGGGAATTGTGCCTCCTTGGTCTTCTTTTGCAAAAATTGCACCAAATGAAATTCTTCTTGTAAATTTCTGTAGTCATGTACTTTCTATACTCTAGTTTCTAGAAAAAAGAAAAAAAGCATTTTGAACAACAGGGCGGTACCCAATACACAGGAAGACAGGCTTGCCGTGCCTAGTCACTAAGGTGGCCAGAAGAAGTGAGAGAAGCAGCGAACAAGTCTCTGAGATTGAAATAAAAGACTGGAACATCTCAGCAGGTTCCAGATATTATGGGATGTGCAGTAGATGATTATTACAAGATAGCAGTATTATAGGGCCAGTGTTACCCTCTTATACCTGAAAGTCAAGAGGACATGAATTGTACCGTTAGCTAAGAGAGAGAAGTATTAGGATTTTACCCTCAAAATGAAGTCATTAGCATCAAACTTCACAACTCTGTTGATATACGGAAATAAGAGTGTTTTCATTCACTCTGCTCTAATGTTCAATGTTCTCCTTCGCTAGAGAGAGCTGCAGGTGTTCACTGCTTAGCTCATTTTCTGAATGGACTAAAGCAAACCTCTACATAGTGAGATATGATTTCATACTGAGCTTCTACTCCGGACGATGTACGTATGCGCTGTCACACCGTCAGAATTTTTAATATACTATTTTTTCTCTTTTCCTTCCTTTGCTTTTGAAAAACTCTTTAAGCCATCGTTTCCTGGTACATTACTGGTCAATTTTTAATTTACGTTCTTGAAAAACGTTAGGCTATTTCTATGCTGCTTACATACTGCTGTTGTTGGTTGACTACAAGAAATGGCTTGAATAAAAAAAGAGCCCCCAAATGAATATAACACACTTGAGGAAAACCCTGGTATGGCACATCCTCTAGGATGATGTCATTGTTTACCTAAGCAGGTGAGAAGTGATAGAGTCCTGCTGTAGGTTTCCTGCTTTCTTACTGACCAAGTAAGGGAGTCTATAGTTAAGCAGTGGCACATGGAGTTAAGGTTTTAATACAAAAAGGAAGGACATATTGAATTCATAGCCATATATTTCTTCACCTGAATTGAAATTTATATCAATAGAAGATTTCAAGTGGAGCCAATAATTTGTGGGGCATTAGGGTAAAGAGACTGTAATATCCTGAAATTAGCACGTGGCTGGATTTAAGTTGCATTTGAGAACTAATTAAGCCAATTTCTGGCTGTGTGACGTGGGCGTTTCCCACCAGAAGAGTCAGAATAGACACTTCAACCCCCTCTTCCAAAAGAAGCTATTTCCTTTTATATTGCCAGGAGCTTCTGAGAAGGTATACCTTTTACCATTTACTTTCTTCCTGGGAGCCTTAATGGCTTTTGGTTTTCTTGTTCTGTCGGTTCTGCACATGACAGATCCACTCTGTCTTAAAACTTTGCATTACATCCCTCCTACTGCTGATGTGTCACAGAGGAAGATTTTGGTCATCCAGCCTTGGCTTCCTTACATTCGGCCCACAAGCTCCTCTCTAATATCTCACTATGCCCTTCCTATTTTTTTTTTTAAACATTTATTGATTCTTGTGGATTTCACATCATCCTTCCTAATACCATTCATTTCCCCATCCCTTCATATCCACCCCTGCCATTGCAACCTTTCTCCACCATTCCCCAAAAACTAAATCTAAAGGAAAAACAAACAAACAAAAAAGAAAAAAAATAATAAACAAACAAAAGTTTTGGCATGGAAACTGAAGTATGGCACAGTGAGTTCAACAGTATACCATACACATTGCAATGAGTCATTGGTTTGGTTAAAGGCCACCAGCTTTTGTTGGATTGTTGATACTGTGCCCTCACCGGGACTTCTCATGGATGTCCTATTGTTTCCTTGTGCCATGGAGATACGGCAGCTTTAGATCTACAGGACTGGTTCTTTTCCATGCTCCAGCAGTTCATACCTGAGGTGGATATTAGGGCGAGCAAACTCATAGCCCTGGTTCTGGGCCTGGGTGGTAGCTGGGTTGGTCAGCCTATTGTCACCACCAGGGCAAGCTCTCGGGTACTGCTCATATTAACTCACCCAATACACAGGCAAGAGGGAGCAGGGCCAGTTGTCCTGCTTTTGCTCCCTTAGGGCTGGCTCACCCATGCCCACACCACCAGGACTAGCTCTACTGTTTTTCCCAGGCAAGGTGCAGGGCCTGTTCTCCTGTTCTCATGCCCCAGAAGCCAGCTTTCCCACCTACTGTAGGTGGCAAGGGGTGAGGGCAGAGGGGAGCATCTTTCTGTTACCCATGTCACATGTGACAGATGGAGGGAGTGTCCTTGGCTCTTCTGCTCTGATGCCCTTAGGGCAGGCTCACCTGCACCCCTGCCAACTGGGCCAGTTCTACTGTTTCCTGAGTGAAGTGTGCTGTGCCCTACTCTATAAGGTTGACCCTTTCTCCATGGACATAGAAGACCGAAGTCTATATATACATCCGACATCCCAGGCTTTCTAATAGCTGCCCTCTACTTAAGTACTACTTCACCTAGTACCTCACAACTCCTTAGACTACTCATTGTTGTCCAAGAAACTGAGACCTTGACCACTTGATACTCTAAACTATCCTTCTCTCAAAGGTCTAGTTTACCCATGTTGTGTTCCTTTTCACTCCAGTCAACAAATATCTGAGTCACTATCACAGATGCTAAGGGTGTATGGAGGGGACAGGACCTGGCTCGGGCTTTCAGAGTTTCTTGTCTAGTTACAGGGAGACGCCATGTAAACCAACAGTTAGAATTTAATACCACAGATAAGAGCTCAGAGTGGTATTGCTTGTCATACTTGTCTCCACAGGGCTGTAGCTTACGCCCCCACTTTAGCTCACACGCGACTTAATCTCTTTCCCTTCTCTTGTTTCCTTGGCATTTGATCTATGCTTTTCTTATCAGCTTGGCTCATTTTTAATGCATGTGTTTTCATGTCTTGTTTTTCTCAACTAGACTCAATAGTTCTTGGAAGCAATATCCTTCCACGCTGAAGTCTTCTTCTCATTACTCAACAGAGCCTATTATTTAGTCCTCATGAATATACTGACAAAAGTAATTTCTTGGGGTTGGGAAATGGTTCAGAGGGTAAATTCTGATTCTCAGCACCCTGGTAAAATCAGGTACAGTGGTATGCATCTGTACGTAGCCTTAACACCAGGAGGAGGTACAAGCCAAGACAGTCTTAGGAAGATCTGAATTAGCATTCCTTTGATGGCTAAGGATGCTCGATATCTTTAAGTGTTTCTCAGGCATCTGAATATCAACCCATAAGAACTCTCTGCTGACTTCTATGTCCTGTTTTCTAAGTGGGTTGTTTGGTTTCTTGTTTAATTTTTTTTAGAGTTCTCTATATATTCTGTTCATTAAATCTCTAATGGATGTATATCTGGTAAAGATTCTCTCCAATTATGTTGGCTGGCTCTGATTTTGTATTTTAGATGAGAATGTTTACTTAGAAAAGTTCCACTACAAAGGGAAAAGGTTAATTAACATCTGTGAAAAAGATAAAATTATTGTTTATCTGACATAACTAACAAAATAGTCGTAAATACAAACACAGAGATCCGATGCTAATTATTTCTCCTTTTGGAAAGAGACAGCATATATTCAATACACTTGCATCTCATTCAGATAACTGTCATAGCCTCTCATAACAGCTCTAATAATAATATATTTATTTATTAGAATTTTCTTACATTTGACTTTAATTTCTTTAGCAGCCAAAAGGAGTTGCATTTTTAATTCTGCAACTCACAAATTTATTGCAAAGCTAAATATGATAAACTTAGGAAACTGGAAACTATAGAAAATACTTAAACATACAGAAAACATCACATGTAATCCTACTCAGTAGAAACATTTAAAGCTTGCAATTCTTTTCTAATTCTGTTTCTCTATGAATTCCAAAGACTGTATAATGACTCTTCTACCTTCCATTTTCTTTTCTTTCAATACTGGTTGTTCCTTGATAGCTGTGTAGACCAGGTGGAGACATAGGTAATATCTGGAGCACAGGATAAAAAAGAAAACATTCAATAAGCTTCACTGCTCTTTCCCTCTTGTGACACATATTTGATGTACCCAGCCTTCTGTGCTTTATAAACATATGTTAAAGGTAATGTATAAAAAGTGCAACGCTGTGCTGATATTTGGAGCATGTTTTATCTAATAAAACAACACAATGTCTTCGCGTTTAAGGATCTTGAACAGCTGTCAATAGTCAAGTGTCATGGTGGGTACTGTCACTAAAAGTAGTGTAGGTGAAAGGGAACACAGAGGAAGCAGCAGTCTGTTACTTTGATTCTACATCTGTCTTTTGATATCATGTGATCAGAGTAATTTATTTTCTTTTCCTAACTTGAGGGCAGTTATGCTATGTTTTCCTTTACATTTGACTTGCTGTTAATGCCTCAAATTGAGGGTAAAATTACAGACAATGCCATTTGTCAAAGAATGTGTGGGCCTATTCCTGATGGCAACAAGATCATAAGATTTAACGTCCATCCTCTCCTAGCTCTTTAAGGATGAACTCAGATTTCAAATTTAGATATCTCAAATATTTTGCTTTTTTTTTTTTTAATGCTGAGATACACTCTCTGGGAACTAAAGGTGATGCTTAACTTAGCATAGTGCTTAACACGCATTGTACCATTCCTTACCCATTGCTGTTCTTCTCAGAAACTGGCTTACAGTCAGAGGGCAGACTGTCATGTTTCCCTCGAGTATTCCTTGCCTCAGGCTAATGGCTGTTGTGCTTGTTGGTTTGAATTGAATCAAATGGTGTTGATGTTGGCAGTGTAACCCTAGGTATGGAAGCAAAAATTTATATTTCAAATGACTTTAATATATCTTTTAGACCTTTGAAGGCAGAGGCTAGATTCTTCCTTTTCATATACTCTCAATGACTAAAATATTTTCAGGTATACAGCAGGCAGTTACTTCATTCTCATTGAATTTAATTAAGCTGAACTGCACTTGCTTTGCTGACATGTAAAAACATCATTGACATCTGTGTAGCTTGAAGATTCTGAGACCTCCAGTCCCGCAGCCGCTTAGCCCCAAATACTCACACAAAGGCTTATATTAATTACAAACTGCTTGGCCTATGGCTTAAGCTTATTACCAGCTAGCTCTTACCACTTAACCACTTCATTCTTATCAAACTATGTATTGCCATGTGGCTCATGGCTTTACCTGTGTTCCATTACCTCTTGCCTTCTTAAGGCACCTGACAGTGTCTCTGTCTGCCTCCACCCTCCTTCCCCTTAACTATGCTCAGATTTCCTGCCTACCTCAAAGATGCCGTGGCTTATGCCCAAACAGCCTTTTATTAAGCAATGATAATCCACAGCCTACAGAAAGACATCCCACATCACAGCTGCACTGTGTTTTCCTCAAGCAGGTTTCCTAGTTTTGCTTTTTTTTAAAATTTTATTTATTTATTTATTTTTTGCAGAAAACCTGGTTCACTGTGAAATGACCTCTACAGCTACTTCCATCCTGCCTATTACAAGGTTTCCTGTCCCTGTGCTTTATTCTTTCCATCAGTATGGCTCCTTTCTCTTGATATCATTCCTGCAGTTTGCATTTTAAATTATTTATTTCCCGAAGAGCGAACTGTTTACCTTGATAGGATTACTTTTGAAAAGTAAAGAGTCTCTTAGCTATAGAACAAGGAGTTAACCCCAAATGCAACACAAACACCTCCCAGACGGAACTTAGCTGAGAGCTTTAGAGATGAGCTTTAAGGGAATTTGAAACTTGGCATAATGAAATCTCATCCACAAATTTTGAAGAAATGATTGCTGCTATGCAATACATATTGTGCTTAGATACTTAGATTAAAGATCCATTTTTATTTGTGTTTTGTTATCAATTATGCATCCAGGAGAGAAATTCTATTACTAATGGAACCATGGAAACAGATATCTAGAGGAGTGGATGGATCACTTTATTTCTTGTCAGGTTCTATATTTAGCTTTCTAAAGCCCAGTTGAGTGTTTATCTACTGTTGTTATTGTTGGAGAGTGGTGTATCTGGGGAAATCTGTAAGAGAAATGAATAGACTTGATTTCTGTACCTGAAGCTAGCTTTTTTGGCTACATATTCTTAGACAAGTGATGTTAGATCAGTACCTTTTCTGTCCCACATAAGAAAAAAATGTCACTCAGTTTCCTATTGTCATCATACTTAAGAGTAAGAATTATAATTTTAATTATGAGGCATAACTTCTTGAAAATTGCTAGACTGGATACATACCTTTTTTTCTGGTTGAGAAAATAGAATGACTTAAAGATGGTAGAATTGATAATTATGATTGGCTCTGGAATTTTATAGTCAAGGGACATTTATAGTTCATCAATTTCAGATATTTTTAATTGATAAAATGTATAACTTCTAGATGAAATAAAGTTTGATTTCAAAATAGATGAGTTCAAACATTTTAGATGATATGACGTCTTTCTGGAGCATCACACAGACTCTGGACCCCAGATAATAACTGTACTACATCCCAATGCCTGCTCCAGCACTGGGATAAAGCTTCCAGTCCAGAGCCCCAGGACCACATGTTAGGCTTGGCCTAGAGTGCCCTACTGTCAATAATTTTAGCACAGCAGATGCTAATGCTACCCTGAGTACCACAATGGACTTTGGTACAAATACTGCCTCCCCCCCCCACACACACACAAAGCTGCTTGTCGGCCAGAGCAACACATGGTCAGAGGAGTAATTACCAGCTGGCTAGGCTTTCTATTCTGAGTCAGCCTCCAGTCTTAGGCAGACTGGCCACACATGCACACATGTTCTGGTATCATTTTCATCTGGGTAAGTTTTTCAGACCGTGGCCTCTTTCTCCTGGTGGGTTGTGGGTTGTTTTCTTTTTTCTCTTTTCAAACTCCTCCTTGGGCTGCTATCACAGTAGACAGCTGCCCCACATTGGGTGCAAAGTGTAGCATGAATTCTGGTTATAATAAAGGAAACTCAGAGCCAGATATTGGGGAAAGGCTGAAATATCAAAGAGAGGAAACACCATAGTCAAATCTCACCCAACTATCTTCCAGCTTCCTGAGCCTCACTCCTCATGGCTTCTTCTGCCTCAATCTGTCTTTCTGTGCCTGCTTTCCATACCCTCTTCACCCAGGTATTTCACATCCAGGTTAAGACTAAAGGCGTGGGCTACTACTATTTGATAGTTATCCTGGAACTCACAGAAACACAGAAACATATCTGTCTCTAGAGTTATGGGATTAAAGGCATGGGACCACTGTTGCCTGCCTGGGAGCCTGGAACTCCCTCAGTAAACCAAACTGGCCTCAAACTCAGATCTGCTGGGATTAAAGGCATAGGTCACCACTCCTGATCTTTCCAGTGCTGGGATTAAAGGTGTGAGTTACCACTCTGTGTGCCTCCTGGATTGACTGTGAGTATATTTCTTCTCTGTATTCCAGACTGGTTTTTATTAAATATATAATATATCACCTCAGGTACTGTTTCTATACATGAATAAATAAACTATATGCTAAAAATCAATCAATTTACAATAACTTTAAAGATCAAAATACATATTTATGAATATTATTAAGTAGATATTACAAGAATTCTATTTGATATTATAATAAAATCCCAGAGCCAGATATTGGGAAAAGCTGAAATATCAGAGAGACAGAAAAAGCAAACCACAGCCACTTCTCACCCAACCCACATCTCAGGCCTGCCTCCATGAATCTTCTGACGTCAAGTCTCCCGGTCCTCAGCCAAAAGAGAAAGTGCCAGTTGAAGCTGGACTCCTCCCTCCTCATCTCCACCAACTATCTCTTTCTAGTTCAACCCTCCTAGGGCTAGGATTAAAGTTGTGTCCCACCACTACCTGCCTCTGTTAGGCCTTTAACTCACAGAGATCCATATAGTTCTCTGTCTCCTGAGTGATGGGATTAAAGGTGTGGGTCACCGCTCCCTGACCTTCATGGCTTAGTTCTGTGGGAGGCCCTGTCCTCTAATATTCCAGACTATTTTTTGTTAAATATATAATATATCACCACATATCCCTTTTTGTGTCAAAAATAAAAAGGCAGGTAAAAACTAATATAAAACAATATTTAATAGGTATAGTAGCTATATATAATATATACAATAATTAAATCAATAATGTCCAATTCAGTATCAATTGACAAATTCAAAGAAAATATTCTATTATTTACCCTATTTTGATGAGTCCAAAGGATTGTATCTAATTCACTTTCTAACTTGTAGTACTACCTGAAAACTATCTCTGATGTCTCTCAAGCTTTTATACACGTTACACATCTAAAACTATAACTAGAAAAACTATAAAGATAACAATCTAATGTTAAACTTCTTCAGAGACCCAAGAAGGAAATATTAACTAAGTAAACTGGAAGTGCAAGCAAATGACTTCCAAAAAGTTTAAAAAATGACAGAAACAGCTGGCTGTCTGGACAGTCACCGAAGTTTCCTCTGCAGGATTGGAGCATCTATATTTAGCTTACAGGCCTAGCATATCTGACAAACTTTTCTGTGGTGCAGAATATTCTTAAAGACCCCCCATACTTTGTCTTGCCAAGGTTTGGCAGCTCTTTTAATATGTGTGTGTCCTGCTTTTCCATTTTAGACATCACGGTGTCATCAGTTGAGCAAGGGCACTTTCTGGCTAACTTTTGCCACAAAGAAAGTCAGCTCCATATGGAGTTTCTTCAATACCCATCATCCTCTCTGAAGTAGATTGGTGCTGCCAGGAACAGGCATGTCTCATTTTCATAAAAATAAAAAGAAACTATGTAATTAAAATATCTTAAATGCCATATTCTTTAGACCTATAAAGTATTTGAAATTTGCTTGTATATCTAAAATATGTCTATTTGACCTTGAAAATATATCTAATATGACTATAAGTTTGATTGTAATGACTAACTACTACTAATTTGTAGTTTTTATATCCTAATTAGTTGACAATAATAATTTTCATGGGCTAGTAATTTGTATTACATTTTAAGTGAACTATATAGGTAGAATACCTCAAAGAAGAATAGAAATATATGTACAGTAAAACAATTAATCTCCTTTGTATCAATATACACAATTTGTATATAACATACAAAAATTTAATCCAACATAAAATATTTAATATAATTTCTTTTTAAAAGTAAATTCAATAATTTACCCTTATATCTTATCATATCTGTATTCCCTTTTTTCTCAGAATAGATTCAGTAATCTACCATTTAATCCTACCATATCAGTATATCATTTTTCTTTTTTTTTCAGACAAGAATCCTGAATCTAATCTCCCTTGTTCAACTTTTCACCTAACCACTACCAATAACAATTTGTAGCCAATCTTCCTAAGTAATGACAATTATCCATAACCCATTAAAAGACCAAAAAACATCCACTTCACCTCTTGGGAATGTGAGCATCATGTTCTTAAATTTATTTCTTGCTGTCTGGGGGTGACAGCATTTTTAGAGAATCATGGAAAAATATTTTGGTTAAGTGTCAAGTTCTGAGAGAGATATCTGTATCATTTGTTGCCCAGTTTCTGAATATTAGGAAAGTGCAAGGCTTGTCTCAAGTCTTGGCTAGAGTAGTCTGTGAGGCTGGTTCATTTCAGCTAGACACCTTGAAATTGTCCTGAGCAGTTCGTAGTCCAAAGCCAATCTCTGGTTGGTGTTTGTCATCCTAGTGGCATTGTCATAGTCCATATGAAATCCTCATTGTGGGGTCCATCTTCCTTTTGGAGACTTCAGAGGTCATAGTTAGGCATTGTCATGGTTCACTGCAGGAAACTGATAAGACTCAAACTCAAAACAATGTACAGGAAGCTAGATAAAGCCTTTTTGTATAATTAATTATTATTCTATCTGAACATTAAGATCATGATAAAATGTTTAAAACATATTATTCTTATAAATTTTGGTACAAATTTTACATATTGTAAGATTAGACTAATATAATAGTACCTTAATTTTGGTTACTCTTCTGTTTCATATCAGGTGGTTCTTGATACTTTCATATCAGATGGCTCATGCTTATTAAAGAAAATTATTTTATAAGCATGCTTTAGAGAAGGAGATAACCACACTCTAATTCCAAAGCCAACTTTAGTTTTCAATTGAACTGGGACTTCAACTTTTCTTTGAAGAGAGATAGATGCCAGGCAGTGAGATTTTTTCCTGTAGAGTGTATTAGTAGCAATAGGTCTGATAATTTTTTGCTTTTTAATTTTTTTCTGAATAACCTTCCCATCTGCTTCAGACATCTAGATGTCCAAGGTCTTTTGACTTCTTCAGGATGGATATTTATTTTTCTGTAAAGACAAGAACAAAACACAGGTCTAGCCCTTATTTGGTGACTTTTTCTTACAACTTAAATAATTGTCACATCAGTGGATGAGTTATCATTTCTCCTGATCAAGAAGTTTCTCCTGTTCAAATCAACTCTTTATTAATTTTGATGGTATCCATAGCTTTTCTTTATCTGTGAAAATAAAAGTGAAATCCTTCACCAAACCTTCCTGTGAGGGGGTTCCTTTTCTAATCTTTATCAGTTTTGATTTATAGTTTCTTCTGATTTTTTTCTCTCTTCTGTAGCTTTTCTATTATTGTCCAAAGCAGTGCGGATTTTTAGACTAGATGTTAGGCTCTTTAATTGCTCTGGGAAGGTGTTTCCTCCATGATGACAGGATAAGTCTGAACTGAGTTTTATATTAAGGGGAGGGCTCTAGAGGCCCCTCAGGGCATTTTCCAAAGGCAAAAAGTCACCTTGTCTGTCCCTTTCTGGCCTGTATTCTTTGGTCTCATACTTGCCTTTGCCATACCTTCTTCATACTACAAAAAGGCAGGATCTTCTGTTGGGGTTATTCTTACAAAAAAATGCTTCTAGGAATGTTTTATTTACAGACCCTTTTTAGGTGACCTTGTTTTCCACAGTTGTAACATTTGATATTTTTATTTTTCTTTAAACCTCTAGAAATAACTTCACCTACACAATGATTATCAAAGTTATGAAATTTTATATTGATTGTATCCCAGACCCAAGCCTCCAAGGGTGCTGATCTTTCCTTTAATGGTCTAATTATTCTTTTGCACTGTGAGTTAGAATTTACCAAATCCAGAGATTTAATTAGAATTTGCCTAGCTTCTAAATCTGGTACCATTCTATTTACTGCTAGAGTTAATCTTTGTAAGAAAGAAATCTGTAAAGATTTCTGTTGGCCCTTGGATTACTTTTGTAAGTGACTCAATTTTCTTTCCTACTTTTTCAATTTATCCAAAGCATTAAGGCTGTCATTCAGCATAAAGCCAAGATATGGTCATCATATAAAGATTGCATTTTTACACTAGCCCACAAAGTTGGTCTTGGGAGATTTCAATTCCTAAAGCTCTCCTGCATTGTTCTGTGGTTTTAGCTTCATCTTTTCACCAGGTCCTCTATTGTAAGTGAGGCCTAGACTCTAGAATCTATATCATATTTGTCCAGTCTTTAGCGGATAATTCTTTTACAAGTTAACCATTAACCATGAGTTTAACATCTGCTTTATAAATTGTGAGGGCATGCTATATGTGACTAGTGCTTTCTTGAATCTCCTTAAATCTAACATTTGCACAGGAGTCCATTCAGCTCTTGCAAGGTTTCTATCATTTGACAAATACTGTAAGGTTACTGTATTGATTAAGTATACAGCTGTTAGAAAGCCTTGGGCTGTTTCTCTTTAACCTTATAATACAATGTTGAGATTGGTTCTCCTTTAAATGTCTTTTTCTGGGTCTGAATATTTCTATATTCTGTTTTATCAATGTTTTCTAATACTAGTATCTTGACATTTATATCAACTAACTTGACAATCCTACCAACCAACTTGTCACTCATATAAACCAGGTTTTTTAGGGCAAGAATGATTAAACAATATTTATAACAAACATGATAATTACATATATATTAATTATCTTCTCCTTTAATGGTTCCATTTTCAAACTGTCTAAAGTAATATCAAAAAGACCAAACTTATTCATTGTAACATTATTTTCTATTTTTTAAATGTGGAATAAAACTTTTTATCTTCAAACAATTCCCCTTTTTAAGAAATCCCAATTGAGTCACCAAATATGCTGTCACGATGATTCAGATGAGGGTGAGGTTAGGCAGCTACCTAGTGTGGCAGCAGTTCATGGGGACGGGGTCCAGGGAAAGTTACAACTCATCAGTAGAGTGAATTCACTACTCAAAACAGTAATTAAATATATACATACCCTTTCATGTATGTTTGCAGGGCTGGATATTTAAATGGAGTCCTTCAACAGTCACATAGCTCAGGGAACACACTGTAAAAATGCTATATAATGCTACTCACAGGGCCCAAACCAGTTCTAACTCCTTAGAATTTGATCTTTGAATATTTACTATATCTAAAATTATAGGTAGTCTCTTTTATCTCTTGAAGCCTATAAAATCAAATGAGGTTTGAAACACACAGAGACCATTACTGAAAAGAAACTACGAACTACACATTTTCTGTTACTTCCTGAAGGTTTCAAAATATATTACAAAAAGAGTATGGCCTTGAAACTTTAACATTTGCTTCAGATTGGATTTTACTGAAAAAATTATATTAGTAATAGCCATGAATAAAAGTATCTGAAGGATTCCATTTTTAAATTCTCTACAGAAAGTTAGGCTTGCTGTTCCCATTCCCCCCCAAATCTACCTCCACCCCTGTAGACTGTATGCTATCCTTTGCTTTTCAGCACAATGCCTCTGTTCTCGGGACACACTGCCCTACCTTTCATATCTAGTGAAAGGTGTTCAATCCTGCTTTCCACTTTGTTTTTCTGTACCTCATCTCAATTTTAGAGTCAACCACTTCTTTCCAGTGCTATTACTTGTTTCTGAGGAACCACACTTGATCAGAGCAAATGTTACTTACCACCTTCTATTGTATTTATTAATGTGCCTCTCAAATCCATGTTAATTTCTTTTGTTTATTTAAAAATCTTCAGTGTCTGAGATGTAGCAAATGTCGAGAAATAATTTTACTAAGATGACCCTTCATATAAATTTTGAGAAAGGATTTTAAAAATTCTTAATCCTTAGTATCAGAAACAAAAAATTGTAAATTTAGAACATATTTTTAAATATCTGTGTATAACTATGGGCATAGGCTCTTTTTACAGAGTTATTAAAACTAATGATATAAGAATTATAAATATATCTATAAAATAATTTGATATTTTGAAGAGTAACTTGGATCATTATAATGTACATTATTATTAGCAGTAGTTAATATTATAAATTAACATCTGTGATAATAGATAATATTGATTTATGTGAATATAATAATTCTTACGAAGCATCCTGAGGAGTAATAAAAACCACAAAATATAAAGCTTGTATTGTTGAGATATTAGACAATTGAAGTGGAATTATAACCTTATAACTTGAAATTCCTATGCCTTTTTTTTTATCTCCAGTTATGTTTATATTTCAAGTATCAAATTAGTGCTTAAAATTTCAACCAATTTAGTTTAACTGTAGACTATCTGTGTGGGATGAACTAAATCTTAGCCTTGCCAAAGATAACCACAAACTTTTGGAATAGTAGAGTTGGGAAAGACCATAGATATTTTCTTATCCAATGAATCTCAAGCCTGGCTGCACATTGTGATCTCTGGGGCATCTTTAAAAAATTACCAGTGTTGAAAGTACAATTAAAAAGTCTAAAATGTACTTTAATTCTGGGGTCAAATGTCAATATTTTAAAAAGGCTACTAGAACTTTACTATGAGAATCTGTAATCTTGCCCAACTTGCTGTTATAGCTAACTTTAATAGGTAAACTGGATAGTAGTTAGACATATTAAAATCAAATTCCTATGACACCCATGTCTTTAGATAATGAAGAGTATTCCACCATGTGCCCATGCTGATGGATTAATAGTGGCTTCCAGGAACACTGCAGACATAGTTCCCTGGGCTGTATGGAGTCTGGCAAGAAAGGCTATGTTGGCTGATTTCAGTGTCCATTGTACATATTCGAGCCAAGAGTGGTTTCAATGGATTTTCAGACTCACCCATCATGTTTCCAGTATTGAACAGTTCTACCCACTTGCTGGTGTAGTCTTTTCATTCTTAAAACTTTTCTGCTACACAAAAGTAAACAAGAGAAGAGCCCCCGACTGGTATATAGTTGCCTTGAATACCCATGGAAGATCCTTGCCATAGTCAGTCTATTTATGTTTAATTCAGTTTGTAAATTTGGCTTACTGTTAGGGCTGAGTAAAGTATTTTTAGTAATTGGTAGAAATAGACCTCGTCACGAAAACATTGATTTAACCCCAGGATATTCGAAGCTTTTTATTGATCCTCTAAAACATTCTCAAACTCTCAATGATGGAAAAACAATTTCTTAAAAAAAAAAAAATCTAATCCTTGACCGTGTCCTTTGCCTTAAAGAAGCCTGTCAGTTTAGTAGTTCCATTTATAAATACTTGTTCTTAGCGTCTGTGCTGTTGGTGTTGTATTTAAAAGTAGTCTCCTGTGACAATGCATTGAAGGATACTTTTCACTTTTTCTTCTATCAAGTTCAGTGTAGCTGGGTTTATATTGAGGTCTTTGATGCAGTTGGATTTGAGTTTTGTGCCAGTTATATTTGCATTCTGCTACATGATCCACAAGTTTGTTTTATGCCAGTACAAGGCTGGGTTTGTTTTTTTGTTTGTTCATTTGTTTGTTTTTTAATTACTGTAGCTCTATAGTATAGCTTGAAGTCAGGGATGATGATGCCTCCTGGAGTTCTTTTACTGAACAAGATTGTTTTGACAATCCTGGGTTTCTTGTTAAAAATAATAGCCTATAAAATGGGAAAAGATCTTCACCAACCCTACATCTGACAGAGGACTGATCTTTAAATTACATAGAAAACTCAAGAAACAAGAGGTTAAAAACCCAAATAATCCAATTAAAAATGGATTTCAGACCTAAAAGGGGAATTCTCAACAGAAAAATTACAAATGGCCAAAAGACACTTAAAAAATTGCTCAGCATCTTTAGCCATCAGAGAAATTCAAATCAAAACAACTTTGAGATACCAACTTACACCTGTCAGAATGGCTAAGATCAAAACACAGGTGACAGCCTATGCTGGAGAGGATGTGGAGCAAGGGGAACACTCCTCCATTGCTGATGTGAGTGTAAACTTGTACAGCCACTTTGAAAAGCATTATAGTGGTTCCTCAGAAAACTGGGAATCAATCTCCCAAGGGATCCAGCAATACCACTATTGGCCATATACCCAAAGGGTGCACATTCTTACCCTAAAGGCATTAGCTCAACTATGTTTATATCAGCATTATTCATGATAGCAAGAATCTGAAAACAACCTAGATGCCCCTCAGTTGAAACATATATTAACGAATTGTGGTACATTTACACAGAGGAGTACTACTCATCAGTGAAAAAAAAAAAAAAAAGAATTCCTAAAATATGCAGGCAAGTGAATGGATTTTGTAGAGTATCATCCTGAGAATGAGGTAACACAGGTCCAGAAAGATAGACATAGACATGGTATGCACTCACTCACAAGTGGATTTTAGACAAAAAGCAAAGAATATCCAGGCTGCAAACTACAACCCCTGAACAGGTGGGAACAGAAGAAACTTAAGAGAGACATCCCCCTGGGAAGAGAAAATAGAGATGATCTCCTGAGTAAATTGTGATCATAACAGGTAGCAACCAAAGAAAGGCAAGAACAACTCATGAAAGAGATGGTTGAGAGAGAGGAGCAACAAAGAGGGAGAAAAGAAGAGATGGCTATCTTGGTAGAAGGAGTCACTCTAGCTATAGCAATAGTGGAGGGGGTGCCTAAAGAGGACTTCCCCTATAATCAAAGAGAAACACTTAACCCAGCCTTCATACTGGGATGAGGGTATCAGACCAGCTTCAAATAGATATGCCAGACTGAACTGACCCACCTTGGGGCTTCCTTTCCTTTTGGGGGGAATTGATTTGGGGGATGGGAGTATGGAGGATGCTGAGAGAGAACTGGGAGGAGGGTGACCAGTGGTATGCATGGGGATAAACCTTTTTAAATACATAAAACATGAAAAAATTCTAATCTTATGAATTTATACATTTAAAAATATAGTAAATATGATTGTTAGATAAATGGAATAAACTCAAAGGCATGCACAAAAGGCAAGATTCATATTTCAAAGATACTCAACACAGTTCTTTGCCAATTAGTAAAGAGTCTAAGTGATTTCTCCCTGTTTATATTATTTTCATTACCACATGCTTGCTTGATGCCTTTCATGGATTAGCATCAGCCCATATAGACCATACTTTAACTAAATCAATTTTTTTTTACTACTTTTACTATCATAATTCTCATTCCCAAAGTCTGAAGGAATTACCAGAATTGAGGAAAGAAGTGCCATGTATCATGGACTGTGTATCATAAACACATAAAGTTTATCCGAATTTTAGACTTTCTATGTGGTTTTTCTTCATTTTATTACTTTTTATTGAAAATGTCCTTTTTGACCCATATATTTCCTTGCTCCCCCTTTTTAGAACTTTGAGTAAAATACATACTTGAAAACAAAATTAAATATATACACAGAGTGGTATGAATAAGCTCTGGTCTTCTTTTTAAAGTATTGTCTACCTGGATAACTTTATATAATGAGAGATTGCTGGTAATTATTATTTTACCTCTGTGCACAAAAATACACACAACATTTGGCAAAGACTAGAGAGGATAGCTCATTTAAGAGTCAACCATCTGGAACCTGAACAACTGTGTTCTAGTCTGCAATTCTGTCTATCTTGTGAAAAGCATGATCGTTTTTCTCAGAGGTCATTAAGCTCTCTTATAAAATACCTGGTGATATTTTACTTTTTTATTTCTAAGTGATATATATATATATCCCTTTGCTTTTATAATCATTTGAAAGTATGGGAAGTATTATAGGTTGGGATCTTTACTGAAAGGATGGTTCCAGCATCAGGAGTCTACAATTCAAGGCAAGTTTTAGACTACATAATATATGAGTAAAGTCTGGACTAAAGTAGTAAGTGTTACCTCAAATTCTAAACAAAGAAGAGAATACATTGTAACTTCTGAAACCCTAGCAGATCTTAGGGTAAACTAAAAACTTATCTTTATGATTCAATAGTATTTTGAGGTATCTTGCTAGTTTAAAAAAAACCCATATGGAAACCTACTACTGCCAATCCAAATGTAGAACTTTCAGCTACCTCTCTAGCACCATGTCTGCCTATGTGTTACCATTCTTCCCTCCATGATGACAGTGGACTAAATTTGTGATGCTGTAAGCCAGCTCTATTAAATGTTTTCCTTTGTAAGAATTGCTATGGCAATGGTGTCTCTTCACAAGAATCAAAACCCTAATTAAGACAGTCTCCAATGATCTTGTTTTTTTCTTTCAAGAAAGAACGCAAAGTTGGGTAGAAAGAATAGGAGAAGTTGATAGGAAGAAAGAGAAAATTATCAGGATGTGTTGTATAAACTTCTCAAAGAATGAATAAAAACATTATTTCTTAAAATTCTCCATACTTACCTTAAAGCAATGTTTTTATCGTACATTGAAGCTTGCCTGGCATCTCTGGTTCTAGAGCTGGTAGCCAAGGCTACTTTCCAATCTGAAGTTTTGATCAAGGAAGATATCCTCTTACAAGATGAGTTGTGTCATTTTAGATAATGATTTGTCTCTCAATATGCAGACATTCTGTTAGTGTGAGTGAACTGAAAAGGTGCTAGGTATTAAGAAAAATGAATGTACAAATCAATCAGTTCCTTCAGCAGACCATAATTAAAGGAAGTGGTTTCTCAAGGATATAAACATGGAAGAGTAGAGGCCATTAAAGGCCATTTTAGTCTGTCTGTCTGTACCAGCTATGTTTCTTCTCTCCTAATATCTATGTACCCTTTAACAACAGTTTTACAATATCTTGGTTTTTACTAAAGACATATAGTTAAAGTGAGTGATGCTATAATACCATGTAAAATAAACTTGACAAACTCATGTATTAGTTATTTTTCTTATTGCTGAGACAAACTACTAGATAAAAAGCTATTTAAAGAAGATTTTGTATAGATTTACAGTTTGAGGGGACATAGTCTATCATGGCAGTTCAGCATAACATATGCAGCTGAGTGTCCTTACACCCTCATATTTTTGTTAAACAGGAGCCAGAGAACAGACAGGCTGCCTTCACTGACTCACATCTTCCACCACTAAAATGTTCTGAAATCCCCAGCACCACCAGCCAGGGACAAAGTGTTTAAACACATAATCTCATGGAGGACATTTCACATTCAAACCACATAATATATTAGCTTTTATTTTTATATAGCCAATTGTTAATAAAAATTCTTGCCAAATTAAAAAGTTAAAAAGTGATTTCTCTAGTCAGTAAGCTTAAAAGGCATTTATGGAAATGCCAATATGTCTGAAAAAATAATTCTGGAATATTTTTCAAATCAAAACTTACTTGCTAGGAAACTCAAATGATTTTTTTGTGTGTTTTTTTATAGAGTCTAATTACACCTTATAACAAATATCTATGGTGATTCAAATTAGTCTTCAGTGTATATGTTGAGAACATGAAATAGTCAGAGGTTGATCACCTTAATATTGACTTACAAATAACAGGTAGTGAATAGAGTTAGGATGCAGAACTATATGTTTAAACCCTGCAGTTCTCAATTCTCTGAAATACAAATGCAGTCATATAATCTAAAGAAAATTAGTGACTGAGAATAGTACTTATAAAATAGTCATTATTATTTGACTTGTTAAAGCCAAACAGCCATTAGAAGTCTACATTAGGGCCTTTTACAAAAAAGTATTTCAAGATGGACACTGACCTCATTGACAGAGGAAAGAAATCAAAGTAGTTTTCACTCTAAATGTTATTGGTTTTCTACCAAATATCATGGAGGGAAAAAGTCAATGAAAACTTCTTTCTTCTTCCAGAAAAGCGCTTTCCCAGGAAGGTATCCACTTTTTTTTAATTCTGAATCTATTACCCTTACATAGATCAAACTGACTGACAGAATCCCAGAAGACTTGTCTCTATATAAAGCAAAGATTCCAGTATCTACAATGTCTAAAATGCATAATCTTATTCTTGGTATTGATAGTTTATGGGATGGCATATAAATTCTTATTGCTATCACTACACAGAATTACTAAGGCTGAAATTAACAGAAATGTCAACCTTTCATCAGCATAGGTTTTAAAACGTAAAGAAAGATTCTGATTATTTATTATTTATTTTCGAGCACCTTTTAGGCCAAATACTATTTGATTAAGTACTATTCAAATACTATTTGGTCAAACTAATTTTCACTTGAGTCAGTTATGCCAGAAAAATCTATTTGAATGATTGGCAAGGCTCATTTAGTGAAATAGCTATTAGGTTAAGGCTGTAAATTTAAGTAAGACAACATAGATTATGGACAAGGATAACAAAAATAATTTAAGACAGCAATGAGAGTAAAAGTATTTAAGAAACCCTATAGAGAAATGAGCTCAACAGGATGGATCCGTCTTTCTATGGAGGAAGCAATGCTGTCACTCATCAATCTGTTGAGCCAGCAGTACATGTGGGAGGCAGTTTGAGAAGCAAAAGTTTCTTTGTGCATAAATGATACAGAGGGGCTGAATAAAACTCAGTTGATAGAGTGCTTGTCTGTCATTCATGAAGCCTAGTCCCTACATAATACACAATGGTGCACTCGTAATCTCAGCACTCAGAAGGTGAAAGCAGAAGAATCAGAAGCTCAAGGTCATTTTTCAGTTACACAGTGAAACAAGACCATGCTGGCCAACGTAAGACCTTACCTAAAAACAAAACAAAAGAATACCCCAAACAATAACCAAAACAAGCACACAGAGACACACATAATCATTTTTAAACTGTTGACTAAGTAAATAAGAAAGCAAAAATATAAATTGAGTGTGACCACATGAGGACTGTGTTTTAAAACATGGATTTAAGGATTTATACCAAGCTTTCTACCATTGTTATTTGAGACTTTTTGACTTCATGATTTTTGAAAAGATAATTCAGGGGTCAAACAGCTTTTATCCCAGTTCTTAATAAATTATATCAACTGCAACTTTCTCACATCTGTAATACAAATAAAGAGAGTGAAGTAAGAACCTGTCATAATCCTTAGGTAAGGTTCCTTTCAGGGTTCCATTCTAGCCAAGATTTTTAGATTTTTCTTCATCATCACAGAGTTCATCTTTTCTTGCTTCCATTTTTTCTATCATGGTGAGCCAGGGCAGGAGACTACATTCTACTCTTAAGGTATCACCCAGAGATTTAAAGGATGACCCCACATTCCTGAGCTCTCAAGAGTGAGCAAAGTCCACTGGGACCTTGTAAGTCATGTTATTTGAAGGACAAATTTTCCACTTTGCAGTGAAGTAGGGTAATCTTACGAGTCAATATTCACACATGGAAGACATTTAGAGGCCAGAAACAGAAAAAGAGTTTTTGCCAAGACTTTCCTTGGCATACCAATCAAGTTGAAATACAGTAAGCCCAGTTCTATTCTCCCTGCTTCCACTCAATCAAAGCCACAAAAAAGGACATTAACCCACATCTCAGATTCCCAAGTTACAGCCAAAGTAGCTGACATTCGAGAAGATGCCCAGAATCATAAACAGCACAGAGGCATCTTGCATCACCAAAATTTTTAAATCCCAGTGTCTGACTTCCTATTTTAATTAAATTAATCATTGATAAACTCAACATTTTGTATAATTAATTTGTTATATATTCACAAGTAGCTCTTTCCCAGGTACCAAAAAGAGGTATATAGTAACTCCTAGAGGTGCCTGAATAGAAATCCAAGTGAAATTGTTATATCTGAAAGGAAATTCTTGGTATGCTTTAATTGCTCACTGAAAACACTATCCACCAGGCTCTTTCTGTGCATCAAACTCTTGTCACAAACCTTTCATTTCTTTCCTAATGGCTTTTGCACAGTAAGAAGTATACTCATCAATAATGCACATTTTCAGGCATAGTAAAAATGTTTGTGAAAGGCTATTAATGCAAAAGCAAAATGCCCACATTGCAAACACGAATCCCTCCACTTATTTTAATTTTTTCTTGAAAGTACTTGAAACTCAGTCTGCATTAAAAAAAAAAAAAAAAAAAAAAAAAAAAAAGTCCAGTAGGAAAAGGTCAGTGAAGGACTAGCAAAGTGCACCCGTTTGAAAGCCTTAGAAGCTCAGGAGTTTGTCCAATAGATAATATTTGTTTTCTTGATTTTAAAAATAACATAGCTAATTTCTTTTGGACATGAAATAAGGGTGATAAAAGTATTCATGAGTTAAGATCCATCACAAAAAGTTTCCAAAAGAGTGCATTTTTAATATGGTGTTGTAAAGCCCCAGAAAAGTAGAGTGTGTAATGGGAAAATGACACACTCTTACATTATATTGGGGATGGTTCCATTATAATGAGAAAAACTATTGGTTGGAACCAGAACAGCTATATTCTTCTCTCAGCTTCCACAGTCCCCGCACCCCTGGAGTACCATTCGAGACAGTGATGAACTATGGTCTCAATTCCCTTATTAGCTGTAAGATCTAAAAATTATATGTGCAATTAAAAGGCAAAATGCTGATATTACTCATAGGAAGCCCTTTGTACATTAGCAAGGTACAAAAGTCTGCTGACACTTTGCAACAGAGATAGTCAGCAGGGCAGAAGATTAATAGAGCCTCATAAATTTGCAGAGTGAATACAGTAGATGAGGCAGAATAAGCATGTTGTGTTAGAGATAAATAAAGGGCATGGTCAGCTTGACAAACATTTAACAAGGAATACAACTAGTCCTTTGATGCAGTTTGCTTGGCTGGCATTAGTTCGTTTTATATAACTACACATAATTACACCACAACAGTTGCTGTTCATGTCACAAAGGCCACCAACATGACCCAGTGCAGTGGGAAAGCCATCCATTCAGATGGGTTTCACATCGTATCATGCTGCCTTGCCCATGCAATTTTTTCAACCAAAGGCTTGATAGTTAAATGGTTATCGTCTATTCATGTTCTCCTTGGTTAATAGACTGTATTTCTATTTCTTGGTGGAGAAGCAAGACAAAGCACTAAAATTTCAAGGCAAAGGGAACAGGAGGTTTTGTTTATTTGTTTTTTAAACTAGTCATCATTATTATTTGGGAAATTTGTAGAAAAGAATTTGATTCCACTTTTGAATAGACTCATGAATGACTTAATCGAATGAGTTCTATCTAGCTTTGCATTGGCATTTCCAGATTAGGAAATGCTATTTTAATGTTTATAAGATAAGAAAAACCTCAATGAGCTTAAAATTGACTTTCTCTTTTAATTCCCAAGAGAAGAGACTTTCTTAAATTTCTATGTAAAAAATTAGAATTAAAAAAGTTTTAATAGAAATCAAATATTTTGCATTTAAATGAGCTCTTCATTGATTTCAGTTGAGATTGAACAAAACCTTATCATCTATCTGCCATGTCTGAAAAACATGTAAAAATAACATGTGAATATAAAATAGTCACAAAAGAAAGTTCAACTTTTAAGTAGGGGGTAAGTCAAAGACATTATACCAAGTAACACTAGTTGGTTTATAAAGCAACTCAAGAAGTTCAAGATCTTTGGCATATAAAAAAGATGTCACTTAAGATCAGGGACCTATGCAGGGATCAGTTAGAATAGTCCAGCTAAACTACAGTGCTATTTAAGCTTTAGAGAACCTAATTTGCTATTCAATCATTTGACTCTGCTCATCTCCCTGTTAAGAGAAATATGAGTGAAGATCGTCACTATGGTAGAGTTCCCTAGCATCTGGTGTTATGAATTAGGACTATATTTAGAACTTCCCACCAGGTGGGCATTTGAAAGATAGTAGCTGTGTTTCTCCATCCTCTGATGTGACTGGTGGATCTAGGTCTATGGTGGTCTTGTCTGGAATAAGCTGGCTTGCCATTAGCATTGAAAGATTCCCCATCAGCACTTGTATTTTCTTGTCTCTGGAGACCCCCATAAGCCTTTACTACGAGGAAGAGAGCATAAAAAGACAAGCTTCTTTGCACGTCCTGGAAAGTGATTTGTTTGAATTGTTCTTCTGTCTAAATATAAGAACTGCATTAAAGCCCTAGCACCACAGTGTTTGGTCACTTAAGAGTGGAGGCCAAGATTCAAATTGAAAGACTAAGGAATAATGGAAAATCTCTACCTTTAAAAGCTTATTGCTAAAACAATGTTTGTTTGTTTGTTTGTTTGTTTGTTTGATTGATTGATTGATTGATTGTTTGAGTGATACCTCAGGAAGAAAATTCAAAGAGATACTTCAGATATGTAAAACCAATGGAACATTTGTTTAACCCCAAGTGCATTTATTATAGGACAGAATATAAAACTTCTAGAACTTTCTTCCACAGTAACAAAGAATAATATTCAAACAACACACCTTGCTTTCATATATATCTTTTCATACTCCAAGTGTCCTCATCATCTACCCGGGGGGGGGGGCTGTTTTTTATGATATGATTTTCTCCACTGCAAAGGTCTATTAAAAATGGAATTGCTTATTTTGTTTTTACTTAATATTCCAAGTCCCTTCTTCCTCCTGAGTGTGTGGAGAGTAATGTATTAAAATGGCTGCTCATAGGCCTCTGACTTTTTAGTGAACATATCTATATGTAGTAAATATTATAAATGGACATTCACACACGCACACACAACCTTCAAAACTCTGATTTGACAATACCTATTGGTGCCCTACTTAACAAGAACTATAATTGAACTATTGTTTCAAACATCCATGTTCTTTATAAGTAAACACGCCTGAATTATTTGAAAGCCTTTTTTTTTCTCTCTTTTAAATTTATGATATAAATAATGCACCCCCACTAAGGGAATAGAGTTACCACAGACATTGTGAGTAGCATTAAGAAACTGCAGCCATTCACATGTTTAAATAAGGTCACTAATCAGACTGTGCATTGTTCACTGTGTCCTGGATCCTCTTGGCATAAGCCTCGTCTAAAAATAACATGACATTCCATTTATAGGAGACCAGGCACTTGCTACTTCAAGATGAATGGTACTTCAAGATTCAAGTCCCTTGTTAACCCTCGTAATCTGCTGCAAATATAACCCATTTGACCAAGCATTTGAATGAATAAAAATTAATCATTGCTGACATTCAACCCCACAGAGATTAGGAACATTCTAATTCTCTCTCTCTCTCTCTCTCTCTCTCTCTCTCTCTCTCTCTCTCTCTCTCTCACCATTTGCACATACATAAACTACAAGTGGCACTAAAATTAACTGTAGTCAATAAATGAGATTAGAGGTAAAAAGTCACCATAACTCGAGATACTTAGAAACTCTATAAAAGGAAAATACACATTATGAAGTCTGGGAAAAGTAAAATGATTACTTCAAGACTGAATTCTGGTTTTAGACTTGAATAAAATTTCATGCAAGTAACATATGATAAAATTGTTATTTTACTGTCTAGAATAGACACACCTTTTTAAAGGTTCCACAAAAGTCATTTGTTCTGAAAGTAGAGGATTCAACATCTTAAAAACAACTCTTCACACTGTCAATATGCAGCATCATAATTCTTTCCCTAGACAATACCATCTTATCACCAAATGACTAGACGTGGATAGAGTATTATATGGAAGTTACAAGAGCTGCATTTTTGCATAGAAGCATAGGCTTATATGACAAGGTACATATCTCAGTCTATTTTATGCTATTAGAACAAAATGTTTAAAATTGTACGGTTTACAAAGTAAAGAGCTTTATTTGACTCATTTATAGTGGTGGAAAAGTACAAACATCGTCCTATTAGTGTGTGGTAAGAGCCTCTTGGATACAGCAAAATATGGAAAGAAGAAAAGAGGAGGCAAGATGTGCAGACAGGCATGCTGGGTATCCTAGCTTGGCTGCAACCCACTCCCATAGTAATCTAGTCCTGCCCAAACTAAGTCAGTCCTGAGAAATGGTAATAAATCCCTTCTCCTGCCAATGACACAAATGCCACCATAAAAGCCCCATTATCAACATCAGACTGAGCCTCAGCCATCAACTGGGGACAATCATATTGAATCAATGCTAATACACAAAGGGACACCTTTTTAAGGGAGGGGTTATTTGGAAACCATGCTTTTTATTGAAATTTAACTTGCCTTTCAGATTTCAAATTGCCCAATATAATGTGTTATCTTCCTGCCTCAGCCTCACAAATACAGGTATGTGCCACCACATACCATCCAGAAGACTGTGGGTACTGGATGGTGTTTTGAATCCATCTTGTCATGACCTCGGGATCAAGGCTCTTTTAACTTTTCAGGGTTTTTTTTTTCTTTTTAACTTCTCTTTATTCTAAACCTTGCATTTTTGTTAGTATTACCTGAATATCAGACACCTAAATTGGTGTCCTAACTACTTATGAAAAATATAATTTCATAAAGGCAAAAACTACAATTTGTATGCTACAGCACTTAACCTTTATAAGTTTATTTAAAAACAGATCATTGATCATATCTCTAGACTATGAGATCATAGAGGAAAAACAGGAAACTTACTTTATAATAGGCAACTCAGTAAACTGTCACATAAGAAAATAGTAAGGACGGTGATGATATGGATATGAAGAGTTCTGTAGAGGTGAAGGTAAATACTAATCTAAATCACATTTCAGGAGATGCTTTTAAAGACAGTCGCCTGGCTCATTGTTATGACAGAATCCTGTTTAATATGGTCTTTTGATGCCCCCCAGTGAGTATCTCTTTCATGTACTCAGGAAATAAAATGCTGGAAAAGTTGACACAGTTCTAGGTATTTGGTACCTCATACACTTCAAATCTATTGCAAATGGGTTAATTATTATTAAGTGATCTTGTTCAAGGAAGTAATGAACGAACTATAGTACTTAGAAACATTCTGAGAGCAATACATACAGCTATTTTCATCTAGAAGAGATGATATATATAAAGGTATAAAGAGGGATGACTATGAAGAAAATATTTGGCAAATCTGTGCAGAAAAGGCGTAGGTATTGGGATCCAATTGAATGTCACTAGTAGGAGTAGTTTTCATCTATGGACTTCCCCAGAATGGCTGATGGAGGTGAGATTGTGAGTTCAGGTTCAGGTCTGTAGAGTCTAAAGTACATCTGCCTGACTTAGGTACCAAAGCCACACAAGTATTTGCATATTCCCAATACAATGGCTTAGAGTGTGCAATAGCTTGGAAGTCTAAAGCAAGAGCTGAAGTCATAGGTTTGACTAAAGTTACCAGTAACAAGCTACTCAGGTGTATGGGGGGAGGTCATAGAACTGATAACAAATTACCAGGAAACTGAGATTTTAGAAGCAAGTGGAGAAAGAATTGCTCAGTCTTGAATACCAAAGTAGTAGGGACAAAATTGGGGGTGAGAGGATATGGAAGATAATTGTTTTGTTTGGTCTGTTTGTGTTTGAAGGGAGTAGGGTCTCACTATGTAGTCCTGGCTGGTCTAGAATTCCCTATATAGACAGGCTGGCCTCAAACTCAGAGATCCTCCTGCCTCTTCCTCCCAAGTGCTAGCATTAGAGATCTGCACTGCCACAACTGTCTTGGCATAGAGGTTTTAACTGAAGGGGAAACTTGAAAATTTCTACTTGTCTTTTCCATAGTCCTATCAAAGTGATTGCCTCTTATGTTTCAGTGCTGAGAAAATCAAGTTCTGATGGTTTATCAGCCAGATACACAATTGACTGTGTTTTGGAAAGACCTGTTCCTTCGTGTAGAAGCAGATAATTTATGAGCTAGTCCAAGTTCTGAGAGGAACTTCCATTAAAACAATTTTTTTTAAATACCATCTTCAGTTTGTCTTTAAAAAATAAAAATAAAACATCTGAGTGTACAGAGAGATAACAGGTCCAGTAGGGTTGAGTTTTCACAAGATTTGTGTGTTGGAACTCTACATTTCCGTTAAATAAAATGTTACTTTTTATATATAAAATGCAATTATCTGAGACCAGTGAGATAATTTAGTGGATAAATCTGCTTGCTACTGAGACTCATGATCTGAGTTTGATACCTGGGACCCACATTGTAGAAGAACAGAACTAATTTATACAAAGTGTTCTCTGACTTTCACATGTGTGTCTTGCACCTTGGCACACATATACACACTTTCTCTGTCTCTTTCTGTGTCTGTTTGTCTTCCTCTTACACACACACACACACACACACACACACACACACACACCCCAAATGCACAAACACACACAAAAACAAAAAAATCACTTGTATACTAAATAAATAGATAAAATGTAATTAACAATTAAATAAAAGTTCAATTTGTTAAAAGCAGTCATACTGTGTGATAGGGTCACGAACATAATGTGACTGATGACCTGAAAAGGACAAGGACAGAGATACATTATATTAAGATGAAAGCGGATCTTCAGATCCTATAAACCGTGAATGCTAGTGTTTGGTAGAGAATGGTAGGAAAAGAGCTTGGAACATATCCTCCTTAGAAGCAGTCATAAGGAACCAACTGTGTTGGTCTTTTGATTTTGCACTTGTAGTCTCCAGGTCTTGCAAACTAATACAGGTACAGATGCTGATAAACACATAGAACTAATGTAGCTGATAGGGCAATAAGATTATGGAAATTTGTACAAGAAGCACCCGTAAGAACAAACAGGGTTATTGGCAGCAGAAGAGCAGTGAAAACATGGCGGAGTGCCCATAATGGTAGAATACTAAAAGTCAGCAGATCTCAGTCTCTAAGAGAGGATGAGATAACTGTTCTAGTTTCATTTCCATTGCTGTGACCAAAAAAAAAAAAAAAAAAAAAAATCCTACCATAAAGCAACTTTGGGAAGAAAAATTCAGGTGTCAGCTGATAAGGTCCGAAGTCCAGGGTCCCGGGCTCCTGAAGGAGGGGTGGCTAACCTCATTCAAAAGGGGTTGCTGGGATAATGGAGACCCCGTTTTTTAAGTTTCTGACTGCTAGAGAGACCAGTTCGACATCCATTGTCCATCACATAAATAATCCAGTCTATTAGATGCCTATATAAACTATTACCTATATTGTGAATGTTGGCTTATATTTCAATAGATATTAATCTGAGATTAATATATTTTAAGAGAGATTTCTGCCTTCAAGAAAGAGTTTGATTTACCTTATGATTCCAAGTTACAGTCTGTTGTTGAGGGGGATTCAAGGCAGCAGAAATTTGAAGCAGCTAGTCATAACTCACCAAAAAATATGATAAAATGATGTGGTATGAAAGTCTATGGCATACTAGTCTATGGACACAAGGGTAAATATTTATAAGGCAATTTGGTATCATATTACTTCAGCAAAATAATAGTAGGGGCTATTACATGCCTAGCCATGGCTTTTAACACCAGGCATGAGTTATTTCCTATGCAGCAGAACTTAAATCTAATTAGAAAGTTATTGGTTACCCCTGTAACATTTATATCACTATTTCACCAATGGGTGCATCTTGTCTAATTGGCCATTATTGTAGTTTACACGATTGACAGGTTGGTAAGACTGTTAGCAGTTTTCCTCCTCTGTAGCCTGTAAAGCACACTGAATTATGTGAGCTAGTGACCAGGGAGAAGAAACATTACTTGATACAGTGGTTGTGGTAAATATGGAGATTCACAACTGATCATAGAGCAGTAAATAAGTGATTGTGAATGTACATTTTAAAATGTGACATGAATAACACGTACACACACACACAGGCAGACCTCCAACAAAGTTCGGGTAACATTATGGAAGAGGATGTGGAAAGTGAGAAGATGGGAAGAGCTAGAGGTCATATAAGATTTCTACAAAACATTGTTTTCTGGATATGCCAGAACCATTGTACTCATGTATTCACAGATTCTGTGATTACTGCATAAAGTATATATATATATGATCAAGTCACTATATGGATATATTGTATATCTGATAAAACGTCTGAAAATCAGGAAACAGAGTCAAACCATGAAGGTCAGGGAGTGATAATCCATGCCTTTAATCCCAGCACTTCATAGGCAGAGAGCCTCCACGTCTCCGAGAGTTGAAGTGCAAACAGCACCAGGTAGTGATGGCACAAACCTTTAGTCCTAGCCCAGGAAAAGTTGAAAGAGGAAGTGAGATGAGTGGATAAAGAAAGAAGAGGCAGGAGTTTTCCCCTTTGCCTGAAGCTCCCTTTCTACTGGGAACACAGAGGCATTCAGTCTGAGGCTATAGAAACAGGATCTACTCTTTGCAGCCTGAGGAGTTGATGAGGTAAGAACTGAATGTGGCTTGTTCTTCTGTCTCTCTGGTGTTTAAGTTTTTCCACAAGATCTAGTTCCAGGTTTTTATTATAATACCAAATAGAATTAATTCAATATCTGGTGCCCAACTTTTCAGTTATGAATTCACAAAAATACTGCTTGCCATATAAAAATAGCTTTATAGCCATTGGCGCAGGACAGAGATACCTGTGGCCAGAGTCAATACCCTGAGAGCTAAGGAGTTAGCAGGACTTAGCAGCTTTTGCACATTCCCTCAAGCAGATGCCTGGTTTTTTGGCTTGTGCCCTTTCCTGGTGGGTTGAGGCTTTTCCTGGATCCCTCCATGGGCTGCTGCTACATTAGGTAGCTGCCTCACTTCACCCTCATCTGAATAGTCATTGTCAGCAGATTTGGTAAGTCAATTAGGATTTCTTAAAAGATGGAGTTAGTTTAAGACAAAGAGGTTTTTCCCTTACATTAAAAAAATGGGGAAAATATTACAGTAGAAGAACTTTAGTCTTTGTTTGATATCACCCTAGACAGTTTGAAAATGGAACCATTAAAAAAGAGAATAATTGATGTAGATGAGATTAATATAATGTCTATTATAAATATTATTTGTTTGATCATTCTTGCCCTAAGAAAGTTGGTGTTATATTAGTGCCAAGTTACAAGTCTTAGAAAAATTTGTTTAAACAGATAATAGAGATATTCAGACCCAGAGAGAAGAATTTAAAGAACTAATTTCAACATTGCCTTATAAGGTTACAGAGAAACAGCCTAACACTTTTAAACAGCCAACCTTAATATATCCAGCAACCTTACAGGAATTGCCACATGATAGAAACCATGTAAGAACTGAATGGATTCCAATTCAAATGTTAGATTTAAGAAGATTTGAGGAAGCAATAGCCTCAGATGGCATGCACTCATCATTTGTAAAGCAGATCTTAAACTTGTGGTCAATTTGTAATAGGATTACTCCTAAAGTCTGGACAGATATGGTTACAGCAGTTTTAGAGGCTGGGTCTCACTTACAGTGGAGGACCTGGTGGAAGGATAAAGCTAAAACAATAGAAAAATGCAGTAGAGCTAGAGGAATTGAATTCTCCCAAGACCAACTTCTTTGGGAGGGAGATTATGCCAATGTAGAAGGGCAATCTTCATATGATGATCATGTCTTGGCTTTATGCTGAATGGCAGCCTTGAAAGCTTAGGATAGAAGTGAAAAAGTAGGAGAACACTGGTATACTTTCAAATCAGTCCCCTGCCAAGTTTGGATCTGGGTAGGAGTTCATGGCCTTGGGAAAAAATAAGTTATTGGATACTGAGTGGTTTATTTTCCTTTTCCACATTACCTGGTGACAGCAATGAAAGTTTCAGGACAATTAGGAGCTTCAGGAGACTGTGAGATCACCTTGTTCTGGTCCAAAGCCCAAACAAAGTAATTCCTTTTTTTTTTTTTTTTTAATGGTGCTTAAGTTCCAGCTGATGACACAGAAAAGGAATTGGAATTTGATGCCCCTAGGAACACCCACCTTTTGTATACATCCTAGGTAATGAGAGGGAGCTCTTGTGCTCAGTATTAGCTAATACTATAAGAATATTTCAATATTTGAGGAACATGTTTTGTATACAAACATAATGTTAATCTGGTATGTACTGTACTAATTTCTACACAGCCTGTATACTTTAATATGATACTGATATATAACTAAGTCTGATACATACATTTTCATATGACAATTAGTTGTAAAAGTTTTGAGTAGATTTTACCTTATTACCTTTTGAACTTAGAAACTTTTATATAGAAATTTTACTTTCTTTTTTCTTCCATTTTTTTCCTAGTCTGTTTCATCCTTGTTACTTTATTTCTTCGTGTTTGGTGAATAGAACAGGGTAAAATGTCAAATTTCAGTGTTTAATTTCTTCAAATGTATATATTTAGTGTTGTACCTTATAGGATGTTGAAATACCTCATTTATAAAAATAAATAGCAATCAAATGATTAAAAGAAATAAATTGAGCCATTTACAAAAGTTATCTAAGGACAAAAGAAACCTTTACAAATCTTCTACAAAGAGTGACTTCAGCAGTAAATAGAATGGTGTCAATCAGAATCTAGGCAAATAATTGACTTTTTATACATTGAAAACACATCAAATCTGAGGATTTGTAGAGACATGATCTACTTTTTCAGCCTGAGGAGTTGGCTAGGTGAGAACTGGATACAGCTTACTCCTCTGTCTCTCTGATATTTTAGTTTTTCCCCAATATCTGGCTCTGGAGTTTATTGTAATACCAAAGAGAATTCATTCAATAAAACACATGATAGTACATCATAGAGAGATGTTATCATACGGTCCCACTCCTATCTGAGCCATGCATGACTGATCTTTTCTTTAAAAGCAGAGTGTTTTCTCCAGCAGTATGACCAATGGTAGATTGGCATGCTCCACTAGATGACAGACTACACTCATGCACATACATGCAGAACTTACTGGACTCAAGGTATGAGTGCGGATGGTAAGAAGAATAAAAAGGAGAAGACAGTGAAGATAAATGAGCAGGAGAAAGAGAAGTGGAGAAGAGAAAGAAGAAAAGGAGGAAGAGGAGAAGAAAGGAAGGGAGAAAATAAAGAAAGAAGAAAGGAAGCAAAGAAGAAGTGAAGGGACAGAAGGAGAGAAGGAGGGAAGAGTAGGAAGAAAGGAAATAATGAAGGAAGGAAAAAAGAAAAGCATGGAATGAAGTTGGAAGGGAAATATGAGAGCAGCATCTAGAAGTCCAGGGGGAGTTGGGAGAAAAGCTGGGAGTTAGGATGGTAAATATGATATAAATGCATTGTGTTCATAAATGAAATTATCAAATAAAATAAAAACAAGGTTGACAAAAGGCAGCAAGAAAGAAAAAATGACAGAGACAAATAAATACATGCAGGCTTACCTGTTTACTTGTGTTCAGCCTGATCAAATCACTTTTACACAGTACAAGACCCCTGTTTAGGGAGTGGTGCCATTAATAGTGGACTGGGTCTTCCCATTTCAATTAGCATAATTAGAACAATCTACCACAAATATGCTTATAGACCAACAAACATAGATAATTCCTCACTGAGATTCTCCTCCAAGAAAATTTGTCAATGAAGCAAAATTGAAATAACCTAGAGGATTATGGTAAAGTCAAATCTTGGATCACATTTGCTTCCTTAAATTATGTTTTCATCTTTAAGAGTATGATACACTATGTTTCTCTTTCTTATTAAAGGATCTTCTAGTAAATTGCTAGCTGTGAGATCTGGTTGTACAATTAATAATCTAACTTCCTCATGTAGATTCATCTCTTGATCTACCTATGGATTTAAATAGCAAGGATTATTGTTCTATAAATTTTGTGAATTGAAAAGCTGTACAGCTTGCCATGGTGCCTCAGTTTCTGAGAAAACCACAAGCCAGATATTGATTAGGAATGTACACTTATCTCTAAAGAGAACATAAAACTTAAAGAAAGGATATTGCATTTTGTTCCGAGCAGGAATCATATTATTATTTGTGGCTGCTTTTGTTTGGTTTGATTTGATTTTAATGCAATCTCTTGTTCCAGCCTAAGCTAATTTAGAGTTCACTATCTAGCGTAGGCTTGCCTTGGGTTTTTGACAATCCTCCTAAATCAACTTCCCAAGTGATATGGCCCTAAGAATTCCAATTATTCTCAGGTATTATGAGAAGAAACTAAAATTCTTTGTCAGGTGGACTTAGTACAAGTAGTATATATGACAGGCAGTGGGATTCCCCAGAAAAATAGGGGGAAAGATAAATGTCAGTGTCTTTTTGTAAGCTAATTTAGAAAGTAAGTATCATTATATTTGAGACAGATTGCTGGTTAAAAAAAGAATGCTAAGTCCAGTTCATCTACAGGGGTATGAATACAAAGAGGAGATGAATAGTCATTGGGAGTCATATTAGAATTGTATGCCATGACTCCATTCCTAGAAGGCATCTAAGAGAGGCAATTTCTCATAACCCAGGGAATTGGATGAGTGTTAAACAAAAGTGAGAAGTTTTCTGCCAAGTATTTTAGAGTGATCAAGCACTAAAAGTTCTGAAAAGCTACAAGTGAACCTGCCAGCACTAAAATTATTGGTGGCCAAAAGTTAACAATTTCAGAGGATAAAGAAATAGGGAAACCAGTCGGTGGTAATAGGAAAGTGACCAAGAAAAGCAAGGTAGAAACAAAAAATGCTGAATATGTTCAAGATTATTGGTTGGCTCTTTTGTTTCTCTCTATTTATGAGACAGATGAATCTTTTCATATAGTGCCAACTGAGTCCCTGAGACACAATCTGGAATCAATAAATTTGGTCACCAGCATTTTAACCTTTCCCAAGAGAATATTGCTGCCATCATTGATTGGAGGGGGATTAGGTTATTCCATTGTAAATAATTGTCCCCACCTATGAGTTCAATAAAAAGTGCTGATTGGCCAAAGGCAGACAGGATGTGTGGGCAGGGTTACCAGACTAAGAAAACTCTAGGAACAGGCAGAACAGAGAAGAATGCCAGAGAGAAGCCAGAAGAAGTAGAGGACAACTATGCTACACTGAGAAAGAGTACCGAGCCCCATGGCTGAACAGGATAAGAGTCATGGGGTTAGATTAAGGGTAAAGAGTTAGCAAGTCATATGCCTGGGCCTTAGGTGGAACAGCCTAAAACTATTGTAAGCATCTGTGTGTCTCTGAAGGTCTGTGGATCTGCAGGCCTAAACCTTGAGGCTAGGCCCAAAAGTCCAGGCTAGAAACCACATACTACCATTGATGGCTTCATTTACTTCAATCACATGATCTACTTGTTTCAGTGTGATTCTACTCATGTAAACTGTCAGAGAACAGTCAAGGTGGATGAAAAAAAATGGGTCATCTACAAGAGGGCTATCTTCATCATTCAGGAGGGAGATCCTGTCCTTATCAACTTGTGCAATGCTGGAGAAGTATTTCATGAAATCTACTAGTATCTTAAAGATCATAAAGGCTGGGGGACCATTTGAGGGGTGTTACCAAAAAGTCAGAATGTTTGCTCTTCTGCTCATGCTCCAGGTTTAAAATGATTATGAATCATGAGAATTACAACTCATTTCAAATCATCAGTAATGCTTTTTTTAAAATCAACAAACTCATAGCTTCCATAGCCAAACTAATGCAGGACAACTTGGGAATTATTAAGAGACTTATGACCACAGTCAATGCTATTATCACCGCCTAGAAGACCATGGGAGGTTTGTCCCTCTAGGAAACTATGATGTGATAGCCAGCAGGCTTCTCAGACATTACCCCTTCCTCCACTGGTGCTTCCAAAGTTGTAGTATAGGTTATCCCAGAACGAATGGAAAACTCCCAGGCATGATCTTCCAAGTTGTCTTCCTCAATGTGTCCATTATAGACTTGGCCTGCCTTCTGAAGAAATCTGCTAAACATAATAGCATCAAGAATGGGGTTAGATTGGCTTTATCTTTATCTCTCTAAAGAACATCCTTAGGGTCAAGTTGTCTCCTTCAACTTCAACAGTGACACTCACATTTACCTTTGATGTTATAGCTGACATTGCTCTCAAGGATCACTTTGCCAAAATCTTTTTCTAGTATAACAATAAATTTGCTACAGCATCAACGTGGAGAACTTAATGATTTATATGACATTTTAGTGTTAAAAAGCCCTGAGCCATCCACCCATGCAAGACCATGAGAAGAATAGAGAAGACCTACCCAAACTCATCCCATAGTACACTGAGAATGCCTCAGAGTTTGTTCCTGGGCCACCAGAGGAATGGAGAAGCTTGTGGGACCCTACTCAAATACAGTCAAAGTTTACTACATCCAGCTAGCTCCATGTTCCCCCAAGGATGCTGGTTTATTAGTCTGCTATTGTTGTAACTGTAGAATATCTTTAAACAACACAAGCCCTTTTGAGTGTGAAAGATCAGAGGTCTTTAATAGCTGAGTGATTGCATGCTACATTACTTCCCAAGGCTATGTGAACAATCTATTTTTTCTTCATTTCCTATCTTCTTGTACCTATTGATGCATCCTTCAGCTTATAGCCCTTCTTCCTCTGTGTGCGACTATAGATGGAAACACTGAACTTTCTAGATAGTTTAATCTGACCTCTGCTTTCCTCACCATATCTCCACTAACTGTAGTAGTTCTGCTTTGCATAAAAGTTGTTATACTACAGGAATTATATAACTGAGATGAGATAATTCAATTCAACATTAGTTAATCACATTAGAATGTCCTCTTTGCAAGCTGAATATTGTGGCACATACCTATAATTCCAGCAAACAAGAGACAACGCATAATTTTTATGAGTTTCTGGGAGAATACGTGTTGTTCTAGACCAGCTTGGACTACATAATGAGGCACTTTCTAAAAAAAAAAATGCATCCATTGTGTCATATGGAATGGTTTGTATGTACAGAGATGAAAACAAAGTTTTTCATACTCACTGAGTCACAGCACCAATAATAAACCTATAAATATTTAATGAAACTAAATGGTATGGTTGGGGTTCTTTGCATTTCTCAAAAATTCTGAATCTTAAGTATAAAATTTCACATGCATGTTTTATGATTGTTTATGAAGTCATACCTGTTTCAAATGAATATTTTTCTCCTTTTTGCCCAATGTAGACAAATATTTCTTAGGGTCCCCAGCTCACAAAAAAATGACATGGAGACTTATTATTAATTATAAAAGCTAGGTCTTTTAACTTAGGTTTGTTTTAAACTAACTCTAATAATTTAAATTAACCAATTTCTATTAATCTATATATCTATTGCCTCTACTCATATATGTCCTTATTCCTCTGTGTATCTTCTAGCATGTTCCCTGTACTTTAATTAATATCTGCCCCCCATCTCTCTCTCCCCTAAAGTCCCTTCTAATCTCTTCCTGTCTAGCTATTGGCTATTCAGTTCTTCATTAAACCATCAGAAGGCACCATGGCAAAAATACACTATTTTTCCACAACTATTCCCCCCTTCTGTCTAAATAATAAAAAAAGGTTTTAAACATCAGCACAGTAAAATTATATAAATAAGAATAATTATCAGATAAGTACTACATTCATAATGTCCAGTTCACTAGCATTTGGCAAATTCAGAGGAAATACTCCATTATTTATCCTATCTTGGTGAGTCTAACATTTTATACCTAATTTATTTTGCCAACACAAAGCTACATTTTTTTAGACTTCAAAGAATTTTGTAGATGAACAATTTAACCTTTTATGTCCATCAACCAACACACCTTTTGTGAGTTTTTTTTTTTTTTAATTTGGTAACAAGGAAATCTGTAATTATAACTATCTAGTCTTCAATATCATCAGAGAACAGAGAAGGATATATTACCCAAGAAAAAAAAAATGGAGCAAACAACTTCCAAAACTAAGAAATGACAGAAACAGCTGGTTGACTAGACAGTCACCCAATGTTCATCTGTAATATTGGGGCATACATCTTTGGTCTACATGCCTAGAATATGCGACAGAGTTTCAGTGAAGCAGGGATTTTTGAAAGACTTTCCTAACCTATCTTTGCAAAGTTCAACTTTCTTTTTTGCCCTGCTTGTCCAATTTGTATAGTACACTGTCAACAGTAGAGGCAAGGGCAGTTTTTTTTGTTCAAATGACTAGCCTTGTCACAAATGAAAAATAGTTCATATGAAGATACTTTGATGTCTGTCACCCTCTGAAATAAATTGGTGCTGCCAGGAGCAGCTGTCATGGAGAGCCTTATGTTATTAAAGCATATTAAGTACCATATTCTACAGATCTTTGAAGTGTATGAAGACCAGCTATCGATCTATTTAAAATCTATTTCTGTTTGGCCTTAAAATTAGAATTAATGTTATAAATAGGTTTGATTGTTATAGATGACTATTAACTTCTCTTATCATAAATAGCTTTCAAGGACTAAAACTTTATATTTTTAATGAGCTTCATTAAAGTAAGTACAAGAGCTTAACAATAATAAAAACATATATACAGTATAACAAAGATAACCTTAAATTTGGATCAATATACAAAAATCCATAGCAATGTAAAATTTTTGAGGCTAGTAGTTGTTCAAAAGTATACAATAGTCTACCCTTTTATCCCATTGTTTCTACATTATATTTTCCTTCAGAAATGGATCCCTGAATATAATCTCCTGTGTTTATTTTTCTTCCTGACCATGACCAATAACAACTGTGACCCATCCCCTAAATGATGACAAACATCTATAACTAAATGAATGACTAAAAGTCACTCATCCCACCTCTTGGAATGTGAGCATTATGTTCTCTAGACTGCTTCCTCTTGTCTTAGGGCAATGGAATCTTTGGGGGACTCTGATAAAATTAGCATAATGGTCACAATCTAGGAGAGCTAGCCATAACATTTGTTGTCTAGCCTCCATGTTATAGGAAAGCACAATGCAATCTTGGCTAGAAGATTGTCTATGATTGTCTATGAGATCCAGTCTATGAGGCTGGATCATCTCAGCTACTAGCTTTGAAGTTGCTATGGATGGAGAACTTTGAGAAAACTACATCAGAGGCATTCTGAGAGACTGGATCACTTGGACTACTTGTTTTCATTTGTATCTGGTCCTTTTTTTCTAAAAACACACAAACTTTTAAAGGTAACATATACATAACTGTTTTAACACAATTATGGAATATACAGTGTACATAAGTCAGAGAAAGATGATTTTATGTTTTATTTTTGCACTGGTAAAGACATCTGTCAGTTATATAAGTCTAACCAAACTGACTGTCTAACCAAACTATCATGAGAATTCTAGCCAATAAAATTAATCATGGCTCATCCAGTCTCAAAGCTGTTTTCGCTGGGCCACTGTGTGCTATGTGCTAATGTGTAAGTGACATGGGTGGCAGCCAATGTTAAACATCACCTGTCTTGTAGTTTTTCCTGATTTTTTCCTCATATTTATGGTCAATATTCTTAAGAGTTCTCCCCTAGTCAAATCTAATCACTATTAACTTGTAAGGAATTCATAGTTTTGTTTCCTATAGAAACAAAGGCATAACCTCTCCCCTAATGCAACATATTTCTTGACTTTCATTATGAAGTCAAGACATCTCTGGTTTAATTCATCAGTCTCATCAATAATCCAATATCTCTTAACAGCTGCTGTTTGCACATCAGCATTAAAAAACTTCAAAGTCAATGAAACACCATGTAGGATTCAGAGGCCATATGTATTTCTTATCTCTAAATGGCTCAATTTTTTGGTACTTTACTGTAGGCAGAATTTTCTGTACAGCCAAAAACTTCCAAATACCAGTAGCCACTACCCAAATTATTGACTAGGAGGATTAATATTACTTATAAAGGATCAGCTGTGACTCAGGTTTATTACTAACTAGCTCTTACACTTAAATTAACCTATAATTCCTATCTATGTTTAGCCACATGACTTAGTACCTTTTTTCAGTAAGGCATTCTTATTTGCTTCCTCTGCATTTGGTTGACGACTCCAAACTTCACCCTTTTCCTTTCCAGCATTCTCTGTTTGGCTGCCCCACCTATACTTCCTGCCTGGCTACTGGCCAATCAGGATTTTACTAAACCAATTCAAAAAACAAATCTTTACAGTATACAAGAGAATTATTCCACAGCACACCCTTCTGTCTATTTCAAAAGAAAGACTGTAGTATAATGTTTCCAGCCCGGACTTTGGGGCCTAGCCTCAAGTTTTAGACCCACAGACCCGCAGAGACACACAGATGCTTACAATAGTTTTAGGCTGATCAGCCTAAGGCCAGGCATATAACTTGCTAACTCTTTACCCTTAATCTAATCCATGATTTTTATCCTGTTCAGCCATGCAGCTTGGTACCTTTCTTTAGAGTAGCATAGTTGTCCTCTGCTTCTTCTGGCTTCTCTCTGGCATTCTTCTCTGTTCTGCCTGTTCCTGGAGTTTTCTTAGTCTGGTAGCCCTGCCCACACTTCCTGTCTGCCTTTTGCCAATCAGCACTTTTTATTGAACTCATAGGTGGGGACAATTATTTATAATGTAACAACCTAATCCCCCTACAAAAGATCTTAACTTTAACATAGTAATATTATACACAACAAAACAGTTATCAAGTAAGAATTACAGTAATACTATCTAATCCATTTGCATTTGGTGAAATTAGCAAAATACTTAAGTACCTACCTGGTGAGTCTAAAGTTTGTATCTAATTTACTTTTTATTATAAATAAGAAAAACTATAATTATACCTAGTTAATCATCAATTCCATCAGAGACCCCAGGAGGGTAAAATGTTAGCTAATGACAAGGACATATCACTGCTTATACAGTCACCCAAAGTTTCTCTGTGATATTAGGACATCCAACTTTGGCCTGCAGACTTAGCATACCTGACAGACTTTGCTGTGAAGCAGAATTTTTAAAGGACTGTCCCATTTTGTCTTGGCAAAGTTCTGGAGTCACTTTCTTTGTTGTCCTCTTGTTCAATTTGGACCTCATGCTGTCATCTGTTAAGGCAAGGACAGTTTCTTGTCCAATAACTAACTTTTGCCACAAAGAAAGTAAACTCCATATGAAGTTTCTTCAATGCCCATCATCTTTTCTGAAATAGATTGTTGCTGCCAGGAGCAGATGTGTCCCATTGTCATAAAAAGCCTAAGTCATTAAATCATTTTAAATGCCATATTCTGCAGGTCTTTGAAGTATTTAAAGATTACTTATCTATATGAACTATATCTCCTTATTTATAGAAAATAAAATGACATAAATATAAGTTTGACTATTATGGTGTATCTCTTAATTATGTATTATATTTTAAATGAACTGAATAAACATAATACTCTAAACAAGAAATATACATCCAGTATAACAAAATTAACTTTAATTTATCTTTCTACTCTCATTTTTATGTCATATCCCCCATTCTTCTTTAGAAAGATATGATCTATGATTAGTAACAACTTATAACTAATTCCCTAAACAAAGACAAATATATCTATTATCAAAGACAAACATATTTATAATCCATTTGAGGGAAAGGTAGGCATAGTTCTCTCATCTACTTCCTATTGATTGGGAGTGCAAGTAATCTTTTTGGCATCCTAAGAAAATTTAGAATAATTGTTGAGTCTTCGCTGTAGTATTCTATGAAACTGGATCGTCTCAGTTAGTAGCCTTGAAGCTGTTCTGGATGTTGGATCATCTAAGCCATTTTTATTGGTGTCTAGTCCCCTTGTTCTAAAAATATATAAATTTTAAAAGATAAAATACAAATCTGTATTAATACAAATATAAACTGTACATTGTACATGAGCCAGTTAAAGATTTTTTTTGTTTTGTTCTAAGAAGGTAAATATATACATCGCACATCTTGTAATTACTTTAGGTTTGTTTATTCATGTCTGTAAAGAGGATTTCAGGGATCTTCTTCGATTAAACCTGATTTTTTTTTAACCCAGGATAAACCAGTAGTCTCTCATTTCCTCTGGAAACAAAAGCATAACCTCTTCTCAAAAGTAACATAATTTTTTACTTAAAATTGAAAGTCAAGGCAATTTCAAAATATATAGAATGGATTAATCCAGCAACATATATAATCAACTGCCTCTTAGCAGCTGTTGCTCCTTCCTCAGTAGTCAAACAATTCAAGTATAACATAATAGCATACAGTATCCAGACTCTGTGTTTAATTTTCATCTTTTTTATATTACTTTACTTTATCTGTAAAGACTTTGTTATTTTTAAACTATATATATCTTATGACTGTCTATACTTTCTCTTTATTCTCCCAAGCCTATGTATATTTTTAAATACCCAAAAAACATTTATAGTTTTTTATTTCATTTGAATATGTCTTTACTGTGTAGCTATATCCTTTTCTGATCACATGAGCACTTAAACTACAAAGCAGCAGACATGGCTAAGACTAAAGTGATGGCTTTGGCAGCTGGTTCTACCCAGCTCATTGGTCTGTGAGAGCTTAGCTTCATGATGGGGAACTGGCAGGATTTATGTTTACTGCCCAACTCTTGGGAGTTTCTGGGTCCATGCTACCACTAAGTAGCATGCCACTCACTGCTCTTTAAAAGTGTTTGTTTGGTAGCAGGACCTCCCCCCTCAAAAAATATGTCCTTGTCACCAGCATAAACCAAAGAGCTTTGTCTAAAGGAGCCACACCTCTCCGCTCACTAACATCAAACAGAACCAACCTAAGATAATGTTACTACCAAGAAGCCATGCTTGACTTTCTTTTTGTACATTTAGAATTGTTTTATAAACTTTCTCAGGATTTATGTAGAAATACTAGTCAAACGTTTAGGTGTCACATGTAAGTGGAAGTTTCTATCAAGCCTGAAACTCCCAAATACCTGGAAGCTACTACCAAAATAATTGAGTAAAGGCTTAATATTACTTATAAATGCTCAGCTGCTAGTTCAAGCTTGTTGCTAACTAGATCTTACATTTAAATTAACCTGTAATTTTTATCTATGTTTAGTCATGTGACTTGGGCACCTTTTCTGAGCAAGACATCCTCATTTTGTTTCCTCTGCATCTGGCTGATGACTCCCAACTCCACCCTTCTCCTCAGAATTCTCCTAATATGGTGGTCACATCTATAGTTTTTGCCTGGCTACTAAGCAATTAGCATTTTATTAAACAATTAAAGTGACTAATCTTTATACTATTCAAAGGTATTATTTCACAGAACTTTACTCTTCTCTTAAAGACTTCACTTTTATTATTTTAAAACTATATTTTTTTCCTGTGAATGTCTATACCCATTTTCTTTACCACATTTTAAAGCATTTTATACATCTTTAAAGGTTTTCTGGAGCCTGAACTTGGCTTTACTAAGTGCCTGCAGCATTCTCTAATGGCATGAGTCAAAGCTTAAAATGCTAGGTGACGGGTAACCCCTCCACTGCTTAGTTCTGACAACTGACTCCACAACCCTTGATGCCCCTGACTATGAGTGGGGGCTGAATTTACTGCCAATCCCTGTGAAGTAGCTGAGCCCACTTTCCAGGGTCCCTGCCAATGGCAGCCAACTATTGTAAGTGCTCACAGAGAGGCCCACACAACAACTTTAGTAATGCTCGCTGGTGTGACTTCTATGACCATGTTGTCATGCTTCGCATTGGGCACCAAACATAAACAGATTTTTCTTTGGGCCACCAACTCACAAAAAAATAATATGGAGATGTATTAGTAATTATGAAGGCTTGGCCTTAAAATTAATTAAGTTATATTTTCCTAATTAATATATGAGTACAATCATGCCCTCTGTTCTATTTCTGTCCATTTATTGATCCCACTCTACATCTCAGAAAACTGATTCTGAAAACTACATTTCCCGTCATTCTTTGTTTGATGGCTAAGGGGTTTTGGTGGAAAGGTGAAGAGTAAGAAAAATTAACAATAAAAAAAATTCCTCTTTGCTTCTGGCCAACTTATGTTGAGGCAGCATCTGTAATAAAAGCTGTCTCTTCCATGCATTCACTTTCTGACACAAACACAATGTCTAAGAATTTCTACAAAAATAGGGCAGCTCTCCTCTCTCTTCCACCTTAGTGCAATGCCCAGCTAGTCAAATTCACTTCTTATATCTTTTCAGACTTTTGGGTTGTAGCATCTTTTTGCTGTGAAATCTCTAGGCTGTCTCTCAGTTCCTGATTGGCCTCTGGCTTTCCCAACACTTTTTTCTCAACATTTACATAGTGAATTTTGCATATTAACTTTTTAAAGTGAATTAGTATGGTGTCACTTTGCCTCACTATGCTATGACTGAGGCAATATCTGGGTCTTGTGTCTTCCTTCTTCTCAGAGATTTCCAAAGGTACTTGAAAGGAAAAACACTTATGAATTTATCCTTGTAAACAGAGACTATTCATGCAAACTTTGTGTTCATGTATTCAGCTAAGAACACACATAATATTTCTACAGGAACTTTTATTAACAAATCTAAGACCCTCCTCACATTGAAGTGCACATGCTTTTATCATTTTTAATTTGACTGTAATATATTTGCACCTATGCCATCATGCATTCACATATCTCACACAAAACCAAATTACCATCACTATTCAAACAATAACAATAGCTTGCTATTTCTTCCTGAATCCTAACAACTGATAATAGAAAATAATAAATTCACTCATAGAAACAGAAACTCAAAACTGAAGAATCCACGGATGGGAAGGGAAAGAGGATTAAAAAAAAAAACACAGATCCGAAGACTGAACATGTATAGTAGTTGATAATGAGATCCTCTCCTTCACATCCTGCCTTGGCTTCATTTGGAAGGTACACTCACCTAGGCACAGTGCCTGTACGTATGCTTTCAGCAGCTGAAAGCTCTCCAGTCTACCACTTCATTTCACACAATGTCTCTAATTCTTAAATATTGATGAGAGCACTTGGCTCCTTGGTGCCAGGCCAATTCTTAGACATTGTTTTATGTCAAGCTTTGGTTATTGTTATGCACTATGTGGGGGGAGTTATCAGGCTAAACTTATCTATACAGAACTTATTTTATTGTAATTCACCTAAAATACCAAACCCATGTATAGTTTCTAATCTATTTTAAATGTATTTATATATAAAAATTTATATTTTAAATGTACTTGAACTACATACATCATATATTAAGGGTGATGATTAATGTGTGCCTCCACTGTTTCTAAATAAAATTGGGTGTTATCCAATTTGAATGTAAAATATTTGGCATTTAGATTTTGGAGGCAGGACATTGTCACTCTTCTTGATCAGCTATATACTCTACATTTGATCAGGGTTGCTGGGAGAGGTGTAGTGCATGACAAAGAAAAGTATGATTAATATTTATGATTGGCATTTGGTTTTTACAAGAAGTACTATATTACCACATTAAAAATATTTTAAAGTTAAAAACATTAAATATCATTTTCTCCCCCTCCTAAGTTTCCTGTAGTTCCTTGTCTATATCTGGGATCAATAAAAATTTCCCCCTTCTACATTAACATACCCATGAATATTGCCATTGTTCCAGGGTAAAAAGATATTTATATTTGTATCCATGGTTTATATAGCCATTACTAGGAGACTTTTTCACAACCACCTTCCTGGTATTCTGGCTATATTTCTATTGTTTACTGTCCAGAACTTGATGGTATGATCCTATTATTGAAGGTACTACATACTTGAATCAAAAAAACATGGATAAGTCAAGCTTGCATTGATCTGAAAAATTCATCTCTATGGGTTATCTTTAATGGGGCTGAAAGATGCTATTACATCCCACTAGAGAATTATGATAGCATGTACAAAACTTGTGCAAGCTTGAGCCAGACCAAATCTTAGCATGAAGCAAGAAGGTGGGCAAACAGTCCTCTTCTTAGACAAGGTGCAATGGTAATTCCTAACTGCTAGGAGAGGAAGAAGCTGGCTTGACGTTTTGTTATAGCAACAAGAAAAGTAGGTATCAGATTATCTGTTGCTACTTACTCGGTGCTTCCATTTACATGATCTTCAGCCCAGGGATGAAAGAACTAAAGTATAATAAGAAATACTTTATCAACTTTAGAATAGAAAGGAAACACTCTTGACTCCTACCACCTGCCACAATGACTCCTTGTGGAACACTTACATTAATCAGGGCAAGGAAATCCAACTGTAGACAGGACAAAAAAATGCTCAGTTAGTTCAAAAATATATGGCTCCAGAGGTATGAGCTGTCTGACTCAGCCTGTCAAGCCCAAGCAGTTTGCTGGTCGGTCCACACCTTTCATTTATCACAGGCTGTTCCCTCTTCCATTCTTGTTTAGCCAGCACATAACTGATTCCCCACTTCCTCTAGCCTCTCACTCATTTTTATTGTTGCCCCTCTGAGCTCCTTCCAACTTGTCAATGTATTTCTTTTATAAAAATGCCCCCAAACTGTTATAAAAATAATCTTGATAATTTTTGATGGAAATAGCATTAATACTAAATAGTCCCCAAGTTTCAAGATGTTTAAATCTGCATGTGACCTTCAAAAGTTTCAGCTCTCAGTTTGTCTGCTTTACACATCCTTGCTGACTTTGGCTACTTCTAGTGCTTTATCTAGGCCTTTCTGAAGTGATTTCTTAGGTTAGCAGTATTTTTTTTTTCCATTCTGTCTTTGAGTAATTCCATTAGGAGGGGTGTAATGAATAAAGTAACAGATTATCTCTGGTACATAAGGCTGGCCTACACGACATTGACACAAAAGCATTAAGAGATATGTAGGCTGCTTCCATATGGAGAAGACTTCGTGATTTTATTTGGTAAGCAAAAAAAGATACTTTTAGGTTTAGATACTGTGTCCCTAAGGGACATTACACTACTGACTACCTTTTATAGTATCAAGCAGCATAGGCCATGCAAATAAAAGCCAGCTGCCAAAAGGACCCCAGACATTACACGGTCAGATTATAGAGGGCACTTCAGTGTTATCAAAGCAGCCTAGATACCAAGATTATTATATGAGTCAGTAACAGCAACTTTAGTTTTAAGGGAGATACCATGACTCAGTGATAGCAAGAATCAGAGCTGACAGTATTCAATGTAGCAGCCTTCAGGAAGCATGGAATTGACGATCTACAGCCGGACATCCTGAATGCACACAATCTCACTTGATCTTAGAAGCTAAGGACCAGGCCTTGATAGACCTAGTATGAGAGAATTCTCTCCTTTCTGATTAAAGACATAGTTTTGATGACGGAAGCACTGTTAACAATGCTGCTGGAGTTGGATCTATAGAACAAGGTCTCCTGATCCATTGACAACTTGGGATGAGTAATTCTTTATTGTGGTACTTGCCGCATGCACTGAAGAATGTCTATCAGTGCTCAGGCCTCTGCACCCACATGTCTATAGTACTGCTCATGCAACCTTAGCCAAGTTACCTACATTCTTTGAGGCTCAGTTTTCTGATAACATAATACTTAACTCACAGATTATTGTGAGATATAAAAAATAACGTATAAAAATTGCTTATCATAATGTTTACCATATAGTATGCACAGAATATATTTATCTGCTTTTGATTTTGTTTCTACATAGTTTACATTATAGAACTGAGATAAAAAAAATTCTCCATGTATTTCTTGGCCAGTTTCCCAAGTAAAGAGTCCCCTCTCAAATTTTATTTAAGGTAAAACATGAATCCAGTGATATTTTGTAATTATCCTGTCAATATTTATTTCTTAAAAAAAGAAAGATCAGGAAGGAAGAATGAGTGTAGTACGAGGTTTCTGGCCTGGACTTTCAGGCCTAACCTCAAGGTTTAGGACCCACAGACCCGCAGTCCCGCAGTCCCACAGTCCCACAGACCCACAGTCCCACAGAGACACACAGATGCTTTCATTAGTTTTAGGCTGATCGGCCTAAGGCTCAGGCATATCACTTGTTAGCTCTCTACCCTTCACCTAACCCATGATTCTTCCTATTCAGCCATGGAGCTCGGTACCTTTTCTCACAGCAGCATGGTTGTCCTCTGCTTCCTCCTGCTTCTCTCTGGCCTTCTGCCCTGCGCTTCCTGTTCTCAAGAGTTTTCTTAGTCTGGTAGCCCCGCCCACACTTCCTGCCTGCCTTTGCCCAATCAGTGCTTTTTATTAAACCAGTGGGTGGGACAATTTTTTACAATGAAACAACACAATCCCCCTATAAATGAGCCAAAGAGGTTGATATTGTAATGAGGACTGTTCCATTTTAGTGTATAATATTCTACTCAAGACTAGAAAGAAGGGACGGGAGTCTAACTAAATAAGGAATGAAAGTTTTTTCTAAGATGATGATGATGTGTGTGTGTGTGTGTGTGTGTGTGCGTGTGCGTGCACACATGCATGCGTATTTATAAATACAGCTGTGGAAAGTACAAATCAACATTGGCTGTATATCTATCTCTCTCCTTAAAATTTTTTAATTGAAATAGAATCAATATTTTCCCACTGTCTTTCCTCCCTCTATCTCTTCCTAGTTACTCTCCCCACCCTCAAGCAGATAGTCTCCTTTTCTTTTATTATATTTGTTGCCTACTCATGCCACACATCTGCACACGTGCGCACACACACACACACACACACACACACACACACACGTCACAGACACTTTGTTGTGTATATATGGTTTCACTCTTCCTCCTTTTTTTTTTCTTTTTAAGGCAGAATCTGATGTGGAAATGCCTTTCTGTATGCTGTGAATAGCAATCTTTAAATCAAGGAGCTGTTTTGGGCCATGACAGGCACCATAGAAGTAGGAGGAGAAATCAGAGTATAGGTAGGAGAAGCAGGGCGGAGTCAGAGAGACTGAGCCAGCTGCCCAACGAGCAACATGTGAGAAGCACAGGTGAGCCCTGGGCCATGTGGCCGACAGATTAATAGAAATGGGTTGATTTAAGATGTAAGAGCTAGCTAGCAATGTGCCTGAGCCATGGGCCAAGCAGCATGAGTTAATATAAGGGTCTGAGTCATTTCTGGCCACCTGGGACCAAGAAACCTCACTGCTACAAGAATCTCTCAGTGAACTGAAAACTCACTGATTCAGCTAGGTTGGTTGACTAATGATACTCAGAATCCTTCTGACTCTGGATCCCAGCCCTTGGATTGCAAGCACAAAATGCCATGCCTGGATTTTTACGTGAGTGTTGGAGATTTAAAAATCAGGTCCTTGTTTGTACAGCAGGTGCTAACCCAATGAGCCCCTATAAATGATTCTTTACAGATCATTCACCCTAGTTACAATCTTGAAAGAATTTTGTACCTCTTTTGCATTAGATAACAAATATCAGAATGTTATAGTTTAAAGGATGTATCTACAGTTTTAGTTGTTTTAAAGAACTGTTCTGAGGCTTGAGATATTATGGTTTAGCAGTTAAGACCACAGAGGATCCTTAAAAAGGACCAGGGTTTTAGTCTCATCCCCCTATGGTACCTCATAACCAGTTAGAATTCCCAGTTTTAGGAAACCTAAAGCCCTTTCCTAATGGTGCACACACATATATGCAGGCGAAACATTTATACATATAAAATAAAAATAAACAAATCTCTTAAAAGTCTGTTCCTGAAGCTTCTGTTGGGCTAAAGCAATGACGAGCTGTTGCACTTAAAGAGTGGATCTCTGAGTGTTGGTTCTTTTTAGTTTTATTTCATCTTTGTCATCTCCTACTTCACACACAAAACCTGGAATCTCCAAGGTTGTAAGCTATTTCTTCTCTCTTCAGGTTTATCAACACACAAAAGAGAAATGCCCAACTAGAGCAAATAGTTTCATAGACTGCCTTGGATAAAATATTAATTTTCCATAGCTGATAAATGAATGATGACAGTGGTTTATAATGTGATTGGAGCCTTACTTAGATAAAGGAAGAATGTAAGTGTGTGGTCATGATAAATAGCAGCCTATCAACTTAGAAGGAGCCATCCAGGAACAATTCAGGATGAACTCACAGCACAGGGCCTGGCAAAGACTGAATGCTTGTGTCACTTTTGGCTTTTGTTAAAATCCCAACACTCAAGATGACCACATCACTACCGTCATTGGGAGGTAATAAAGTTTCGGCTTGTGCCACTATTGTGTTAGTGCCCCCAAATTAGGTTCCACAGGGCTTCTTCACCACTGCCATTATATGAGGCTATGGTGAAAGAAAGTTATTAAGAAAATAGGTCCTTGGCTACTGAGTCTCTTGGCACCTCAACCTTTGGTTTCTGAGCTTTTGCAACTGTGAGAAATAAATTTCTGGGGTTTTGGTTGGGTTTGGGTGGGGTGTTCTTTTTATGGGGGGGTAGTGATGAGAGTGCTGGTGCTGATGCTCGTGGGACTGGGAATTGAAGCTAACACCTTGTATCTTCAAGACAAGTTATATGTCTACCTCATTTTTTTTTTCATTTTTTAGAGGTAGCTTGTGGTATTTTGTTTTAACATCACTAATAGAGCAAGAAAAGATCATAACTAGAAATATTAGTAATGTCATTATTCTAAATACTTATCCATGTACCTGCAGAGAAGTATAGTTCTCACTCTTCATCAAAGAACTTATTTTGAAGAATTCAGAGAGTGTTACAGAAATCCACATTTAGTCATAATGCTAGGATCAATTGAAAACGGGGTTACCATTTCCAGTTCATACATTAAGGATTAGGGACATAGACCTAAAGATCGTGGACTGTTATGGAAGAGAGGACAGAGAATTTTAAGAGCAAAGGCCTCAGACATTAATTGTAAGAAGGAGGACATGAAGTGGAGGTGGGTATAGATGATGGAATAGATCTGGGAAGAGGTGGGGACTGGATGTGATCAAAATATGTTGTGTGAAGTTCTCAAAAAGTAATAAAAATTATATTATTTTAAACTTTTAAGAAGCATTGACTATCTATGTATTCAGAACATAGGAACAGATAAAGATACGGAGCAAATGAGTTTATGAAAAATAGCAATATTAAGAAATAAAGAATGTCAAAATGGGAAGATGTCTAATATATTTGGAAATAAGTTCATTTTCAAGTCCCTATATTTAATCCAATTTTATTAATAATTCAGAAAGCTGGGAAGAAGCCTTTGGATGAGGAAAGTACTTAAAGAGATTTAAATATGATCATGATGAAGGCAAAAAAAAAAAAAAGGTAGATGTGAGTTTGCCAAGAGAACCTGGAAATATTGCTAATATCATCTAGGCTGCAGATTCTGCCAGTTGTGATCATGAAGATAAGTTATTTAAAGTTGCTTTTCCATTGTTCTAGGATATCATTTTCTTTGCATGGAGATTTGGGCAAAAAAAAAATTGAAGTCTATTATGGCAGCGACTATAATAACCACTCTTCATTGTTAGTTTGATCAGATTGAGAATCACTTAGGAGACATGTCTCTGTGAGTGTCTGTGTGGTGTTTTTAGAGGCTGAGTAATTAAGAGGAAGAAGTAATCTAGCTTAGTGTTAGCATTTCTCTCTCTGTTGCCCTGACTGGGGATGCAATGTAACCAGTCATACCATGCTTATGTGACTATGCCCTCCCTCTTCTTAAGATGAGAGTCAAGTTAATTGCCCAGAATTGCTTTTTGTTGGGTATTTAGCTAGAGAAAAGATGATAAAGGCAATCAATACAGTGCCCAAGCAAAGAACTTTATATATAACATTATAATAACAAATACAAACAAAACAGTATCCCTTTCAAACTTAAATAGTTGTGGTGGATGACTAGAAGGAAACAGTACCTTCTAGATGCAGCAGGGCAGCTGCACATGAGAACTCACAGAAATCGTGACAGCATGCACACAACCTGTGTGAGCCCAAAACTCAGCATAGAGAGGGGAGTTGTCATAAAGTTCCACACCTGACAATTTCTATTATTGATTGTTAGGTACTGAGAGAAGGAGGATCAGTTTTCTTTAAAGTATAGTCCTCAATAAGTTTGTCATGCTCCAGTGATCAGCTCAAATTGAACTTGATGGTTTGTTTTGTTCTGCTTTTCTTTCTTTTTTAAGAGGGCATAAAGTTAAATCAGTGGACAATGGGAGTAGATTTAAAAGAGGATGGGATAGAGATGAATATGTTGAAATGTATATATCTCAAAGAATATACTATAATATTGTATTAGAGATTTCTAAAGTAACAGGACTTATAGAATGAATTTATATATAAGAAGGGGAAAGATTTATTAGCATAATTTACAGATTGTGGTCCAACTAATCTAGCAATGGCTAGCTATGAATGGGCAGTTTAATAATCAAGTAGATGCTTGGTTCATGAGTTGATTGTCCCAGCTGATCTTCAGTGCATCCTGGAATCTTGGAGTAGACCCTAATGTCAGAGAAGGACTGAACTTGCTAGTGAGGGTAAGAGCAAGGTTTCTTTCTTCCACATCTTTTAGATAGGCTGCCAAGAGAAGATGTGGTTGAGATTAAATGTGCATTTTCCCCCCACAAAAGATCTGGATTAAAGGTGTGCCATCTCTCCCTAAAGATCCAGATTAGAAGTGGATCTTCCCACTTCAAATGATTTAATTAAGCAAAAATTCCCTCACAGGTATGCTTAAGCCATTTTTGGGTTTTAGTTAAGTCCAGATATAGACAACAAAATCGCCATCACAAATAGTAACATATTAATGTTACATGCTATCTCTAAGTTTAAATACACATGAATTTACCGGGTCAGGCTAAAGGATCATGTTAGACACTTCAGTGCCAAAGATCAAGAGTAAGGGAAGCATGACGAATGAGTTTTTGGCCATTCATTTGAGTTAACAAAATAGGTATCTTTATAAAATGGTTTAAATTTATGTAGCAAGCAAGCCTAATATTCTTCAGGGACATGAGAAATGGAACAGTCAGTAACTATAGGGAAATGTTAGGGGAAACAACTTACAGAAAGTCTCTTAAATAAAACATTGACAGATAAAAAGCATTTGTAAGGGAGATTGAAACTTAAACAGAACTTGGTAAAACATGGGTGAAGAGTAGACAGGCCACACACACAAAGAGATCAGGATGAAGGACAGATGAAGGTCACCTCAGACAAGGGAACAAGATGGCAGTTAGACTTGGACAAATGATAGAAAGAATGTTCTAATAGGAAATGCAAAAACAGCCTTTAAAGTAAGACCACCATAATTTTTATAGCCAAAAAGGATTTAAACTTGGAAAATCATTCATTTACTGTAATTTTATACTTTTATAAATTTCCATTCTATGACTTCAGCAATAGCACATGATAAAGCAGCTTAATACAGAGACCCAGTAGAGAGCAGAGGAAGATCACATATTTGGAACAAGGATCAGTAGATACTGACCCTTAAAATAATTAGACTTTCAGAGCCAATATTCAGTTTCTTCTAAAAATAGAGATTATTCGGAATACTCAGCCCTAAATGGTATGTCTCCATCAAATCCCTCCCATCAGGGATCAGAAACTCCATAGAAGAGGAATCAGGAAGAGTGTGCCAGCGAGAGGGGATGGAGTACACCAAGGAAATCAGACCCTCTAAATCAACAGGATCTATGGACGTAGGAGCTGAGAGCCTGAGGCAGCATGCACACGGCTTGTACAAGTCTGCACTTAAAGCTTTAAGCAGACACATGCCCTTATCCTTAATCCAAAAGCTACCTCCAATTGAAAAACACCTGCAAATAAAAGTGTAGTTTTCTCCAAGGGCGCCTCACAGGCTGAAGAGTGAGGGCTGCACGCCCAGCAGTTAGGTGGCCAACAGAAGACTGACTAATCGGAGGTCCTTTGTTTTGCCGTGTCATGTCACAGCTCTTTTCTTTTCCTCTCTCTCTTTTTAAAGACTTTGCCTTTTGTCATTTTAACTCAGCAGGTCTTTTGCACGTTGTGCTGTATGTTATGGCTTCTGGTTTTGCGCTTTTATGGAATTCCTCAGTGTATGAATGAGTGGGTCTCTGCTTCTGTATGTTTCTTGTGCTTTTCTTCCTTGGGCTCTTTCTTCTGCTTGTTCTATTCTATTCAAATGTATGTTTTTGTTTTATATTATTATGTTTTATAACTCTTGAGACTAGTTATTGAGATGTAGATCGTGTAGTAATGAAGTTTATAAGGCTTTTGATACAGCATTATTGATATAATAAAGGTTCAATGGCTAGTATTTATTTTACTGTATTAATACTATTTCCAACCCCCTGCTATTGGCATTAACTAGGAAAATTTTAACATCATACAAATTACTGTGAATTTCTCTCACCCTCCAAATGCTTGGGTATTTCTTCAAGAAGAAAATAATCGTTGACATTCATTAACTGTGTTGGTTTGAGAAACATTGAATTTGATGCCATGGTATCTAGAAAATAATTTTTTCCCTTTGAGAAAAAGTTGTATTACTTTTTAAATTATTAATAGTATAATATAATGACATTACTTCCCCATGTCATTTCCCTCATCCAAACCCTCCAATATTACTCTCCTTGATTCCTTTCATATTTGTGGTCTCTTTTTATTAATTGTTGTTACATGCATATATGCATCATTTATATGAATATATAAAGACAACCTGCTCAATCTTTATAATGTTACACTTGTGCATGTTTTCAGGGATGACTATTTGGCACTAGATAACCAATTGTGAGTCCTTACTAGGGGGAAGACTATCTCCCCTTCTTTCAGCATTGCTTAGTTGCCTGTAGTTCTTGGTACAGGGCTGAGGCCTTGCGGACTTTCTCCTATCCACTTTGGTATATCTATTGTTGTCCCTATTTAGTTCATGTTTAGGTAGCCATGTTGGTAAGGCTTTATGGATAGAGCTTTGGCATTACTAGGGGACAGCATCCCAACCCTATGACTCTTATAATCTTTTTATCCTCTCCTCTACAATGTTCCCTGAGCCTTAGGAGCAAGAATGTTTTATAAATGTATCTGTTGGGACTTGGGATCCACAATTCTGTGTTTTGACTAGATGTGGTTTTCTGTAGTGGTTTCCATTTGTTACAAAGAGAAGTTTCTTTAATTTGAGATGAGGATTATTCTTATCTGTTTTAGTAAGACAGGCTCATGGGGTCGAGGAAATTGGCTCATAAGGAAGTACTTTATGTGCATGCCTCGGCAGCTGGCTTGAGCCAATTTCCTCGACCCTATGGGTCTGTCTTACTACAATCTGTGGATACAAGGACAAATATTTAGAATGTAGCTAAGACATTATGCTGATTTGGTAAAGTGGTGGTTGTGAGCTTTCTTCCATGATCCATGGCCTCATTAGTCCTACACTGTTGTCTGGGATTTTTGTACCAAGCATGATTTTCCTGTGTTGAGTTTTAAGTCCAATTAGAGAGCTGTTGGTTACTATCAAGGTCTCTGTGCCACACTGTATCCTTGGAGTTATTATGACACTCCGGTCCTTGTGAAAACTCTCAAAATTTTAATGTCTGACTTTAATAAGTAGTTTAACAGGCTGGAGCTTAACAAGAGGTTTCTGACCCAGTCTTTCCAGCCTAGCCCAGAGGTTAAGACCCTATCTTAACCCCCAAATAATCACACAAAGGCTTATATTAATTATATTCTACTTGGCCTATGGCTCAGGCATTTGCTAGCTAGCTGCTGCATTTTAATTCAACCCATTTCCCATGTTGCCTGTGGCTCACCTGTGTTATTTTACATGTTGATTCTTGGGCAGCTAGATGGTGTCTCTCTCTGACTCTGCCCTCCTTCCCCTATCTATGCTCTGATTCTCTGCCTACTGCTAAGATGACTGCCATAGCCTAAGACAATTCTTTTACTAACTGTGTACAGGAAGACATTCCACATCGTGGAGCAGTTTATTTAGTCTATTTTGTCTTCTGTAATAGTTTTGTCTTTGCTACCAGCCTCGCTGTGGGAAGCAGGGGCAGCTGTTTTCGCTTGTTCTATCTCAGCTGTTCAAAATTTCTCTTAATTCTATTTTTATCACTCATTACTCCAGGCCTTATTCTCATTACTGCACATGTGAGTACTTCAGGACACACCTCACTTTTTCTTCCTTATCCCTTCCTTTTCCTCTGATCTATCTCATGATGTTCCTGTGTAGAAAAACCCATACCACCTTTCCATCTCCAATACATCTTCTAAATTTCCATGTCTTCTAAAAATTAGTTGACCTCTTCCATGTATTTCTCAGACACTGTCTGAAGCTATAATTAAATAGCTGAGAGTGGATAAAGTGCAAAGCAAAGACGCTGTTTATCTCAGTTTTTGAAGTGTCTACTTCCTTTCCATCACTATAATGAAGTATATCATAGAACGTGTTCCCCATGAAGTGAAGGAAGTTCACTTAGCTCACAGTTGTAGAGTTTAGCAAAAATTCAAAAAGTACTGACCCTTGATTGACTGCCTCAGAGCACAAGTCAGAAACAACGACAACAGTACTTATCAGCAGCTGGCAAATGACTATTTCAGAAGCACAAAAAGTGAGTGAAATAAGAAAATTCAGGATTTTATGACAGTTTTTCGAGAGAACTAGCAAAAAGTTCCATAAGTATTGCTTTCTAAGACCCAGTAACCTAAGGATGTCCCACCCAGACATTCCTCTTAAAGCTTCTATCATCTGCCAATAGCTCCACTCCACAGAAACCAAGCTTTAACCCATGAGCTTGTGAGAAACTCTACCACCCAAATAGAAAGGTCCAAGAGAATGGCATTTGCTCAGCTCTCATGAAAATGTTTTGGCCACATCAGAGCATAACAGATGACATCCAGGTAAGGAGCCCACATGAGACAGGAAACAAGAGTGTAGGCAGGGACAAAGCTCATTTTTCCTTTAACAACAGTTCCCATAGTAAATAACTTCTGAAAGCTCTGTCACTCTAAGTTTTTAACTAATAATCTTTTTTTTAAGACAGTATTCTATGACCTAATTACTTTCCATAAGACATACCTTTAGAAGTCTATCACTGAATACCAGCATATCTGAGACCATACTTCTAGTCTGTGGGCCTCATGGGTTACAAATCATATACACACAATAGTCACCTACAAGCTCAGCATGTACAATCCAACCTATCCAACTCTGACAATCACATATTCCACGGAGGTCTCTATGTCAAAGGTAATTTTTATTAAATCTTTTTTCCCAACAGTAGTTATTCCTTCTCAACTAAAGTTATCTTACTAAGTTTAGCTAAGTCTCACAGCCAGTTTGGTGGTCTACAGTAGAAATCCAAAAATGCCCAGGCCTTGGTTTATATTCTAGATTCATTTCATGCTTCAATCATAACTTGAGGAAATGACTTTAATTCTCAAAACTTCAGTAACTAATACCTTTAAAATGATTAAAATAATGATCCCTCCTCCTGTGAGCAGGATTTGAGAGTTAAATGAACATTCAACATTAGCATCTTTCCTGGTAACTACGTGGTTATCATTAGTATTTTTCCCTTGGTGATCTCAATCTTCTCTCTAAATTTGTATTTGATTAAGGCTGGCTATTTAGTGTTTTTACTAAATAAAATATGGCATTTACGAAAAAGTTACAGGCTTATGGTCTGAAGCAATTAACATTAATATTTAGCAAAATTATAAATAATATCACCCTTAATCAAATTCTATAGCTCTTTAAATTTTATACCATGTAAATGCTTTTTATCATCATTAAATAATTTTCTTTTAAAAGAACACTGAAATCTAGTGAAGTCACTGCTGTTTGTATATAGATGCTTATGAGAGATTTATTTTTAATAGCAGAAAAGTTTAAAAAGACAAACCCCAAATAATAATTGATGTCTATCAATTAATTGATGAATAATACGTCAAGTGTTAATAGACCAAGCCCACTAAACTGTTCACTTACAACTAGTAAATGTATAACAATAGTGTTCTTTGATACCATTGATTTTTCTGAAAATAAAATTTTCTAAGCAATGAAAACCACTTTAGGATTGCAATTGAAAATTTGCTGGAAAAAAATTCATAAGTGGTCATTAAGAGTTATTTAGATTAAAAACCTAAAATGAGCTTTTAAAAATACATACTTCATATTAAAATCACTTCTAAGCTTTATGACTTATTTTCAGAACAATGGACCAATAGCAGCAATATTGGAATATTTCATGTGTGTCAGAATCTGGACCAGCTACATTAGGCTAAGCATGCCAAGAGGACACTTAGATTCAGATACAAGGAGGCGTTAAGGCCCTGTCACAGATAAACCAATTAGAGAACTTAACAGGTCACAGAGCTGGCAAATGGCTAGAAAATAGGAAGCCTAGCCAATCCGAGTTTAAAGCCCAAGTTCTTTCCAAGTATCTATACAACCCTGATCTCTGCTCCTCTGTATCCCCTCCTTTTATAATTTGAATAACTCTTTGCCAGGTGTCAGTTTGGAGACTTCTATTCCTCAGTCTAATCCTAACCAACTTCGCAACTAGTCCTTAGACCTGTTGATATCATCTGTGCTCATCACAGGGTGTTTTTTGTTTTTTGTTTTTTGTTTTTTGTTTTTTGTTTTTTTTCTCACTTGTCTGGATGTTCCACAGATGCTAAGTGTCTTACAGTCACTGTAACGTCAATGAATAACACTGCATTTAGTATTTTTCAGGTATTCAGGGGCTTTTTTTGTTAATTATATTAGTAATCCAATAAATGAATAAAACAACAGTAGTAACTGATTTATTCTAGTAAGGAACATCAGTAGTCAGTACTTAAGATTATGCTATTCAACTATCATTCACCATATATATTTAATGATATATTTAATGGGTGGGTTATGTCTAAATCTCCAGCTATGGATATGGAGACAAAGATGAATTGAACCCAGTTTATTTTCTGGATGAACAACCAGCACCGCTGACCCTCCTCTCTCGGAACCACCCAAGCTCCTGGGGATTACAAGCATGTAAATGACAACACCTGCCTTTTTGTGTGGGTTATAGGGCTTTAAACTCATGTTCTCATGTTTGCAAACAAAGCACTCTAGCCCACTAAGCACTATCTCCATCTCTAATTTATACCTTAATCTACAAAATAATTATCTCCGTTATAAAAATTTTCGTGTGTGTGTGTGTGTGTGTGTGTGTGTGTTTATACATTACTCATATTTACTCTTCTTCTCTCCCTCCTTTCTCGCCTTCTTTGTTATTTTTGTTTCAAATACTCTTCTTTATCCCTTTCTCTCTCTCTTTCTCTCTCTCATAGATACATATATACATATATGGGATAAACACTATATATATATGTATATATATATATATATATATATATATATATATATCATGTAGGCGGTATATATGAGATACATAGAACATATATATCTATGTATCACATATATATGTGAAAATGACACACTTTATCTCTCTTCGCTTTCTTTTCTATTCTGTTTTTATTTTATTGGAACTATTTAACCCTCTTAGGCAAGCATACATCTGATTGATACGGTACAGTACCTTAAGATTTATGTTACAGTAACAATAACAACAAGTTGTTAAGGGTCTGTAGTAAAGATAATGAATGTGAATATGTGAAGGGTGTTTTATATATTTTATAATCATAGGCTGTTTAATTTTGATACGTTCCTGGAATGTCTCACAGGTTTTATTTTGGACCTTGTTAAAGTCTTCACAAAAAATCATCTACTGCCTAATAGTTTCTTAGAATGTGATCAAAAGTGTCCTTACTCAAATTTAAAATATTTAAAAAATATTTTCTTTATTTTTATATATGTCTGGGGTATCACCAAAATTCCAAAGGCAGACAATCTTTGATACTAAAATATGATCACTCATTTTATCCGTGTCACTATGATTTTTCTCACTTGAGATAAATGTAGTCTGTCATATTGATTATCTATTCTTGTTTATGGGAGAGAATTTTGCTCATATTGATCTGTTTAGATATGTTTGTTTATATAGATGTCATGTGATTCTTCAGAAAGGTTGTGGTTCAAAACAAGATGCAACCCTACTAAATTATGCACTACTGTGTTATGCACAGCCAATAGGAAGGGACCTGGAGCTCAAAGTCAGCCCCTGAAGGACTTTCTCCTATCTTAAGCTATGGGTATTGAGAGGCTGATAGAAAGAGTGAAGATCTCCAACTGAGTACCTCTCCTTAAAAACATGCCTGTATCTTTAACTTATTTTCATGAGGTTAGGATTTATATATCATAAAATTGACTAATTTTAAGATTACAATTCAACAATTTCTTCAGGTTTGTGTTATCACCAATATAATCCATTTTGGGGATACTTTTGTCATCAATAAGACTCTACATGCCTATGTATCGTTAATTCTCATTTCCATTCACTACCTTGGGCAACACCTGTCTACCTCATGACCCCAGAGATTTATCTTTCATATGTTTCTGTACAAATGGGAATACATATTATTAACATATTATTTAAGTATAGTTTCTTTTTTATCTTTTGGTGATTTACATATGCATAGAACATTTGTAGCTCATACCCATCCTTCACTCTCCTTTTCACCTCTTTCAAGCCCCAGAGCTCTCTCAGTGTAACAGGTTTGATAATCATTTATGCTAGTCATATTACTGACAAACCCTGCTCACCAAGTAGCCTAACATATTTTGTCTTTCTATTCACCATTTTCTATATATGAGGGTTGTCTTCTGGATACTATGAACATTGTGATTAATTTATTTTCAAGGTGCATATTTTCATTTCTTTTGAATTGAAAACTTACAATAGAATCATTGGGTCATATTTTAAGTTTAGTTTTAAGATTTTAAGAAACTGACAAACTGTTTTCAAAGTGGCTTCAGTATTTACTTTGTATTCTGATTAGTATCTAAGAGAGCCAGTTTGTCACATATTTGTCAACATACTTTTCTGTATTTCCTTGGGTTACAGCTAAAACATGACCCAACTATTCTATTGCAAGTTTTCAATTCAAAAGAAATGAAAACATTTCTCAAGTTTTTTTCTGAGTATCTTTTATTATTGTGTTGTAAAACTTGCTTATATTTTCTTTATAGATAAATTATTTGCAAATATTTTATCCCAATCTGTAAGCTATCTTACATGCATGTGGGTAGGGACCAGAGAATAACTGAGTTTCACTGCTCAGAAGCCATCTAAGTTGTTTATTTGAGACACGGTCTTTCATTGACTTGGAGGTCATTCATTAGACAAAATTGGCAAACCAATGAGAAGCAAGTATTTTCCTGTTACCATATTACTATCAAAATGTTTATTATATAGATTCTGGGAATCAAACTCAAATTTTGATATTAGCATGCAAGTACCTTTTGACTGAGAAATCTATATTTTTAGTTCATGCATTTATCTCTATCATCTATTTTGAGTTACATTTTAAATAAGGTGTGAATGAGCCTAAGTTCTCTCATAGTTTTAGAAATCCAGACTTCTCAGATGAGGTAGATGTCCCCCTCAGTTGCCCTGACTCCTGTGTTGACTGACAACTGACCTTAAATGTTAAGAGTTTATTTCTGGGTCTCAATTCTGTTCCAATGATTTTTATGTCCACCTCTGTGCCCTTGCTACCGTGCTTTAATATGATTTCAGAGTTGATGAAAACTTTTAATCTAAGAGGCTAGCAGTGAATGGCTGGATGTACTTCCTTTAAAAAAAAAAAACTTTGGGAGAATATATAAGCTAGTGAACAAATGAACACAGAAGGATAAGGAAAGTATTTAAAAAAAAAAAAACCCTAAGTACAGAGAACTGAGGCACCTGTTGTTCCCCTACTTCTCTGTTGCTAGCTCTCATTATTATCGTGACTCAAACCTTGCCAACAGTGAAAGAAAAAGTGAGAGCATGTCCATAAAATAAGTTTAATTAAAAAATGTACTAAATTCCTTAGGTACAGTGCAACTATTTTTGTCTCTTAAACTAGAGGAGATTCTGTCCTATGTTCATAAAATTGAAGATTAAATAGTATAATAAATAACATTCTTCCTCTAATCTTTGCCTTGAGTGAACTAGATGTAGATTTTTCTTGTTGTATGTACTATATAAGAATATTTACAAATCTCAAACAAAGGAGATTCGCCCCAAATTTGACTGAAGTTGAGGCAGATATCTCACTATTGCTCACTGTCCCATCAATTTTATGTCTTTCAATCACTGATCTAATGAACTGAGTAGCAAAGAAAAAGATGACATTTTCCCTCCAATAAGAACGTGACTTCTGGCTGTGACACAGAAGCTACACTCATTAAACCTCTGCAGCATGGCTGAGTGGCCCCTTTGATTACCCAATACTAAGTGTGCAGCCCTAGCAGCAGAACTTTGCAAACAGCGCTGCTCAGACTTAGCTGGCTGTATTTCTAGGTTTATTCCTTTATATGTGTGAGTAACAATGGCTGTTAAAAAGGGGGAGGCTGCAGATTTGGCATGAGTTGGGAAGGCAGCCATGGAAGGTATGTGAGGAAAGAGAGGAAGAGGGGAAATTATGTAGTTACATTTTAATTAGATGAAGAATTTAAAGTACAGTGACTATGATTATATTAGGATCAAAGTTTCTGATAATAATAAACTCAAACAAATAAAAAAGTCAATAAAGTTGTTTACCTTTTTCAGATAACTAACCCCATTTATTATTGATAGGATTGAAGAAAACCTATTCTTCCAAGACAATCAAATTATAAGACCAAACATGAAATTCCTTGTACTTTGTAAATCTATAGGCTAAAGATCTAATTCACCATAAGTTCAAGAAAGATAGTATGAGGATATAATTATTCTAAAATCCAGGTAATTTTAGTTAATTAATACCAATATTTTGTCAGAAGATATAAATACACCAAGGATCTTAATTTCACAACATCTATTCATTACATCTGTAAAGAGCACTCATTGTGGAAAGTTGTGGGTTTTCCAGGCAGGGAGGTTGAACAACCTTATTAGGCTGCTTAGTACCAGATGAATTTACCATTATTTAACTGTACTCTACATTTAAAAGTTAAGGTCATCAGGAGGAAGTTTTAGAATGAAGAAAACTAGATTTACTTTGTTTTCTGGCAAAGGAACAATGAAGATTATCTCCAGCACTGTGGAGTAATATCAAACACAGGGTAAGCCAACTCAGTGCTTTTCTGCCCTTTAACAAAGATAAAAAGAGTTCTGTCCTTCCATTATATAGGAGACACCGAAGAGAGGCATATAAGGCATCATAATGACCTAGGGTAGGCACCCTAAGAAATAGTAACCTTCATGTAACAGCAGTCTTTTCTATTTTGGAAGCTTAGATTCAGTCTCTTTCATATGCAGCCAGCACTTCCTGAGGGTGTTTAAGCCACAGCTGGTCTCACTATGTCTCTTCTCTTTAGGTTCCAACTTGCTAGGTAAAACTCTAGTTTCCAATCTGAATTCTGTTTGAAGTTTTCCTACAAGAGCTAGGCTGTGTCAGAAGGCTGATTCTGTACTGGAACAAAAATAAAGAATCTCTTTCCTCACCCAAGATCTAGCAAAAATGGAGATCTATGAGTGTTACTTCCTACATTCTATATTCAGAAAATCCTACAGAGTGTTTATATGTTCTAACAGTAAAGAAAATGTTCTTCTTTTTTTGTCTCTGCCGTGTATGATGTCATGTCTCTGTGCATGGACGTGTATCTGGAGCCACACTCTTGTGTGCAAACTCGTGTGGGCCAGAGCCAATAATGCTGTGTCTTCTAACAGTCTTCACATCATTGCCTTGAGAAAGTGTCACTTACTGAATTTGATGTTCGCTGTGTGGGTTAGGTGGGCTGAGAAATGAGAGTCAATGATCTTCCTGTCTCTTCTCCTGATAGTGCTGAAGTCACAAGCACATGCAGCCATGCCTGGATTTGTAAGTAGGTTCTAGAGATTCAAACTCATGATCTCAGGCCTGCACAGCACAGGCCCTTCCTTACTCACTGAGCCTTTCCAAACCTGCCTGTAAAAACCATTTTTGTAACATATTCAAACAAAGTAAATAATATCATAGTATATCATAATTAAGTTTCCAGTTATAGGTGATGAGGAAAAAATTATAAAAATATCTAGTACAAAAGCATACAACACAAATATAGTTAAAAATAACAGAATTACTGAATATTACTTTTTTGGAAATAAAATCAGTGAAAAAAATGTAACCTTGTTAACACAGAAAAAAACTATCAGTTTAGAATTCTAAACCCCATGAGAATTATAATTTAAAAATAAAAGCCAGGAGATGATGGCACACCCCTTTAATCTCCCCATGTGGGAGGTAGAGGCAGGAGGATCTCTGTGAGTTTGAGGCTAGCCTGGTCTACAGAGTGAGCTCAGGAATGATTGCTGGCACATAGTAGACACATGGTAAACTCAACATGGCACTGGCAGAACACCGCATATGGAGGGCATACCCCTAGGCGTGGTTACATAAATTTGTGCCCACCAGCCCTCCTAAAAGGAGCTACCACGTAAAAGTCCCCTCTTTCTCCCCCCCCCCCCCCCCGCCACCTTTCGTTCTCTCTTATCCACTCAGCAACTCTCCTGAATAAACTCTCGTGTGGCATCTGGTGGTGTGTGCGTGTCTACCTCTCAGGTGCAAAACTAACAAGCTCCAAGACATACAGAACTATACAGAGAAACCCTACCTCAAAAAATAAATAAATAAAACAAACAAAAATAAAGGTGAAAGTATTAACGATTTTAGGCATGTTAAGAATTTATATATATATGGTGTTTATTAGTGTGGTCAATATTGGAGGATACTTTTTGATTAGTTGAGTTTTCTGACATTTAGTTAGGGAAGCCTTATATGAGCCACCTCAGCATACCTTTCATCTATGTTCAACATCTCCAGTAGATTCACCGAAGAGCTTTAAACCTTCTCTGCAATGGTAAGAGAGAAAGACACTGAGCTCACGATCTATATAGACATCATTTGTGTGCAAGCTCCTCTAAGACTATAAATAGCCAAAAGGAGTGAATGATAGTACTTTAATGTACTGACAGGCTCATTTGAAGTTCAGTATTTAAAAGGTGACAAATTTAGAAAATCCCAATATTCACCTAGAAATTAAGATGTGATCCTGGTATCGTGAATTTTCTCTGATAGCCTTCAAAAATCATTACATACCTGTAGTGGAATTCAGGTGTCAGCTGATAAGGCCTGAAGATGCTTATCCAGGGTCCCAGCCTCCTGAAGGGGGAGTGGCCAACTCCATTCATAAAAGGCTGTTGGGATCTTAGGGTCACCTAGCAGCAGAACTACCTTTACATCTTCATATTTTCAACATGCCTACTTCTCACTAAAGATAGGAGCAAACAACCACCGCAAGTCTGTACTCAAATCTACATTGAATGTCACATTGTGTTCTATTCCTTCCCTTACTGTGTTAAACTGAGCATCTGATAAAAGTCCTGGGGGTAATCTAATTGTCTCTTAGTAGTTCTCTTTATTGTTATAAGCCTTCACATTCCTTTCTATTGACAGCTATATTACCAAACATACCTTCATTCTACATTCTTTCTCAAATGCCTTTATTGTATTGAAGATTTTAGTAGAATTTAGTCCTCAAATTTAACAAGTTTTGTGGGGTTTTTTGATTTTTTTAAGTTGGAGTCTATTGAATGCGAAGTACTTTCGTGATAAGGGACTGTATTCAGTTTGACATTTTGTGTTGTATGAGATTGTGCAGATCCAGATACATGTTTCTTTCCCAAGCATAGCTAGAAGAGTTGACTGGACTAAAAACTCAAATCCCAGCTATGTAGAAAAAAAATTGGTATATGATGATTCATCTTATTGTTTCCCATGTCTATGGTAATTCTTGTCACCAAATTCAGAGTTAGAAATCAAATTGTAAATATTATCGGGATGCTTTAGCATGGAAAGCACACAGTACAGATAGCTTGTTCAAACCAGAATGTTCAAATTGATTCAAGTAGTGACTTCAGAAAAGCTAGACTTAACCCATACATACAATTGAAGGCGAGATAAAGTTGTTCAGAGACAGCCACCTAATGAACTATTGCTTTCTGAAGAATAAAAATGTGGTTAAAAAGAAGCTGTTTCATGAGAAAATGTATAAATTATATTTTTCTTGGAATAATTAATGTAGTTAACTACACAATTCTGTATTCAAGATAATTCCTTCGTATTAAGCAACTTAAACATTGGTTCCTATTGTGTGTGTGTGTTCACCTGTGTGTTTATACTTTGTTCAACACTGATTGCATACATTTTTCTTCATTTTCAAAATGTCAATGTGTCAGATGCTTCTTCTGTTCTCAGAATTACTTCGGGCATCTGTTATAGCCTGTACTAAGAACTATGGTCCCCTCTTGCTCTGGGCACCTTGTCCTCATGCATTTCAATCAGTCTGTTCTATAGCTTGAAGGCACTGTGCTCCTTAAATGCTTACCCAGGCCTTCCCTAACACTACACTGTGTGCATTATCCTTGCCTTTTGCTAATCGGGAGATTCCAGGAAACAATGGGACTATCTGTTTTACCCCAGAAGGGAAATTTCTGATTTTTATTTCAGAAAATTCCTCATAGGTACCAAGCAAGTAATAACTAGTTCAAAACATGTATTGTTTTTAATATTCTATCTTCAGCTGTTTTTCCCCACTTCCTTCCCTCTAGGAATTACATTCTCACTCTCAGAGCAGCTATTGGTACACATGTGTTTGGTCTCAAAGTAGATTCTAAGCAGAGAACGTCAATGGCTTAACAAGTGTTATAGCTCACTACCTGGGTAGGCACAGTGATCCATACATACCATTTCCTCCCACCCTTCATCTCACCCTTCATTCATAGACTACTAGTTCAAGGCCAGCCCAGTTACATGGGGAGACACTACCTCAAAATGAAAAATAAATTTACTAACAGAGACACAAAGAACTTCCTGTTGAACGCAAGCTTGTCTAGATCTTTGCTTTTCTATAATTCAATTATTGTGGCATGGAAATTGAACTCTTATTACATATCTTTGGTTTCCTAGTTGTACATCCTGCATAATATAGCTCTTAAAAGTACATCACAGTTTGCTTTCTGTTGCTGTGATAAACATCACAACCCAAAGCAACTTGGGGAGAAAAGGGTTTATTTAATTCTACAGTTTATAATCATTCATAAAGTGAAGTTAGAGTAGAAACTCAAAGCAGTGACCTGGAGGCAGGAACTGAACAGACACCATGGCAGGTGTTGCTTTCTGACCTGCTTTTTATAGCTTGCTCAAATTATATACATATAAACTCAATGGTACCAGTCCACCAGGTGTGGCATCCCCCACATTGAACTAGGCCTTGCCACATCGATCATTAATCAAGAAAAAGCTCCACAGAGGCACCTACAGATCAATCTAGTAGAGATATTTTCTCAATTGAGGTTCCTTTTTCCCAGATGATTCTCTATCTTGTTCCAAGTTCACAAAAAAAAAACCCTAGTCATTATGAACTCTTGAAGAAAATTTGAATTCACGTAATTTCTAAGTAGTACAAAAATAATGTCTTCTAAGAATCCAGTGTCCATGATGAACCAATGTCCATGATCTTTCCTTTCCACCATCCTCTGTTCAATAGTCACTTGCTGCTCTTCTTACGTGTCTCTCTTCTGATAAGTGATACATCACTCTGTAAGATGATACCCAGTAACTCTCACCCTTTAGTAACCTCTGACCCTTGAGTACAGATAGAACCTGTAGATACGATGTGAAGCCAATCTTCCACTATGTTGTCTGAAGAATGTCAGACCAGTATGCACTAACCAAAGGGGAATTATTTTGATGAGTCTGATTTATTGCAGAAGCCAGAAGGGAGCTTAGGGCTTTGCTGGGCTGGGAAATGCTCCTACTACACTGAACACAGCACACTGTCATGAGCTCTGTAACTCCAATAAACCAACTGTTCAAACCATATGAGCATGGAAAAAAGGATGTAAGGCTGGTGTGAGATTGACACTAACCCTGGTCACTTGCAGTCCTTCAGGCACTGAAGGCAGGACCTAGTTATAGTATACCCAGACTCCTGACTCAGGAACTACAGGATGAGAGATATGTGTTACTTCTGTAGCTTTGTGACCCTTTGAAACACAGCAGTATCCATAGTTTTTGCCTACAGTAGCATTTGCCTACCAGCCAAAGTTCCTAAAGGGCAGTGCCTGTGTTCTTTCATTTTGATTATGTCAATATCTAGCAAAATGCTTTATAAATAGCAAATATATAATTAAATTTTGTTAATGAATGTCTAAGTTAAAATTCTGAAAATGAAAAACTTATTTGGGTTTTGATAGTATCTTCCATATTAATTTTGAAATTTCAAATCACAACATGTCTTGATAAATCTAAGGAATCATGTTTGGTTTTCAAAGTTTTTTTCATCTGCATAATCCTCAGACCTAGTAACACTGTCTACTGCAAATAAAGGTGGTAGGTCTAGGGGAAGGGGCTAACCATTTAAACAGACATCCAAAGCCATACTTCAGTTCTATAGTGCGTTCCACAAAATCAATGAAACAGATCTTCACTGAAATATAAAATGCTAGTGGAGCCTGAACAAATTGGTGTCAAGGGCTCAAGAAAAGGAAATTCATGTCTTGAACTAAAATAGCTTAATCTTTTTAAAGTGAGAAAATGATGATCATATACAAGTTCACTATACTGAATTTTCAATGTATTAAAGTTTAATATAATCCTTATGTATAGCTTAGGATTCAACTGAATGAATTAATATTTATAATGTATTAATGACACTTTGATTAACTGTGTTAGAACAATACAAAAATCTAAATCTCTAGAAAGATGATAACACAACTATCTAAAAAATGAAATGCATAAAATAAATAAGAATTGTCATCAAATGGGAATATAGAGTTGTTTTTTTGGTTTTTTTTTGTTTTGTTTTGTTTTTTTAAGTGAGTATGTGTTTTCAGGGTGGAAGGACTTTCCATTTTTAAAGTCACTTTGCAAAATCTAATGTTGACAGTTAGCTGAGTTGTTTTCATTTGTTACTCTTATTCTTGCTTGTAGCACAGTGAAAGATTAAGTTATATACAAAATAAATACGAAATTATTTGAATAAACATGTTAAGTTCAGACTTAGACATTAGTCTCTTAGCTACAGCCAGTCCTATGTTGTATCCTGGCTTAATTTCAATACATAAATTTAGAATTTTACTTTGATAAATTAATCTGGCTATAATTTAAGAATGAACTATTTAGGAAATAACTGTCTTGACCTGTTAAAAAAAAAAACCAAACACTGCATCACACTTCTGGTAACACTTGAAACCCATGGGCAAGAATGCAGCACTGAGATCAGAGGCAAAATTCTCCAAAGGGGGGAAAAATAAAGCTATTTTGTAAGTGAGAGATAAAAAATTATTACAGGCTAAGGCTTTCTCGTGTCAATTTTGTAAATGTGAAAAGGATCCAATGAACCCATTAAATACATTTTGACAGACTAACAGCAGGAGGCTTGTTGACCTCTCACCTCATATTGATTTCCTCTTCAATCCTTTTCCGTGGTGATTTCCACGTTCCCTGCATATATTTTGCCTCGAAGTCTCTTCTCCACATGCCATGTCTGTAATCACTAGCAGAGAAAACCCACACAGCCCTGAGCCGCACTGATGTTTAGGAGAACCTCAAAAACAAAGTGGCCACTTTATTCCCATATGTCAGTAAATTCTTTTATCAGTAAATATTTCTATGAAAATTTTTTTTTATTCTCAATAGGTGAGTCAACATGGTCATTAATTATTATTTATATATCTGCTTGTCAGTTCCACCAGCACTGGTGAATGGCTCCTATAGGCATTAGACAAACATGGAAACTCAGAGAGAGGAAAGGAAGGGTCTTTATCTATATTTCTAAATATAAAAAATCTGTTTAGATTTTTTATATTTAGAAATATAGTCAGTAGGAAAAACATGTCCTGATTAGACATAAGCAACCAAAGAACACTTATAGGTACTGGGAGGTTGAAACTAACTGACAAACCCACATGAACTATCTAAATGTCTAAAAAGATACATTGTCTATCCTGACTTCTATGTGCCTATATCAAATTCAAATTATTTCTGTTTCTTCATAATTAAGAACTTTATTTAAAAACAAAATATCAGGATGAGAACATTATTGTCCTTTATGCTCACTCTCCCATTCCATTATCATAGAAATTCAGTGGCTCCTGGTACCTAATGAGCTCTTCATTTGGAAGCAGATAAGGCATGAAGCCAATCACAGGTGAGGTAGGCTGCATAGAAATAGGCCAGAGATAAGGGAGAGAGACATAGAAAGAAAAATACAGATGACTTGAGTGGCCACCAAGGTGGGGCTTGGGCAAGGACAAGAGTGCCTCAGGATTTGTATCAGTTTCTTTATATTGCAAATATGCAACTGCACCTCTCCCCTTGACAATCCTTCGCCAAACACACATGCTCATTAATATCATTTGGGAAAATTTGGCTGTTTCTTAAAGGGAGCAGGGAAGGGAGTCTCGTATTCCCATCATCACATGGAAGGACCCAAAGGAAGGCTACCCTGTGTTGGGGATATACATCTGCTCATAAAACAAACATAAGAAAATTGATAAGGCACAATTTAACACATTTTCCCCAAGGTCAAATGAATTTAGTCTTGACTAAAGATCAGTTTTGAAGGCTTAGTTCTCCTTGCAGATAACGCATGCCTGTTTTCTCAAGTTGAAGTGCTTTCACAATGCATGTGTTCATACGCCAAGATCCCCAAACCTTGACCTTTGGTTTCCTCATTAAGGAATCTACCCTATCTTAATAATGTTAGTGCTGAGATTCTTTCCGACCTCACACATGACACCAAAGATAACTTTTAAAAATCAGAACTTGAGCAATCCAACCCCTTGTATCTTTTCTCTGCAAGTTGCTTTTTGGTTGTATTAGTTCATTGCAGCAATATAAATCCTAACTGAGACAAATTGGCATCCAGATTGGGCTGTTGCTGTTACAGAACTGATCGTGTTTTGGAGAGGAATGCAAAAGGACTTTGGAACTTTGGGCTAGAAAAGCCATTGAGAGCAAAATGGAATGTTCTGTAACAAGAATGTTGAAAGTAGAATGGAGGATGGAAGCCAGACTTGTGAAATTTCAAAGGAAATTTTAAAACTCTATTAGGGTCATTTGCTGTTTTAAATTAAGATTCTGTCATTCTGGTCACCTGGGGCTCAAGAGTCAGCCATGATTAACAAGAGATCAGCACCACTGAATTGAAATCTTTGTGTTACTGGAACAATTGATGCTGATCAGCTGGTTTTAAGAAATTAGTGGTGATTAAGAGATCAAATTTACTGAGATGAAATCTTTTGGAAATTGTTTCTTGAGAGCATAGAGAATATGTGTTTCAGAGGCAGCCAAGGTTGTACTTTGTGTTAGCAAGTGGACGTGGTAACGTGTAGGAGTCACTCAGCTGGTGCTGGTTTTAAAGGCATGAGAGAGCAACTGAGACTTGGCACTGTGAGAGACCATGGAAGGATATTAGTGAAAGTAAAGCCTCAGTGGCAGTGGAAGGCCCGGTATTGAAGAAGTCATGCAGAGAAATTAAGGCTTGGCACAATGAAGAGAGCCCATGAGGGGCTATTGGTGAGAGTGTAGCCGAGGAATAGCAAGGGACCTCAGCAGTTTCAGAGATGCCAGTGCCATGGTGTCTTAGTTAGGATTTTACTGCTGTGAATGAGCAGGAGATGAGAGGAGAATGAGGAGGAAGAGCAGGAGGAAGAGGAAGAGAAAGATAAGGAGGAGGAAAAAGAAAGACAGAGGAGGTGCCTGCTACTTCATGGAAAGATATGGGGGGTTTCCTAAAGGGACTTTATGTAAGGTGACCTAAAATGACACTGAGCAGGTCCCCAGCAAGCAGGTCTGAATGATAACATCTTTCTCTTTTTTATTATCATAAAGGGTGAGTTATAGATAGCAAATGGGAGGTAATGGGGGTATCAAATTCTCAAGATTACTTCCCGTTGAGTTGATACAAAGGGGGGATGGGAAAGTTGGGAGTCAGAGTCACACATTGTGGGAGGTGTGAGTAAAGAAGCATTCACTTGCCTGTCATCATGGAGACTTCAGGCATTTGTTTCTTGAGGGAGCTGAAAAGTGGATTATTAATACTAGTCCTATGAATGTGGCAAGCCATGGAAAGACTGATGTGGCACCCAGAAAGAATAGAAGAGAGAAGTGTCCTGGTTGTACAGAAGAGGCAAGGGTAGATGAGCCACACAAAAGAGCAGATATGCCCCTGAGTGTAGAGTGGTGATTGCAGAACTTAAGTTCCAGGAGCTTGAGATGTCACACCAAATTAAGAGGTGATATGTTCTTCAAGAGGATCTGAGTTATTACATCTGCTGTTTCACTAGAGGTGGGAAATGCCTCTATCCATCCTGTAAGGGTGTCAAAAGATTTGAAGATAATATATTTTGATGAGTGGGCATGTGGCTAAATTTAGCCTGCTAGTATTTGCCCAGTTGATGTTTTCAGTTGGTACAGTGTCTGGTGGTGTATCTGGAGAGCCCCTGAAGGTTTTGTCTTGGTACAAGTCTGGAAGGAGGGGTGGACCTGTGTAGGAGGCTATATGTGTCTTACACAATTGGAACAGATTTACACCTTGGTGTGTCATAGCAAAACTATGGATTAAAAGGTATGAATATTTTTCTAGGGCCTGGTTTTAGCACAATGAGACACATCTTTAAATCTATAACCAGAGGAAATTTACTGAATGGACGTGATGTAGTGAGTGAAGGAGAACTCCCAAGACTGTTTATAGTTAGTGCTCTATCAGTTTATCAAAACTGAATTCATCAATATTAAAATTACAACTGAAACCTTTATCCTTTGTGGAATCTATGAATGGGGCACACTTGCATGTATTTTTAACAGGAAATTTATTAATGAGCTACCAAGGTGCTTATAGCCTTGGGGCTAGGGGAGAGCTGTAAAGCTGGCAAATCCTGGTCCTCAAACACCATCAGATATCAGCAGGATAAGTAAATGAACAGAAGTGAGACAGCTTTTCAATCTTCACATAAGCAAACCTTAAAGTACCTTCTTTTTATCTAATTTGTCAAGAGATACTGAGCAGTCATTGCAAAATGAATTTATCTCTTTTTGTTAGTCTGGTAGCAAGGTGAACTGTGTGGACTCTGTCTAGACTTTGTATTAGCTCTAAAAGAGTGAGGCCTGTGAATTTTATATAGAGAATTGAGAAGGCAGCTGAAGCCCTGGTTGCTGTTGTTGAACTGACAAAGCCTGGTCATCAAATGACATCAGAGATCTGAGAAGGATAAATTAGACCTGAGTGCAGACCAAGCAGCTTCCAAATCTATTTTTAAAAAAATGGAGCCAGTCCCAGTCCATGCCCAGTTATCCAGAACCCAGTCTCCATATCGTTGGAGGCAGAAGTATCAGAACAAGATCAATTTTAGCCACCAGGCCAATAATGTGAGAGTTTTTCCTGTGGAAGAGGGACATGGAAAATACTGACCTTACTTTGTGTAGGCAATGGGGTGTAATCAATTCTCTAATGTCTTGCTACTATCCATAATTTGAGCCAGGTCCTGGAATCAGTTGTTGCATTGGAACATCTTGCCCATTAGTCAGAATTGCCATAATCCACGTGGAGACGTTTTGGTGACCTTGGGTCATGGCTAGGATCTGGGAGACTCTGATATAATAAGTTTTCTGGTAAACATTTTAAATTACATATTAGGAATGAATGAATGACTGGCAGCTTGTGTTCCCTAACAGTCTTCAGCATGTTAGCAGCTTTCATAAGACTGAGATTGACTGTCTCCTCAGAAGGCAAAGAAGAGTGACAGGGTCAGATGAGAACAGGAGAAAAGGGACTTGTGTGATAAACAGGACCCTCTTGGGGGACCAGAAAATCCATTATAGAATATATATTGGCCTCCTGGTCCACAACTGACTAAGAACCAACTAAGAGCTGACTAAAAATGACCCCTGAAACAACTGGAGACACATGGCTCCTTGGCTTACAGCCAACAAGAGTGGAATAAGAGAAGCCCCTGTAATTACAGAAGACACTTAGCCCCAGGTTCACAACTAAAAACTGACTAAGAGCTGACTAAGAGTGAACTGAGGAAACAATGGGCAGATGCAAGTGCAGGAATATATACAACAATATAAGGAACAAGAAGACACCACCAGAAGCTGGTGGTTCTTCAACATCAAGACCTGTGCATAACAATAAAGAGGAAACAGAAGGAAACGACCTTAAAAACACTTTATGGAAATAATAGAAGCTCTAAAGGGGATCTAAAAAAAAAATCCCCTAAAGCAATAGAAGAAAACACAAAAAAAAAAAATTGGAAGAGATGAACAAATTGCTAAAGGAAATAAAGAAAATGAAGAAAAAGAAAACAGGCAAAAGAAACATTCTGGGAATTAAAAATTGAAATAGAAGCAGCGAAGAAGGCACAAACTGAGGCAAAGCTGGAAATAGAAAAACTGAAGAAATGAACTGGAACTACAGGTGCAAGCATAACCAACAGAATGCAAGAGATGGAAGAGAGGATCTCTGGAGTGGAAGATTCAACAGTGGAAATAGATACATCAGTTAAAGAAAACCAAAAATGTCATAACAAAAAACCTCCAGGAAATCTGGTATATCATGAAAAGACCAAACATGAGAATAGTTGGAATTGAAGAAGGAGATGAACAGCAGCTCAAAGGCACAGAAAATATATTAAACAAAATCATAGAAGAAAACTTTCCCAACCTAAAGAAGGAAATATATATAAATATACAAGAAGTTTACAGAACCCCAAATAGACTAGATGTCCCCAAAGAAGTATGCTCATCACATAATAATCAAGCCACATAATAATAATAATAATAATCAAGTTCAACATAAGAAAAACTCTGAATGTCAGCCATCATATAAACAAAGTGAAAGGAAAAACACACATGATCATCTCATTAGATGTTGAAAAAGCCTTTGACAAAATACAACACTCCTTTAGGATAAAAGTCTTGGAGAGATGAGGAATACAGGGGAAATACCTAAATATAATAAAGGTGATAAACAGCAAGCCAACAACCAGCATCAAACTAAATGAAGAAAAACTCAAAGCAACTCCACTAAAATCAGCTGTCCTACAAGACAAGGCTGTTCTCTGTCTCCTTATCTATTAAATATAGTTCTCAAAGTTTTAGTTAAAGCAATAAGAGAATAAAAGGAGATTATAGGGATACAAATTAAAAAAGAATTCAAACTACCTCTATTTGCAGATGATATGATCATATACATAAGTGGCCCCCAATATTCTACCAGGGAACTCCTGCAGCTGATAAACTCTTCAGCAATGTGGAAGGGTACAAGATTAATTAAAAAAATTAATAGCCTTCCTATACACTAAGGATAAAAGGGCTGAAAAAGAAATAAGGGAAACATCACCCTTTATAATAGCTGTAAATAACATTAAATAACTTGGCGTAACTCTAACCAAAGAAGTAGCAGACCTATTTGACAAAAACTTAAAGTCACTGAAGAAAGAAATTGAAGGGGATATCAGAAATTGAAAGGTCACCCATGCTCCTGGATAGCTAGGATCAACACAGTAAAAATGGCAATTTTACCAAAAGCAATATGCAGATTCAATGAAATTCCCATCAAAATCCCAGCACAATTTTTTACAGACCTTAAAAGAGCAATACTCAATTTTCTATGGAATAACAGGAAACCCAGGATTGCCAAAACAGCCTGTTAAATAAAAGAACTTCAGGAGGTATTACCATCCCTGACTTCAAGCTATACTATAGAGCTACAGTGATTAAAAAAAAAAAAAACAAAAAAAAACCAAACAAACAAACAAAAAACAAACAAACAAAAAAAAAAACCAGCCTGTTACTGGCATAAAAACAGACTTGTGGATCAATGGAATCAAATTGAAGACCCCAACACTAACCCATATACCTAAGAACACCTATCTCTGACAAAGAGGCCAAAAAATATTCAATGGAACAAAAGATAGTATCTTCAACAAATGGCATTGGCATAACTGGATGTAAGTATGTAGAAGAATGCAAATAGATCCAAACCTATCACCATGCACAAAATTCACATTCAAGTGGATCAAAGACCTCAACACAAACCCAGCTACACTGAACTTGATAAAAAAGAAAGTGGTAAATACCCTCCAATGCATTGGCACAGGCAGCAGGTGACCACTTCCTAAATATAACACTAGTAGCACATACACTAAGAACAACAATCAATAAGTCGGACCTCCTGAACCAGAGAAGTTTCAGTAAGTCAAAGGACACAGTTAAGAAGACAAAATGATAGCTACAGAATGGGCAAAGATCTTCACCAACCCTACATCTGACAGATAACTTACTTCTGAAATATATAGAGAACTCAAGAAACTAGAGCCCCAAAACCTAAATAATACAATTAAAGAACAGGGTTCAGAGCTCAAAAGGGAATTCTCAATAGAAGAATTACAAAGGCTGAAAGGCACTTAAAAATTGCTCAACATCTTTAGCTATCAAAGAAATTCAAATCAAAACAACTTTGAGATGCCACCTTACACCTGTGAGAATGGCTAAGATCAAAAACACAGATGACAGCCTATGCTCGAGAGGGTGCAGAGTAAGGGGAATAGTCTTCCATTGTTGGTGAGAGTGTAAACTTGTACAGACACTCTCAAATGCAGTATGGTGGTCCTCGGAGAACAGGGAACCAATCTTCCCAAGGATCCAACAATACCACTATTGGACATATACCCAAAGGATTCACATTCATACCGTAAAGGCATTAGCTCAACTATCTTCAAAGCAGCATTATTCATAACAGCAGGAACCTGGAAACAAGCTAGATGCCCCTCAGCTGAATAATGGATTAACAACTGTGGTACATCTACACAACAGAGTACTACTCCGCAGTGAGAAAAAAAAAAAAAATGACATCCTAAAATTTTCAGACAAATGGTTGGACTTGGAGAATATCCTCCTGAATGAGGTATCACAAGCCCAGAAAGATAGACGTGGTATGCACTCACTCATAAATGGATTTTAGACAAAAAGCAAAGAATACCCAAGCTGCAAACCACAACCTCTGAACAGCTTGGGATCAGAAGGAACTTAAGAAAGATGTCCAGAGATTCCCCTAAGAAGAGAAAGTAGAGAAGATCACCTTAGGAAATTGGGATCATAACTGTTTGCAACTAAGGAGAGGTGGGAACAAATCATGAGAGAAGGAGATGGTTGGGTGAGAGGAGCAACAAAGAGGGAGAGTAAGGATGGCCAATGGTGCCATTCCTAGGCTGGTGGTCCTGAGTTCTATAAGAGAACAGACAGAGCAAGCCGTGGGGAGCAAGCCAGTAAGCAGTATCCCTTCATGACCTCTGCAGCAGCTCCTGCCTTCAGGTTCTTGTTCTGTTTGAATTCTGACCTCATTTACTTTGTTGATAAACATCAAATGGAAGAGAAAGCCAAATGAAATCCTTTCCAATTTGCTTTTGGGTCTTGGTGATTCATCGCAGCAATAGAAACCCTAAGACAGTATTTATATTTTTATCCGTTCCCCTTTTTGTTTCTTCAAAAACTTCAAAAGAGATCCTTCTCTCTATAACCCTCTACTGTGATATGAAAGTTTGGGTCTCCTCTAAATTGATTTGTTAAAGCTCTAACCCACAGCAGAGCCCTATTGTGATATATATCCTGTAATGATGCAATGGAGATTAAACCGGATCCGAAAATAAATTCCTAATCCTATAGAAATTGAATCATTCAAATAATGGAAATCTCTCTCTTACTTTCTCTTCTGACACCAAGTGAGGACAGGAGAAAAAAAAACCCTAGCCAGAAACTAACTAGCTAGTACCTTGATCGTGTGCTTCTACCTTTTAGAGCTAGGAGAAGGTAAAATTTCTGTTGGTTAAATCACTTGGTCTACTGTGTTGTGTTGTGACAGAGGAAGCTGATTTAGAGAATCCTGTATTGTGCAATATCCCATGAAGGTTAGCAAATAATTGTGCCTTGGCTTCATTAAGAAAACAGAAGTTCTGTGCCCTATTTTTACTCATTTATTCTGTTCCTCTAACTTCAAATTTCCACATTTCCACATACTCTTACCTGCCTTCCCACCTCAGTGGGAGGGTTAGTGCACTTTGTGGAAAAAACACTCAGCTTGTACTGAGACACTGCCTGCTTCACTTGACACTTGACACTTGAAGATGCTCCATTGACTAAAGTTCTTCATGCTGCCCAATTAAGTTTAAATAAAATTCAAACTCCTGGCAGTAGGTACATGGTGTAATGCCCTAATCTCCCGATTATCTGCACCTGTTGAAGATAAAGTTGATGTCAGTAAAATGTTAGTATATAGTATATCTAAATATATACAGAAAGTAAGTATATCTAAAACACTAAACCCTTATCTCTTCGGCTGAGCACATCTGTAAGAAGGGCACAGTCAGTCAACTTAACGTCTCACATCTGTCTGTGATTCTGTTTCTTATATATTTTGATCCTTATGATGTTCCATTTATGCAGGTGTCCAGGAAAAAGCAAGAAGTAACTCTACAATCCGCTTTTTTATTTTCCTCAAGCTTCCAATGTTAGACAGATTTTTCTTTGATGTGATGAAATATTATACATAAACAACGTAAGGTAAAAAGGATTCATTCTAGTTCAGTTTCATTCAGAGGAACCAAAGCTATGAATCTGTGGTAAATCAGACCTTAACGTTAGTGGGATATGGTAGAAGAGGCTGCTCATCTCATGGCAGATAAGAAACAAAACAGAGGGTTTGAAAATAATCAAAAGAGTAAATACTCTAGGTGTATTTACTCAGAACCTACATCCAGCTGGGAACGGAGGTGGAGGCAGAGATCCACGGCTGAGCACTGGGCAGAGCTCCTAGTCCAGAGAGCTGAGGAGGAGGGGAGTCTGTATGAGCAGGGGGATAGGGATTATGAGTAAGGCTCCCAAGGTGATGGTTGGCTGGAGCTTTGGGGAGCTCACTGAATTGGGAATTGCCATTGGATATCCATCAGGAAGGGTAGCTGTGCCCTCCGAGGGGTTGGCAGCTTTTGATTGGCATGAGCAGTGTGTGGAGCCACGAGGGTGGGGTCAGACTGTGGGTGGGATGGACTGGCACCTTGAAGCCCATTCCCTGTAGAGAAAAACCTAACCCAACATTGACTTTGGGATGAGTGAATCGGATATGCCTGGAGTGAACATGCTATGCTGGGCTGGGCTGACCCACCTTGGGACTTCCTGCCCTTTTGGGAGAGAGGATGGGTAGGGGTGAGGCTGAGGGCTGACTGGGAGGGATTGGGAGGGGGAGAGGGGATAAATTGATGGAGATGACATTTTTAATGAAAAAATTAATTAAAATTATGATAATGAATATTTTTAAGTAAATATGATATGGTTTGAAAGAAAATGGCTCCCAAAGGGAGTAGCATTAACAGGAGATGTGGTCTTTGTTAGAACAGCTGTTATCTTATTGAAGGAAGTATGTATCACTGTGGAGGCAGGCTTCAAGGTCTCATATATGCTCAAGATACCACCCAGTATTTCAGTTCACTTCCTGTTTCATGCACGATATAGGACACTTGGCTACTTCTATGTAGTCTATGTCTCCCTGCAGGCCACCATATTGCACCATGATGATAATGGACTGAAGCTCTGAATTTAATGCCCTTTATAGGAGATGCAGTGGTCATGATGTCTGTTCGCAGCAATAAAATCCATAACTAAGACACAAAGGCATATAATAATATAGCAAAATACAGTGGCCTACTTCCTCCAAATAGCCTTCAATTCCTAATAGCCCAGTCAGCTCTTAATTTATTCAATAATGAGGATTGCATCCTCATGACCCAAGGTTTTCTGGATCATCTGTGCCATCACCATACCTGGCCCTTTCATACCTCCTCCTTTTTTGGTTCTGCAGCATACAGCGTCTCCAACATTATTTCCACAGACTTTCTGAAATGCAATGACAGGAATTAGTAAAGATGAGGATGATAGAGATAGTTCTGTTTTCAGTCTCTCTTTCATTTCAGCCCTCTTTCATCTAGACATACTGTTCCTCCTTGATTCGGATCCAGTCCTCTTATGCAAATGTCCAAGGTACCTCAAGCCACAGTAAGTTTGTGAAATTTGCAACAATATTATTTCACTTCTCTAAATTCCCCAAGAAACCTTCACTAACTTCTAGCCAGTATGTTCAAGATTTTGACACTGTGACATATATCATTTATATAGTTCATGCTCAAGAACTGCAAGGTAGAGTTTTTTAATTCTCATACTTTAAGTACATTTATTTTGTATTGGGCTTTATTCTTAGATATCCTTAGTCATGTGTAGCCTGTAAAACACAGGTTGGACATAACTGCAACTTTGTGTCTTTCAGTAAAATTTTAACACCAAAACTAAATGTGGTACTATATTATATATTTACTACCTATCTCTTTGTTAAAAGTGGCAACATAATACAATATTGCTTCAAAATGATACAAAGAACTAACAAAAGGTGAGAAATAAAGACATTGCAGGCTGTATCTTTGAGCCATTGTGTACTCCTGTCTACTGTCAGTCTTGACTGTGTTTCTCACTCTGATCTGTACTATTGCTTCACTTTGAATAATGCTATCATGTTACTTCTTAAAAAAAATATCAAGCTATAATAATAAAGGAGAAGGCAATCAATGGGACAGTAGACAGCTAAGAGATGAGCCCATACCTTGCAACCCATTGAATTTTTTAAAAGTTGTTAAGAATATACAATGAAGAAAAGAAAATCTCTTCAATTATTGTTACTGAGAACACTGAATATTCAAATGTAGATGAAGGAATAGAATTGGATACTTGTCTAATAGCCAATATAAGTCAACACAAAATTGGCTAGAAACTTAAATGTGAATCTTCAGACTATCTAGAAATGTTCTATGCCAGTGGACTGAACAAATAATTTTTCTAGCTATGACCAAAATATTGACAATAGAAGTAGGCAAATAAAAGTTTGTTAAAATGAAAAGCTTCCACATACCCAAGGATACAATCAACATAAAGAAGATACTATAGAAATGGAGAAAAAAAAATCAAACTATATATCTGATAACAACTGATATCCAAAATATTTAAGGGATTTAAACAACTCAATAAGAATAAAGTACACACTACAATTAAAAATGGATGAACAACCTAAACCTGCACTTCTCCAAGGAAGGCATCCTCATTGCAAATGGTCAATAAAAAATGCTCAATACAACTAATAATCAGAGAAACTCAAGTTGAAAAATCAAAATGCCAGAGCTTCACATGCATTCAAATAGTAACTATCAAGAAAGCAAGAGACAAAAGTTCTGATGACCAGGAGAGGTACTCTGTATCTTGCATGCTTCTGGTGGCCATGTAACTTAATATAGCCAATATAAAAAACAGTATGGGAGTTTCCCAAAACATTACAATGAGAACCATACAATGATTTAGGAACCCAAATGTAGAATGTATAGGCCCTAGGAGCTTTTAGGGCCTGGCCTCAGTCAGCACAAACTGGTAATAACCAGTGCATTAAGACATGAGCTCCTAAGCACTTTCACATAAGCCAACCTGAGGTCTGCCTGGGGCCTTGACAAGGGCAAAGTCCAGATACAAGGGGACCTAGACCAGTGAGAGACCACAACTGTTACTGCTGCCACAGATACCCTTTCTCCTGGCTGGGAGGAGGGTCTGAGAAGAAGAATATTTAAGGCTTTCACCTCCTTAATAAAATTGGACTAGCTTTCAACTTGTCCCCAGAGACTGTGTCTCTCTGCCATCCTTTCCCCTCCTCCAAGGGAAACTGTCAGGGTTCTGAGCATAGAGGCAACCCCAACATCTTACCCTAACCAGGCCTCAACCCAAAATCACACTACTGTATTAACATTCACAGAAAATAAAACCAATATATTGAAGACATAGATTGCTCCAATGTTTACTATATTATTGAGCAGTGTAATCAAAACATGAAATTAAATTTCCCAACAAAAGATAGATTAATAGTGGTTTGGATGCACAATTGAGTAGGACTTAGCTATAAAAATAATAAAACTTCTTCCATTAATAAAAAATAACTGTGAGTTTATGTTAAATGAAACAAGCCAAGAACAAAGGGACAAATATCACACAATCTCATTTATACACAATATCTTAAGAAACTGATCTCACAAAAACAGAGCACAGAATGATGGTGATCAAGGGCTAAAATAGGTAGATAGGGGAAAAAAGAATGCTGGTGACAGATTTTTTTTTTTTTAAATAAGGGGCTGCATTACCTACAGTAGGACACAGTGCTCAGCCTTGATGTAGGAGAGGCTTGGTCCTGCCTCAACTGAATGTACCAGGCTTTTCTAACTCCCCATGGGAGACCTTACCCTTTTGGGGGAGGGGGTGAGGGGTGTGCCAGAGAAGGAAATGTCTGGGGAATAATGGGAGGGGCATGGGAGGGGAAGCTGTGGTTGGTATGTAAAACGAATTTTAAAAATCTTAAATAACAATTAGGGGATTGGAGAGACGACAAAGGCTTAGAGTAGTTAGAGGTTTTTCTTCTGTTGTGTCCTGCCTGGTGGTCCCACAGCCTCTTTAACAATAATTACTCAGAGGCTTATATTAATTACAAGCTGTTTGGTCTATGGCTCAGGATTCTTGTTGGATAGGTCTTACCTCTGAAATTAACCAATTTATATTAATCTATGTATCACCGTAGGTCTTGTGGATTACCTGTGTTCCATTACATCTTGCTCCCCCTGCAGCTCATAGTGTCTGCTCTGACTCCACCTCCCTCCCTCTCTCTCTCTCTCTCTCTCTCTCTCTCTCTCTCTCTCTCTCTCTCTCTCTCTCTCTCTCTCTCTCTCTTGCATTTCTTGCCTGGCTGTATCCTGTCTTACCATAAGCCAAAACAACTTATTTATTAACCAGTGGTAGCAACACATATTCACAGTGTACAGAAAGATCATGCCACAACACTTCCCCTTTTCTGTCTAATCAAAAACAAATACCAGTTTAACAAAGTAAAATTACATATAACAAAACAGTTATTAAGCAAGAATTACAGTTACAATATCTAGTCTATTAGTTTTTGACAAAATTAAAGAAAATGTTGTATCATTTATCTTATTTTGTGAGTCTAAAGATTCATATTTAATTTACCTTTTCTCATAACTGAGGAAAACTATAACTATGTAGTCTTCAACTCCATCAAATACCCCAAAAGGATTAATATTACTTCAGCAAACAAGAAGTACATTGCAAGCAACTTCCAAGATTTTAGGAATGATAGAGACATTGTGTTGCCTGGACAGTTACCCAAAGTTCCTCTGCAACAGTGGGCCTACAGACCTAAAGTTTCTGGCTGACTTTTTAGTGATGCATGAAATTTGAAGGACTGTTATACCTATTTTATCAAAGTTCATCAATCACTTCTCCTTGTGTTCTGAAGAATGTCTAGCAGTCTCTTCTTCAAAGCAGGAACCTGAAGGACCATTTTGTCTTGATTTCCCGAAGTTCATGATCACTTTCTTATGGATCCTGTATGTCCAGTCCTGCATACTGTCAAGCAGTCAATGCAAGAATAGTCTTTTCTCAGTGCCCAAACTTTGCCACAAAAGAAGTAAACTTCACATGGCCATAATTCTCTTTAAGTAAATTGGTGCTGCTAGGACCAGGCATGTCTCACTGACTAAAAAAGTTCAAGTTCTTAAAACATTCTAAATGCCATATTCTGTAGATCTTTAAAGTGTCTGAAGATTACTTATCTGAAATATATCTTTGTATACCTAAAAATTTAACTAACATGACTATAAGTTTGATTATCATAGAAGACTATTAATCTCTATTTATTTATTTCCATTTTTTATTTAAAAAGTTTTTTTTCCATATCTACCACTGTTCCCATTCCCTTTTCTCCTCTCAGTCCTTCCCAGTCCTTCCTCAACCCCCCTAACCTCAGTCCCATATCAATTCCTTAAGGAAGGCAAGGAGTCCCAAGGTGGGTCAGTTCAGTCTGACATCTCCATTTGAGGTAGGCTTGAGTCCCTCATCTCAGTCTCAAGGCTGAGTTAGCTGTTCCTCTGTAGGGAATGGGCTCTGAAATGTCAGTTCATGCACGGGGATTGTACTCTGATCCTCCTGCAAGAGGCTCCACAAACTGCCCATGCCATTTGACTGTCATCTACCTTTGAAGGGTTTAGTTCCTTTCCATGAAGACTCCTTAGCAGTTATTTCAAGTGAACTCTCAATAGCTCTGGTCAGACATCTCTGTGAATCTCTTCCTCATGATCTGATTGTTTATATACACTCTCTTCTCTCTCTCTTCAGGTGGACTGGGAGCTCAACCTGGTGTTAGCTATGGATCTCTGATTCTGCCTCTATCCTTTGCTAGATGAAGGTTCATAATGACAATTAGGGTGGTCATTCATTTCATTATAGGAGAAGTCCTGTTTAGACACCCTCTCTACTATTGCTTGGCGTCCTAGCCAGGGACACCCTGTGAGTTGTTGGAGGTTTCCCTAGTACCCAGTCTCTTTCCAACCCCACAGTGGCTCTGTCTATCAATATATCCATTTATTTTTTTCCTTCTCTGTTGCTCCCCCCACTCAACCATCTTCTTCTCTCATGATTTGTTTCTACCTCCCCTTCCTCACTCCCCATTATTTAATCTGTATGTTTTAATGGTATACTACAATTTTAAATGGATTTCATAAATATAATACCTTAAACAGAAGTAGAAATACACTTAGAGCAAAATGAAATTAACCTTGACTTTGTATCAACAAACCAAATCTATTCCAATTTAAAGTATTTTGAGATTAACATTTGTTTTTTGGGTTAAAGTAGATTCACTAATCTATTTTTATCATTTTTATATTATATACCTCTTTTTTCTTTATTAAGATATTGATTATGACTATTAACCACTTATAATAAAAACAAACATCTATAAGAAATATTTTGGGAATTTGGGCAAAGTTTTCTATTACTTCCTGATAATTAGGGGGTACAGGCAATCTTATGGCAATCCTGAGAAAATTTGGAATTATGGTCAAGTCTTGACTGTAGCAGTCTGTGAGGCTTCATGACCTCAACCAGGTGCCTTGAAGTTGTCATAGATGTTGGATGGATCATTTGGGTCATGGTTGTTATTGGAAACCTTAGGTGGTCTTGGTTGATCAAATTATATTGGCCTGAAAGCAATTCATGGGTTCTCATCTTCTGTGGAAACAAAAGCAAACCCTTTTTTCCACAGCAACATATCCTTAGATTCAAATTTTTAAATCAAGATACTATTAAAATATATATGTTGGTTTAATTCAGCAGCCTAAATGTCTCATAGCCATTAAAAATCCCAAAGACAACACAATAAGATATAGTATCCAGATTCTCTACATATTTTCCATTTTTATATGGCTTTTTTTAAAAAATTCAAATTCTTTTTTTTAGAACTTTCTGCACCCTTTTTCTTTTCTTTTTTAAGCCTAAGTATATTTGGACACATTGTAAACTGTTCAGAATTTTTTTTTTAAATCTGAATCTGTTTTATTGTGTATCTTTTAGCCTTTTATCTGTCTGACCAAAAGCCTAAACCTGCCATGTAGTGTTCTGTCAGAGCTTATGCTGATAGTTTAAGCCTGAATTAAATAGCCGAGAGAATCCTCTCTGTACCATACGTGGCCTGTAGGAGAGACTATAGAAACTTGCCATGACACTGAGCTTGTGGAGGCTGACGGCCAGCTGCATCTCACAGGCAGCTATCAGAAGAAGCATCTCTGTACTTCTGTTTGCATGAGACTGTGAGGATAGGAAGGTCAGTTTGGCTCTGTTTCTGTGCATTTAGAATCTTTTTTAAAGTTTTCTCAGGTCTATGTGGACCAATGACTGAAGGTGGGTCCCAAATATTATTTCCCTTGTCAGATCTTTGATACGTTTGAAGACTAGGTGGTTAGAGTTACAAACTTCTTGCATCTTAGCTAAGAACATATTATATACTAGATTTAGATTATTCAGGATAGGACAACTATTGTATTTACCACATACCAATATTTTGGACATTTAGTATGTGTTTTTTGTTTGATGATGTTCTTGTTGGTTGTAGTTTCATTTTTTTTAATGTTATTATCCTTTCTCTCCCCTAGATATTACTTGATAATTGCTCTTATTTCATATAGTTTTGTATTAGGCTTAGAACCTTATTTAGAAAAAAGGGGGAGTATAGTGGATATTTGTTCTACCTATGACCTTGAAGTACCAGCCTTAAGGGTGTGGCCCTCTTAGCTAGCTTAAAATCTGGGGAGCACACGTGTGGCCCTCTCTCAAGTTCTTGGATAGTAAATACTGAGTCAGGTAGTGCAAAGCAGCTTGGGATCAGTCCTTAGCCCTCCAGGGACTTTGTGACTAAATTTGCCTTATCCTGTATCAGTGAGTTTGTTTTCCCCATAGAATCCATTAGTAGTCTTTTTTTCAGTCACTGTGGATTTCTTACATTAGTTAAGAGCACTGACTGCTCTTCCAGAGTACCAGGCTGAATGTCTAGAACCCACAAGGTGATGGCTCACAGCCATCTGTAATTCCAGACCCAGGAGATCAATGCCTTCTTTTAGACTCCAAGAGCACCAGGCATGCAAGTGGTCTACTTACATACTTGCAGACAAAACCCCCAGAAACATACAATAAATTAATCATTAAAAATTAGATACAAATAATGCCAAATAAATATTGTACTATGTAGTAACTACGATTAAAAACAATATATTATGAAATTCACTCAAGGTGGATTTAAACATTATCATAACAAAAAGTAGTAAAATTTGTGCATGTATTAATTAGCTTCTATCATTATGTAATTTATATACATTTCAGAGCAGCATGTTGAACATGATAAATACGTACAATTTTATTTATAAGTTAAAAAATTTAGTCACAAAAGTTCTAAGTTATTTCCACTCTGAGGGGTTGGACATTTCTTTCAGAGACAGGTTAGTTGGGGAAACATTAGTTGAGCACACATTCTGCCACCAGTGAAGATGCTAGGATGTCATGGCGCAAAGCTAGTGTCAGTAACAGAGGGAGGAGGTGGATAAGGGGGTACATTGCAGAGAGAGGCTGTTCCAATAAGACTTGCTGTTCTGTCAGCCACATAGCCAGTTCCATTCTCAAATGTTCATCTTGTCTTCCAAGTCACTCCAGTTCCAGTTGACTGAGTTCTTTCTTAAAACTAACATATTCTTAATACTTACCATGTGCAAAACGTTGAGTAATGGACACAGTACTCACAATAAACCTTAAACCCTGTGCTTATGAGCTGTTGAGCTGTTAGTGAGAATATGTACTCATGTGTTAACTATAAAACTTAAAATAACAATGACCAGGCCAGCCTTTTTGGCTTAATTTTAAAAAATGCCTGATGGAAACAATTTTATAGAGTTATGAATAACTTTCAATGAAATACAATCATTTCAATATCATTAATTTGTTTAACAAGTATTTGAATGACTGATATTTATAAGAGACATTATATAAAAGTGCTACATAAAGCTTAAGGTCCATTCTCTCAAAGAGCTTGCCTAGAATTTAGACTTATAAATAAACCCCTTTGACATTAAACACAAAGCAATGAGAGAGAGCATATTAAAAACAGCATAAATGAACACATGAAGCTCAATATATAATGTAAACACATTTACATATATTTTTATTTGTACAAAATATACATAGCATACTATTTAAAATTCAGTTTGAGACAATAAAACATCAACATATCACACATCTCAAAAAGAGACTTCCCTTTACAATACTTGGAGACCATTATAGAAACCAGCAACCAATCAAAATGCAAGCCAGAGATTATGTGATGCCCACTTCCAGATGATACAATTACAACATAGTTCCTACAATAGGGATCATTGAGGAAGAAGGAACAGAAAAATTGTAAGAGCCAGAGAAACTGGAAGTTTGTGTTTACTAGAAATGTCAAAGAAGCTACACCCATGAAGTTTCATTAAAATAATTGCCCAAACAAGATCTAAACATCACTCCAACAGCAGTGAACATTCTAGCATAGAAGGTGAAAAGCTAAAGGCCTCCAACCTAGACAAAGACCTATGGGGGCCTGGGAAATTTTGACAGTGAGCTAAATAATCTACAGGAAAGAGCCTGCTAATAAGGAAGGTTATTCAATACCAAGTGATTAGCTCTGAGAGCAAATACATAAAGGTAATATTATAAGAACTGAGCAGGTTTTATTTATATATATATCATATTATATCTTTATTATATGTGTGTCATATATAATATTTTTATATATGCCAGTTGTTTAATATATGTTCATATACATATATACAAACACACATATATGTGCATCAACAATTAAAGAAAAAGAAGCCATAAATTTGAGAGAGAATGAAGGTATGCATGGGGTTTGAGTAAAGAAAGAAGTGATGTGTTTATGATTTCTAAATACTATTTTTTTAAAAAAATATTTTTCAGGAGATTTGTATTCACAATAATTCACCTCCCGTTACTTCAGATCATTTTTTTAAATTTTATTAAATGATGCCTACAGAAGGTTTTGTCATTTACATATTATACAGGAAACACTCCAGAAGATAAATACCCGTTCCAGACCTGAGGGTCCATAGCACCTGACTCCTGATACTAAGTGCTGTTCATCATGAGGACACTATTGTAATTTACTCTCTAACACTGTATGAACCACTTGGGAGATAACAACTGATATTTAATTCTAGAGAGAGTTCTAGAACACTTGATGGTGTTTTCTTCTTTGCTCACCTTGAAACATCTCTCATGTTCTAAAGTTTTGCTTTGGGGGTTATACTAGCTAGCCCATCTTACTCCGTTTATAGACTGGTTACATATAGCCTAGACCACTTCCTGTTAATAGACCATAAATATAACCTATGGTCTCTTATGACAAAATATAGCTATTTTCCATCCTTAGCAGGGAAAGACTGAAATATTTTTTATCTTAAAGGAAAAAGAAGATATATTGAAATGTCCAGTTAACAGACCTGCAATGTCTAGCGTCTGTATCCTTAAATGCCAGCTTGATGAGAGGCAAGGCAGCCTTCCAGAAATACTAGCAGACATTGTTTTTCCTCATGGGTTTAATTCTTGAAACACAGAAGATGCTATAACCTTTCTGACCATCTGTAGAGAGGTCTACTAACCTACACTGATCACTGAGAAGAAATAAAAATGACCGGGACTAAGATAGCTGAGGGCAGAGGGGCAATCCATTCTTGACATTGCAGCAGAGCTCTGTGATTCTTTAAATGTAAACTGAGGGTTTGACTGGATAGCCAGACTTCTCTGCAGCCTCAGAAACATGGCATTAGTGAAATGTCAGCTTGCGTTAAGATCATCAGTGGCCTTTGCCACTCAGATTCTTCCATATTTCTGCACAAAGATAGAGGAACATGGCCATGCCTCTGCTCTGGAGATCGATCTGCCTTCATGTCTGATATTACCTTACATCGCAGGGGCCAGGTGGGTGTGAAAGCAGGGGACATGGAGAGCATGTTTACTCACTGAACCTTGAGTGCAGCTTTAGCAAGTGGCCACGCAGCTTTGAATCATGAAACTGACTGCCTCTGGAAGCCTTCTTTTAGGGTCTGCAGTGATAAGAACAGATCTCTGAGGAGTTGAATGTCTGCATGATCTAAACCCAGGGCAGTCAGGCTGAAGAGGATGTGTGCTCTAACCTGTTTGCACTGAATACTCTCCATAAATAATTTACAACCAAGACTGCTCGCTATTATTGCAAAAATACCGGATTGCATTTTGACATATATATCCAGCTTGTAAGTCAATAGCTACAGTTTCACCCAGTGTGTGCAGACTTGACTTTAGTCACCCATCCAAGTGTGTTTTCCAATAATGTCATTTAACACTCACAAACCAAAGTGGGAAGAGATTTCTAAAAAACCATTGCCTTCCACAAGACAATAGATTGTTTTACAGTTTACATTTTATTATTCCTAATAAATGGGTTTATCTCCTACTTGGCATTAACATCTTTATGAATACAAAGTAATTTTCATCTAATGGTAAAACAAAATTATTTGGATATTTAAAAAATACTCCTTTGTTTGCTTTATTCAAAGGATTCCTTCCATAGCAATATCTGGTATTTTCTATGGAACACTTACACCAGAAAGCCTTTTGTTATAGTAATTTTAGCCACCTCGTCTCCTTTACTTTCAAAATAGTATTGCAGATTTCACCAGGCATTCTATTTCCCCATGAAGTCTAAACCTGTGACTTTTTAAATTGTTTTCATGAATATGAAAAACAGATTTTGCTTTGTGTGGCCTCAGAAATATATGGTAAAGCATTCTAATAAATATGCAAGGAATGAGCCACACTAAAACTACCAAGGATCACTGATAAAGTTACTTAACACTCTTTTATTTTTTTTTTTCTAAAATGGAAGTGTAGAAAACTGACTCAGATGTTACACTGTCTCTGTGACCAATCAATAACAGAGTTGCAGTCTCTTTTTTTTTCTTGATAAGGCACATTTACATGCAATGAGGGATTACATGCATATTTAATAAGAAACCCCCTTATAGTTATGCATGGCAGGAGAAGTAAATGTTTGTGCTGGATGTAGTAAGAAATGCATCTAAAAATTATCTGCTACAGACGTAAAAGGAGGACAAAGGAGATGAGGAACGATGGGCTCCAGGTGAGGGTAGGGTTGAGATATTCACATGTCAAAGTAGAATATATTTGAAGTAAGCAGTTAATAGCATGTAACATTTTCTCAATATAAATATCTGTTCTACAAGGTAGGAAAGCTTACAACATGGAGAAAGGATCCATGGGGATGTGCAGAATTGGCCATTACAGCGGTTTTCTATATTTACTCACATGGATATTAAAAGTCCTTATGATGACTAACTTTGGTTGTTAACTGCATGCAGAACCAACTATAGTCAAGCTGCTGAGTGACCTTGTGAGGGATTTTCTGAGAAGACTATATTTGAAACAGGAAGACCCTCCCTGAATCCAGGCCACAGCTTCTGCTGGCAGCCCACAGAGAAAGGCATGAAAGAAGGAAGCTTTGCTATGTGCCTACTTGACTTCACTCTTTGGTCTGGCATGTTTATTCTGTTTCTGGGGTATTCTTCAACCACTATAAGAACCTCTTTCCATTTCTGCCGTACACAGGAAGACCACTGGCAATCCATAAGTCTTTCAGGCCTTTGGTATGAGACTTTTGATCTAAACAATTACTATCAGCTCTGGTTGGGTTTTTTTTTTTTTTTTTTTTAGAGAACTGGCTAAAACAGTCTTTTCATGAAACACGTATGATTCTTGACAGCAGCCTAATCAACAGCCAGTAGATTAGGATTTATTCTGCAAACATGTTTGCAGTTTACCTGGAAGAAGTAATTTTAAAACATATGAGTTACCTTTTGTTAATAATAATAATAGCAGTAGTAATAATGAGTCTTGCTAAGTCATCAAACTCACCCATCCCCCTGCTTCAGTCAGTGCAGTCAGGGAAGTTCTCACCTGACTTCAAATTACCTTCAGTCAGCCAATGGCTCTGAGTAACTAAACTACTTATCAGTTCTTTCAAAGAAAAAAAAAAAAGAAATCTTCAACAAACATCATCTGAAGCATTAATTTGTTTTAGAGAAAATTATGAATAATCTAAGATTTGGTCAGTCTACTATGATGATTAAGAAAAATCATGACATACAGGTAAGCCAAGAGACCATGTTGGAGTTACCTTTTAATAAGGTAATGTTACTTCCATGCGTATTTATGTCTTTACTCTTTATTCCCATTCTCCTGGGGTCCTATCGGCTGAGCTGTTTTCGGGATGCTCCCTTCACTCTGGTCTCTTTATGTTAGTTTCCTGGAAAAGCACTGCTTTCCTGGCAGCCTATCAAGAGGCCTTCTTTGGTTGTTTCCTAAACAGGGACTCATGGCTGCCTTCAACCCTGCCTCAACTTTTACTAAAATGCTACGTTCTCTCAATAAGAACATCTTTCTTATTATAATTAATTTCACACAAAGTGGTTTCAGGTAAATCAGTCTTCAAATACAATCTCAAAACTTCTCAGAGCTCATGCCTAAATCAGCCTGCACCAATCAGAGCAACCAGATGCCATCAGCATCTATCTTTCCTCTGCTCAAACTCTCTACCTCATTTTAGGCAAGAATGACTGTAGCTATGAACATAAAGATGTCTGTGAGCCTTTAAATATTGGCACATTCTTGCAGGTAAAATACATTGTAATTAAAACAAGGAGTTAAAATTCGTACATATGAGAATACAAGGCTCTATAGAATAGTAATTTTTATAAGAAAAATACAATCACTTGCTTTTGTCCATTTGTTGGAAAGGAAATTTTAGCATTAACAGCAAACTATGGATTTTCAATCAGAATAGCATTATGTATCATGAAAAATGGTTCTATCTGCACACATAATGCAACACCATTGGTTTTCTTTACAGAATTTCAAATATCCTCCATCCTAATGAGTGTCAGTAAACACAGAGACTCTAAAATAGATAAAGGCTTTCACTAGGTCAATGTATAAAAATATGCTGACTGTGAGATATATTACACAAATGCATATGTATTAAATGCTATTTTAAAAGTTACCTTGAGAAAAAGATGAACCACTATACTATCTCGACTGCTGCTTGCTTTTTTTGGTCAGCCTTTCCATTTCTTTATAATCAAAACCACAAGGAAGACAGAAGGATCCTAACACAGGCACTGATGCTGCCTCCAGGAGGCTCCACTAAGCAGCCCCTCAACTTTGAAGCATGCAGAAGGCATTCAGGATGGTCTGTGATATTCCAGTGTTAACGTTCTACATGCTACCCACAGAGACACATATATCCAAGCTAGATGTAGAGAAGATATAAGTCAATAGATTCTGAAAGTGGAGACTTTTGCATTTCCTAGACAGAGTGCAAACTCTTTGAGCCTGTTCTTGAACATTAAACGCTGACTTGATATTTGCTGAGTGACTATCTCTGCAAAGAGAACGCAAATGTCATGGTTCCTGTGGGTTCGAAACAGTAGCCCTAGCTATCTAGAAAAAAGCATTCATGTTTTTCAGATGTTGAAGTTAGTACATTTTCACTCACAATTAGGACATTTTATCTCTCCTGTTTTTTAAAAAAATGGAATTTAAGTGAAATGGAGTTAGAAATGTGAATTCTTGTTTGTGAAAGTTCTTAACTCAGAACTGCACGTTCCATTCATGTGTTTGTTTGTAATTCACCAGTGAATCAGCAGTATTTCCTGCCTAACAAGTACTGAGTGAATGACAGCAGCCAATGTGTGCTCTGGAGAATGAACTAGATTCCACTGAACATTTATTAAGTCATTACTATACTTTTTTTTTTCTATATTGGAAGAAAATAGAGTTTTCCTATCTGGGAGTAGCAGTCCCGTTATCTCCCAATTTTACACCTAATAAAATTGATCCCATTCCTTTCACAAATGTACTGTGGCCTTTATATTAATCTCCAGGACACATAGAAACTACTTGTCACAAAATTAACAAGCACATGGTCCACAACACCACTGAATTCCTGAACAGTTCTATTCCATTTTCCATCCTCTTCCCATTTTTAATTTTCTTTTCTTCTACAGTTTCTCTTTTCAATCCTGATAGGTGAGGAGGTGCAAGCATTCTAAAATAAATAGAAAGTATTTTGCATCCCCTAAGTCTCTGTGGATGACACAAAAGGACTGTTTTGCTGCATGCAGCCTGTACTTAATTACTGCCTAATTCAGAACCACAAACATGGCCTTGGTCATCCAAAGACGTAGGTGATGGATAGCTACTTTAACCATCTACTCAGCCATTCATCTCTGTAGGAAAACGATGGTGATAGCTAGAGACAGGAAAGCTGACATCAGCAGAAATGACCACAACAGTCAGATGTAAAGGCAGCCAAGGAAGGAAAATGGTCTTTAATCTGTTCTCTGGGGCTTGATGCGAATGAGGGAAATTTTAGTCACTTTGGTCCAGACACTTTGCAGATCGTTCAGTGCAAAGAAAATAGCATATCTCTAGGGGGTAGGCAGCCACAAAAGTTTAGTAGAGCTTATTGGTCAGAACTATTGATCATCTAACTTTCCTCAAATTCTGAAAGATGGAAGCACACACCAAGGCAGACTGTATACACAATAATCCATCAACTGCTTGGGTCTCTTTTATAGATTAGAACACTGTTATTGAATAAAGCTTCCATGTTCACAGTAAAGCAAATGAAAGAGGCACCGTGATTGCCCTTAATATCAATCCTGATAACATTGTGCTATCTAAATATAGGAGAAACATATGGACCCAGGACTCTTCTGTGATTTAAATTAGCATATGTCAAAATTTTAATTGTATGAGTGAGTGTAATGATGTCAAGCAAATAGAAGCTTATAATGCTACTGGTATGAGTAACTGGTAAAAAAAAAATTATCAATCCTTTACATCTTATGTTATTGGAGTGAATTTAATAATGTCACCCAAAATATATGTTCACATGCAATTTAAGATTATATGCTAATTTAGAATAGGTGTCTTTACAGATACACTTCACATAAGTATCTCAAGTGGAGAGCATCCTGGTTTAGAATAGCCAACACAATGACAAGTGTTTTTATATGAAGACAAAGACATTCAAAAAGAAACAATATGAAGACAGAGGGGAAAGAAACACATCTGCAAGCCAAGGCACACAAAAGGCTGACAGCAGCCATGAAAAATGAAGAAAAAGTACAGTACAGACCCCTTCAGAGCTTCCTGGAGAATCCAACACATCTGCCACCTTGATTTCCAACTTCTGATCTCTAGAACTGCAAAAGCAATATATTTCTGTTATTTGAAGATACTCAGTCTGCAGCAAATTGTGTGATATCATAAGGTTATTATATTTTATAGTAATCATTTAAGCCCAAATTGGTACCCAAGATTCTTAGGCCCAACCATCTCATAGCATATTCCCACATTAGTCAGGATTCTCTAGAGAAATAAAGACAACAGCATTTGTGTGTGTGTGTGTGTGTGTGTGTGTGTGTGTGTGTGTGTGTGTGTGTGTGATTTATTTAAAAGAACTGGCTCGCAAGATTATGGGAGAGATTATGGGAGAGGAAATCAGTAGGACAAGCTGGCTAGTTGGAGATTAGGATGAGAATTTTTGTTGCAGTCTTGAGTCTGAGTGCTAGAGTTCCAGGTAGGAATTGTGTGTTGTCGTGAGGAAACAGAGTTCCTTCTTATGTAAATTTGTAGTCTACTAATGATGAATAGTAGCAACATTTAAAAAATACTTTTACAGTAAAATCTAGATTGGTGTTTAACAGAACAACTGAACACCATAGACTAGCCAAATTGATAAATAAAATTAATCATCGTAGAAGCCAAAACAATACTGTGGTAGCACAGTATTTGCTATAACCTGTTGTTTGGAATGGAAAAAAAATTTCAAGACACTATATTTGTTTCTTCAATTGCAGAAACAAAACAAAAACAACCCTCAAAAATTCAAAGAATGATTCCCACTAAAATCAGAAAGAAGACAAAACTCCACCCTCCCCACCTCTATTCAATATAATGCTTACTGTCGAAAAAAGAGAGCCAAAAACAAAAGCAAGCAAAAGTACAGGGTGAAGACAATATGGTTCTAAATGTAAGAGGCCTTTAACCACTGGACTCCAAACCCTGGGAGCTGATGATGTGACTCAGCAAAGTGGCAGTATGCAAAGTGAACACACAAAAAGCCACAGGTTTCCTAATATCGATGACAAACATACTTTTATCAATGAAATTGAAGTGAACCAGGCAAATTTTCTCATTCGACACACACACACACACACACACACACACACACACACACACACACAACACGAAACTAAAGGCCCTGCATAAGGAAGGCCCTAGTGGCACAGGAGGTAAGATCAGCAATTAGCAAAGGCAATCTCATGACATTAAAAGGCTTCTGTACAGCAAAGGAAACTTTCCTGCATAATGGGAAGAGAGTCTTTGACATCTATCTACCTGCATATGGATGATTAGTGCCTATAATACATAAAAAACTCAAAGGCTAAACATTAAGAAAATAAACAGTTTAATTTAAAAATAGGCTATGGAACTAAACAAGATTTTCAGAAGAAAAAATATATGACTAGGAAAACTTTTTAAAGTTTTCAACATCCTTACTCTCAGGAAAAAATTCTATCTCATCACAGTCAGAAAGGCCATCATAAAGAATACAAATGTCAGCCACTGCTTGTGTGGATGGAGCAGAGGGAAGCACCTTTGTCTGAGTGTAAACTACTGTAAAACGTCTGAAAATTTCTTAAAACCTGAAAATAGAACTTTCACATGAGCCAGCCATCCCCTCTCAGGAACATACTCAACATATTTTATATCCCACCACAGGGAAACTTCCACATTTGTATACATTGCTCTACCAAGCTCTGAAGTTCTGAGTGGATATGTTTGTTAACTGAATTTCTCATTTGCAACTTCGGATGGTGAAAAGATGCAGTGACTTCATTTCACTGGGGAGAGGTGGAGATTTAAGTTGGCAACTCCTACCAACAAATCATTTCATCAAAGCCCACCTGCACTCCAAAAATGACCCAGTGTCCTTTGGGGCTCTTTGGCAAGGCATTACATTTTCTTGCTGTTTTACAGAGTACACATATATTTGTTTCTCAGGATATTAACCATAGATCCTTAAAAATACTTTTTTTCTGATCCATGCAGTCACTTAAGGTTTCTCCTTCTGGTTGAGGTGTGTGATTTTGTGTGTATGTATGTGTGTGTGTGTTGTTTGTCTGTGTGTGTGTGTGTGTATGTGTATGTGTGTGTGTGTGTGCGTGTGTGTGTGTGTGTGTGTGTGTGTGTGTGTGTACATGCGCACATGTGGAGGCAGAGATCAACTATGGTTATCTTCCTCAGTTGCTCTCCACCTTCCTTCTGAGACAAAGTCTTTTACTGAACTTAGAGTTTACCAGTTCAGCTAAGCCTGTGTGTACCTCAAGACTTCCTGCCTGTGCCTTCCCAGTGCTGAGATTAAAGGTGCACACTACAATATCTGGCCTTTATGCTTGTCCTAAGGGTCTGAACTCAGGTCTCTTGCCTAATGAGTCCTTTACTAATGGAGCCATCTCTCCAGCCTGGTTTTGGCTTCTTTTTAGTTTTCAGAAACCTTCTTAAAACCTCTTTCTCTATTTTCATTCTCTTCATTTTCTCTTTTCTTGTGCTTAAAAATGTTCACCAATACTGTACTGCTTGTTACAGCAGATCTGTTGTGTAAAGAATAAACATATCTAATAGTCTGAACAACTCATCCTTTTCTTCCCACTAACCCTTTCTGTATATTTGCAAAACAATGAGAGGCTACCTGGTTCAATGCCCAGATCCCGAATTTGGGGTTAAGTAAACCTGTTTTAAATTCTAGTGTTGTTATGTTGAGAGCATGTGATTTTTCTGCCTGTCACTCAACTGTCCTGCTAAGTCTAGCAGAGTCACCTAAAAACCCATTGACGAAATAGAATACATTGAATTGTGTAATTAGAAGGTCACTGGTGATGTTCATTGGGCGGTTTCCGGAGAGCGATGAGGGCAGAAGCCATGCTTCACTGAGAGTCATTCATTAATTACGTTTCTGCCTCTGGATTGCATGCGTGTCTCCTCCAGCAGCTCCTAGCAGAGCTGTGAGTTACCTGAACTTTTTGGTCTCTGCTTGTTTTGCCAGATGCTTTAGTATTTCAATGTGCTGCCAGGTTGTAAGCATGCTTTTCCTTCAAGACTCATATAAGCCAGCTGTTCTAACAAGCTTCAAATGTTCCCTGCAAACTGGCAGGACTCTGAAAGCCCTAAGAGCTTGGAAGAGACCAGAAACAAGCAGCAAAGCAAAAGATTGCTTAGGGAAAGCAATGTGGGAGTGTGGACAAGGGTAGAGAACCTCTCGACAATAATATTGACAAAGAAAGGGGAAATCTCAAAGGAAAAAGAAAGTACAGCCATTCTCGGTCCTTTCTGCCTGCCCTCAATAGGTTGGCAAACCCAGTGTAATTAGCTTGGCTCTTCCAACATAACCCTTGCCCAAAGCAGAAGCTGCTGGCTAAAGACATGTCATGATGGAAGGCACGTGTGAATATGATGGTTCACTTTGTATCACTTGCAATTCTTCCCGGGCAGGGTCTGCTTTGACCCTCCCAGGAGAGTGTCCTGCTAGGGCTCACTCACAGAAGGCTGCGATCATCATTTTCTCAGCGCTCCTTACAAGGCTCTAAGTTCTAGTCAGCGCTTTGTTAAGTCAGTCATACAGGACTGCTGTTCGTTTGTTTGTTTAGTGGTTTTACTACACAACCCATTTTCATAAACTATTGCCCAACTGCACATGTCACTGTAGAGCTAGCAGAAACAAAATGCCATTGTTTATTCTGCTCAGAAACAAATTTAAAATTCTCTAGACTTGAGAATAGTAAAATGAGATGCTGAAAAAATACTTCTTAGTGCAGAGATTTAATGCCACTTTTGGGATCTTTGTACCTGTGAAATAATTCTTATGAATTCCTTTTTTATATAAAAAAAATAGATCAAGGACACATATATAAATTGATCTAATTGAAGTTTATTCTAGTTCCTTCTAAAATTTTTCATAATATTGCTTATAAAATTCTCCTAGAAAGTCCTCATCTTAATCATCAGTCAGCATTTTATTATATTATCATCCTTAATTGATTGACGCTTAATCACAGTCTTTGTATTTTACTATCCCTTGTCTCATAAGAGGCAATTTTCTCTTTACTGTAGTTTAACAGCTGATGAAAAAGATTTAAGGAAACCTATAAACTTAAGATTGGTTAATGGTCCCTTATAAAAGAATATTATACTTCCAGGATCCATTGCACAGATGTGATACTCAATTGTAGAAATGTGCATGGGGTTTATTAAATTACAGCACAAATCTTCAGTCTTCTGAGTTATTGTCCATGTTGGGATTGTTAGGCAAATGGGAAGACACATTATTGCTTCCAGTTGTTCACATTACTGTGGCACGATGCAGTCGGTGACAGCTGGCCCATTGCTGTAGGCGAGTGTGGAGCTTCTGCAGCTGCTGAGAACGGGGCCCAAGTGAAGGTCCAGCTCCGCTGAGTCAGTGTTGGCCACCTCATCAAGGCTTTCCAGAACATGGAAAATAAATGAGCCAAGCCAGCTGTCAGAGGACAAGGGATGAGGGACGGGAAAAAGAGCAGCGGTGGGAATTACCAGGGATGCACGGAACTCTTGGTCACAATGGCACTACTTCAAGGGAGCCACACCTACCTGTGCAGGACTGGCTTTAGGCTCTGGTTGGTTGGTTGGTTTGGGTTTTGAGACAGGATCTCAATCTGTAGCTCTCTTTGGCTGGAACTCTCCATGAAACCCAAGTTACCTTCAAACTCAAGGAAAATCCCCCTTCAGAGGTCAACCTCTTAGGTGCTAGGATTCTAGGAATGAGCCACCACACCCAGTTTAGAAGCATTAATTCTGTGTGCTCATGTTAAAAGGTTGCTGCTGTATTCTTCTTTGCTTTGGTTTTAGCACTGCAGTACCACTGTATCTGAAAATAAGGAAAGTTAACAGAGCAAGCAGAAATGCTTCAGCTTTGGGATCTGAACAACAATAAATGGAATTACCCATTGACACTGGGTAATGGGGTGATAATTCCTAGGACCCCACTTTTCTCATTTGCAGATGAACTATGTACCCTATGTATGTACCCTATGTTGGTGAGACTTCATAGGTGTGAGTGCCTGGCATGCTGCCTGGGATTCCAGTGAACAGTAACCACCAGCTCTTTTACTGTTGTGGGCACTATCATTTTGTCTTTTTATTTGTGTGGTTGTGTGAGGTGTGTATGCATGTGGTCATGTGTGTGTCGATAGCTTGTGGGTGCTCATAACTGCGTGCACGCACACCTGGAGGCCAGCAGCCAACTCTGTATGTCTTCGTTAATCACTCTTTACCCTATTTTTTGAGACTAAACCTTTCATTGAACCCGGATCTACTGATTCATGTGACTGCCTGAAGAGTGAGCCCCAGGGGTCCAGTGTTGGGACTGTAGATGTGTCCACCACATACTCCAGCATTTTATGTGGGTGCTGGGGACCTCAACTTGAGTTTTCATGCCTGTGTGGCAAGATCTTTACCAACTAAATTATACCCTCCCCTCATTGTTGACACTGTAATTTTAGTGAATAAAACCAAAGTTCCTAAAAGTTGGAGTGTGGACTTAGTTACACACACACACACACACACACACACACACACACACACACACACACACACACACACTCCACTACATTATTAAGAGGTATTTCCCAAAGTCTCACCCAAGGACAGAAAAATGCAGCAACAAAGAAAGAGTCCAGTTCTTAATCCACACACAGGTCTCTACCTACATGATACCTGACAGTAATTCTCTATAGGCTTCAGCTCACTTACTCCCCAAAGAGTGGGAATTACAATGATACTCGACTAACATGATTGTTCTGGAAATTGAAGTCTATGTATTTAAGCACACCATTTATCATGTTGTTAATCAAACATAAAGCCTGTAGCATATGGTAGCTACTATTTTATATAAGTCTGAACTCCGGAATTGTATTCTTTAGTTAGAATTTTCTTATTGTATTATCTGAGGCTGAGTTATGCTTAAAATCCTCTTTCCACATGCCCTTTGCTTAGGATATTTCCAATGTGATCAGTTTAAGACAAAGGTAATGTAAACATTAGGTAATGTAAACATGAGCAAATACTCAGTTGTAGTAAGAGGTTTTTGGCCTGGACTTTTGGGCCTCACCTCAAGGTTTAGGCCCGCAGACCCACAGACTTGCAGAGACACACAGATGCTTACAATAGTTTTACGCTGATTGGCCTAAGGTCCAGGCTAACTCTTTACCCTTAAACTAACCCATGACTTTTATCCTGTTCAGCCATACGGCTTGGTACTTTTTCTCAGAGCAGCATAGTTGTCCTCTGTTTTTTCTGGCTTCTCTCTGATATTCTGCTCTGTTCTGCCTGTTCCCAGAGTTTTCTTAGTCCGGTAGCTCCGCCCACACTTTCTGTCTGCCTTTGGCTAATCAGCGCTTTTTATTAAACCAGTAGGTGGGCCAATTATTTACAATTGAACAACATAATCCCCCTATACTCTGTCATCTAATATAAACTGAAAAAATACTTATTAAACTCATATGAAGTTTCAGGGGAAAACAAAGAATCAGAAGCAGAACTGGGAGGGAGGAAAAATAGAAATTGGATGTGAATATAATCAAAATATGTGAAATTCACAAAGAATTAATAAAATATTTTTCAAAAATAAATTGTTTGAAATACTACTATACTTCAGAAATGGTGTTGAGTTCTCAGGAAACAAAAATTAATAAATATATGAGACCCTTTTCTTTACAGAATGTCAGTGTGGTGAGGCTAAATAATTGTACAGATAAATTTAAAACTGAAAAAAAAATGCTGTTGTTATGAAAGATGCTAACACAGAAGATGCCAGAGCCCCTCAAAATGAAGCTCAAACTCACAGCCAAGAGTTGTTAAACGTCTGTTGTGTGTTTAAATAGAGGTTCAAAGTAAACAAAGACAAATTTTCCTCAGTGTCCCTCCTCTCTTCCGTTAGTATTCTCTCAGGAAGGTCCTAGTTTGCTCTCCACTTCCTAAACTGACAAACAAGACATGGATGCTGCATGTCTTTTGAATATGGCTTTCCGAGGTCCAAAGCAGATTCAAAAGCAGCTCTCCTTTCTTCATTTCACACATATTCTCTAGAATGTTCTAACATATTAGATAACCTCTCTCAGTTGCTTCCTTCTGGGTTTCACCTCTACATGACTAATTCAAACATGTGATAATGAAAATTATTGGTTCCCTTGTTTATTGGTGAGTTCCTTTCCTTACCCCTGTGCCTAAATACTGCTGAGCCTGACTCTACTTAATAAATATAGATCAAATTTAGGGAAGGGGAGTCACTATTAGGGAGTTAGTTACAGCTTTTACACATAATGATAGCATAAAGCTACAAATCTTCAGAGAAGTACTTGCTAAAGTCTTGAAATCAGTGGATAACTAGAGGTTACATGTAGATATTTCAAAGAGCAGTCAGGCGTAGGCACAGGAGAGGAACATAAACCAGAATGTCTCAATAGGGAACGCCTAGGAAGGTAAAAGTTGTAGGCAAGTGAGTCCACACTTCTTTTTCCAGGTCTTAATTTATTTTCCTAATATTGCTTCTGTATTTATTTCTAGTGATATCTATTGATGCTATAAATGTCCCCTGATGCCCCCTCTCTAGTCAATGGATCAATCTCTGGAGCACTTTGAAGAGCATTCATTCTCTGAATGAAGTGTGAACCCGTTCATCCACGTTCTGCCCAGAACGGCAGCACTTTACTTTAACCTGGTATCTTCCAGCCAGTGGCCCTGCAGAAGAAAAGGCTCTACAAAGGCCTTGGGAGTGCCCAGCTGGCTCCTCCATTATGCTGTCCAGCCACCATTTCACCTTTCAACTGTTGCTTGTCTTTGATTTTTTAAAAAAGGGAACAAAGATAAAAGGAAAAAAAAAATAACCCTTGGCCAATTTAGTCATTTTGTTTGAAAGATCAATCAGTTCCCTAGGAAAGATTTTTCTGGCAGGAGAATCACAGTACCTGGGATCCAAAAGCAGCGTCTCCAGCTCCAGCATTCCATTAGCTGTCAACAGTAATCACACTTACATCCTCGTTCCTGGCCTCCAGCTAGGAGGGGATGCCTTTACACTCTTCTTGCCTGATTGCAAAGCTCTCCAGGCACATGCACACACAGACACAGCTGAGTGGAGCTGCAGGCAAGTCTCTGGCACCAAGAACCCTCCAGCAGGTGTACAACAACTCACCCATTCTGTGCTTGGCATAGACTATCAGAACCCAGGATGGGCTCTGGGGTGAGGAATTTGTGTACAGCTGGATAAAAGTTGACTGACTGCAAGTTCAGGACTAAAGGCCGCTGTTGAAGCTTAAGAGAACTCCACATCATCCAAAGACGAGGTGTCTCCCACTTCTGCTTGCTGTGGGGTGGCCTCTGACTTTCCAGAATGCTGTCTTGACTCGGTCTTTTCCAGGAACGTGCTAGTTTGGAAAAGCACACAAACACATGTATACAAGGTTACAGTCTGGTACCTTTTGCCCTTCACCTTTAAATATTTCAGTGACCTAGTCTTCATTCATAATGAGTCCCCTCAAGGAAGCCAGGCAGAGTTCAGAACATGCTGGGTTAACTTCTCTCTCTGGGCTTTTGCTTTATGGAATATAGCTCTGCTCTGCATTTTCATTGAGTGGCTGTGTCTTTGCACTGAGCCTGGAGCAGGAGCTCCTTATTAAAAAGGACTTCTAGGTACCCTTGGGCTGAAGAAAAGCCTCAGGCCAGGGTAATTAAAATGTAGCCTTGAACAACATGGCCATACAATATGTGACCTGATGATGAGAGATTATCAAATGGTTTTAATTGCAGGGAGGAAAAAAAAAACCCATACAGATCCAAAATAATAAACTGCCTCACTGGCCACATTTAGTTAAATGAATGAGTATTAGAGGTGAATCCTCACATAGAAAAACTTCTATCCACTCCTCAATGCCCCTTCCCACTATTATTTAATTTTTGCTGAGTCACATCAGGTTTCATCAGTTATTCATTTTTTGTTCCTATTGACTTTTGTTTATGTTTTCCATGATTATCAAAAATAAAAATATTATCCCTCCATATATACTGTCCCATTTTTTTAAGCAGCTAACACTTGGTCCTTGCATTTTCTCACCTTTGATTTCAGCATTAAATGAAGAACAATTTCTTCCATGAAAGGAGCAGTCTGGGTGGAGTGACCGCTGCAATCATGATGGGAAGGATTGTGGGGGCTGGAAAACAATATGACTGAACAAAAGAAAGCAGCTGCCAGCATCAGTCAACTGTCATGAGAGTGTGAATGAAACCACCACAGTTTCATTAAGAAAAACCAGAGACAAAGAACAAAAGCCAAGATGAAGTATTAGAAAGCGTGTGAATTGTTCGTCACTAATTACTGCATCAATCAAATAAAATCAGTCTCCATACTCAATCTGATGTCTTTCCTGTATCTGACCTAACTTCCAAAGAAGCTCATGCAATATACCCACTTTTTCTGTCCACCTACTGTATAAGCGACAGAGCAGAGACAGAGACACACCAAGACCCAGGAACTGTGTTCTGCTCCTCACTCTCCACTGGCCGTCATCCATCTTGTGTTAGGTGCAAACCTCTCTTCCTTCCCCACTTTGCACAGAGAAGAGCAGAGGAATTTTTTTTGACCTTCTACTTATAGTATTCTGGCCCCATCCGGCCAGAGGTCCAGACCCACAGACCTGCTGTCCCAGAGCACCTAGCCGCCTGCCGCTGCTCAGGCCCCCCCAAATGACTCAGACACTTATATTAACTTCATGCTATTTGGCCTATGGCTCAGGCACATTGCTAGCTTGCTCTTTCATCTTAACTCAACCCATTTCCATTAATCTGTCTGCCACGTGGCCCGTGGCTCACCTGTGTTCCTTACATGCTTCTTTGGGCTTCAGCTCGATCTGTCTGACTCTGCCCTCCTCCTACCTATGCTCTGATTCCCCCCCACACACACTTTTTCTATGGTGTCTGCCATGGCCAAAATTGCCCTTTATTTAAAGAATGATATTCACAGCACACAGAAAGACAGTCCCACATCAGAAGAGCAGAGGAATTTTTATTTGACCTTCTACTTATGGTACAAGGTCTCAATGTCCAAGATACTTAAGTTTGTATCCTCCATTTCCTTTTGTTTGGGTCTACATTTTAGTCTATTGACCTGCTGAAAGCATTGATTCACATCAATCTCAAACAGCTCTTTACAGGAGGGTCACCTGGAGGACTCCTTCAGACAGACTTCTGAGATCTGCTCCTGACATTCCTGAATCAGTTAGTCTGAGATGGCACCAAAAAACCTATATTAAGCTACCAGATGCTGATGGCCCAAAGACCACTTGTAGAGGAAACATGACTTCTACAAGGTCATGTCAGCTTATGAACAGATTTCCAGAGCTGGCATGGTAAATATTCCCTCCAATATTAATGGCATTCATCTTGGCTTCCTTATCATACCAATGTATTTTTATTTGTTCATGTCAATTGGAAAGTAGTGGATGAGCCATAGATGTCCTTACAGAGAACTCTCATATCGCAAATCCGTGCAGAATCAAGGAGCTTGGAAATTCCTCATGACCATGACCATACAACTCTATGTAAGCATTTTATAAATGGACAGACCAAGACAGTAATTATCCCCTTAACTTTCCAGTGATTCTCCATTTTTTCAAGATTCTCTGTGTTCAAAGCTAGACCTGAAAGCTTATCGGACTATTCTATTCATAGCATATACCTGTACTCAACACATACAATCAATGGGTATTTACTCTTGGAGCAATTGAATCATCAGCATGAGAGCCAAGATCCTCCAGCATCTAAACCCCACTGTTCTCTTTTAAAGGCCCAAAAACTGTGATTACAATTAGGAAATTATTTTTGAAATACATAGAGTAAATTATAATGCTGAGAATGAAATAAATACATTCTCAAAATACGCTGCATTGTGAACAGAGCAAAATATTCTGAGTTCATTCCCATGATTTGCAGTTTTTTTTCTTCTGTCACTAATTCCACATGCCTAGGAACCACAACAAGACAAAAATATAAAATATACCTTCTTAGTATTTCTGTGTCTGCCTTTGAATAGCAGACCATTTCTTTGAAGGACTGGAGAAAATACATATGGTATTTGCAAACTTTATTAATGAGTTACATTAATTTTAAAGTGCAAAAAACAACTGGTAAAGTATTATATAACAATCATTTGCACAAAATGGTCACGTTTTCCTCTGTGCAGGTCACTGGGGGACATTCCGAGCACATTCTTGCTCCCTCCATGATTCAACAGGATTTCATCTTTCATGATGATAACTGAGCAGCTGAAACAGGGATTTGACCCATGTCTGTTATTATCTGAGCCCTGTTTCCTGTGTCATGAGTGGAGTAGTCAATCAAAGGCGTTTAAATATCTGACCTTTAGAAGTTTCTGGCTTTGTTTGCACTACAGCAGATACAAACAAATAAACAGTGTAGCTGTAGATCACGACAAGCACAGTCAAATAGACTAAGGGTAAAAACAATGCTAGCAACGAGGGGAGGGGCCTTTAGGTGGGGGCCCAAAGGGTGACATTTGATGCTCCTAAGATGAAGAAAAGCCAAGATTCAACTTGGGCTCTGCTTCAAGTCCTGAAACAAGGAAGGCCTGCCACCACAAGTGAAAATCCTGACCACCAGGTCAACTACACTCAAGTGACCCTGAATGGGTTATCTTTATCTGTACTTTAACAGATCTTCCCATGAGGCTTACATGAACAGCTTTATTATTGGCTCTGATTTTTACTTTTAAGAAATACATCATAATCACTATACAAAGCCCCCATTGTTTCCCTTTATGCTTCCCCAAATGTACCTTCTCATCACCTACATAGACATACAGTGCAGCATTTTTGAGGCTTAACTAAATATGGAGACAATAGACACATCCTGCTCTCACAATACCTATTCCTGCAGGCAGCTACTTACAGCTACAAAGTTAAAAAGTAATAGACATTGCTCCAATGCTTTAGGGACAACAATATTCAAACCCAAACAATTCTTCCATGTCAGCAAGATCTGCTTTTATACAGTTACCTTTTCTACAAGAGGGTCCCATGTCTCAATCTCTCTGCAAAGATAGACTTTGATAAGGCCACTCGTTTCTCCCCACTACACCATACTTCTTCCACCAATAGAAGATTCTGAGTGTGGTAAAGACAGACCTTTCCATCCCATATTTTACAGTGCATTTTTCCAATTGGATCATTCTAGAACCTGTCATTGGTTCTATATGCTTCGTGTCCTGGGAACTTACTCTCAACAGTCGGCACTTTGTGTATTTATTCCTGAGGCTTTTCCCCTTCTGTATATTATGCCTTACTCTCCTTCACAGAACTATGAGACCCTTTAATGTTCCAAGTATTGGTTTCTCATTTGTATCTAAGTGTCTCTACTGAGTTAGAAAAGCTCCCAAGATTAGGAGTTGTAGTTAGTAATTAGTTCTAGATAAGAAATTTGAGAAACATTGACCCTCTGCTTATTTTAAGGGGGAAACATTTAAGAAAGAACAGAATCTCCAGGGAAAATTACATCTGTTGCATGTGTGGCTGACAAAGTATAACTTTAAAACTGCCTAAAGAATCACAATATAATGAGAAAAAAAGAAAGAGCCTGTGGGCTGCATGAACTCAGAAAAGTCATGTGCTGCCCCCACAGTCCACTGGTCTTGGACAAGTGAGTATCCACATGGACCTTGCCTCATGAAGACCCACTGGACAGGCATTCATACGGTGAGACTAAACTGCATGGCTACCAACGGAGACAGAGACAGAAACCTGGTCAGAGAACTGTGGGAACATGGGCCTGAGGTGGAAATGGACAGGCCATTTTTATAAGATGGTGAGAAGACCAGTGTGGATGTACAGAGAAGGAGAGGAGGTCTTTCCGTGTTGCTGTGATAAACGCCTTGACCAAAAGCATCTTAGGAGAGGGGCAGGTTTATGTCAACTTATGCTTCAGTCACTGAGGGACATCAGGGCAAGGACTGAAGCCGGAACCATGGGGAATCATGACAAGAGCTGTCAACATTGCCCTGAGGATTTTAGTGCCCACAGCATAAGACTGAAAATATCACATCCCAACCACACTCATCCAGTCTTATGGAACTTGAAAAACGTGACTACTTCTAAAGAGAAAGACTGTCAAAATGTGTCAGCCTTGAGATCATTCAGATGTTAGAAATATCACAAAAAAGCTGTAAAACAACTCTTTTAAGTATGTTCCATTAGGCAAAGCTAAGAGCTTTTATAAAATGAGAATATAAGTTCTTACCAATAATTATCAAGTATAAGTAAACTTTAAAAACTTACATATAAATATATTACTTATTTTTAATAAAAATGCTTTGAAATTAAAGTTTAATTACATCACTTCCCTATTCCCGTTCCCCTTTCTGACCCTTCCCGTGTATCCCTTGTCTCTCTATATAGAATTACTTACATACTCATACATATTTCCAAGAATATAAACACTGCTTGTTCAGTCCATAAAAAATTACCTGTATGTGGATGCTTTCAAGCTACTACTTTGTAGTGGGGAGCAGTATCCTCGCACCTGGATCCCATAAGCCACCAAAGACAAATTCCATACGGAGGGTCTTGGATGCCAACACTACCGATTTAAATAACCATTTTACTCGTCTTCTTCTACGCAACTCTCTCACCCTGATCTGACTTTCTCTGCCTTAGTTACGCTTTGTGCTCCCCCCATTCTTCCCTTCTTCCCCTGCTTATCCCTGCTTTGGGGGTGGGGCATATGCTCCATTTATCTACTATTAATATTTCTTTTGTTTCAGTCACTGTCCGTTCTTTAGTCTACTGTTTCCAAGACTTTACATTTAAAAATCTATGGAAACTAGTCCTATCTAGGTGGCCAGTGAAACTCCTTCCTGCTAAGTGCGATGACTGTCCACATCACCGACCCTGCTCTGTGAATGTCTTTTCGTGGGTTGCAAGGCTGAGTGGGATAGGAAGGTCATGTTTCCATGCCCGTGGCAACATTGCAAGGAGATGGAGGCAGCCTGGAAATCCATAGTCACATGAATGGATGCTGAAAATGCATGAGTTGTATATATAAGATTTCACCTTGTTACTTAGAAAAATGAATTATAAATTTGAATGGACCTGAAAAGGAGTGCATAAGTGAGATGAACCAGTCTCAGAAAAACTAGACACGTTGCTCGTGTGTAGATTCCGGCTGTTGATGTGTGTGTGAGGAAGGAGATAGACAATAAAACTAGACAGAAACACCAGAGGAATGCAAGGCCTGTTGAGGGAGGGTGGGGGGAGGGACGGAATGGTGGAAAGGAAACTCACAGGAGAGGGAGCCTGTGGGAGGAAGAGAGGATGAGGAAGAACTAGAAAGAAAAATAATAAAACAAATTTTAATGTCAGAGTTAAATAATTATTTGTAAGCAACTATAAATAAAATAACTTACTAAATTCTTGCTCCCCTATCTTGTAAAGAAGTTTTTCTTTGAAGGAAAACTCCTTTGTCACGTGTCTAGCCTCCCAAATGCAGTTTTCTCCTTTTCCCTCGCTCTAGTTGCTGGAGCTCCCCAGGATTTTCTCTCAGCCGTTGGACTCCGCTCTCAACGCATGCCCCTACGAACCCTATCCTTCCCTAACGGTGCCTGGAGCTACATGCTGTACTCCTCACAGCTCTAAGTGTTCTTCTGCTCTATTTGAGTATCTCCATTTCAGAAGCCTTGAAACTATAGCACCAAACCCACTACACTTGAGACTCCTCTTATATTCGAGACTCGGGGCTGATTGTAGCAATGATTCTGTCATTCCTCTGGTGACTTGGAAATCATCCTTCAGTTAGCATGGCTCTCTCCAATGACAACGATGGGCTTGATTTTCTTCCTATTTTAAAATTCAGCTTCTCTGATCTATATCAGTCTTATTCCATTTGTGACCTTTTATAGTTTTACCCTACTAAATGCTTTACCCTCCATTATTTTTCTTCATAATTCAAAAGGCTCCTGGTAAGGATTTCCAGAAGAGAAACAAATCATCTCTACTCTCTTAAAACAGGGCTGGAGAGGTGCTTCCGTGGTTGAATACTGTTGCTCTTCCAGAGGACCTGAGTTTAGATCCAGCACCTTTATCAGGTGGCTCACAACTGCATGCAACTCTAGCTTCAGAGCATCTGCCTCCCGCTTCTGGTCCCCACAGATACCTGTGTGCGCATCACCACCTTCCAAACACACACACACACACACACACACACACACACACACACACACACACACACACACACAAACACTTAATAAATTAAAATAAAATAAAATATCTACTTTAAAATTATAAATAGCTGACCATATGTGTGAAATAGCACCCAAGGCAATATTATTTCCCTCTGCAAGCTTTGCCAAACTTATTTACGCACACTTCTTGCCTTACAGTATAAACTATAGCCAAACTGTGTTACATGTAATTTCCAAATAACCCTACTGATGTGACTTTATAAACATTTATATTTTCTAAATCTGTTATCTGCAATTTTCCCTCATCTAATCTCTAAAAATAGCAACCCTCATAACCAATGCTTGTTGGGCATCTGCATATATCTCAGCTGTCTCTTGTTCTCAATGTCTCACAGCATTCACCCCTCATAAGTACCTTGATCCAGATATTGTAGACCTGCTTGATCATAATTTCAATTATCAGAAACTGAGAAACAGAGGAGTTAAGTGATCTGCAAGAGAAAACGACGGATGGAGGATCTAAATCTGAGAATTTTAAAAGATTTATTTATTTATTTAATGTGTACTAGTATTTTTGCCTATATATATTCTGTGTGAGGGTGTCAGGTCCCTAGAACTGGAGTTACACACAGCTGTGAACTGTCATATGGGTGCTGGGAATTGAACCCAGGTCCTCTGTAAGAGTAGCCAGTGCTCTTAACCACCGAGCCATCTCTCCAGCCCTAAATCCAGAAATCTTAACACTCAAATGTTTCATTTTGCCCAAAGAATTTTTATTCAACTTTGCACACTCAGTTCAGACATTATCTCTTGAACATTGAGCATCATCATTTTCTGAGAGTGATTGAAAACCTCTGGGGTTCTCCCATCTCAATTTCACCTCTCTTATGATAGGGATGATTTGGCATAATAACTATATTGCTGTTCAACCACAAATATTACTCCTAAGTAGTATGGATTCTGTTTATAGAACTTGGGATCTAAAGTACCTTGCAAAATACTTCCTATAGCAGTCACTCTGTAAGTAATTGTTTTACTAGATGTGAATAGCTTTCTTTATGAGACATCTGTGCTTAACACTATTCATCGCCAGTCAGGTTTTACCCTGACATCAGTACTCAAGCATGTTTTAATAAAATGAAACGTACATTCTCCCTTTCATTTTTCGAGATTGTTCTTAATGCTATGATCACTTTCTTGATTAATACATCAAAGTCTGTACAATTAACCAAACCTAAAATCTAGGGATCAGCCAATATTTATCTCTCGTGATCCGTAACCAACTTATCAGGTACCCAAGACTCTCAGATATATTTTTATGTCTTTTAAAGCCTTCTTCTTCCATGGAAGGCCATTCTTTCTGTGTTTTCCTCCAGTGCAGTGACATTACAAGGCATTGTGATTACTTATGTACATGTCATTTCCTCTTTCTGATACTGAGCTGCAAGGTTCTTCAGAAAGGAGGATATTGTTTTATTCCTGTATCCCTACACCCAAGCTTTTTTGAGTGATAACTTAGGGCATGATCAAATGACCCCATTTCATACTCTGATGACTATTAACTCAAACTTTTAGTAACCTAAAGAAAAATTTCTCTGCACAGGAGCTAAGTTTTTGATACATGTCAGAGCTATTCTTTCCTGCTAGGTGTTTTCTAGGACTGTATTTTCTTGCCTAATTCAAATTTATGTGGGCATGAGTTGACATCAATCAGCAAATAGATGAGGTCAGATAAAGTCTAGACAGAAGTTTTAGGAAACCATACATGCATTCACACACATGTCCACTTCAGTAATCATGATCAGGGAAGTATTTGAGATTGGATATGTAGTCATATCTCATGTAAACTGAATCAAGCCAATGGGGTTTAGGTTGAGTAATTCAATGTGACTTAGCCTGTCACACCCAGTATAATATCCTCAAGTGCTGGTTGATATTATTCTCTGTGGCGGGATTAAGGTGTCAGCCGATAAGGTCAGAAGTATTCTCTTTTGGAGTCCCAATGTTCAGGTGAGAACTTGCTCTTTGCCCCTTTTTGACTCACGGATGTTTTTATCCATAGGGATAAAGGAAGTCTTGAATTGGAATTCAAGTTCTAATATGAAAATTTGCACTTTGAGTATCATCTGCAGGAGCTGGGCATGGTGGCACACACCTTTGATAGCAACACTCGGGAGGCAAAGGCAGCCAGATCTCTGTGAGTTCAAACTAGTCGAGTCAACAAAACTAACTAGTTCCAGGACAGCTAGGGCTGTTACACAGAGAAATCCCTGTCTCAAAAAATAAATAAATGAAAAATAAAAAGAGAGAACACATAGAATGAAGAGTAAAACATATTGACTTGAAGAATAATTATGAGCTAGAATGTAAGAAGGAAAAGTGTGATGACTTTGTGTAAGCCTTTGCCATCGGCAAATCATATCACCAGAAGAGAAGGACAACAAATATTTTATTCAGGTCATTTGATTATTAAGACTGCAAGAGGGAAGTATAAGTATAGCTACTCCTATTAAGCATTTAGAATTTGCACTGATGACAGCTCGTCTCCATCCTCGGACAAAAGCTACGCACGTGTCAATATTTCTCATCAACAGGTCTTCCTTGTGAGAAGTGAGATGTTAATTGCAATTTCTACTCCTCTATCACAAGAAATCACATATTTAGGCTCTCCTAGATGTCTTTAAATTTTTTAACTAAAACATAATTTTACGTATTGTATATAAAGCATAATTGTGTGTTTCTCCCTTCAACCTCTAATTCTGCTTCCTTTCAAATCACACACCCTACTTAGTTCAGTGCTACTGGTAGGTATATGATTTCAGGGCTGACCATTTTGTATTGGATAGCCACTGAGGAGGCTTATCCTTGGGAAAACAATTTCCCCTTTCCTCAGCTGCCTGTCATTCTTTGTCGAGGGTAGGGCCTTTGATATTCCCCTCTTCCTTTTAGCCATCTAGGTGTCCCTTTCCAGGGCTGTGTAGCAGCCAAACTGTTGAGGTATCCTGATTCCAGCTTCTCTGTAATTTATAGGAGCACAACCTTACAGCATGCTTCCTGGTGCTCAGGCTCTCATAATCCTTCCTCCCTGGCTTCCTTGACACTCGATCCGTGAGTTTTAGGTGTAGGAATTGTGCTGTAGATGAATAAACTGGACCTGGCCACCTCACCATAAGTTGCTCTCTGCATTTTGGGTCAGTTGTGGGGTTTTCTTGTAATGATCTCTGTCTGCTGCAAACAGAACTTTCTTTGATAAGGGATGAACACTATGCTTACCTGTGGATATGAGAATAAGTTTTTAAAATACATTAAGAATTGAGCTGGTTTAGGAGAGTCATGCTAGTAGCTTCTTCAAGATGCATGACTTTAGTAACCCTGATAGTTGGTGAGACTTCCAGTACCAGAGCTGACTTCCTTCTGTTGGCTTTGACTCCAACTAGACATCTGCTGGTTACCACCAAGCTGTAAGTTCCAATCTCACAACCTTAGGAAAATCTTGCTGTACTGAGTATTGTCATGGTTCATGGGCATCGTTGCCAGGTAAGAAACACTGGTTGCCATCCGTGGCAGCTTCCATAGACCCTTCTGTACTGCAGAAACAAGCGGTGAGAAGGATTCCAGACTTAAGGCAGTAATAAAAATGATTGTGAATTCACTTTGCATTTTTCCAAGTTTCCATTCACATGCTCAATCTGTTTCCTAGACTTTCTGCCCTTTTATCTTCCATTTTTCAATCTTGTTTTCCTGCTTATGGCTGTCTGCTTCTGTTCTTTCTATTCTTCTTTTTTCTTTGATGCAGAAGAGTTCAGTGCCTGGCAGGAAGTAACCTAAAGGAGGAAGCATTTACTCCATCCTTTATTTAAGGGGTTACAGTCCATCACATCAGGAAAGACACAGCACCAACAAAGTGAAACATCTGGTCACATTGAACTTGCAGTCAGGATTCGGAAAGTGACAAATGCTGGTGTTAGTCTGATTTCTCCACTTGATTCCCACTAGGACCCCCGTCAAAAGCGTGGATTCAGGGTGGGCCCCACCTTACAGACCTAACCTTGAAATTCCCTCATAGATCTACCTAGAGCCTTGTTTCTTCTTCCGTGATTCTAGATCCTGCCAGTGGACAGTCTGTACAAACCTGCCCTCACAGAAGCTGAAACAGCTCTCCTCTTCCATGAAAACTGTCACTGGACAGAAGAGGCTTGATACTGTGCTTCAATTCAAACCACTGCTCTTTGCAGGAAACATCCGAAGCTCCATGTTGGGTCATGTGCCTGATCCAACCTTATCACCACCTCCTCCATTCAGTCTTCTTTAGTTCTCTCAGATGAAACTATCTTTGTGTTAGAACACTTTTTCTTCCATAGTAACATCATCCCGTTTTGCTGACTTAAAGATCTTTTACCTACACCAGACATAGGATTCCCCGTGGACAATGGTGTTTTGTTTTTGTACCTCTGCTCACTCTGGGCCTAATACATAGATTTTAGATAAGAATACACTTAAGTCTCACGAAACATTATGGAACAGTATGAATTCCATCACCTGTGTTTAACTTCAAAGAAACTGAAACTAACAGTTTGCTTCAAAAATAATTGGGCACCAATTGTATGCCAAGAAGAAAATCCGTAATTCAAAGACTACCTATTCTTTATCTGTCAGAGCCAGATGGAGAGAAAAAAAAAAAAAAAAAAAAAAAAAAAAAAAAAAAAAAAAAAAAAAAAAACCTTCCCAAAGTTTTCTAAAGCAGTCAAAGCTATATTCTAGAGGAAGAGAGAATTGTCTCCACTTTGTCGTTAAAGAAGTCAGCTGTCTTCGCCATTTTCTGGATGGTTCTAATTCACTAGGGGCCCTAATTCATGATTCATATGCCAGGATAATAATTCAGTGCAATTAATAGAAATTTCTAAAATATTTCCAGGGCGGAACACCTATTTTCGGCCATGTCTGAACTGGACTTTCATCCTCAGAGGAATACTTTGGATCCAATTGTGACCCTTGAGACCAACATCACATAGAAACCTGGCTGGGGTACCTGAAAGCCCAGCATGCCCCTGGGTAGCATGCAGGCTTGTGGCCATATGGTGTCCCCAGAGTCTTCTGTCCTCTCATCTATGCCAGAATAGGCATATGCTGGGATATCAGGACCCTGAGGGAAGAGCCCAAATGTCATAGAGGGGATGAAATGACAACTCCTGTGTCTCTTGTTTATGGCTGAGTAGAAATGGAAACAGGGAAAAGTGAAGATTCTGTATTGATTCTAAAGCATGCACAGTTGAGGTTAAGATATACAAGATAGAACTAATGGACTCCCTGGGGAATAACCATTTTATTGATTTTAAATAACACTAAAATTTTAGGAAAGAAGAATCCTGTTTCTTTGAATTTTAGCCCCTTTGTCTCAGGTCTTGATTTTTACATACTCTGAACAAATAAGTATCTAAAATGTAGTTTGTTGGCAGTGCCTTTTTTCTTTTTCTGTTTGTTTGATGAGGACCTGGGGGGGGGGGTGTGTGAGGGATGAGTCATCACTTCAGGAGCCCACTGCAGTTAAAAAGAAGACTTTATTCTGTATTGCCATTTGAACAAGTTCCATATGAATGACTATTCCATTCAGTAGCTTTGAGGTGCTCTGAGGCTCATATAGGGGATAAAGAAGCACAGTCTAAAAGGTTGCGCTTCCCAACAAGCATTTTCACAGACACAAAGAAGGTAGGAGGAAACAAGGGCTCAGGAAGACTGTCAGATGGTGGGGCAGAAGGAGGCAATGCCCCAAGGCTGAGTGCCAGGAACAGCTTATAGTGAAACCCATTTCTTGAGCATGGACACACAGAGAATCACTGGGTAGGGGAGCTGTACAGAAGAGCAGCAAAAAGCAGGAGCTGTGTTTTAACCTGAATGAGTAATAAGCAAAAGCAAGAAAGCATAGCACAGAAGTTGATTTATTCCTGGTTGAATGTTGCCGAATTCTAGAAAGTTCTCTTCACTGCTTCAAAAGAGATAGTCCCATTTGCTAGCATTCACAACCTGTGATTAAACATTGGTTATTTGTTTAAACATTGTTCAGTGTGACTAACAAAGCCCATGATGCATTTTAAATCCCGTTTCATACAGTGCAATGGTAGGCTTGCCTTTCTCTGGATGAAAACCCAAAAGACATAACCATTTTTAGATTCATGGCCTTTTCATTTCGGTGAAACTATAATAATCCAGGGTTTGCACATCTAAATTTTGGCCTTCATTTAAAAAGGATACACATGTGCATATTGTTCATTAACAAAAAAATCAAAAAACAAAAAACGAAGGTCTTCTAGTGAATGGAAATACAAGTGTGGTCTTCCTCACACGATGGTTACAAATCAGGCACAGCAAAATCCAAATCTCACAGCTCTGTGTAGGCCTCATTAGTCAACTGTCTCTTGCAGGAACTTAATTAGGACCTCACTCAAGTCTTTCTAAAGTATAAAGCAAAATAAAGGTTAAGGGTACAGCTATGTGGTAGAGGACTTGCCTGATATGTACAGAGCCCTGGGTTATATTCATCACTCCACAGCAAAAGGTTTTGAAATAGTAGAATTTCATTTTACCCAGACATAATGGCTGATGCCTCTGATTCTAGCATTCAGGAGAGGTGACAGGAAGACTGCCATTACTTGGAGGCCAATGTAGTTTACGGAATTAGTTACCAGACAATCTAGGCTGCATAGTGATAACTTGCTGGGGATGGGGGGTTAGGGGGTGGGCTAAAAAGAGAATAAAAATTAAAACAGTTTAATAATTTTAGATATGGAAAAGATATTGTGTGTGTATAGCTGTGAAGAGACACAAACCATAAATTAATATTCACAGTCCAAGAAACAGCTTATCTTTATAAATAAATTTGCTCAGATTCAACATTGATGCTGAGAGTCCTTGGTCAATGTTAAGACCGCGCCACCTTCTGGTCGCCACGTGTATGACAGGTGCGCATTTCTGTTTTATCTAAAACTTATATTGAAGGAAAACAACAGTCGATTTGCGCCGTTCCTTCTCCCCCGGGGATGCAGTGGGATATGAACACAATTCCTAAATGTACTCCAGTGGCTGCTGCACTTGAAAATCCGAGCTTGCTTTCGAGCTTACTCAACTCTAATGGTTCATGACAGACCACACGCAGCCAGCCAGGGCTGTGATTTTAAGAGGTAGAGGGTTTGCTTGCGTGCCTTTTCCCTGGTTGGCATTCTCTGAACTTCTTAGAGCCTGAGCAATGGTACTTCAACAAGGGAAGTCGAGCCTCTGCTAGTCAGGGAAGGGCAGAGGGGGACAATACCATGTCGCTCCAAAGCTACACAATAAAAAACATGTAGGCTAATTTCTGAACAATTGTTAGGACATAATTGTGTACGAACGATGACTTCTGTTTAAATTCCTCCATGGTTACAGTTACATCAGTGATGTTGCCACAGCCTTCAGTGTCCTTCCTAGCTGTAAAAGCAAGGAGGAAATGAAATGCCTTTGCTGCCAAGGTGGACACCCTAGCTACGGGAATTTTAGAAGGCCTGTGACCTACAATTTTGTACATGCTTCTCCCATAGTTTGCATGTGAAAACTAGTTTTTGAAAAGGCAATCACAAAGCAAGGTATGTTCCCCATGTGTATGTATTGCTTTGGGATGTGTATGTCGTTAGACCTTAATCAAATAATATCAGAAAACTTGAAATCTTATATTCGTAAATATATATGGAAAGGCAAATATGTTGATAGGAAACAGTAGAGTTAATTCATTGTTTTTTGACTTTCTCATAGTGGATTAGTAGATTGCTTAAGATTGCTTGGGCAAGTGGTCCTGTCATTTTGCCTGCTGCCCACCCACTTCAGTTTATCACCAAAACCCTTCATTTATACATGTTTACCCCTAAAAACAAAACAGAAAGTCAATACTAATACACAGAAAACACTGCAACTTGGTTGTAATTATCAAGATCTTTTCCCTTGTCTTTCTATTTCATATTAATTCTGCTGGTCAAAAATTATTTTTTCCTAAATTAAACTTACTTTTAAGTCAACAAGTAAAAGAATTTGAGAGCGGTTGGCATTCAGTTCAGGTTTAATTAGAAATGCAAAGTCAACCACTACTAAATCTTTGGCTTCCACTGGTGTTGGGATTTGCTTTATATAAAATTTAATTATAAAGAATAAATATTTCAAAGGGAAGTTTCAAAAGAATACCCCAGGGCCACGAGGATGGCTCAGTGTCTGAAGGTATCTGCTCTAACCTGGCAACTGTGAACTTCCATGGTGGAAGCAGACAGCTGGCTGCTTCAAGGTCTCCTTTGACCTCCATACGCTGACACACCAAACAATTTTTTAATGTGTAAGATGAGTAACCTGACTCTTAATTACTCATTTGATGGCATTCTTTACTGAAGGATACACAGGAGTGCATTATACCACGGAACTAAATGAAAAGACTCAAACATAAGACTGACAGAAATGTAAATACATGAGCTAAATACAACCACTTAAAAAGATGTCAAAGCCCAGAGCAATGCAGAAGCCAAGTGAAGGATCTCCCACTATTTGAGAATGGAGATTCCTAACAACAGAAACAGTCTTCAACAAAACTCCACAGGGTTGTGGCAATGTGAATGTACAATAAACAAGGGACAAGAAAATTTTTCCTAAAGTAGGAAAGACAAGTAGTAAATGTGAAATAAATTAGGAAATTCTTATTTGAAAACCAGCATAAAAACTGGTTCAGGGGATGAATCATTACCAGGCCCTTTAACTAACAGGCCAAGGTTTGCCCTCTGTCACACAGGAAGGGGAAGTGACACCAAAGCTTCAGTCCTAGGCTGACTTCACATCTCCTTTGTGCTTCCAATATTAATACGGCTTTCTAGATCCACAGACTGCATGAAGTACATTCTATAAAGTAGTTGGCTTATGATAAAACTACAAATTCAGTATCACAAAGCGCAAATAAAAAACCTAAAATCCATCCCAGATTTTAAAAGGCTACAGAGACCTAACAGGCAAGCACAGCTCAAAACCATTGGATTTCTTCCTTAAGACATTAAGTTAATTGGCAAGATCTGTCCCAATTTTAGTCTCCTGGCTTTGTTAACTATGCTACGGTTGCATAAAAATTGCCACTTTTATAAAAATACAAGCTAAAATATTTACAAGTACATGGGCTTATTCTTTGTGCACAATTAACGAAAACAAATCCAAGCAAATGGTGATATTATTGGGATTATGTTTAAGAGAATTCTTCAAGTCAAATGGATGGAACTAGAAAAAAAATTATAACCCAGACCCAGGAAGACAAACATGGTCTGTATCACTTAGAGGTGGATATTAGCTGTAAAGAGTAACCAGGTACAATCTACAGCCCCCAGAGGGCCCAGGCAACAGGAAAGATCAGGGTGGACATTAGAAGCCCCCACCCCGGGAAGGGAAATAGGAGAGTTGTCCTGGGTGGTCTCAGGGCAAGTGCAAATAGGAACATGAGGGAGCAGATGGAGGTGGGGTTGGAGGGAGCACAGAAAAATCCAACTGCAAAGTGGGGAGGCGGTGCATCTCAGGCTCAGGTAGAAATCTGGTGCCAGGGAAACTCCCAGGAATCTACAAGCATGACCCCATGTAGCCTACCCTTTTCAGAATAGGAAAGAGGAGGAGGGGATTGTGGTGGGCGGGGGAGGGTGGGGGGGTGGGAAAACTGCAGTTGGGATGCGAAGCTAATTAATTAATTAAAAACAAATATATAGAGCTATACTAATAATATTCCTTTCCTAAAGAAGAGACTTCAAATTTTTCTAACAATCTTTGTACAAATCTAAAAGTTCCAAGGAAAAGCTAAGTTAAAAAGGTGATTTTTAAAAAGTACCTTATTCTTTATTTCTTTAATTGCAGGGAACTATTACTGTGACAATCAGAAACCCATCTTTAATTCAAAAGATGTGTTATTTTAATCTCCCATAGACCAAATTTCAAGCAGTTAAGTAAAACCTGAAAGCAGTTCTATGTCTTTTGAAGTGCTCTTTTCATACCCAGCTGAGGCAGAGTCTTTCTGGGGGCTTCATTCACACCCTTCCTCCGGTGCTTCCTCAGCCATTTCAACCTTTTGATGTCTGCTTTGCAACCAGTGAGTCAGACTCGGTTCCCTAGCTGAAGACACACGCAGATAACTCTAGTAGAGTGTATTTAATTGTAACCAAAGTAGAAAAGCCAATGAGAAAAAACAGTTGTTGGTGATGTTAAGGAGTCTGGAGAAGGAAGACACCCTGGAGACAGACTTTGAGGAATCCAAGCTTTAGACGTTTTTAGTGTGTGTTGGGATCTCTCAAAAATCTGTTGTTGTCAATGTGCATGGTCCAAGGGATTGAGGAGAAGTTAAAGCATTCAGGGTCTGGACCAGAACCTGTCCTCCACTGTAAATCTGAATCCCATTAGTTGATAGTGGGGCGCCCCTAAAGGTTCCAAGCGAGACAGGATGCTTTCAGGTATGTATATCAGGATACTTATGGCTCTATCTTCCATCTCGGTTCTTTCATTTACCTATTGACTTTTTCCTTATCAAATGATCATTTAAGATGTGTTTCGATGCTAGTAGTGTAGTACAAATAACAAAAAAAGATATGATTTTTATTCTAACTTTATATTTCCATACTAGAATCTTTGTGCATGTTTTTCTGGGTTATTTTTTCCTAGAATACAAATTAGTTACTTTTAACTTCCCTTATACATTGTACTTTATCTACATTTGATGGGAGGGTATGAGTCTGTATGTGTGTATGCATGTGAGTGTGTCAATGTGTATTCACATGTGTGTCTGTCTTTGCGTGTGTATGTGTGAGCCTGTGTATGTCTTGTGTTTGTATGTGAGTGTGTCTATGTGTGTGTGTGTTTTGTAACCTCTTTTTGAAACTTTAAAACGTGCTGTCTTTACTAAGCTGATGGAAGGGAAAAGCTACAGAGTGTGTAAGGCAAAATGTGCTTTCCCTTGACAGCCTTGAGGCAGCCAACTGAATTTTACTGAGCACTTATATTCAATGCCGGCAGGTAATGTGGGAAGTATAGGATTTCCTTAAAGCGTCTTTTTCATAGTTTATTGACTTAACAACATTTCTGTCATTTACATACCTAACATAAAGTAATTGTTTTGTTTATGTAACTTTGAAATATGATTAAGCCATTATTTTAATTATTTTTCACAATGTAGTTCAATCATTTATATTTCATTCTTAGTCTAATTATGTTAACAGCTTCTAAGTTCTAAGTACTGTAGCATTCTGTTTTATGGTCTTTGAAAGCTAGCAATGTACAGAACATAATTTTCACTATATGAACTTATATATTGTCATTACTTTCAAAGTATAATCTTATTTCAAGGGTCAGCTGCAGAAAAATTTCTCAGTTAAGTTTAAATTTTCAATCAAAGACTCCATTGTATATAAAATATTTGCTTGGAAAGAACAGATGTGAAGAGGTAAGTATGCAGAGCTCAGTCCTACAGACAGAGTCTAGGTGTTCAGGAAAGAACACAGGTTTCGCTAACCAATAACATATATAAGTGATATTTGTTTGTTTGTTTGTTTTGAAGAAGAGTTGGATATTGGATAAAGACAGTAAGTTGCTCCAGAAAAGCATAAAAGTATGTATATTCAAGAAAATAGATATTGATGTCTCAAAGAAATTCTAGTGCATTAAAAGATAGTTTAATGCCATACATTTTTTAAATTTATAATTAAATCACTGTTCCGTTTCTAGCAACATATTCCAGGCAGCTACTGTGGCTTAGCTTCCTTGTATATAAAATGCAAAGCAGAATGGTTCGTCCTTGGCTCTTTACCTTGTGTGTTGACATCTGTCTTGGAGAACAATGGATGTTTAAAGGCTGCAGAGAGAATGCACTGTGCCTTCTGCAACTCACAATCTGAACTTTTTCTTTGTTCATTAATCCACTGGGCAGAATTTTCTAGTCTTGACATTTCATCTCAAATTTTAGGCATTCTAGCTCACTTTCAAAAAACTTTCGATTTCTGCCTTATATAGTAGGCAAATAAAATAATAATAGTTATAACTAGTGTTTCAAGAAATGGCCAAATATGCCATGATTTTTAAAGTGCATGTCTTTTGGCTCTGAAAAAAAAACAAACAAACAAGCTATCAGATGACTTGCTAGCAAAAGGAGAGGTTTTCAGTTGGCCATGTCTAAAATTTTTTCCATATCAATTATGTGTTCTCCTGTAAAAGAGAAGACGAATGGATTGACTAAAGATTAACCACCAGAAGAACGTATGGGAAGGGATAACAGTACCTCATGTGCTGTCTCCACAGAGACAGATGGTGGGTACAGGACTTGTGTCTCCCTTGCAATGGTTGCTAGTTATTGCCCAGACTCTGAGAAAAGAGTCTCCTTGACTTTCTTGCAGAGTGCAGAGGGTCTTGGTATTTTTCCCATGCCGATTTAATGTGGATGAGGTCCTGATAGTCTATTTGGCACTTTACTGTGTTGGTATAATCCAATTAGGGACTCCCCACTCCAGTTAACTTTGATATAGTTACTAACTTCTAGTGAGTTGGGGCTCCGCCTGAGAAGTGTCATGGCATAATTCATTTTTTGGTACTTTTCAAGCACGCAAAAGAAATTGTTGTCCATGGTCCAAGCTGAAAGCTTGACAGTCAGTATCTGGTGGAGGGAGTATCATGGCCCAGGCCTCACTCTCTTTCTCTCTTTCCCTGCTGTGTGTAAAGTTTACCTGGCCTCTCTGAACTGTCACAGGGATATCATTCATCATTTGTCATTTGAGGATGACAGAATCAACTTTAATGTCATTGTGAGAATTTTCATAATCATCTTATCTCTTCGATAAATTTCAGTCACTAATCTTCAGTTGTCTTAATGTTTTATCAGGTAGAACTCTCCTAGATGTGCACTTTAGTGATCTACTTATAACCAAGATGAGACTGAGTATCTTTGCTTAATCTTAAAAATAAGCGGCACTCTTATATACCACTACATATTAGAACATTGATTTTTCAAGGTAATTCTTTCCCTGGGATAATAGGAATGGAGTGGATAATGTTATTTGTTCAGCTATAAAGGGGATTCTCAGAGGACTGTGAAATATCAAACTGAGAGGAAACATTTTGTTTCCAATCAAACATCTATTCCCTTAATAAAGATAGATTTTGCAACTTCCAGGCTTTCATTTTCCCAGTTCAGACATTGAAGGTCTCTAATATCTAGGTGTGAGGATGTCAGAGCCTCAGCTCCCACCCGGGACAGGTTCTCAACCTGTTGGGTAAAGCACTTCTTATTATACAGTATCATATCGTGTCATATCACAACATGTCATATCATATCAGGCCATGCCCATTAATATTACATTTCAATATGAGTTCCTGCAGAGTGAAACCATACCTGAGGGCAGAGGATGAATTTAATGATCTCTTGATGTCTATTCCAATTGAATGATTCTATAGTAAGTAGTGAAAGTGTCATGATACTGTGAATTTTGGAGGCCATTCCCAGATCCATGTGCTAACAGGGAAAACGTAAATAGAGAAAACAATTGGTATGCACTATTTACTCAAGTGGTTAATGAGGCTAAGATTCCTATTGTCTTAAAAGGTAGTTACTCCTTAATGATGCAGAAAATGCCATGATCTCCATAGGCTATATTTTTCTCTACTCGAAACCACAATCATTAATTTCTATCAATTTACAGAAAAGAAACATGGACATAGAACCTAAGGAAAAAAAAAAAAAGAGTTTCTCTGATAGTTATATATTTATATACGCCCCCTTTTGGGAACAGGAGTTAGGGCCCTGGGATGCAGGCTGAGTATCAGGGACCTGAGGCCGTGGCCAGCACTGCAGGCATCCTCTGAAGCTGGGTAGCAAGCCTTCTTGGTGTCTGCCAAAACTAGAGCCTTTTCCAGGCTGTTTAACTTGTGATTATTTCTCTTGTTGCCTTTTCTTTGAAAATTAATTTCAGAAGTGAAATGGCCATGTTTAAATAATTCATTAAAAAAATAAATCCAGAGGAACGTGGCAAAGGTAGAGAGAAAAACTCGACGAAGTACAAAGCAGGGGTCGAGTCTGCTGTCTGTCTGAGAGATTTTCCTACTCCACAGCGCTTAATTAGTCCTGCCTGTCTGTTTGGCCCTGGGTTGGTTTTGTTCTTTCAAGAGAGCTGTTGACCTAATACTACAGGAAAACACAGGGAAAGGTAGCTTCTCACAGTTCATGAAAACATTTGTAAATGCTGTTATTTTGGCATTGAAGAGAAGAAAAAAAGAAAGAAATGTATGCCTCTAACCGAGGGAAATTCATACATTTATAATTGCATTTTTTAATAGTATAGGACAGCTTTTCAGCTTTACCCATTATGCAAACCAGTCAGACAACATTGTTAAATGTAAGCAACTAAATGCCCAGAAGAACCTTAACTATAAAACCAAGCGCTTCTGCAACTTTTCCAGAATCTTCCAGCCAGACAATTAATTGAACTAATGCAGTGAAGTTTATGGCTTCTGGCACTGTTGCCATGCTTACAGAGCATTTTAAATGTTACATTCTTAAGCCTTCTAGATCAATTAGTTTGTGATAGAAGCCGATCTCCAGGTCTAACATTACTTTTTTTGTGCTGATGTATCATTTTCCGTAATAAGCATTTTTTAAAAGAACTAATTAGTACCTACTTGCCCTAGAGAAAGTGCCTTATTGATTAGACGCTCGCCCCGCACTGTGAGGAAACGCCCACTACCATCCTCATAACCTCCTCTCAAATTTGGGAACACATCTAGAATAGTAGAAGGGGGGGTACTCCACCATGTGGTTGGGAAAGAAATTAAGAGGGTCCGTTTCTGATAGACTAGCTATACACTATCATTTTACAACCAAATCTGCCTAAATGTGCACCACCACCTCGATCACTCAATAAGCCCATCATATTTCGCTTCCAGGAAAACACCATGGTGTTTCTCCTTTTTGCATAACACGAATGTTTCCCTCTAATGCTCTGTTACTGAGCAAACAGTCTTCAAAGTTACTGTTCAAAATATCCATCTGGCTGGGTAAATGCTCTGCTGTCTTGTTTTGTTTTCCCAAGTCTCTGATGCCGAGATGTTTGTCATTTAATTACTGCTAAGAATCACAGATGATGGTTTATAGGTTTAGGCAAATTGTGGACAGCACTTTGTTCACAAACACAAGAGCATGCCGGCACTTCATAATTATCCTATGGAGCTCAATTGGCCCTTAACAGCACCCGCCCGACCAGCTTCAGGGAGCCTTGTTTCAACACAAAGGCTCCTTCGTGTTAATTAACCTGTATGTGCTCATTACAAATGAAACCTATTTGTTTCCAGTTAATACATTTGCTGCTACTTGATATATTCATTTATTCTTATCCTTGTTAAGTGAAGGGTGGAGGAGGAGAGTCATTTGGGTGACTTCTGCCCCAGTGCACTGGGCTTGAAGAGAACAGCAGATAGACTGACAAACACATCAGTTGGATGGCTGTGTGCTCAGTGAGCCCCCGAATCTGCTTAAGAATGATGAGTATCTATCTCTCAACCATGAAAACCAAACAGGGGCAATTGAGAAGCAAGGCATCCATGGCAGAAATCAGAGGCTTTTCATTAGCAGAGGTTTTTTTTTTTTTTTTTTTTTTTTTTTAAGCAAATCATGTGATGCTTGGGCTTAGTTTCTCGTCGGCCTCCTGACTATTGTGTACGCACGTGCAGAAAAGACTTAACATGGGCGAATTGCTTGAATACTCCTTACAGTTAGTCTCAGCCCGGTGAAACCATGCATTTATGCTTGGTGACGGAGTAAGCAAACATAGTTTGAGGATTTTTAAGGAACTCAGGATATCCTATGTCAGGATGGGAGCAGATTTTATATAAAACCCAGATCTTAATTAGCTAGTCACCACTCAAAATTTTACACTCTTGAAAGCTACGTTTTTTTCATTACTCTTTTTTTAAAAAATATTCTTTTATTCTTAAGCTTTTGGCCATTTGAAATCTGAGTTTATGTTGGAAATTTTCCTGCAATCCATTTTCTCAAGTAAAGAAATAGACTATTTTACAAATTATCTTATAGGATAAAGAATTTTTGCAAATGGAAAACAAGATTCTTCTACTCCTATTAATATGAAGAACTAAAGATATGCAGTTTTGAGCATTGCTGTTTAGATTATTGTTTATGCTTTGTTTATACCAAAAAGTTGTGCTTATGTGACTTCAAGTAGATGTGCTTAACTACATAGTGTTCAAATTACACTTAAATATCAATAGTCAAACATTCCCACTGCCACCAATCAATTACTTTGATTCTTGTGCTTTAAAATTGGTCTGATAATGCATTTTAGAATAGGTCAATACCGCCTTCTACATAGAGTAATATGCCTAATTTGTTTATATGCATCATGATCATGTAGTTAAGAACAATATGCTTTAAAACCCCAATTTGTCTCTGAAAAGAATATGGAAATTTGATTTTAATAATTATGAGCATCATTTTGGCAAAAGACAATACATTTTCATGAATATATAATACTCAGGATATATTATTTCATTTATATTTTTATTTTATTTATTTATCTATTTTATTATGCATGTACCTGTGTGTATGCCTGTGTATGCGTGCACTTGTGTGTTTGCCTGTATATGTTTGCCTATGTGTGTACTTGTGTATATGCCCAAGTGTGTGTGCCTGTGTATGTGTGTGTACCTGTGTCTGTGTTGGGGGGGGGGCGAATGCTGTGTATGTGCATGTGCCTGTGTAATTATATTCCTGTTACTGGTCCAGGCTTAACTGAATACTCATAACTGCTATGTTTTCCTAGATATATTCGCACACACACACATACACACATGCACCGCACACACATACACCCCCCCAAGAACCATGAATCAGGACAGATAGAGTATGCTGTTGCACCATCTAGTTAGAAGACACCAAAGGGTGGTCTAGAAAACAACCACAGGGGAGCTCAACTTGAGCAAGCCTCCTGAAGAAGTTCAGATCTTAGCAGGATGGAGTGTGCAGCCAGGCATTCTAAGCAGGAAGCTAACAAAACTTCAGAGATGGAAGCGCCTTAGGCAAGCTCTCATAGTTTTAGAATTGCACTTTTCTTTACTCACACCATCAAAGTTTGAACAACATTTTGAACATAAGGAACATTATCATCAAATTATCGGTGTCTTAGCAGCCATATCACCACAATTAATCTATTCTAATAGGCCACTCAGGCATGAAGATTGGAGATTTTCTGTTTTTATAGGCAATTTGATTTTCAGCTAGAATATTTTACGACCTACTTCCTACAATATGAAGTGCTTTGAGAACACTACCCTCTTGCTGTTGCTGTTATTAAATACAAAGGTCATGATAATCTTCTACATATAGCCATCCACTAATGCATGCATACATTCAGTCAACAACTCAGATTAAACACCTACTATGTATCATGTCTGTACTAAGCCATAAGCAGTTTAGACATTTCAAAAAATATTTCTCATCATCCCTATCACCAGTAGCTACAATAATACTGGTGGATTAGGCAATTGTCCAAATAACCAGCCCAAAGAATAGCAGATGATGGTGGTAACAATAAGAGATGGCAGGAAGTGCTCCTGACTGAGCTCTTCACACTGTAAAAATTTAAACAGTTTCCTGATAGCAATCGGGGAGATTAATACTGCTTTGTATCCTACCCATACTGACAACTTCTAAACAGGATTGTTTAGAAATATTACACTAATTTTAAAATAGGGTGATATGTTTAGAAGAAATGACAATTGTTAACTATATGCATATAGTATTGATTCTCATGTTATAAGGTTATTGGGACAATCAGTAAGGGTCACCAGCTCTTTCTCTATATGCACCAGCAGAAGGCTGAGCTTCTGAGCTTTGAGGTAATTTACTAAAATCCTAAATTCCCAGTTTTTCCAGGTGTATAGCTGTTAAGGAGAACATCTAATTTTCTTCTCTTATATATACAAATTACACAATCACCTCAACACTCACTGAATCCTGCTAGCTTGGTCAGCAAAGGTGGTCAACTGATATGTCAGAGAAATGAATCACTTTCACCTGGTAGTCAAAAGTGAAAGCTAGAGCCAGGCCTTCCAGCTCACCTCCTTCATCTTCAGAGTATGTGGCAAGAACATGTGCTCATGCCCTCTCTAAGGCTGCCATGATGATTTCTAAACTATTATATGTGAAATGCCTAGAATGGTGATCACCATATCATCCACTGTATCATGAGGAGGGTCACTGCAGCATCAGCTAACAAAGGAGACATGGATTAAGTGTACCCTTGCTTGAGCAATGTCTATCACACTTCATAAGAATAGAGGATTTCTGGTAGTCTATAAAACAAATTGCATATTTCTAATTAGCTAGAGTTTTGATATTTATATGTGTGTGTATATATTAATAAAAATTTAGTGATAACACTGATCACATTAAATCTGTTTGTTTATATATTGTGTTGTTTCTTTAACACATCAACCACAAAAGAATTGTTTCAACACTCCATCTTTATGACTGTCAGGGAATAAAAGATTTTGATATATTAATAAGGTAAAGTATTTAATTTTTTCTTATCTTTTCATATTATACTATTCTAACCCCTATTAGAATATAACTCCATTTTGTGTCTTTCCAATTCTGTAGAAGAACATATTAAAAATATATTGTATTTGATTGTGTCACAGGTCTGGATAAAATTCATTATACACAATAGTGACAATAAATGTATAGCTTAAAAAGAATTGCTGCTGAATAATAGGACACATTAATTTGATAAGATTTGACTGTTGGCCCTTGTGCTGGGCATTGAGATATGAAGAAGCTCCCTGAGGTAAATACCTTGATAAAAAGATCACTGTGGACTTTAGAAATTAAATACAAAAGATTATGTTAATGTGGCATAAGTGGGAACATGAGAAAATATCAAAGTTGAAGTTTTAGTTGGAAAATGAATTTGAAATGATCTCTTATGCATATGCAACTTTTTAATTCATACTCTCTAAGGTGCATTTACACTCACATTTAGAAGTCTAATTAGTAATAAAAAGGGAAACGCTCCTAATGATGGCACCCTGCTCTTAGGGTCCCCATTATAGATTCTGAAAACAAATTCATTAATATCTTAATCTACACGTTGCCATTTTCTGTACTTAAATACTTCAGCCTAGGAGAGTAAGCTTTACTTATTTATTCGCATTTAACCTCAAAGTCAGAGACCTAGGCATTTTGTCTTTCAAAACCAAACTTATGACATATTTTTCCACAAAATAAGACATTCAAAAAGAGAAGTAACTACAATGCTTTGGGTGTGTGTCTTTTTCCAATGTGTGATGTTTCTCGAGAAAGCTAAGAGGCATTTTAATGGGGAGTCATCAGAAACATCGCTTCTAAGGCTTTTCTTACAGTCTATTGCTGGTAGACTGCCCTTTACCCTTGAGGCAGATCAACAATTGAGTTAAGGAGATACTCATATATCTGTTCTGCCTGTCTTATGGTTGACTTAACTTCAGAATATACTTTGCTGCTGAAGGTTCATTTCCTTCAATTTGTTAAGTGGTTAATTATAAAGATTCACAAAAGGATTGACACATGGGAAGGGGGGCTGTCTTCTATCAGTTTCCCCAAGAGACCTGTACAAGTGTCATCTGTAGGAACAGAGCACAAATTAAATAATGGTGGTAATAGGCTGCCTGTAGCCAGCAGTATAGTGAAAGAGGATCTTTTGCAAAAAGACAAAGCTAGCTGTAAATGCGACTTTCCTTTCTCTTTTTTCTTATTTACATCGACAACTAGATCCTATAGTAGCTCATGCCTTTAAGTTTCTGTTAGAAAATCCATTTTAAACCTGATTAGTAAAAACATAATTTGTATCTATGCTGGAATTTAGAATTTTATTTTACTTTCTGTGATTAATTAAAATGTATACAAAGTTTTAAAAAACTGAAATTGTTTCCTGAATAATTATGTATTCCAAATAAGTCATCAGAAACAGTGATGAGTATGAGACAAAATTTGTGTACTGAGTCCATGTTCTCTTCAGATAACAATTGGGTGTCCTGTTTTTAGCAGCAGCGTGAATTCTAAGCACCAGCCTTTCTAACATTTGAAAAGCACAAACAACAAAGAACTTCTATTTCTAAGGTCTGAGTGAAAAAATGGAGCTGACTGGAAATGGCTGCATTGTTTCCACTGCTCATCAAAACATCTCTATGCACAGTGTTCGCATCATTATATAAGACATTTGCAAATATGTATAATGCTTTTGCCTATGGGAAAACTCTGCTGCTCTAATATATTCCTGAAAGATGAATGAATACTTCTTTAGGTATGATAAAAAGATTCAGAGGGCTGAATACAGTCATGATATTAAAACCACAAGCTCATCATTTAATTTTTTTAGTGTCAATTGCTAGCATCGCAGGTCTATACTTTAACTTTTTTCTTCTGCAAATTTACCATTTCTCTTCCAATTCCCATTTTGATTCAAGTTTAGCACTGTCCTATTTGCTTGAGGCTTCCTGCTTTGATACTTCAGCAGGGATCCTGTGAAGTCAGAAGTATTCTTTGGCTTCAGATCTCTGATCAGGGTTTCTCTTGATCTCTGGATTTCTTGTTGCCTCTGAAACAGTTACTAAATTTGGCTATGAGCAGATACCCACCCCACTGTGTTGTTTACCTGTTGAACTTAGTATCGGGGCAAGAGCTATGTTTTCTTAGGGCAAATAGTCCACTCAGACATTGTGAAATATTGCAAAGTTTTTATCTGTTTTCTGAAAGATAACAATGTAAGAAGATGAGAGGCTAGCTCTGCTATGCAAACATGAGAACTTGAAATTCACCCTCAGAACCTATGTTAAAACAACAACAACAAAAAACCCTGAGTGTCATAACACACTGTAGAGATAGGTAGATTCCTAAAAGGATACAAAGCCAAATAGATATGTGGGAGCTAAAAGACATGTGCAGTCATTGAATATATTATCTTCCAGGGAGATGAGAGGGATGGGATTTTGTTTGGTTTGGGGTGTACATTGTACATGTATATATGTGCATATGTGTGTATGTACATGTGTTTGTATGTGTGTGTGTGTGTGTGTGTGTGTGTGTGTGTGTGTGTGTGTTGGAGCTTGTTTTGTTTTGTTTTGCTTTGGAAAAAAGTGAAGAGTCTGCTTCTCACTACCTCATCTGTAGCAATCTTCAATAGCATAAATCAATGGGCATTTGTGAAAATACTTCACTATGTAAAGTATAAAATGAAAGCAAAGAAAACCAGAGTAGCCTGACAAAGCAAAACATAGGAAACTCAAAAATAATATCCTTGGAGAGTTGAGAGACTGCACCTATGAAACACAAATAGGGTGCTGCAAAAGGGAACAATACACAACAGAATTAGAACAGTAATAACCAGTGAGTGGACAGGGAAGTTGAGACCAGTTATTGCTTAGAAAGTGCCTTTTTAGGAAGGAGCTCAGTATCACAGTCAGCCATAATCAGACCTTGAAGTGAAAAAGCATTTAGAAGCCTTATGAGGAGCTAGAGCAAAAGGAGAAAGAGGAGGCGGAGACTTGAGAGGAGCCCCCCTGAACAGAGGATTCAGATAATCTGTGTATTTTCACATGGCCCCATGGCTTTACTTGTGTCCCATTACATCTTGCTTCCTTGGGTGACAGTCTGTAACTTCTCCTTAGATTTCCTACCTACCTTTAAGCTGCCTTGCCATAGGCTAAAACAGTTTCTTTATTTAAAAATGGTAATAAAGGATATTCACAGCATACAGAAAGACACCCCACATCATTTCCCTCTTTCTGTCCAATCAAAAAGCAAAGTTTTAATTTTAACATAGTAAAATTACATATAACAAAAGTTATCAAGCAATTATAGTTACAATATCTAGTCTATTTGTATTTAGAAAAATTAAGAAAATATTCTGCCCTCTATTCTATTTTTGTGAAGTTAAAATTTTATATCTGATTTACCTTTTATTATAACTAAGGAAAACTATAATTATAACTATCTAGTCTTCAACTCCATCAAAGACCCCAGAAGGATATAACATTACCTGAGTGATGAAGAGCATTGTAAACAAAATCTAAAATTTTAGAAATGACAGAGATATTTGGTTGCCTCAACAGTCACCCAAAGTTTCTTTGTAACATCAGGGTATCCATCTTCGGCCTACAGGCCTGGAGTCTCTGGCAGACTTTTCAGTGAAGCAGGAAATTTAAGGGACTGTTTTGCTCATTCTGGCATAGTTGTCAGTCACTTCTCCCTGTGTCCTGAAGAATGTCTGGAAGTTTCTGCAAAGCAAGAACCCAAAACACCATCTCAACTTGTTCTGACAAGGTTCTGTGGTCATTTTCATGTGTCCTTCATGTTCAGTTTATACAACATACTGTCAAGCAGTCTAGGCAAGAGAAGTTTTTGTTGTCCAGTGGCTAACTTTGCCACAAAGAAAGTAAACTCCATATGGAGTTTCTTTGATGCCCATTATCCTCTTGAAGTAGATTGGGACTGCAAAAAGCAGACATGTCTCATTATCCAGAAAAATCTAAGTTCTTAAAATATTTTAAATGCATTATTCTGTAGGTCTTTTAAGTGTTTGATGATTACATATTCAATTGAAATGTATCTTTTTGTACCTAAAACAACCTAACATGACTATAAGTTTGATTATCATAGATGATTAACTACTAATCTGTATTTCTTAATTATACATTAAAAATTTAAAGGAATTACATAAACAATGTCTTAAACAAGAGTAAAAATATACATAAAGTATAGCAAAATAAACCTTAAATTTGTATCAGTAAACTAAAATCCATATCAATGTAAAGTATTTAGAAGAAAGCACTTTTTAAAAGTAGACTCAAATAATCTACTTTTTGTCATATGTATATCCCCTTTTCTTTTTTTATAAAGAGATTGATTATGATGAATAACCAAGTCCTTAAACAAAGATAAACATCTATAATTTATTTTTTTAGAGGGGGGAATGTAGTAGTAGTTTTCTAGGCTACTTCTTGCTGATGGGGGGTGCTGGCAATCTTTGAGGGATCCTCTGGCTGGATCATTTTAGTTGGTAGCCTGAAGCTAATGTAGATCTTGGATCATCTGGGCCATCTCTTTTCATTAGAGATTTTTTTTTCAGGGTATTTTTCATGATTCAACCATATTAGCCTGGAAGCAATCCACAGGCTCTCATCTTCTGTAGAAACAAAAGCAGAACCTCTTTGCAAAGTAACATATCCTTACACCCAAATTGCAAAGTCAAGATACCTTTAAAATATATATGTTTGTTTAACTTAGCATCCTTTACAATCAAATGTCATTCTTCAGTTATCTGATTAACAGTTAAAAAATTAAAATAAAACACAACAATAGACATAATCTTGACTCTGTTTATTCTCCATCTTTATGTTGTTTTTATATTATTTTTACTGTCTCTCTAAAGACTATTTTTAAACTACCTCTTTATATGACTGCCTATATCCTTTTTTCTCTTTCTTTCAAAACTACATACATTTTACACACATTGTAACCCACTTAGAGATTTTTTTTTCCATCCAAATCTGTTTTATTGTGTATTTTTAATCATTCTTTAAGCAGGAGAGTTTTTAAGATGCTAAACTGTGTATCTAGAACTGAACTGATGCTGACTCCACCCTGCTTGGCTTTTTAACATGGCAGAAGAGGTACCAATGAGTCATGCCTACTTCCCCAATTCTTGGAAACAGTATTAGTATTATGGAACTATGCTTTAAGTCCACGAATGTGCTCCCAAACCTGCAAGCAGTGGCTGCAGCCCATGTGAGAGACTACAGAAATTGGCCATGCAGCTTAGCTCATGGCAGCTAGTGGCCAGCTCTAATCTCACAGGCAGATGTCAGGAAAATCATCTCTGTGCTGTTGCCGGCATGAGACTGTGAGACTAGGAAGTCCAATATGGCTCTGTTTCTGGGCATTCAGAATCTTTTTAAAGCTTTTTCACTGTCAAGTTTACTTTTTTCCTCTGGAGCCATTTATAGCCAGAAGTTTCTAGTCCAGCCTAGCCCCGAGGTCTGGACTCAAAGTCCCACAGCTGCTTAGTCCCAAATTATCACACAAAGATGTATATTAATTACAAACTAATTGGTCTATGGTTCAGGCGCATTACCAACTAGCTCTTACAACTTGACTCAACCCATTTTCATTAATCTGTGTATTGCTATATAGATCCATGGCTTTACCTGTGTCCATTACATATTGCTTTCTGGGCAGTTACATATTCCAGCTGTTTTTGTCTTTTATCTCTTCTTGGATTTCCTGCTTGCCTATAAACTGCCTTGCAATAGGTCAAAACAAGTTCTTTATTAACAAATGATAATAAAGTATATTCACAGCATACAGAAAGGCATTCCACATCACTGGGCTTGCTCTCCAGACCCTTTGAAATCCAAGGGACTGTGTACTCTTAGTCTGGGCCACTGTTTCTCTGTGTCATAGGCAAACTGCAGAGAGTCAACAGCCTGAATTCAAAGCTACATGATCTTTAATTTAACAATTATAAAACTAAGACAAAACAAAACAACAGGAAAGTATATAAGACACATAATCCAAAACATATCAGAAAGACAAAACAGTGGATGAGTGAAAAAAAATTAACCAAAGATAGTGTACATTTTGGCTTTTGCTTTGTGCTTTGAGTTTTATGAGATGTGTTTTGAGCATATTCAACACCCCTCCCCTAGTTCACCCTAGATCAACTTTCCTTCGCTATTCCCACAACTTTTCATCTTTTTAAAAAATCCTTCAAGTCTAATTTTTGCTGCCCAAATATTCTTGCTATGTGTGATCTTCCACTGGAGAAGGGGTTACCAGGGGTCTCACTCTTAAATAAAACTGTCTTACCTTCTCTCAGCAGCTAATAGCTGCCAATAACTCCACACGTAGGATTGATTGGGCTTTGTGTGCCCAACTCCTCTCTTCATGCTGGGATTTGGTCTGACTTCAGCTTGCACAGGTTTTATAAATGCTGTCCTAACTACTGTGAGTTCACATGTGCAGCTTCCCTGTTCTGTCCAGAAGATAATATTCCTTGTATCCAGTCATGGCCTAGTCATCCATTTCAATCACTTCTTCCACAATAATTCCATAGTCTTAAGAAAAAGGTTGTGGTGCACACAGTCCCTTTAAGGCAGAGGGTTTTGAAGTCTCTAATCTTCCTTACCTTAGCCAGGTGTGGGCTCCTGCATCAATCACCATCCTCTGACAAAAGAAACTTCTCAGATGTGACTTGTGATTCATTGATCTATGGTAAAACAGGACTTAAATACAATCATAAAGTGGTTAGCTGGGGTTGAAAAGATAGCTGATTAAGAGCACTGGCTGCTCTTCCAAAAGACCCGGGCTCAGTTCCCAGCAACTACATGGAAGCTCACAACTGTCTGTAACTCCAGTTCCAGGCTTGAATTTCTCCTGAATACCTTTCAAAGTGCCAGAAGGTACAATGTACACTACCAGAGGAGAGAAGAAATGATAAATCAGACCCACATCAGGAAGCACTCAACACCCTCATACATACATACATGCAGACCAAAACACCAATGCACATAAAATAAAATAAAATAAAATAAAATAAAATAAAATAAAATAAAATAAAATAAAACAGAAACAAAGAAAGTGGTTGGTTACTATTGTAATGTTCATGCCAATGCGCCCCAGTGATCATGTCTTACCAGGAAAGTCATTGAGTGCTTCCTAATGTGGGTCTAATTTATCATTTCTTCTCTCCTCTGGTAGTGTACATTGTACCTTCTGGCACTATGAAAGGTATTCAGGAGAAATTAAGCCTCAGTTTGATTGATGAGCCTTATTTCTCTCAAGTATGTGATGTCTTTGGCAATTGAGTCGTACTATTTAGTTCAGGATGGTAACTAAGAGCAATGGCCATAACCTGTAATATTTGCAGATGATCTATGAGACATCACCCTTAATCAAATCTTTGAAAAGTAAACTGTTCCTGGCACTGGGCTTTTTTGTTAGTTATTCTCTGATGTATAATAGAATATTATCTTATTATAAAGTAACTCTAATTCTTTTTATGAACCTGCATGTAAACATATACACATACATTTTATATATAATTGAAGGCTTCTATATAGTAGATTCCCATAAGTCTTTTTCCAAAGATGCTTAGTGCTATTTGTCCCTCTTCATACTTACTCCTCTACCCTACCCTCCACACAATACACCCCTTTAGTCTTTCCTGCTCTACAATTCCCCTTTAACAATTTCTTAAAGCCATTCATTACCAATGGCTCCTTAGTAATTTTCTGATCTCAAGGCATTTCAAATGAAACACACAGACACACAGACACAAACACACATTTCTATGGAATCAAAGCTATCAGTGTCATATGAGAGAAATCATGTGGCATGTCTTAAGGAGATAATTTAAGAAACAACACAAGAATAGCATTCACAACTGAAGGATATTTGTGTATAAGTTATAACAACATTATAGTATCCAACCTAAATACAGGGGAAGAAAAGAACAATCACATAATTATGACTTTTTAGAACATCAAAGAAAATTTTAAATATTTCAAAAAAAGATAGTAAAGAGATGAAGAGAGAAGCAAAAGTCAGAACATTGCATATTTAAAAAAAATCCCTGAAGACCAGAATAGTATTGTTTTTCACAAAAACAACACAAGAAATTAGAAATTGAAAAACTGTTTACAAAATTCTAAAGCAAAATGATTGTGCACCCTAAATTTTATGTTATTGACATTCTCAACTGGAACTGAAATAGAATAAATATTTATTTAAATATAACAGGACTCCAAAAATGCCATTACATTAGTTTTAGAGGCAATAGATGTTTGTTAGAATTCAGAAAAAATGAGGATAAACTGTTTACAGAAACATGACTCATGAAGATGTTATCATTAAAGTGGAAAGGATGGTGGGGATCTTAGGGGTATTTTGATTTAGCTTTGTTGGTTTTGAAATAGCTATTAGTAGCACCTGTTTTGTTCTCAAAAAAATCAAGATTTAAAAGATAGATATTCCATTTCATATTTTATGACATTCAAGACTTTTAAAATTTTTTCACGTTTGGTTTTGTTAAGAAAGATGTAATGAAACCAGTAGATCAAATTATATGTATATTCTAGAATGTTCCAGAGCATATACACAATTATCTCGAGGCTTTGAAATCACTATGTTTTTATAAACTTCTCATTAACAAGTGCAATTTTCCTCAGTAAAGACAGTAACTAAATGAAATAAGAATGTGTGAAAGTGCGTTTTCAGCTCTCAGACTTGATGCTGGTGCTTCACCACCCACAGAGGCCAGTAGAACATGTCTATCCCATGATCACACTCTGAATAGAAGATGAAAAAAAAAATACAAACACACAATGAAATTAATCCCAATAATGTACTTGTCAAGTACTGTAGCTTTACTGTTAGCTACCTCTGTAGAAGTTGAAAGATTTGCTTCTGAAAAGAAGATACTGTAAATCTATACCTTTTCCTCATAGATAGTCTGGGGGATGGAGAGATATCTCTGTGGTACTGCTCTTACATAAGACTTAAGTTCAGCTCCCAGTACCCATGTCAGATGACACATCCACCTACAACTCCAACTCCAGGGGTTCTGACACCCCTAGTCTCCCACAGGCAGCTGTACTCACAGACTCCTTCTTACATTCAGAGGCACATATGCAGATAATTAAAAATAAAATAAATCTTTTAAAAAATGATAGCCTACATAAGAGCCTTATTAGTTCAGAAATTTGATGCATACAACCACCCCAGGCTCAGGCTTGCTTTTTTTCCATTCAAAAAGAAGGATGGGAGGGTTACATTCATTAGGTCCACAGCATCTGGCCGACAGTGATTTATTTATGGTTTCTTCTATGAGATCAAAAGAAAAAAACCTATAAAATTCCCCCTCTGTGATATGCTTTCTATCTATATCCATAAACATTTTCACAGATTTTATTTTGTTATGTGGCTGCTTCTCCAATGTGGGGTATAACTGAACAATTCCTGGAATTATCTTCCTAATATTAGTGGGTTAGCCTTCTCTTACTCCCTCCCCCGCAAATTAGAGGAAATAATGTATATAGTTAAAATATTACTGTCTGTTGTAACATTATATCCAAAAGAAATTAGTAAATAAAAAAGATAGTCTCTATGCCCACTGTGGTTTGAATATTCAATGATCTCCAGTGGCATATATGCTAAAGGCTCAGTCATCAGCTCCTGAGAGGTGAGAACTTTTAGAGATTGGGGCTGGTGAAGGAAAATAGAGTCCTTGGGAGCATATCGTTGGAGAGAACTGTGGGACCATTAGCCATGTGTATCTATTGAGGTCTCTCTACTTTGCTCTACCATGTGTGCTTTTATGCTGTCCTGTCATGCCAAAGTCCCAAACAACCATGGGCTGAAACCCCTAAAACCATGAGCCCAGATAAATATTTTCTCCTTTTCATTGATTGTCTCAGGGATGTTGTTACAACACGAGAAATTGGCTAACACTGACTGTAAACAATTTGCCACAAGGCTGCTAGAAGAAGCCTTGGCTGTGAAACCGTTTTTACCTCTGCAAATTAAGTATAGTCACCACAAAGCTAGAAAATGAGAAGAGGGGAAGAATACCCTGGCTGGCACAGTATGAGCTGGTACCCATTGTTGTGGGGGAACTATTACAAGAGATTCCATGTTCATGTTTTATAACCAAATAGTAGGATTGTGCAGGCAAGTTCTTTTATAAAGATAAAACAATCGCTGACTAGGTACTTATCAACATCTATAAAATGTACAGCCAGCCACTCTTGTCTTGCCTTTAAGATCTTAGAGTTCAAAACACATAGTTTGATTTCTGTTTTATTTATCTTTCTGTTTTTCTCCTTTCGTTTATTTATTTTTTTTGTTCATGAAATAAGAGATGATTAAAGATTTGAAGTTTTCTGGTGAATGAAACAGCCAGACCACTTTTCATGACAAAGTTGGTAATTAGAAGGCCAATTTAATGGTGAATCAGGCAGAAATATTCAAACCATGACAAATGACTTTAATAATGCAGCTTGCAATTCTTGAACAGAAATAAATTTCACTTTCTCAAACTCTCGCCTTTTGCTGCCTGCCTGGAAGATGGAACTGTCCAGGAGGTATTTTGTACCCTTTATTCAGCAAAGCTTTTACTAGGGCTTAAGCGACCAAATAGCTCGCAAATGCAAAACATCACTCAACTTCTTATGATTTTTTTTTCCTTGAAGGTATACCGTGTTCAGAATTCTGAAAAGTCAGGATTTATTTTTCCTCTGTTCTGCTTAGCCCTGCAACCGTGTTTTATTGTTGCCACTTTGACTTGAGGTATTAAAGAGAAGCTACATGGCCTCAAAATTGAAAGCTAATTTTGGTGTTTGTCATAAGTTTGTTAGGACCACATGTATTCCACAGTTTGAAAAATTTCATTATTCTGTCCATGCTGGGGCTTCGTAATTGGATAGTAAGGATGTTCAAAGACTAATTTAGTGAATTGCACAATATTTTAAATGGAATTATGCAGGTTTATGGGTCCTTAGGGGATTCGACTAGGAGCCTCTCGAGAAAATCTGTTTATCAGTAAATGATATTAGCAGCTTTCACCTAGCTTTTGTCTTCATTAAATTGCTGCTCTCCCAATTGAGGGTCACATCTGAGGCCTGCTTTGATAATTTGTCATTATTGTCTTGTTTATTGGAGCATAAAGTTGATAGAGGCTGGGCTGGGCTGTTTCTACATGATGTGCAAAGAAGTTTTTATTAACACTTCTACCAATGCTAAATCAAGGTGGAATTTTCCAAGGCTTAAAAAAAAAATCATTTGTAGCCTTCTTATTTCTTCCAAAATTCCCTTAGTCCATGCCAAGCTCCTTTGCTGTATAGCCACCTTTCTTCAGATAATTTTAAGTGCAATCTTATCAGTAAAAATGAGGTGAAAATTTGAACTTCTGTCTGTTAATATTGACCTGTAAGATAAAGACATATGCATTCTTCTTAAGCATAACATGTCCACATAATTACCATTAATGATTTATCTTAAGGCCCTTAGGATTGTAGTCTAGATATGAAAATTATGACAAACACACTAATGGTTGCAGCACAGTCAAGGGCACTTTACATGGCACTGTGTCCTCTACATGGACAGGGAGGGATTTCCTTAAGAGCTGGTACATGGCACTGCTGAAAGTAACACTGGGTCTGTTTCTACTGCTTTTTATATTAATTTCTATGGTTCTTTGTCTCTCAAGAATGAAGTGGGATCTCCAATTAAAAAAAAAAAAGACATCTAGACTATCTTCCATCAGCATCGCATTTCTTGCACATCTGAGGTAGCTCCCACAGTCTAGGGCTGCTCTCCTCCACAGGGAACCATCTCATGGCTGTAGACTTTCACTGCATGTGAGTTGGGGTGCTTCTACTCATTTGTAAGTTCAAATGTATCTTCCTTTTTACTTCTATCTGCCATGCCTCAACCCTCCATTCTCATTCCATATTGTGCCTGAGGGGAAAGAATTTGTACTCTTCTCAATGAGACTTAGCCCAGGGATGGGGAGACTAGAATATTATGTGCAGATGTATGCTATGTCTTTGTGGTACAAGTTAGAAGAAAAGCAGCAAGGTACTACTCTGTAGTACCACCAATGAGGGATTCAATGCCTCCTTTGGAATTCAACTGTGATGGCGTGTATAGACAGATAGCATGCCCAGCTCTTAAATTACCCTTGGCCATTCTTTCCCCGGAATGGAGGTTAGGAGATTGTTTGAGGACCTCACTGGGCAGTGTACATAGGCTTGGTCAAGATGCCAGAAAGAAAAATGTCAGTCTTTCAAGTGTCTCAGAAAATAGAAACAGTTAACTGTGCTCTCTCAGGGACTCAGGATGATGGTTAGGCATTCCTTATGAAAGTTCTCAGGCCAGGAACTGAGCCAACTCATTTTTATATACTATTACCTAGCACATTCACAGCATTCAAAGATTTATGGTTATTATTGCCATCTACTTACCCACATAATCACCAGCCTTTCACTTTAAAATGGTTAAAAATTGTTTCATAGATTGCAGGTCATTAATGTAAATTAGACTATTTCTATATTTGATTTCTTAATTTTTAAAAGGAAAAGAATAGCTCTCATACACACATACTCCCTCTCCCTTTTTCACTTGAAATTTTTAAATGGCCCTCTAGACACCTCTTTCAATAATTCTTACCCTCCAAAGCTGGGCTGCCTTTTAATTTCACTTTAAAATAGCTACATTGGGACCATAATATGATTAGAACTAATGAATATTGTGGAGAGAAGCAAAAAATTTTATTTAAAATCTTTAAAAAGTATAAATACTTCATGTGCATAAGGACCTGTGGTTTATCACAGCCCAGTCAAGAGCTTAGCTTTGATTCTGGGAATAAATCATGAGAACTCATCAGGCCTCACCTTCCACTTCTACACAAAGAGGTCATGACTCCTGAGGCTTCTGTACAAAACAGTAGGAAGCAACGATACGAAAATAACTTTGCATTCCAAGAAGGGTAGCATTAACAAAGGTAATACTAAAAATTGTCGCTGTCCTAAGACACAAAACTACTTGTATTTTGAATCTAGTGCAGCCTTCATTTGCTTCACCTGAGGGATCTGGACTCAGGAGACCTGACCTGAGAAGAATCAGAAATTGTACAAATAACTGCTCTTGTACTTTTCTTTAGACTGCCAGCTCACAAATAATGGCACAGGGGCTTACTAATAATTATGAAAGCTTGGCTTTTGCTTTTCCAACCCAGATCTTATAACTTAAGTAAACCATTAATCTATCTTCTTCCATGTGGCTTGGTCACCTTTCCTCTGTACTGTGTGTCTGACTTCCTCAGTGTGTCCCTGGTGTCCTTCTCATGCCTAGATTCATCCCAAGTTCCTTTTTTTGCCTGTAAGTCCCTCCTACTCTCTCTGCTACTGGCCATTCAGCTCTTTATTAAACCAGCCACAGCATCACATCTTCCACAGTATAAACAAATATCCTGCAACAAATAACAAACTTATTAATGAATATCCTCCACTTACTTAGAAAGCTTCCAGAAATTCATTTATTCTTCACTGGTTTCTTCTTTTTGAGCTAATAAGTTGAATTTACTCTCAGCTGTCTGGAATTTTCTAATGAATGAAACTTACTCTCAACTATCTGGAAATGACCTGCTATTCTGATAAGGTAGTCTTATCAGAAAGAGCTGGAGGTAAAGAATCTAGTCTTCTTTAGGAAACTTCCTTTGAAATTAACTGCCAACCCTAAGACTAGTTCAACCTTTATAAGGCCTTTGTTCATTGAAACTACCCTTCCGTCCACTTTTTGCTGTAGACAACTTGCTTTTACATCTTGAGCCCAGCTCCAAGGTCCTAAGTTAGGAGAAAAGAGTAAATTCTATGCTTTTTTCCAACTACCCCATACCCCAACCATCTCAAAGCTAATTTTATTAGAAAACATTTTAATCCCTGAATTTTATTCTGCATGGAGAAAACAAGAATCTTCCAAGAATCATGGGTTTATTACATTTTGTAGGGTTTTGAGAGCTATCCACATGAGTATCCCTAAACATGCCTATTACACCAGATGTCAGGAACTGAGAGGTAATTTTGATTATATAATGATGAGCAAGTGTATTGCCACCACTTCCATTTTCTCTACCATGGAATTGTAAAGCACTGTTTGGCCTGTGCACTTCAAATGTTCAGAAAAAAAAGGAACCAGTATTTACCCCATTTCTCACATGTACAGGATGCCTCACATGAGGCATCAGAGGATAAAGTTGCAGGTGAGACAGCCCCAGGAAGCATCCAGTGCTGCAGAATGCTGTAGCCCAAAGAATTCACAATCAGCTGATATAAGAGAAACTTCCTTCCAATTTCTTCTGGTGTCAGTATTCTTATTTTTGGCTTAGCAGTGATCTTACTTATTCTGCTATAGAATTTTAACAGCTAGACCCTTCTATGGCAGTTCTACAATTTAGTTAGAATTGATGAACACACAAAATGCTTGTGGCTTTAAACATTACATATTTGGAAGTAGCTATATATAGATAAACAGAATCCTGAGGTTTCTTTCTTTCTTTTTTTTAGAAAAGCAAGCCTAAAAATTCTATTTTTTAACATATAAAACTGGGAAAGAGATATTCTTTTTTGCAAGATGTATTCTTAATCTTCTTCCGTAAAAATTTTTCTGTAAGACATTCAGAATCCTAATAAAGTTCTTTTATTAAATTCAAATTTTTAAATTATGTTTGAGAATTTTCTATATCTGCTGTGTATTTCCACCCTTCTCCCAATCCCCCACTACTTCTCAAGTCCATGACCTCATCTTGTTACTGCACATACATGTTACAGTGGGGTTTCTTGGTCCCGGGCGGCCAGAGGCCCAGACCCACAGACCTGCCGTGCCAGACCCATTAGCTACCTGCTGCTGCTGCTCAGGCCCCCAGAAATGACTCAGACCCTTATATTAAGTTCATGCTGTTTGGTCTATGGCTCAGGAACATTGCTAGCTTGCTCTTACATCTTAACTCAACCCATTTCTATTAATCTGTCTGTCATGTGGCCCGTGACTCACCTGTGTTCCTTACATGTTGTTCCTTGGGCGTCTTGCTCGATCTACCTGACTCTGCCCTTCTTCTCCTACCCATGCTCTGATTTCTCCTCCTACTTTTTTTATGGTGCCTGTCATGGGCCAAAACAGTTCCTTTATTTAAAGATTGATACTTACAGCATACAGAAAGGCATTCCCACATCAATAATAATTTCTAAAGTAGCGCTTACCTGCATGAGTCTGGAGAGGTGGTATCAGCAGTGAAGTCTCAGGAGCTTGTGGAGGTGGCATGCCATAGTGAAGGATGGTAAACATCTCTAAAACAACTGGAACATATTTACATGTTGGTATGTCATAGCATAAGATATGTCTTTGGGTTAAAAGGTATAAACATTTTTCCAAGGCCTGGTTTCATCCCAATGATGAAGCACATCTTTAAATCTATAACCAGAAGGATGAGGGAGGTTTCCATAGCCTCTCTAATGCATTCTAGACTTAGTATCAGCTCCAAGAGAATAATATCTGTGACTTTTATAGAGACCTGAGAAGGTTGACTGGTGGTCAAATGACATTAGAGATCTGAGAAGGATAAATTATACCTGAATTAGCAATTGAAAGTGTCAGAGACTTACCTGCTGGCTAGCAGGACAGCCACCTCAGGGTTCTCCCTATTTGTTGAGGGCAGAGGTCTCAGGGCAACAACATCAGTTTTCAGCTGCCAGGTCTCAGAAGAACCAATAGTTGTGGTGTAGGAACTGTAGGGAGAACAAGCCTACCTTGTCTAGGCAAGAGTGAGGCAATGGATTCTCCAGAGTCCTATTGTCCACGCTTTGAAGAAGGCCGTAGCAGTCAAGGCAAAGACAGCAGATGAGGTGGGAGGTAGCTTTTGCTCGGTGGCGGTTGTTGCCAGCCTGGAGCAAGTTCTGGAAGGAGGATCTTCTGTGCCCTTTAATCTTCTTGGAGGAGACATTGGATGGTCTAGCATGTTTCTAGCATGTTTCTCTATCAAGGAAAGCTTTTGAATTAAACTTTTTAAATGCCGTATTCTGCAGATCTCTGAACATTTGAGGACTTACTGCCAACCCATGTTTCCTAACAAGCTTTAATATGTTAGTACGTTTCATAGCACTAGAATTTACTGTCTCCTGAGAAGACAAAGCAGAGTGACAGAGGAGGTGAGGGGAGCAGAAATCAAATCTATTTAAGTTTAATTTTGAGAGCATAGAAGGATCCACTTTTCAGCAGGGTCATAGAGTCTCTAATGACCCAGGAGCAGCTGACATAAAAACAGCATTGTTGTTTTAAGATTTTTCATAGGTCCCCTGTACCAGGGAGTTTTTTTCTTTGACTTAACATTTCAATCTAATACAAGCAGGGAACACAGGACAATGTATTCTTTTCTATAACTTCTTCTAGCTGAAATGGGGCACAGATGGTTAGGGCTGAAACATTTGTCAGAAGCATGCATCACTATATTATAACACATAAGCTATGTAATAACAAATATTTCAATGAATATAGATTGACCAATGGTCCAACAATGAGCTGTTTGTCGTGAGCAGTGTGGCAAGCACATGCCCAAGAATACTGGACAGAGGATCTTAATTATTGGTCAGCCTCAAAGCTTGTGTGGATTTTATATCTTAGAAGATTGTTTTATCAAGAGACCCAGTAGCTTTAGAAAAAGAAAGGCTGTGTGTGTGAGAGAGAGAGGGGGGGGGGAAGAAAGAGAGGGAGTGAGAGAGAAAAGCTGGTCATAGCTTAGTAAGATAAACCTATAAATCTTAAGGTAAAGAATGTTCACATAGACCATTTACATACAGGCAGAATTAAAGCTATTGTACACTCACACATGGGTTAAATCCAAATAGCATGCACACACATAGGTATATATTGAATAGGAGTTGAGTAAATAGGAAGAGAGAACCAGTGTGTGCTAAGCAGGACAAAGCTGGCTTCTTCAATCTCACACATTGTAGCAAGCTGTACAGTTGTCTGTGAGTAAGAAGGCAAATGTTACACATGGAGGAGAGCCAGTCAAAAAGCAGGCCTGGTATGGGCAGAGGGAGCAGATCTGCCATAGTGGAGTTAGATCCCGCCATGCCTAAAGAAAGGACTAAAGAAACAAGCCATATGCAACAGAATTTATGCAAGAGGTTTGGGAGCAGAAAAGTGAAAGAGCAAAGGATCATGTCAGAGCAGGGACTTAGGAGAGGTGGACACTGATCACAACAAAGATGGTAATGAAGCCGAAAACTTTGTCTTTTCCCCAGTCAAGATGACACCTGACCACATGGTCATGACTTGTCTGCCTTTTCCCTCAATCAAGATGGTGCCTATCCACATGATCATACATTTTCCCCCAAGACAATTGAACATATAACCTCATGCAATGAAAATCAGTATCTTATGGCCACAGCATTCATACATTTTCATCCGTACATATGAAATAAACTTTGCAACCAAAAGATGGACAAAATGTCAGCTGATCAAGTTAAAAATCCCAAAATAAGAATTTACACTATAAAGAACAAACTATAGGACTGCAGTTGTTGACTGAAAGACAGGAAGGTGGGTGGAAACCAGGAAGGAGCAGAGGATAAGAGAGGCTAGCTGAAGCCATGGGTCTCCCAGTAGCCGCAGGTGTGCAGGTGGGTGGAGTCAGGTCCAAGTGTGAATGTAAGCCATTTTGAGACCCATTTTCCACAAGTGAGGTAAAGATCTAACTAATTGGCCTCCAGCTTCCCAGGGTGTCAGCAAGGACCTATTTGGTGCAAACTGGCCAATGGGTCATAATCTGAGAGATTCAGGGGCCACGGGTTGAGTGCAGATAAACTGTTACATGCATCATCATCACATAGTAACAGATGCTGAAGGGCAGAGCTATAGACCCCTGGCACCGAGCATCAGGGCCTATCATGAAACCAAAGTCAAAATAAGACAAACTTTCTATCGTGGGAATGGCCAAAACAGGAAGCTTACCAAATGAAGGTCCTAGAGTGTCTCAGCATTTGGTGTCAGATTGCTGGTGAGCAAGACAAAGTGCCAGGAGGGCCCCATCTGAGTCACAAAATCAATGTTGTATTACAGTGGAAGAGAGGACTGGAAGATGGAGTCAGAGGCCCCATAGTGGGTGAGGGACGGGTCAGTATGGATAGGAACCATGGAAAGACTCCACTGTAGGCAGCAGTCATGTGAAGACTTTATAGCAGGGAGAGGAGAAGAGGAAAGAGGAGGATGAAGGGTGGAAGGGAAGAGAGAAAGGGAGAGAGACAGAAAGAGGAACATAGATAGAGAGAAGGAGAGAGAGGAAAGGGCAGAGAAATCTTTTCTTAAAGGAAGCGTGACATCAGGACACTGTGCAGGCCAGTCAGGATTCCAGGAAGTGTGTCGGAAAGCTAACATATTGTGTTTATTATATATAATATATTGTATGTGTATATACTATATATTTTCTATATATACACACAGCCTACTAAGTTCATCTAGTTTACATCTTAACAATGTGGTTGCCTAAACAAAACCACATAATGATGATCTGCCAGCATGAGTAAGAAGAACTCACCTTTATATGGAGAGCTCCAGGCAGTCAAGGACTGCTGAGTACAGGAGACTTGACTCAATTTTTTCCAAGGATAAGTTCCTGGATAGATTATTTACTTCATTACTACAAGACTGTTGTTAAATTAAATAGCCCCAAAAACAGTTCTGCAAAAAATACTAATAGTTAAAGAGAAGCAAAAAAGTATAACATGCAATTCAGCTATGAAATTTAAAATGCAGATATTTATGGAGTTTCACCTAATGTATATACAAATGTGGATTTTAAGAGATTATCTTATTTATAGTTTGTTTCCAATTACTAGTATGTATCAGACTGTTGACAGAATTCTCTGAAGGAATATCAAAAAGACTATGATCGGAACATACCTCTCTGAATAGAACATACCTCAATACTTTGCTTCCCTACAGTCCTGCACTCACTCATGTGGACATACTAGGAACTTTCCTTACAAATGCATAGAGGCTCTATAATGTATAGATGTTCTATATCAGGAGCAGTGGGAGCCGAAGGACAGAAAATAGTAAAAGGTCAAACTTTTTTGTAAAAATCGATCATTTAAAAAGATGTTTAAATATAAAAATATAAATACACAAGTATCACCAAATAATTTCCATCTCTATTAAGTATCTTAACTACGTAGCTTTCCAAGTTATTCATGTTAGCCTAAAAATACAGCTTTTATGCATGTTTCTGTGAAGCTTAATTTGGATATGTCCTGTGGCTCAGTACCAGGATATGGAGGAAACAACCATAATATTCTTATGCTATTCACCTCTTAAATAGGTCAAGTGAATCTATTATATCATGCTAATACCTAAATTTCCATAATCTAAAGTATTAGAAATACTTTTATAGCCAATGAAAGATGTTTCTGAGGTTATTTAGTTGAGTAGGTTGACATCATTTATTATATTCCAAGTTGAACTCAGTCTTAAAGCTTCGTACTTGTAGTAGTGTGGTTTCTTGGTCCCGGGAGGCCAGAGGTCCAGACCCACAGACCTGCGCGACAAACCCCTTAGCCGCCCAGCCGCTGCTGCTCAGACCCCCAGAAATGACTCAGACGCTTATATTAACTTCATGCTGTTTGGCCTATGACTCAGGCACATTGCTAGCTAGCTCTTACATCTTAAATCAACCCATTTCTATTAATCTGTCTGCCACGTGGCTCTTGGCTCACCTGTGTTCCTTACATGTTGCTCCTTGGGCAGCAGGCTCATCTGCCTCTGACTCTGCCCTTCCTTTCCTACCTATTCTGATTCCTCTGCCTACTTTTCTATGAAAGACCCCCGGGGGTTAGGGACCCCCGAAACAGACCTCTCCTCAGGAGGAGACCCTGGGACCCAAAGACCAAGCTGAAACCATGGGTCAGATGCAAACAGCACGAGGTTTATTGAATAACACAGGTACCTGCGGGCTACCAAGCCACTTGGAAGGGCTGGCGCGCCCAGCCCTTTGTTCAGGGCCTTTTATAGGGTTAGGGAAGCAAAAGCGTGCATACAGAAGCAGAAACGAAGTTACAAGGTTTTCATCAGCTGGTTTGAATGAAATTACCCGTTGACGGGTGAGGGCCCCCAGGCTGCCATCTGGCCTGACCAAAGGTCCTGGTTATCACCGCCCCCAGGCCTGCTGCTTGTTCTTCCTTTGTTCCTTATCTCTTCCTGGAATTCCTTCCCTGATCCGGCTGGGCCAAGTAACTGCTTCCCCTCCCTTCCCCCTCTGCCCTGCTGACATACACTGTGAAAGTTTTTATTACTAAGTTTTACAGGGATGCTGGTGTCTCCAGCACCAGGATATATGTTTTAAGAGCAGGTTTTAAGGGCAGATGTACAGCCCACACAGGGGAATCAGTGTATCCTCGGTTGAGGAATGTTTGGCGTCTGGCTCCTGACCAGGGCTCCTAACCACATTCCTGACCACATTCCTTTGTCTCCACCCCAGGCACCTGGTCTTAGTCCTAACTGCAGTTCTTCTTTTATCAGCGAAGCTAATCTTTACTGTTCTGTTAATATGTCTTAGGCAAGTTTACTTACTGTCCTTGCAACGTGCTGTTGCTAGCACTACTTCTTGGGTAAGAGAAATTTGCTAAAACAAGCAAAAGGGAGGAGAAGGGAGGGGGCCTTACATTTACAGTGCCTGTCAAGGGCCAAAACAGCTCCTTTATTTAAATATTGAGATTCACAGCACACAGAAAGGCATTTCCACATCACGTACTTTGTAGGGGACATGTGTTTACAGATAGCACTAGAGAAATCAGAATTGTTAAGCACACAGGTTTTTTTTCTTCAGTAGAAGAAACTGACATCTGTTTTCCATTCAGAAGCTATGAATGGATGTGTTAATACCAGGGGATCCTTGCTATCTGGTAAAGCAAGCCTACATTGAATCCTCAAAAATCCTAAGCATTCTCTCTCAGTCTCAGAACCCTTATTTCAACCCCCCCCCCTTTCTAGGCTCAGACTCTTGAGCACCGTTTCTCAGTCAATAAAATCCATTTTTATGCTTATTACACATTCCTCCTCCCTAGACCCCATTCCTCAGCACTGTTTCTCAGTCAATAGAACCCATTCTTGTGAAAAAAGGTCACAGGTGCTCTGCTAAAGAAATGTACTTTGCTAAAGAAATTAAAATGTAGCAAGACCCAAAGCTTTGTTGTCATGTGGAAACTTCCCCCCCCCCCGAAGTTTTATCAAGTTTAAATGTGTAAAGAAAAATGAACCTCTTGGTCAGCAGTTTTGGCCCAGCACCATCTAAGTAATATTAATCTGAGTTTCATTTTGTCCTCACACCCAGATTGTTCCCTTGTTAGTGCTGAAGCTTGTAGGGACCTCTATACATACCTCAGACTTTGAGACTTAAAAATGCAAGCAAATCAATGAGACCCAATATTATTTTCATGAGTATTAAATCCCTCTAACCAAGAAGACTTGTCTAGTAAATGATTTCTGAGCAACTGTATCTTTCATCCACCATGTGCCTAGCAGTACAAGAGAGGTTGTCTGAAAATGTAGACTTCTAGTCTTTCATTACCCTGAAAAGCTGACCAGAACACAACTTTTATATTCTGTGAAACTGGATTTTGTTTCTTTCGCAAGGCTACCTTGCTTAGAGAAATTGGACAATTTATCACACAATGGCCTGGAGCAAATTTAGTATATGCAAGTGATTAGTTTGTCTCTTCCCCAAACCGCGTTTATATGATTTGGTAAGAGAGGCTGCAAAAAGGGAAGGTCGCTTATAACACACACTCTCTGGGGAACCGCTAATGAGCTATTGACCCTTCCTCACTGTGGGTTGATGAGTCATATCTGATTCTAGGTTTTTGTGAGATGTAATTTCTAAGTGGTGATATTTTAAGTGTATGTAAGATGTGTTGTTCTACCAAGTCTATTTAAGCCCAGTATTATTGATAGCATAAATGGCAGGTGCCAGCTGATTTAACTGGAGATAATTTCACTATTTCTAGCTATCCCCAAGGTGAAGAGAAAGTATAGTACTGACCCACTGATTGAATTATAATCGCCAAGTATAACCATATCCTTATCTTGTACTTAACTGGTTTCCATCCCTCCCCTCACCTTGCCCATTTGCATGGGGTCATAGAAACCAAGACAACATTTTCTTGATGTGTCACTTGGTTTATTATTTAAGACATATTTTATAACTCTCTTGAATGCCAACTAACAGTTTTTAGTGCAATACTATAAAAAAAAAATCTGTAAAAGATTAAAGGCCATTTCAGGTGAGATGCTAGGTTCAGTCAGCAATCCACAAACTGACAAGAACCAGAGCCTCCCATCTAAACTGTCAAAATGGCCAATTTGTTTCTTTGCTTAGTGTAAAATGTTACTTGTTTATCCCTTGTTAACTCAGTTTATAATTGTATACTCCAAAAAGAAAAGGTAAACTAGGAAGTCATTTTTAATTACATTCAAGTCAAGGTATTGCCCAGGTAGATCATTTCCCTAAGAGTGGAGGAGAAATTAAAGGATACTATGGGAGGCTGAGGGAAGACAGGGCAGCGATGGGATATGTCTCTTGAGTTCACAGTATGCTAATAATTATGAGATGGTCTGGGGAGGGCTCTTTGCTGTGTAATGGTGTAGGTGGTAAAGAAAAAAATATACTACAGGTCCAAGTAAGTAAGTGAAAAGTCCCTACAGTCCAAAAAGAGTGTCATCACACTGCTACATGGACAGAGCTCACAAAACAAGTAAATTTTTCTCACACTCACAATGTGAATGTTAGAGCCAGGGAATAACAACATACAGACCACAAGGCAGGGAAGTAGAAAAGCGGCCATAGAAATTGAAAACAAAACATCTCATCATCACTACCCAAAGGCCACAGCAGCAGAGACAGACATGGAAACATGACAGGTTCCCCCCCACACAGCCCCCATTTTTAACACAAAACTTATTTCAAAACCATCAGTTTAGAAAGAAGAGGTTTTCAGCTTTCCAAGATCTACTAAATTAATGAACCAGGCCAATTTATGATCTTCTATGTGTTGCTGAAAGAAAAAAAATTCTCCCTGCAGGTAAACTGTCTATCTGGAGTCGGAGATATTAGAAGCAATTTCATGAGCAGGATCATTAATTATGACCTATGAAATTTTAATAGTTGCCTTCTTCAGTGCTCTTGTAGGGGCCGAGATCAAAGCGGCCTGAAAGCACTGATGCTAACTCGGTTATCAGGGAGTCTGGATAAATTGGAAGGGTTTAGAATCTCCATGTATATTTTTATTCCATTTGCTGGTGACATGTTAAAGGCATCATGTACACAGCACAAATGTACAAACACTTGGTTGTTAGGTGTATATGTTTCAGCTTCCTCTAAATCTCACTTGTCCAAACCCAATGATTGTATCACACCTTCTGTACTTTATGTAACTATGTGGCTAAGGGTGCTACTTTTCTTTCTTAATTATAATTTAGAGAAGGTATAGTGTAGTTGAAAGATAAATCAATGTGAACTGACCTACATTTATCCCAGGTCTATAATATAACAGAAGCATGCCCTGGGGCAATGGACTTAAGTGGTCTGGACCTTGGTGTCTTACTCATGTGAGATGCTGGTGTGGTGTGAGGGCTAATTGGAAAACAGGGTTCCACCCTTGCTAGCAGTTGCCTTTTATATCTCAAGTTTTATGGAAAAATATTTCCTTAGAAAATGGAGATGCTCATAGGCTTGCTGTAGAGACAGAATAGGATAATCCTTGCAAAGAAATGTACCTAGGATACAGGACATGTATACTTCTCTCTTATTATTCTTGATATTTCTGGGAGCAAATTGAATTTGGGGAAAGGGAAAGGAGAGAGGGGAGGAGGGAGGATTCCTGAATCTCAGGATTCTGCTGAAAATCATTGACAGGACTTGAGAGAGAAATTGAAACCATAGAACTGATTTGACCATTTCTTTTTATGATCATGTTCACTAAAAAAGCACTGAATGGACTTCTGACTTAATACATGTGATCAGAAATAAGGTCATTGCCATTCTGCTCCTGAGTGTCCCTTTGGAAATGGCACATCTCTCACTATGTACCCAGGACAACTTTTCTATGTCTTTAAACTCTGTTACATGTCTTTAAATATCTTTACATATCTTTCTATACCTTTAAATTCTTGTAAGTTTCTGTCAAAATTCTTTATCTGTTTCATTAAAATTATTTCTATTATTTTATTAGCTATATTTGCACTAACTCTGAAAAATCATTCATTCATCCACTGAACTTTTATCATATTCATCCCAACATTTCTTCCTGCAACATTTCCCAGATTCACCCACTCCTCCCTACCCTTTCTCAGTGTCAGCTCTTTGAGAATTTTGTACAACATGTTTGATCATATTCAGTATCTTCCCTCCAACTTTCCAGATCCACCCCTTTGCCCTTCCCAACTTCAGGTCCTATTTTTGTTTTCATATCAAGGCTAATATATACTTTCCAAATATTTCTGTATGAGTATCTTCCACTGGAGCATGATTGATTATTATGGGCAAAACTCTTGGAGAAAATTGACCCTTCTTTGGGAGCTGAGAATTGCTAACTGCTCCTCTTCTAGAAGTGGAGCTTCATGCTCAGCTCCCCTCTTCAGGCTGGGATTTGCCGCAGCCCAAAGCTTCTATTGCTGTTATTCCTTGGCCCAGCTCCCTTTTCCTTGGTTTCTCCCACAAACAGGTTTCCTTCCTTGGTTTTATCCACAACTCTGGATGTAGTCGGAACAAAGACTCTGTTCTTACGCCTGAACTACATCTTAAGTGTCTACATCTGTGCTAACAAGTAGGCTCTGCTAGAGAATGAACTTATCAGCACCAGTGTTGTTACCACCATGGAGGTAAGTATTCAACCCTGATCTGCACCTCTGAGCCCCCTCAGCTACTGACCAAGTTCAATGACATCATATCCCTTTGGGTGTTGCTCACCACAACCGCCTTCCTCTGGTGGTGCTATTTTATGGAGAAATCCATCTTCACATTTTAGACATGAATGTCATAAAAAATGAGATATTAAAAAAATGACAAATAGTATCATTTTGTAATTTCTTGGATGGCTGAACTAATGAATATTCAGGAGTGGCATTTCATAGTGATGTAAATTTTTGTGTAAAAGCATTGTCTTTGACTTGCACAAGCTATTGAGTGACTCACACTAAATTATGTACATAAAATTACTTGTTTATATTCATGCAACAAACAGCGTGATTGAGTAATATTCATTCATTACTAATTTTAGTATCTAATATGATACTTGATTTATTTTTACAACTTTTGTGGTAGGTCCAAATTATTTTTGGAATTTAGGCATACAGAAGAAAAAGAAAGGAAGGAAGGAAAAAAGAAAATGAATGCCTTGAATGTGATGTCACAGCTTTTTAAGCTTAGAATTTTGGAGCGAAAGAGGAAAAAAAAAATCACAAATATTCAACTACCCTGGTTTATACAGTAAGATTCTCTCAGCTCATGCTAAATAACAGCACTTCTAAAAAGCTAACACCTGGAGGGGAAAAAAGACTCAGTGGTAGAACTCTTGCCTATCATGTGCAAGGCCTTGGCTTTGATCTACAGCATCAGTGAGCAAGGCCGTGGGAAATATGACTTCTATGGCCTAACCCCATGTCTGCTTTGAGCCCCATTCTATTTGGTAGCAACATGCTTGATTATCTGAAATTTCACAACTGTTCCTCTGTCTTCCCACAGTTCATTCAAGATCTAAAATATCATTATTCAGGCTACTGGGAGAGAAGGCAAGAGAACAATTTCATAGTTTTGAATTGATGATAGACCTGTTGTCAACCTCTCCTGGTACCCAAGTTCTCCAGCTATACTCAAGATACCCAGCTATGCCACAGGGCCATGGGTTCTTTGTTTGGATTGCCTTATAGAACACTGTGGTCTTCAGAAGATCATAAAACCTGATCTCATGTCCTGAATAGTGGTGGTATTAATATCCATATTGCGGGGGTTTTTTTGCGTTGTTTTTTTTTTTTTTTTAATCATCCCACTGCTCCACAGTTTTAAGCCAAACTTGATAAAAATCTTTGCTTTACTGGCCCACCATCTCCACATCCCAAAGAGGAATGGTTGTGGTTTTGTTTGGTTTGTTAGTTGGTAGATGTTAATGGATGTTTTCTGTCCCTCCCATTCACAAATAACCAACTAAGAGGCTAAATATGAATAAAATGAACCAATAGCTCAGTCTTATTACTAACTAGCTTTTAGATTTAAATTAACCCATTTATTAATCCATGTATTGTTATATTGCTTGTGGCTTTACCTTTCCTCTAGCATTTTATTTCTTGGGTGTCTCGCTGACATTGACCTTAACTCTGTCCTTCTTTATCTGAGTGCTCAGTTTGAGTGTCACACCTGACCTTATGCTGACTTGCTAATCAGCTTTATTATTAACCAATGAGAGTGATACATAGTCACAGCATACAGAAGGATTATCCCAGAGCAGGCAGAATTTCTTTTCTTTTTCTACAGTGCATGGGGGTATGGGAGAGGCTGTGGTGTGCAGAGGGCAGCATACAAAACATCATTGCACATATGTAGATATCTGAGGACAACTTTGTGAAGTTAGTTCTCTCCTTCCACTTTTATGTGGGTCTCAGAGATCAAACTCAAATGATCAATTATGTGCCGCAATGTCTTCCCCCACTGAGCCATTTCACCAGCACATGATTTGTTACTTTTTTTCCGAACTGAAGGAGGAAAATTTCTATTCTACTATTTCAATAATAGAAAGTTTGATGCCTATTTACCGATATCCAAGATTTATAGCTGAAAATTCTGTTCTGGAGACAATGTTCACTATTAAAATTTAGAAAATTTCACTTCAAGAGTTTATAACTCACTGTCATTTTCCTGAAATAGACACTGTGTCTGCCGCATTTGCTACCTGCAATGTGAAAGTGAATCTGAAGCTAAAATGATGCTCTACACATGGGTTGTATTGGAGGTCACATAGGGACAGATTTTTTTAAACCCATTTATCTATATACTTAACATGTACTTTACATACAAATTTTGCCTTAAACAGATATTCAGCCTCACTATGCTCAACACACACACACACACACACACACACACACACACACACACACAGAGAGAGAGAGAGAGAGAGAGAGAGAGAGAGAGAGAGAGAGAGAGAGAAATATTACTAAAATAACATCCCTGTTCAGCATGTCTAATCCACTTTTCTTCTTCCTGCATAAGCAAATTCCAACAGCACTAAAAATATTGGATTGTACCTTTTCCAAGTCAAGAACTATTTTCCCTTCTAAAGTCTTTCAATTTTTTGATTTTTTTAAAAAAGGGAAAGATTAATTTTTCTCGTGGTCAGAAGTTTCAGTCCACTGTGGCAGCAATAGCAGAACAGAGTCAGGAAACTGAGTCAGGGCTCTCAAGTACAGATATAATACATTCTGGTTGCACACGGCTCCACGCCTTCTCTTATTCTGCTTTCATAGGTCACCTCTTCTAACCAAGTTCAAATCCCACTGGGGTCTTTTTGTTTTGTTTGCTTTGCAACCCACTAGGTTTAGCCAGAGAGCTGTGCACTAGAGTATAACTAACGCGCTGGTGGCTACATCCCTGAAGACAACGATCCTTTGCCTACATCTCCCTGAGCTGAGCGAGATACCATGATAGGCTCTAATACTTGGCTTTTAAAAACTTTCGTGCTAAATCACATTCTGTTTTCTTGTTATTTCTTTTCCACAACTTAGAGAGCTGATTAGTTTATGTTAGCTACTTTCTGCTCTGTCTATGAAATACATGTTGCTGTAGGTTATTCCATAGGCATTTCTGCTGAGCTAGGTGAATAATAGTACACTCTAGAGACTACTGAAATATTCTAAATGCAATAATTAAGATCTTTGCACAAGAGAAGAAAATGATTAGACAACAGTGTCCCCCTGAACAACCTACACAGCATCAGTACTCAGTCTTCTGTGGTAATAGCTCTTCTTCATGTTGATAGCTTTATTTCCAATAAAAATTTATGCAAGCTACTCTCATATTTTTAAATATTTTTTTGCTTTCAAGTAGCTACTCAAGACATGCAAAACAAAAATAAAAATAAATAAAATGGGTCTATTTGGGGTTTGGTAGAGATGAATGTGGAATATCCATTTGTGTTCTTTAAGGAATATTTTGGGTCTTACTAAATTTTTAATTCTACAATTTTGTGTTGAGAAAAATAGATCAAAATGTTTTAACTGAAAATATTTTTTCTCTTTTCTGCATATGATTTTTTTTAATTCTCACTATGTATATATTCTGTAGAAGATGGGACAGATACTTGTCTGCAAAGGAGTCACCAAGCCTCACTTTCTATCTTCTCATACTCTTACCTCCTTTGCAGTGATACTGCTTGCCAGTACAGTCAGTTTTTAGGGAGCTAGAGAGAACTAGAGAATGTAGAAAATAGATAAAACCAGAAAGACATGAGTGACTGAGTTGTCAAAATAGATTTAAAAATCATAACTCAATATGTAAAATGAAGATTATCACTAAAATCATCTAATAAATAGCCAAATGGGCATTATATTTTATTTCTGTCTACTAAAAGACATTTTTGCTACTAAACAACTTCTCAGTTGATATCTCAGATGATCCAAAGTCTCTAGTGAATTCCAGGAGATATTTGAGACTTATGAAGTATATGTAGATTTGTCACAGATACATAAAGTATTATTTCTTTTACAACTTTAAACTCAAAATCTCACTTTGTAATCTAAAAATGACAAATTGGAATGATTCCCTGTAGCAGAAGTTTCTCAGTTCTGCCTGGTTCTGAGGTCCCTCAGCTGCCTATAAAATAATCAGAGGTTTAATATTAATTACAAACTGTTTGGTCTAAGGCTTAGGATTATTGCTAGCTAACTCTTACACATTAAATTAACCCATTTCTATTAATCTATGTATCGCCATGTATCTCATGGCTTTAGCTGTGTTCCATTACACCTTGCTCCCCATGTCAGCTTCAAGCTTCTTCTCAAACCCCACCTTTTTTCTATCTGTATCCTTCTTGGATTTCCCACCTGGCTATATTTTGTCTTACAATAGGCCAAAAGAGCTTCTTTATTAGTCAATAGTACCAACACATATTCACAGCATACAGAAAAGACTATCCCACGGCAATTCCCATTTAATTTAAACTATCACTTGGAAAACTTGACTCACAAAACACAATATATTTTTATAAATACATATAGGGGAAAATGCTTGTATATGCTGCTATATTTTATATTGAGAATTGGAATTAACTAAAACAAATATATCACACATTTAATATTTGTTTTCAGTCTTATATGTAATTATGTGAAAATAAAGTTAAGATGTGAACCTCTGTAGTATTATATCCGTACTGATCAAAAGAGTTACAACACATTTTATTTGTCCCCATAAAATGAGAATTTATCTGTATCAAAACAACATTGTGATTTTGAAAATTTTTGAAATATTGGCCAAGTAGTTTTGAACTATTCTTAGCTCAAGGTTGAGGCAGTAGCCAAGTTAATTAGCAGACAAACCTTATATTCAACCTATATATTTACATTCCAGAGATGAGAAGTCGTCACTGATTTTCATGTTATATTTATAAAAACACAGGGGAAAGAGTCAGCACATCATAAATCACAGTTCTCTCTCCTTTATAATATATTAAATGCTCAACCTTAAAAGCAACTTGTTAACTAGGATGGACACTAGATGTTGGTTTTCTTCTTGACATTCTTAAGATTGAGAAAAAATTTAAAAGCTTCCAACTTATTTAAATTAATTTCAAGTCACATAAAAACAGTGCTTTGCCAAATTCAAATATACACGGAAATATTAGAATTCATTATCCCATCTATCATTATTAGCATGTATTTCTTCTGCGTGAGATTTCATTGTGAAGCATGTATATTATGGCTTCCCTCATTTTTTGATGATCTGTGGTATCCACAGTCTTTTTCAAGTATATGCTTTTTTAATGAAAACCATAAGATTTGATAGCCAAGAGTACTCTAAAAAGAGAACTCAGAGGAAAAAAAAGGAAGTGAAAGTAACTGACTAGATGAGCCACATGATCACAATGTTCCTTTTCAGATGAACTCAACTGTGGTTATTCTTGGGTATTCCCAAAGAAACCTAAAGAGAAATTGATTAGGTTATGGATGGCTAGAGCAGTATCAACTTTTCAGTTTCTACTGAAAAGAAACACATGTTGGAAAAAGCCACTTAAAGTTTCCGCATACTAATGGGTCTGATGGGCTCTGAATTAGCTGGCACCTCTCACCAAGAAGGTCTAGGTATCATTATGAACAGCTCAATTAAGATGTCTTCTCAGGAGTAGCACAGGGCCAAAAAGCAAATAGACTGCGCAGATGAATTAATAGAGGAAGAGATGATACGGGAATACTGTGATGGTCTACTTTCATAACCTTAATGAGCGCAGTCTTGTTTTAATGTTTCCTGCCTAAATTTAGACAAATAAATTTTTTTTCATCCTGGATGAATTGATTTATTTAGAAAGCAGCTCTCTGGGTGTAGCTTCCCTAGCACTGGGTGTAGTAACCAGATGCATTTTAACAGCTGATCATCACTCTCACCACATCTGTTCGGCCCCTGTTACCTTTGGACAGGATCTGTTTGACTGTTGGTCTTTGGTTCACTCAGTGAAGTCTTCTGCCTGTCTGTACAATGAGTGTGGGGAGAAGTAAATGTGAAAGCGTGCAGAAGCTTCACATCCCAGGAGCAGCATACTTATAAACCTTCCTTGGATTTATAATCCTGTCCTGGAGATGTGTTCAAAAGCTTTCAGACACATTGAAATTTCCCCCTTTTAATAAAAAATATATTTCCCATAGTAGAATATAAAAAACTCATTTCATTTAAATCATACATTGGCTCTCCAACAGCTCTTACCTTACAGAAAAGAGAAAAGACACAGATCAGTGTCCAGTGAAAGTATTACTAGGACTCTCTAAGCTTCTTCCTATGTGAGAGAAGTTGCTTCTCTTTCCAAGACACACCCCAAGCTGAATTAAAAGAAAGCAGGTCAGCACCCAAACAGGAGCTGAACAAGGACACCTATGAACGTAGGAAGCTGTATGGGGGAAAGCCTACAAGGCCTCAACCCAAATATAACAGGCAACTGAGTAAATCTGTGAGTGGAGGAGGTGGTCCTCTCCAGGGGGAAACCCACCAAATGGTTGTCCATGGCCAAATGATCAGCTCTGAAAACATGCATCCAAGTTGCGTTGTATGAACTCAACAGGTTATATCTTAGGAGTATATATCTTAGAAGTATATATGTATATAGTCATGGAGTAGCAATTTTTAAAAAGGAGGCCATGAATTGTAAGGACACCAGGGAAGGGCACCTGGGAGGGTTTGTAGGGAGAAAGGGGCAGGGGAAAGTTCTAATTAAAATATGACCTTGAAACTAAACAATAAATAATAAAAGAAGACAGGTCATTCTTACAATTGAGATGCACTTGGATTTTTAATTAGTTCTCAAAAGAGTTGAACAGCATGTTGATGGCTGCACATGTGCACATTCTCTTGGTGGGCTTCTGTACATTCTCAATGTTGTGTTGTCTATTAATGATGATTTCTTCCATCACAGCAGTTAAGAAATCATTTTCTACAGGAAATACTGAAAGTAATGCATTGAAGTTGTATCAACTGAACCCACCATGCACTTCCCTTTTAGTTTATATGCTGTGCTTGAAACATTGCTAATTAAGACTCAACCATCTAACAGAAAATCTTCAGAAACCCCAAGGAACTTAAAGCCATAAACAAAACCGGCCATGACTGGAGAATCTTAGAGGAATTAGGGACTCTAACAGATTCCTTTGCACTTTTTCAGCATCCAAGAAGTTTCTGAGCCATCTAGCCAATCATTGTTTAGTCCATTAGACTTTTCCTATTCAAATCTTCAGGCCCTAACTAGCTAGAATGTGGTGTCTAGTGCCTTTTAAAGAGATTTGGTATTGCATGGCTGCCAACTTATTGTTTAGCATTTTACTAAGGTCAGTCTGTGATTGATCAGGATATTAAAAACAAATAAATACAAAAGCCTTCTTTCCACCACAGGTGCTTTGATTGCTGAGATTCAGAGCCATAAAGGTCCCCCTGAAGAGCTAACTGACATTACAGTCAGGGCCTCCTGAACTTGAAGATTCAGCCTCAGAAGCTCCAGGTTAGGAAGGCAGTAAGCAAATCCATGTGAAATCCAAATACAACCACATGGGAAATGCTGGGATTCACCTTTCTGAACTCCAACCTAGTCTTAGATTTCAACCGCCTGTTTCCCTTTGGCAGCCATCAGTTCATAAGACCAAGGAGAGAGCCTGGTAGACCAAAAGCTCAAAACCACCAGGGGGCTTTATTCCTTTCAAGTTGGAGATAAAATCTTTGAATTCTTTTTGGTGTTCTTGCTTGATCTGGTTTTATTTCTGATAGCTTTTTAACTTGTAGGATCATCTATTGCATTTAGTTATCAACAGTAAAAGTTATGATTGAAAGGCTCTGTAATATAGATAAATGCATATATATATATTTATGTTAGTTATTTAATATTATTAACAAATACATCCATAGACACAAAAAGAGAACAGACCATCATAGAGATTTGAGAAACAAAATAAGATACTTAATAGTTATTGCACTTTTAAAAGAGGAATACTTGGCTGAGTATTGGCAGATGACAAACGATTCACCTTCACTTTTTGAATCAGGGCTTGCCAAAAATGTGAATGCAAAGTCGGTCTTAAGTGCGGCCCTCCAAAGCCAATCAATAAAGAAAACACAAAACAGCATTGATATCACTGCTGCCGAAGTGCCTGGGCTTCATTTGTGACCATATTGACCCCACTCCCAGAACAAAATGGAGCAAAATTTACACAACAGCAGACCATCAAATGGCTTCACGCATACTGCCTGTAACCATCAAAGAGAAGTTGATGCAGCAGATTGTGCCAATCCATCACTTTTGTTGAGAAGACTACACTTCCTGTAAAAGTAATGATGACGATGATGGTTTAAAACAGTACAGATGCAATTGATAGCCAGTTTTTATTTTTCTTAGATAAAAGTGTAAAGCTTACCCTCCCACCACATGTATATTGAGATTCTAACAGTTCTTGGTGAGGAAGGAATGTGATATTGAGCCCAATGATAATTCCTAAGACTTAAGTCCTATATTCATATTTAGTAATGCAAAAATATTTTATATGGTTAGTTGGAAGTTGGTGAAAAACAGCATATGTGCTATGACTTTATATTGCTATTGTATGTGAATTAGAAAAGCAGAATGGAGGGTTATACACTCAAAATATCATGGGCACTGATTCTTAAATTAGGATTATCCTTTTGCCTTCTATTCTATTTTCTTACTCTGCCATGTGTACAGGTTTGTTTTTTTTTAAGGGTGTAGAAAATTAAACATTTTCATCTCTCTTGAGATGGTGGTATGATCTACTCTCAACATTTTCTCAAATAAAAGTGCCTTGAAATTGTGCCGGTATGTCATAAATAAAGGCTCAAAAGTCAGACACTTTCCTACCACTTGAGGTTACAGAACCTCTCATGTGCCAGAAGAACAGTAACAGGATCCACCAATCAAATCACTACAAAAATATAAAATAAAATCCAGGCCTATAATCCAAGCTCCTCGGGAGGCTGAGAAAAGAAGGGGATCACGTGATCAAGGGTAACCTAGGTTACAGAGTAAACTCAAGGCTAGTCTGAGCAACTCACTGACAAACACCATGTCCTAAAATAAAAGGTGGAGAGAAAGCCCAGTGTACATAGCTCAAGTAGTATACTTGGTTAACATATGAGGGCCTGGGTTCAGTTTGCAGTACCATGGAGGGTGAGGGTGGCGGAGGAAGTAGAACTCATGTGAACACGTATAGAATTGCCTCACAAGTAGATATATAGAAATCCCCATTCTGTGTCTTAAGATTATTTTCTTTTATGTGTACGTATTTGTGTGTGATTCTGTATGAGTATAACACATATGTGTGGGTGTTCACAGAGACCAGAGGAAGATTTCAGATCTCTTGGAACACTGGATTTACAGATAATTATGAGCCACCTGACTTAGATACTGGAAACTGAACTACTTGGGTCCTCTGGAAGAGCAGCATGTTAACACTGAGCTAGTTCTCCAGCCCACCAAGCCCTAATTTTTAAATAGACATTTTTAGAAACAATGGAAAATCTAGTGTGCTTGAAAGCAGCAGGTTAGTAGCTGGAGAGCACAGCCACAGGTCCGGGAATTAGAAAGGCCTTGATTTGATTTCCAAAACCAATGCTTAGCAGCAGGATTTTTAATGCCTCTGAGTCCCAGTACTTTCCCCTGCTAAAGGTCAATAACAACCCGGGCATAGGGATTTTAGAAGACAAGCTGGTATCTGCATTGAGATTTTCCTATCCTCGTGGGTGAGCTTGTGAATTTACACGTGTGGGCACAGGTGTGCATGTGGAGGCATAAAATTAATGTGAGTGTCCTTCTCTTTCCACTTTTCCCATTGAGGTAGGGTCTCCCACTAAGCCCAGAACTCACCATAATCTGGTTATTTTGGTTTGCTCTAGAGAACCCTTCACTCTGCAGGACTGCAGATAGTCAGCATGCCTGCCCAGCTTTAACTTGGATTCTGAGAATCTGTGCCCTGGTCCTCAGCCTTGAGGGGCAAGACCTCTACCTGCTGAGCCATCTCTGAGCCATCTCTAGCCTCTGTCCTGAAAGAATCTTATGACATAGTCATACACATGTTAAATGCTCAGCAATTAGTTCACATAAAAATAAGCATACTACACTAAAAGAAAAAACAAATAACATACAAATTGAGGCAAAATGGAGGACAGAGAGAAGGGCAAAAAAAGTTATAAAGAGGGTGTTGAGATCAGAGAACAATATATAAATGTCTCGACGTGCTGTAGTGAAACTCACTACATGATTAATATGAGATAACAATTATAATTAAAGTGTATCAGTGTTTTAGAGTGACGCTTGGCTCTTAGCCTAGGCAGACTCTTACCAGGACAGGACAGACACTGTACCCTCCCCTTGGTTTTCTTCTCTCTCTGAGCCACAGAAGCATCTTTGTCCCTGCAGCACAGAATCAGCACGTGGAAGGGAAGTCATTACTCTCCTTTTGCTAGTGTTTCCTTTGGGGAAAATTGAAGACAACACACTCTGTGTTCATCAGAACAAAATGTCACTGGATCTAGTGCACCCAGAGGAAAGAGATAACATAATGTTTGAATTTTTAAACTAAGTATGGTACCAGTGCTAATCAAAGGTGGCAGGGTGATCAACAGAACACAAGAATTACTGAACAAATAAAATTCCTCCAAAAAAGCAGGAAAAAAAGTAAATGTCATTTTATAGAGTGTGCACGCACATTACAGACTTTACTTCAGCCAGTTTGGTCACAAATGTTTCTATGTTGCTTTGGTCAGTAAGGTTGGCCCTGGAACAATTTGAGGTTAGTGACAGGACTCCATTTCTATTTTTACAAAGCACAGCTTTGCCAACTAATGAAACATACCCAAACATTTATTAAATAATCACTCATCCTAAGTAATCCTCAAAATACTTCATAAAGTGTGTTTTGTAAATTCAGGGTCCCTTTAGGCAATTTTGAGATATGATAATATTCTGTAACCTAATTCTATCACCTAATATTTGGTACTAGGCAAACACTAATCCTTTTAAGCCAATGGCTTGGCTCAGAATAGCCTGTGAATAAAAGTAGTGGCTACAGGCAAGACTGGAGTCTCACTATTTGTTCATATAGTGGGAAGGAAGGAAGGAGGAGGTCTGCTTCAATGTTTTGTCTACTTCAGCCTCACAGTAAGAACCCACCTCTGACCTACTCATGTTAGTTGGGATTGGAATCGTTTATTATATGGCTGTCTATAATATGACCTCCCTGTGAAAGGTTAGTTTGCCATCTTTAGAGATTGAAGATTGTTTTATATGTATGTATGTATGTATGTATGTATGTATGTATGTATGTATATGTATGTATGTGTGTTATATATTTATATGTGCATATGTGTGTATATATAGTATGTATATAAGCATACTGTTTCTAGACATATATTAACTAGCTATGCAGAACAAGTTCACTTTCTCTATACTGAAGCATTATAGGTTATTATAACAGTGCTCTGTTGTTAAATGAAATCTAAAGCACTTGAATTGATTAGAGTTTAGTTTTCCTGATCACTGTGTAAATGAGTCCAGCTCAACAAAGAAGTGATAAAAAGAAAAACGAGCATTTTGGTATCTAGCCATTCCTTATATTCAGTGACCTTGATTCATTAATATGGAGATGGTTATCACTGAATCATCTGTCAGTTGTCTCCAGCCTCTTGCTAAATGTTCTTTGTATCTGGATTAATTTTCCAAATTCTTATTTGTCATTTGGCCAGAATTGCACTTTTTCACATCATAATTAATAAAGCTGTTTGCAAATTTATTGTATAACTAGTAATATCCAATCCATTTTCTTGGAAGTAGATGGGCTGCCTTTCATCGTGATCCAAGAAGCCTATTAGAATGGATGCTTTCTCCTAAACATCAAATTTTGGTCCTTATATTTTTTACCAGCCAAGATTAGTCTCATGATTGGATCGATTCCATCTTCCTCAGTAAAGTTGGATCATCTCTCCACTTGCTTCTAAGTGAGAACTGGTAACTTTGTGTCTATTCTACCCGTGTGTTATCATTTGCAAGGATATTAAATGATGAAGAGCACGTATGAGGATGTACCCACTGCCTTTCAGATATGTTCTCACCCAAGGCTGCAGTATGGTATAAAGACTATTGGGCTCTCAGCTACACCTACATCTACTACTTGTTGACACTGACTTCCCAACTGCTTTAAAGATGAACTGATTAATCCCTTTGAGGAGGTTTTGCTCATCCCCATTTTAAAATAAATAGAAGAGAGAGCCACATGCCAGAGTTGCTCAGCTGGCGAATGATGAATCTGAACGCAGCTCTGTGTCAATAGCAAGCCCTCCCTGCTGTCCCCAGTCCCCTTCTTCATCATGCACTTGGCCACACAGCCTCTTTAATACACTGTTGCTCTGTTCACGACTTCTGTCAACATCAGGCCCTGAGCCTTTGTTTATACTCTGCCTCAGGTCCAGGAAATCATGAGTGAGTGAATGTTATCACCTAAAAATTATGTTATTATTAAATTTCCTTTTGTTCGTCTTGGTTCCATGGTCACCTCATTAATGTATTTCATAATATTCCAATTTCTTCGTGTAATCAAATAAATAAAAATTAACATTTCAAAAACTCAGCAGGTGATTCTGCCCAAATCTTCGTAGTCCATTTCCACAGAGGATTTCTCTATCTCTGGAGCTCTCTCTCTCTCTCTCTCTCTCTCTCTCTCTCTCTCTCTCTCTACTATCTCCAGTTCCACTGGATTTTGAAGATCTACTGGCCCCTCCCCATATTACTCTTAAAACTATTTACCAAATGTGTGATTTTAATAAAAACTATTACTCAACTTAGAAGTAATAGACAAGTAAAGACTTTTCTCAAAACTTTTTGGTAAAATTATATACAGGTGCATGCATACTCTGCAGCCAGCAGCTTGAAACACTTCCAATCTCTTTTCAAACACATATACATAAATAAAAACATTGAGTTTATAGTATTTCATCCTAAGAAGTGTAAACTTAGACTCTCAAGTTATGACAGTAAATCAAAGAATTTTAAGGCTATATGAATAAGAATATACAATCACTGCACAGCCTCAATACTAAAATACTAAACAGTAATTAGAGCGATTTAAATACTTCACAATAAATTCAATAAATCACCTATCTAGAGAGACAAAAATCTTACATGCAGAAAAATAAACACAATTCTTCACCCATTAGAATTTAAATATTCCCTCATTAGGTAATAAAAGGCATAGACGATTTATTTTATTGATTGATTATCTGTATTTTCTAGTTGTTAACATTAACATAGGATTCCATTATATAAAAAGTAAAGGAAATTTGACCATTTAAAGAAGATTGGCTACCTTACATTATGTATTTGTGGCCCTATTACTTTAGTCCATTGTGAGACACACTTTTTTTTTTTTTTTTTAATGTACGGGACTTCTAGCATGAGAGGTATGCAAAGGTCTTTTCCTTAACAAGAGTATTTTCAAGTTCATAAAAACACCTGCTTCGAGTCTCTGGCCTGCTGAAGGCTGAGCCTTGCTATGCCTGCCTCCTGGTATTTGGAAGCTTTGGCAAAGAAATTTATATTTACAACTCTATGGCAGTGTGGCCAGCTTCCTAGTTTGTGTTCTGTAATACACAGTATATTCTTTCCCTATGAGCAGATACTCAGCTTCAGCTCCTCTATATCACAAAGAAACTATGAAAGAAAAGACAAAGTGGCCGGGAGTGTGTTGTGCTTCCTTAGGGAGACCTGCCCAGTTATGTGAACCAGTCTACAGGCAAATTCCATGTGATCATGCATTAATGCTCTGCTCAGATTGCAAAGACTGCCCACCTTCTTTGTCCAGGCTTTCTTCCTGTCTTCAAAACCCAATTTAAATATCTCTTTTTCAGCCTCACAGGGCCCAAGGGCAGACTCAGAATTAATTTCTCCCTTCTGTGCACAGCCACAGCACTGTTTTCATATCACCAATACAGAGTGCATCATAATGCATGATGACAGATAGCTTGCCAAGGTATTTTTCCTTGCCCCATCAGGAGGGCAGGAGGAGGAGAATATGACACTGTTATTTATTCAGCCTCTGGTGTTCATTAAGCATCATCTGTAATTGATGCTTTTAACAGCTTATATTATTCCCAAACAACCTCAAATCCATGTGTTATTACCTTCACCTCACAAAAAAGGAATTGAACTTTTGGCAAAGTTATACTTGATCACAAGAGCTGTGTACCAAACTGTACCCTCCCAAATCCTTATGTTGAAATCCCCATTGATACTATTTGGAGATTGGGTTCTTGGGAGATAATGCAGTTTAGATGATATCATGAAGGTAGAAATCCTTATTGTGAAATCACTGTTGTATTGTAAAGAGAAAGAGAGAGAAACTTACCCCACCCTTTGTACAACCCCTCCCCCCCCACACATACACACATACACACATACACACCATACAAGACACATCAAAACAACAGACAACTGGTTACTGTATTTCATACATAGAACCATTACATGGGAGGAAAGAGGATCAGAAATTCATGCTTGTGCTTGTGTTCATAACAAGTCTGATGCTAGCTTGACCTACATAAGATCAATCTCGATATTATGGCAGCAACCAATAATTTTCTGATTGAATTGAAAAATCCACTCCACAAGACAGAATGCATGTCTGGTGCTGCTAACTGAGTCAAAACTTATTGCTGCCTAGACCATATGCCATAGAAGATAATGCAGTACCATTAGTATTTAAAGGGACATATTGTTAAACTGCCCCCCCCATAAGTTCTTATCTTTATGGATATATATAAGTGCATGTCTTAACCCTAATCAGAAAGAGCTCCATTTTTACAATGGATAGTGATTAATGCCTACAATTTTCAATATGAGGAGAATAAGATTACAAATTGCTCAGCTCTAGATGAGAATCTATACCTATACCAAAATCCCTCCTCTTAAGTCCCAGCTATCATCAAAGAAGGGGTGGAAATACAGCAAGATCCAGAAGTAGTGGGCCTTTGCACTAAAAAAGTACTTATTTGGTAGACATGGCAAAGCCACACACACATGAACCCACATCAGCTGTCACTGCATGCACAAGACTTGCACATAGTTAAGATAATCAGAATCCCAGCATGAACCAGAGGGTACTCATGAGTCCCCACTACCAGCTGAGAATCTATTGTCAACTGATGGCTGATGGGGGAAGGAGAGTACATTTTCCTTAGAGATGTGGCTCCTGAGAGACTACCCATGCTCCATTAGATGAACTACATCCATGAACATACAAGTAGCACTAAGTAGATTCAGTGGGTTTAAAATAAAAAACAAACAAGCAAAAAGACCTAGGAAGTTATAACGAAAAGTGGTGGAGGAACAGGGGAATGGCTAAGGAGGAGAGATTGAGAGGCAGATTTGTCAAAATACATTATATACATACATGGAATTTTCAAACAAAATATTAATTAGAATAGAAGAGAGTAGAAAGAGGAAAGGAAAGAAAGGGAAGAGGAAGGAGGGAAAGAAAGGAAAGGAGAGGAGGGGAGGGGAGAGGAGGGGGAAGGGGAGGGAAGAGAGGAAAGGGGAGAAGAAGGAGGGGAGGGGAGAGGAGGGAGGGGAGAGAAAGGAAGGGACAGGTAGGTAGCAAATATATGTAGCTCTGAGGTTATAGGATTTACCTGTGTTGTCTGGATGGTGTCTTGAATATTTGTACTGTTATTTTGCTTAGGCAAAAGCATTTAGAAAATCCGAAACTATATTAGCTTTTTGAGATTAGCTGATGGTATAAATAGGCTTTGATAGTGTAGACAAAGGAGCCATAGGTCATATACAATTATACTAAATTAAGCAATCAATTTTAGAACAGGAACTGTTCTAAGATTTACTTACCTGATTGTGTTCAAAGCCTGTACTGACCGGTTTTGTGTGTCAACTTGACACATGCTAGAGCTGTCAGAGAGGTAAGATCCTCAGCTCTAAGGCATTTTCTCAATTAGCTATCAATGGGAAAAGGTCTAGCCCATGGTGGGTGGTGCCATCCCTGGGCTAGTGGTTCTGGGCTCTATACGAAAACAGACTGAGCAAGCCATGAGGAGTAAACCAATAAGCTTCACCCCTCCATGGCCTCTACATCAACATCTGGCTCCAGGTTTCTGTCTCCTGTCCTGACTTCTTTCAGTGATGAACTACAATGTAGAAGTATAAGCTAAATAAATCCTCTTCTCCCCAACTTGATTTTGGATCATGGTATTGTGTAGCAGCAATAGGAACCCTAGCTAAGACAAAGCCCAACTGGACTCTCATTGAAGTGCCTTTCAAAAACATAATGCTTACATCTGCTAAATCTTCTTTACAAATACATTTATTTTTATTTATGTGTATGAACTTTTTGACTGTATGTATGCATATGTGACATGCATATGCCTTATACCCACAGAGGCCAAAAGAAGGCATTGAATCCCCTGAAAATGGGGTTGCAGGTGGTTGTGAAGTGCCATGTAGGTGCTGAAAACCAAACCTGATTTCTCTTCAAGAGCAGCAAGTGTGCTTAACTGTTGAACCTAATCCTCAGCAATTAAACTGTGTGCTTTTGTAGGAATAATAATAAACACAAGTTTCTCAGGAATCTGTTTCTGGGTTCAAGCAAGGAAATGAAGCACAAGTATTAACATATTCTTCATGCAAAATAGTTTTTCTCTACTGGAAAAGTATCTGTCCTAGCACCCAGCCTAGAAAGGAAGGCAAATGGAACTGCATGAAAAAGAGAGACACATCCAGTCAACAACGGTGATTAGTGAGGGACACAGAAGATACGTTCAGATAGGGCTCACATTCAACAAGCTTCTTCTCTTTTTATTCTATTGTAACTTTTAAATTTATAGAGAAATATAAGAAAAATGAGGAATACGTAGAATCAGTGATCTTCATCCATCCCGAAGACAGAGCAAAGAATCAAGTAAGGACGTGACTTACTTGAGGATGTCCTCAAGGTATGGAGTAAGGAGTAGAAAACAGGTCAGTTGGGGCACTTTAGAGATTTCAACCCCGGGGATTCAATTTCTGTGTTTATAATAGTCAAAGTGAGAAAAGTAGATGCTGCTTCACTCTCTGAGTCCAGGAAACCCTACCCTACCATCAAAATCCAATGCAAGCCATTTCCTCCAATTTTTACATCGTCCTTACCATGTCTCTCAGTTCTATCTTAAGAGAATAATTTTCAGTATCCACAACATCCACAGCATCCACAGCATCCACAGCAGCCACAGCAGCCACAGCAGCCACAGCAGCCACAGCACTCCATTCAATTGCTGAAACAGAATGAGTCAGAATACACTGGGTCTGGCACTGTGGTATCATTAGATCATCCACCTTCCACTGGCTCCCTCCATCCTGGGAAGTTCTAGGAAGTCACCAGAGGCAACTTCTTATTGTCTTTAATATCCTTGGAGTAGCAACTGATCCTCAGTATACTTTCAGACTAGAAATTATTAAATATGGTTGGTTGATTAAAATTTAAAAATTAAGGTACCCAGATTAAGGCTCCCCTCTCTCTCTCTCTCTCTCTCTCTCTCTCTCTCTGTGTGTGTGTGTGTGTGTGTGTGTGTGTGTGTGTGTGTGTGTGTGTGTGTGTGTGTGTGTGTGTAAATAAAGGCACAAAGCAGATATATGTCTTCCTTGATTATTATCCACTTTACTTTGGCAGAGTCTCTCAATTAAACCCAGCAATCTGCAATTCAGCTAGTATAAATAGCCAGCTTGACCTGGTATGATGGTTTGAAAGAAAATGACTTCCATACTGAACACTATTAGGATATGTGGCTTTGTTGGAGTAAGTATGGCCTTGTCAGTGGAAGTGTTTTACTGTGGGGATGGGCTTTGAGATCTATGCTCAAGCTATACCCAGTGATACAGTTCACTTCCTGTTGCCTGCAGATCAAAATGTAGGACTCCCAACTTTCACATCTGCCAGCATGCCACCATGTCCCACCACAATACTAATGGACTTGGACTAAATCTCTGAAACTGTAAGCCACCCTGAGAAATATTTTCCTTTATAAGAGTTGTTACGGTCTTAGTGTCTCTTCGCAGCAATATGAACCCCAAGACGCCTGGGTACAAGCTGCATGTGTGTCTGAATGCTGGGATTATAGGCAGTCACCTAACCTGCCTGATTATACTTTTCTCAATTGATACTTTTTTTAAAGCTCAGCATTTTCATAGAATAAAATTTGAATGTTTCCCATGCTTGATTATAGTATGCATAATGTTTCTTTCCTTTTTTAGAGTAATTGTACTGTGGTTTGTTTTGCAACTATATCAAATGTTTTAATAGTGATTTTAGTTTGTCACATTACTTATAGTTCCTATTTATATAAACATGATGAAAGCCAAGTTTCAATATTTCCTTGATGCTGTTTATTATCTATAATCCTTGAATTCATGCTCTCAGAGAACAGACTGAAATGAGAATTTTCAGTTGCATGCAAGCCATCCTGTCTTCCTCATAGCCTGCAGCAGTCAGAGATCAGTCCCTAGCTCAGACCTGAAGATGGGTGTCATCAGAGAAATTCTGACTGCCTATGACAGTGGCAAGAGGTGACTCAAGTCTCATCTATGCACTGTTCATCCTGCTAAAGCATCACTTCCTTCCTTGTATGTTCATCAAATTCTATCACCCAAAATACTTACATCTCCCTCTACTAACACACAGCAAACATAGCCCAACCATTTCCTTAGTTCCTGAAATATGTCCCTGTGCATGAATATACTTAAAATCACTCTATTACCTAACATGATTCTAAGGATGTAAATGTGGAAAATGAAATAAAAATTAAGATAGAAATCTTATACAGGAGCCATTAAGGGAAACTTCTAAAAGATTAAAGGTAAATATATATTATGAGACACACTAATAAGGTGGTCAGACCCTCTTGAAATTAAGTTGAAATGTAATATACAGAGATGAAAGGATATTAAGTATGAAACCCTGTGATACTTATTAAGCCGTCAGTGGGAATCTAGATGATGATGTCACAACCAGGAGAGAAGAGACAACCCATGCAAAGTTGGACGAGATCCAGTTCACGCTGTAGATTTATGCAGTTAATTTTGTCCCTTGACTGCATTCAGATGAGCATTTCTCCTAGACATACACCAAGAAAATTGCTGCATTATAGCTGTGTTAATGGTAATCAGCATGCTAATGAGCACCAGAAGGTCGTTACAGCAAAGAGAGGTTCAAAGATGTATAACCTACAGGAAACAAGAGCGTAATTCTTCAGGGACTGTGAGTGTCTTGTTTGTAGGTCATAGATTATTTGTTTTGGTCACTGCTTGCACAGGGAGTTTAATTTAAGCTGGAAAAAAAATGAAGCTTTTTGAATTGTGGGAGCAGCCCAGCTTAATTAAGAAAAGTAATACCAGATAGCTTTAAATTTGTGGTTTTAAAAAATTATATATAAAATTCCAGGATAGTAGTAAATGATGCTTTCCAATGTGGAATTAGTCTTCGGTGGTTATGCAGAGTGTGAGGTTCTTATTTGCTTTTGTTTTTTAAGGCAGAAAGTGCTTCATGGCTTTCTGTTAAGAAGGGGGGTCAAAATATCAGAGGTGAAAAAGGGCAATAGTCAGAAGTTAAGTCACATTATGGGCAAATAATCTCAGAGTCTCGGTCTTCTGGAGGAATACGGAGATATGTCATTGTTTGCTTCAAATGTGTGCTTGGCTTCGAAAGGTTAAGTGTGTGTTGATACTGATGACAGCAGAGGATGTTCAATCAGAGATGCTGCTGTTCTTGCTTATAAAATGGCTGAAGGACACAAGTGCTATGCAGACCCCAGACTAAGCTAGGAAGCTCTAGAAAGTCCCCAGAAACTTCCTTTCAAAGATTTGTATATCTTAATGATAGAAAAAAATAATCATAATGCGGCTTGACTCTATTATGCAGATTTTATTTAAATGTCCTATTTGGTTAATATGCTCCTTGGGTGGGCTCTATAAGCTAAGAAGACACTTTAGGCATGAACAATAACCTGAATTTCCCTTGTCTGTTGGAACTGGGATTTGTCATTGTATTTTAACTAAATATTTTCCCATCCCATAAAGGAAAAATAAGATGCCCCCCCACACACACACACACGGGTGAAGGTAGATGAGTAGAGGTCCATGTGGGGCACACACACAGATGTGTAACTGACAGATGTGATGATAACAACCTCCTGTGATTGCTGTCCTGGCAGTTCCCTAGAGAAAAAGTCTGTGTTTTCCTTGTTTACCAGTCTTCCTAAATTAAACACCTTTCTGTATTAATCATAAACCTTCTTTCTTCCATGGTTACAAAATTAAGCAAAAGTCTAGCTTCTGAAATGTCCTCCCTGTACCAAAAAGCATTCTTGGACTTAAATGCACATGTAGAGGCTGTTCTTTTTCACCAGGACATCTGTGACACATATCTGCTCACACAATCTCCCACCTGTTCCTCAACAACTATTTGCCTGGGGAAAAATAAGTTTGTATGTCAGTTTAAAAAAAAAAAAAAAAAGAGGCCCAAAAGGAGAAGATAAAAAGGAAAGAAGGGAAGAAGGAAGAGAGGGAGGGAGGAGGGAAGGAGGTATAGCAATGTAGGGATATACAGATAATCATAGTTATCTAAATAATAATAATTTACCAATATAACAATATAGTGCTGTGAAACTATAGTTAAGGAACAAACTCTTCTTTACACAGAAAGCTCCCACAAAGCAGTCAAAACAGACATTTCCATTTTTGTTTAATAAGTGGTAAAGTCAGATGTGACCTCATGTACCACTGAATTTGCAAAGGAATTAAGAGTCACATCCTCTTTTTTGTAGCTGAGCAGACAACCCGTGCCATAGATACTACCCAGAGAAACAGCCACTGATTGAGCAAGAAAACTTGATAGTAGTAAATGATGCTCTTTCTAGTGTGAGAGGCTCCTCCTTTGGGTCACACTCCTGAACACACCTGGTACTTGGGGTCCCCATCTAAGTTTGCTATTTGCCTTCCTAGAAGAAAAGTCAGTGTCTAGAGAAGGAGATATTCCTGCGGCTTGGGAAATGCTACCTAAGGTATACCCCAGCCTCCCACAGGAGGCCCTGAGAATCTATCTAGCTTAGCATCTTTGTAACTTCAGCATGCACAGGAATCACCTCACAGCATGCAGATTCCAACTTCAACTCCAGGGGTGAGGCCCCAATTCTGTATCTCTAGTCAACAAAACCTTATAACCTCAAGGCAATTTTCTGACATCAGATTTTTTTTTTTATTTAAGAAAAATAGTTTTAATTTATTTTACTTAACAACCACAGTTCCCCTCACATCCCTCCTCCTGCTCATCCCAGCCTTCTTCCCTACCTCCCTCCCATCCCCTCTTCTGTAAAGGTAAAGCCTCCCATGGGGAGTCAGCAAAGCTTGGTACATTCAGTAGAGGCAAGTTCAAACCTCTCCCCATTGCATTAAGGTTATGCAGGGTGTCTGACTATAGGGAATGGGCTGCAAAAACCCAGCTCATGCACCAGAGATAGAGCCTCAGCCCACTGCTGGAGGCCTCTCAAACAGATCAAGATACACAACTGTCTCCTCTATAAAGAGTTTAGTCCCTAGTTTAGTTTAGTCCCATGCAGGCTCCACAGTTCTGGCACTGGATTTTATCAACACAACCTTTACACATTCAGGGCCAACTAGCTGCTTTTTATCACTTACCTTAGGACTTATCTGTTTTAGATGAAACTCCCTAGAGATTTTAACCTCTCAGGACTTCTATTTCCTTCACTGATTGATAGAGTTTCTAGAACCTACTATTTAATTGGGTACAAATTAATGGCAATTAAGAAGTTAGTCCTTATCTCAGAAAGTGGTTGTTGAGTAAAGACTTCCTAAGCACAAACACTTCCATTTGCTTATCTTATCAGCTACTTTAGCCATAAGTAGGGATTTATGAACAGGAATAAAAACGTATCCTTATAGAACATAGTAGTGATGGTGTAGGTGTGTGATGCACCTAAGCAGGCCTGCTGGAAATGTTTGTGTCTCAGGGCCGGCTCTTACTAGAAGACCTGAGACATTATTGAGAAAGAAACATTTCTTAAAACCTACATCTTAAGAGTCCATTACATGTCACAAGCAATGTTTATATGGAGGGCATATCAGCCTATTCTGGATGCTATAAATAAATAGCTAGATACTGGGTGACATATAAAAAACAGAAGTTTATTCTTCACAGTTCTGGTCCAAGATCAGAATTCTGGTAGGTTTGGTGTCTGGTGAGTCAAACTTCCAGGTTCCCAGGTTTTCATTAGAACCTGGATAGGAAGAAAGAGCAGCAAAGTTTTTCTTTCACCTTTAAAAAAACAAATATAATAATGACACTAATTTAATTTATGAGGTTTGTCCTGTGTGACTAACTACCAAAATGCTTCACCTATTATATTTTCGATTTAGAAGTTAGGAATTCAAGGGACACAGATATTCTGACCATAGAAATGTTAACTTATACTTCATCTTGGTTGGTTTAACTCTCAGAAAACAAATGCTTCTTTTGCTTGGACCCCAAATCTAGCTTCCAAATATAAAGAGGAAGAGGGTGTGGATCTAGGGGAGAGTGGAGACCAGTACTGTTCTGCTCCTCTTCGGCCTACACTAGCTATGCCTGCTGGTGGCTGACAACATGACTCCACCTTCTCTGAGAAGCCCTAAGTCCGGAAATCCTGCAGGTGGAGAACTTTGGGTTATTCCCAAGCCTTTGGGGAAAATCTGAATCTCTACAATGTTCATTAAACTATGAGTTTGGCTCATGCGTCATTTGGTTCTCTGCTGTATTATCTCCAAGAGGGTCAGGTATGTGTCAAGGAGAATCCTACACTGTATGAAGATGGAGACTCAACCGTAGCACCTAGGTCTTTGTTCTCTCTGACCACACTTCTGTTCCTTCAAATCTAGAGCACTGGTCCTCAGCCTGTACTGAGGTCACAACCCCCACAGTGATCCCATATCAAATATCCTGAATATCACGTGTTTACATTATGGTTTATAACAGTAGCAAAACAGTTCCAAAGCAGCAGCCAAATAATTTTATGAATGGGGATCAATACAACATGAGGAACTATAGTAAAGGGTCACGGCCTTAGGAAGGTCTGCTCTATAGGTCAATGTCCTGCCAGAATTCCAAATGGGGCAATGGAATGTGGGCATGGAGCCTCACTGTTCCCCGACGCCCACTGTCACACTTCCTTACACCAAACCCAGGATGGGAAAACAGAATGATGTGTGATATATTGTATATCAAATAAAGATGGCCCGAAGATCAGAGAGAGAGGAACTAGCCACTAGAGAAATATCTCACAGCTACTGACTCCTCAGGCCAAAATGGGTAGATCCTGTCTCCAGGAATCCTCAGACTGAATAGGGAAAGAAAAAGGAAGCACAGGGCAGGCTGAAACTGAAGGGCGGAACTCTTGTCTCCTCCTGCCTTACTCCTTTCTCTGCCCAGCCATGTCACCACCTTCCTAGTGCTGAGGTTAGAGGTGTATGATCCCAAGTGCTAGAACTAAAGGTGTGTGCCACCACTGCCTGACTCTGTTCCTCTTTTAGACTGGATTAATCTCGTGTAGCCCAGTATGGCTTTGAACTCTCAGAGATTCAGACAAATCTCTACCTCCCAAGGGCTAAGATTAAAGGTGTGTGCCACCACTGCCTGGCCTCTATGGCTAACTTTGGGGCTGTCTCTGCCCTTGATCTTTAGACAAGATTTATTTGTTTAGTGTATAAACAATATATTATCACAGAATAACACCAAACTTTGTTCTCTCCTCATTATCCTGGAACCAAAAATGATTGCTCCTACATCTTTACCAGTCTGAACCTTCTTTAGAGACAACTCACCCCCACTGGCCCTGCCTCACATATACCAGAAGAGGAGATGAAGGGGCTTGTATAAGACACTGTGAGGGAACCTAGACACGTGTGAGACAGGTTACTGAGGATGGCAAAACAGATTGAAGAAATATTTCTGGACACGGTCATGGAGCTACTGTAGGGGCTGATTTAGCTTTCTGCATGAATTAATAAGCTTTCCTCATTGTTCCAGCTGTTTCTAGTTGGAGTCTTTGTTGAAACTGAAAGTTTCCAAACAGGTGTGTTATCCTTATGAAACATGACAGAAGAATTACCTGGTTGTCTGGCCAAGACGTTAAAAGTAACTACTGGCTTTAATACTCTTAGGATGACAAGTACAAAAGCCCCGAGTTTCTTCCTTCTCAACTTCCTCATTTCTTAAAGCGATTTCAAATAACTGGTTGGCCTGCCTCTGTGACTATCACCTCCTCCCCCGCCAATGCACACGTCTAGTACTAAAGCAAAAATTGCATGTGATTCCTTACTGAAAATGTTTCCTCTGCTTTGGCCTATGATGAAATTCTACCTACTTTGCATGATTCACAAAGTTCATGACCTTGGCTTCCTGTTTCTTCAGCTTCTGCCCATCTTTGACTGATACTCTGTGTCTCAGTCAATCTCAGCTGAGAGTCCCAGGATTAACTGTGTCGGTTTTGCCTTTGGGATTCTCTGGTTCTTCCTTGGGATCAATTTCCAGATACTACAGAGTGATAAACCCTCATCTTTCTTTACCTCCTGACTCACTGTACCCAAAAAATACCTTCTATATCATATATATATATATATATATATATAAACATTTTTAAATTTTTATTTTATTTATGTTTGCATATATGCACATAGATATGCACAAGTTTCCATGTATACTAGAAGGCATGTAATGCCTTGGCACTGGAATTAAAAGCATATGTGAGCTACCAGAAATGGGTGCTGAGATCCAAACCCTAGTCCTCTGATAGAGTAGTAAACAGTCTTAACCACTGGCCATCTCTCCATATCTAGAATGTATACATTAAGAATAAACTTCTACTTCATCTCCTACTAGATGCTAAGATGGTATGAGGATCCTTTAAACATGGAGAAGGGTGAAAAGTTATTAAATGGAGAGTTAACCATATCACATCACATCATATATCAGTCAGAGAAGAATCCTACCTGCATCAGAAAACAGTGATATGAACTGTAATCATGAGAAGCCACATAGTCTGACTGACCTCCAGTTGCTGTGGGAAAGGGAGATAATTTAAGCTTGTACCACTTGTTTCACAGGGCAGGTGTGAGAACCCGTTTCATGAAGCCTGGCATGGTGAGGCAGGACTCTAATACCAATAGTTGGGAGGCTAAGAAAGAAGGACCACAAATGTGAAGCCAGTTTGGACTTTAAAGTGAGTTCCAAGCCTGTCTGAGTTATGAACTAAGACCTTGTCTCAAAAGAAAAAGAGAAGAAGCAAGAGATGGAGGGAGGGAGGTAAATAAGGAGGAATGGATAGAGAGAGGGAGGGAAAGAAGGAGTGGACAGAGGGAGAGAGAGAGGAGGGAAGGAGGAAGAGAAAGAGGGAGGGAGGGAGGAAGGGAAGGAGGGAGAGAAACAGGGAGGGAGGGAGGAAGGGAAGGAGGGAGGGAAGGCAAGAGTCAGGAGAAGAGAGAAATGGATAAATAAGTACACAGGTGTTTCTAGAGACTTGCTAACATCACCATCAAAATTCCTTGAAGTCTTTAGCATCAGCTGAACCTTTAGAAGCATGCCAGTATAACAGACCTCACATCAACATAGTGCATGTATGCACGTGTTCAAGTGTATACATATAGGTGTGGATGCCTGATATGTGTGTCTACTCTCCATACTGTACTTCAAATCCTAAGAATTCAAACTGCTTATTATATTCCTATCAAAAGCAAAATAAAGGCATTTTTCTCTAATGGCAACCAGGCTGAGAGGAGTAAAATTAGCTTCAAATGAGCATGAAAGAGCATAATGTTGTAGTTTACAGGAAACCAGTATATCCTGCAGCCTTTCCTTCTTTTCATTCTTGTGGTGAAGCAGAGAACCATGCCCTAAGGTTTTCCACACGATATGTAGATGGGAGCAGAAAGGAGCCGTGTGGACTCAAAGACAGTACAATTAAAAAGACAAAAGATAATTTGTTTATCTTTAATGTGCTGCATCTTTCCTTCAAAGCCACAATGAATCCACCATCTTCACATAATGTAATTCAAAAAAATATTATTTTAGGCGTAAGAAAATTCTATAGACAGAAACATATTGGATGAAGTATTGCTTGTGGTGTAATTTTAATTCTGAAAGATCTTGCTAAGAGGGCTTATTTAAATAGGCTCTCCCTGAGATGAATATTTAGGAGAAAAAATTCCTACAGGATGATTTATAGCAAAATTATATGAACAGAATGAAGGACAGAAGAATTTTATTAGAAAAGGGTCTCATTTCCACAAAATATAAATTATACCTTTTAGAAAATATATTGAATTTTATTAATATTCTGTAGACAGCCTGAAGTGTTAATCTCCACCCCTACCTATAAGACTTTCATTATGATGTACAAGGTGTATTTACCCTTTAACCAAATAATTTTTGAGCAACTCCGTGGAGCCTCCAGTTTACATACCCTACAAAATATTTTCATTGCATTTACAAAATGTATATTTTTGAATTGTTGGCAAATCTTTATGGTCTATGTGTGGGGTGTGTATTTTATATATAAATATTCATGCTTTTAGCATTACCAAGCCAGCATACATATTGAAGATGAACTCCTGTATTTGATAACTGAAGAAAACTGTTTGTCCAACAACTACAATTAATGTTATTATCATATTAACTTCCTTTTTAATAGGAATACAGTTTGAGTTTTTTCAATGTTATCATTAAAATTTTGCCTTGTATCGTGTTAAAATTTATACTCAGCAGAATTATTGGGGTATACAAGTGATCACTATATTTATGCCTGGCATTTGAAAATGACCTCATTTAGACCTTGGTAGCTAATATTTTTGATGAGGAAATTGACTTATTATGATGTAAAGAAATCCTCATAAATCCTTTCCCAGTCTCTATCAGTCTTGAAAACTGCACTCCTTGGGTTGATGATTTTGTTTGTAAGGAATTATTAGCAAACTGATCATCGATGAAGTGTAGGCTTCAGCAAGGATAAGTTTAAATTTAGACTCTATGCCACTTGTGATATAGCTCCTTCTACTGAAATTCCATTTTGGCTTTGTTTGTTTATGTATTTATTTATCCTAACCATATTCCAAAAGTAATTTTAGATGACTCCGAAGCTAACTACTCATGTTGTCAAGTCTTAGCATGTGTCAGTCAGATGCTAATATTAGGATAAGACCACGTCACACATGCAGACTTCTCCTGGTGACCCATATCTACTGCATGCTCCAAGGTCTGAGTAAGCCAGGAATGGTGGTAACTATCTGTAATACCAACACTCAGAAAACAGAGGACAAAGAGTTTAAGGTGAGTCTGAGTTACATAGAGAGACCGTGGCTCAAACAAAACTAATCAAAACAGATTTGTCCAAAATAAAATAGATTTGTGAAGTCTCAGGCTACTAATATGATGTAATTCCTCACCCAGTCAATCAAAACTGCGTACATCTCCAGAGAAGGGACCCCAATGACAGAGCAGTGGTTATTCATTCCTAAGGTTTACTCTTACATGATGCCTAGCACTCTCAGTCTCAGTGAGCAACTCTGCTTTCTCTGCCTGATGAATATTCAGTTACATGCTTTCATCACTCAAGCTACCACCAGTGAAAATAAGTAATAACAAAGGAAAAGAAGCAAACAGAAACTATTCTTTTTGGCAGCATTTGGGGACTTTAAAATGAAAAGGTCCCCATCCTTCCTGCTACAGAAGCCCAAAGCACCACATTCCCTGGCATCCTTTCAAAGGACCTCAACTGAATCCCTCCCTTCCTTTGATTTATCCCTCTGCTGCCCTGCAGGAGAGCATCATTCCCCCTCCTGCCCTCTGTCCTCTATATTTCATTTCAGGTGTCTATCGAGGCAATAGAAGACAAAGCTCCCTGCTTTCTCTTGTACTAAAGTTCTATATGGAATCAGTTCACCTGTCTGTCACTCCTCATTAAATTCTTACCCTCTTCATTCACATCCTGATCTTTGCAAATGAACATTTGCTTAATAAATGTTCCCAAGACTAACAGTGCAGAGTGAAAATCCCACACAGCAGTAAATTATTAACTCAGTCACAGAGGGAGTGCCATATATGACTTTTCAGAATGAGTTATTATGTGGATCATCATGTAATTATGAATTTTTCAAGCCATGATAGAGGAAAATTGAATATTTAATATTTTATGGACATATTCTACACTGAGGACATCTTTCAAAATTTTATGATAATTTTTAGAGTGAGCGAAGAGCAGAACAAAAGTTACAAAATAATTGCAAACTTGAATATTTAATCACTGGGGACGTTGTTGGTTATTTCTCAAATTATATAACGTAGCCAAGGCTGTGAACTTTTAATCATAGTAAATTCAAATGAGGAAAAATACATTAAAATCAAGTGACAAATATGTCTTAGTTGCTTAAGAACTCAGAATACAGGAGTTAGGGTTGTCAAATTCAGATCTTAGAGTGTAAATATTCCATTTGCATGAGAGGTAATCTTTAGTGACTTGTTCTAAGAGAGCCACCATTGAAGGAAACAAGTTGTTTAACAAACACTTTTAAAATGCTCAAAACCACTTCTAAGATACAAACTCCAACATCATTTGAAACTCTTTATAAGAAAAATGAAACTGGCATTTGCAAATAAAAAAAACTATTTTCAGCTTTGATTAAAAAGAAAGAAAAAGAAAAAAGATAGTAAGCATGTGTACAATAGTCCACAGCAGCCTTTGCTGCTAAATCCGTCTGGGCAAGGTCTTCGGACTCATGCCTCCTGTCATAGTGAGGTATTTAGCTCTTTAATTATCATGCATGCTTTTACTCAGAAAGCTGGAATATTTGGTAATTTCAATCATCTCCTATAGGTGTTTGTTACCAGTTGTCAAAGAGAGCCATTTCTCAGGTGCTAATGCAGAAAATGTGGTGGATATTTAAAACCCAAGCAAGGTTCTCAGCCATGGTCACAAATTCATTCTGCCTCATCCTACGTCCAGATTCCAACTTGACTGCTGAAATAATTTGGAGGATAGACTTTTTTAAAGTTGAGAACATGTTGGTTTTTCAGCCAGATTTTAAAATCTCTACAACCTACAGCCTGCCCACTATGCTGTTTCTAATGAAGAAAACCGTATTTCTAAAAATTCCGAAGGATGCATCTTTTGGAAGCATCAGTATATAAGTACTAAAGATACAAACATAATTACTAGTCAGTACTGGCCCATACTCTCATGAAATTCTCTAGCAAAGCTTAAATTCAGCACAGTTTCTGTTGCTAGAGTAATAAACAGTATATGTCAGGTGGTGTATGTTTACAGGAGAAAAACAATATGCAAAGTAGAAGAATGGTCTTTTCAAAAACTGAAATCTGATTGATTGATTGATAGATATGTGTGTGTGCGTGTGCAATACTGCCACTTCATTCATTCATCTATCTGTTCATTAATTCTATTACTCATTTAGAAAACCTTCGAATGACTATTACTCCTTAGTGTTATCTTCCACAGGATGTAGAAAGTGACTGAATTTAAGTAGAATGCATGGCTTTACCACAGTTGTGTAACAAGATACCAGAAAATTAAGTGACTTATCCACTTATTTGGCCTACTTATTTGAATGCTACCTACTTATTTGGCCATGGATTGGAAACTTGGATTGGATTCAACAGAGTCATCAGAAAAGAATTATGGATTTATGTTTTAATCTTTTAAAGACTTTGAAGAAAATGAAATTTTACACTGCACTATACTTACCTTGGAAAATGAATATTTTTAGTAAGGTGACCCCTTTCTTAGAAATGTTTCAAAATTCAGATCTACCTACAACAAAAAGTCTTAGAGGGAGAAAGTCTGAGTCAATTCTCAAACTTTGGACTGACTCTTTTTCCAACACTGTTAGCAGCCCTGTAAATAAAGAGAGGTATTGGTTATTCTTTACCCCGTATAATCCTTCCGTGAAGACCCATTTGCTTACAAGGGCACCAACCAGGTAGAAGTATAGTTTAGAGCAAATTCCTCAACTCAGACTAACCAGAGTTGATGTAAGAAGGAAGTCTTGAGCCTGTACAATAGGAACCCCACCGCTCTGCTGCTTCCATGTTTCCTGTTCTTCCTTTGGAAGCCTGAGACAGAAAGGACCCTAAGAGGCACGTGACTTTGTAAGGACAGCCCGAACAATAGAGACTGCCATCCTGTCCTGCATGGGACACACCTGCCAGTCTGAGTGTTAGTGAAATCAGCTACTTCAGCTTTTTTCCCTTGATCTTTCCTTATTTTCCCCGTTATCATTGGTACTTCAGATGTGTGGCACATCCCCACATAGGACATGATGCTCAGGCATGGCTGGAATCCTGCCAGATAAAACACAAAGATCTAAAAGGTACTGTTGTTCCCATATCGAGAGACCCCCGAAGACCACCAGGGAGCTGGATTCCACTGTAAACACATGAAGGTCAGTTTACTCTTTTGGATACGTTTGAATGAACCTGGGATAAAAAATAATAATAATAATAAAATATAAAAAAAACCCTTTGTTCCAGCACAGCAGAGGATTTGGGGCATGAGCCCAAAGGTGAGGGGTTTTTTTTTTTTTTTAAAGAACAGCACACGTAACTAGGTATTACACATCTTGAAATTCTAGTGTTGGGTAATGAGGTATGGGGTAAAGTAACTACTAGCTCAACCTTTGGCACAAAACCAAGCTCTGAATCTACTGGCTGAATTTTCAGCATGAAACTAAGTTTTGAATCTATTGGCTGTCAGGGGCATTCCTGAGAGTCTTCCCAGATTCTTAGACCTGGGCCACCTTCAGGCGTTAAATGGTCTTTCCCTGAAATTAAGATTTGTAATGATAAATCCATGCCTTCACAGTACAATTTTCCATTCTGGTGAAATGAATTGACTGACCAATACTGAGTCATGTACGCTAAAGGAATGTTTTTGGACCATTTAGGATCTTTAAGGTCAGCAATGAGTTTTCCTCTTGTGCTTCTAGAAAAGTCCATGGCTAGTAATTTTCTAACTTTTATGGATAAGGAAAGGCTCCTTAGAAATCTAGCTCCCATTAAGAAACCTTAGAGAAACCACGTTTTTGCAGGTCTATGTTTCCATTTTGTCTTACAGACTCTGTCCAAATTCCTTGTTCTTACAAGTCAGTTATCTAGGAAACATTTTCAGAAATGTCTATGACCAACAATTCCATGGGGAATATACTGAGTGGACAGGGCAAAGTCCTCAGGCTGAGAATGCAGGTGATACACAGTCAGCAATGAACATGTCTTAGTAGATCAGGTCAGGTTGAGAGGACATACAAAGTGTGGCAAAGGACACTTTAAGGAGGAGACTCTAACCCTGTTCTGTGAGACGGGTGGAATTTCTCTGGAGGACAGCCTGTGTTTGCCATGTGAAGGCAAAGAGAGAACCCTTAATGCAGAGCCAGAAACAAATCCAGTCATAGAAACAGAATGTGATGTCTGTCAGGCCCACTTTAATAACAACCAGGAACACAAGCAGAGGGTCTAACATCTCCTTTAACTTACAAAGCTGTAAAGGAAAAGCGAACCTGACTTCTCTTAAGGTGGCCAAGAAGGTGATTCAAGGCCGTTGCAATAGAAGAAAGATTCACCTCGAATTGACCGACTCAAAGGGCCGCTGTTTTCATTTCGTTTTTTCCCTCATTTGTTTTCTTTGTTTGTTTTAATCTGACCAGACTTAGTGGCAACCTGAAGTTCCCAGACAGAGAAGTTTGTCCAGGAGTTTACATTGCTTTGCTCAATTAGGCTCCTCCCTTCCCAATGAGGATAGGGTGGGGACATAGAGGGGCTAACTCCTTCCTTGATTACATGTTGAAGAGATTATTTTAAGGTTTTCTCTTAAGTTTTAATACTTTCAAGTGCAAGAAAATTTTCATCTCAAATGATAATAAACTTACAATTGTCTTTTCTCTAAAATAAAAGTTTCCCAGAAAAGGGAAGCAGGAGCTGGAGCCAGAAAGCTGCTTGAGGAAGGTTTCTCAAGGTGAGGGGTCCTAGAGCCACCTTGGTCAGATAAATCTGAGGAGCACTAGATCTGAGGCTGCTGAGTGGGAATTACAGTATTCTTAGGAGAGTAAGTAACCAGGTGTCTTACACTGCAGATCTGGGACCAGTGTACCAGTGTATCGCTATGCTCACTGCTACAGCCTGTACTGCCCCAATTGTGATTAGATTATTTGTTAGTCTGCTTTTACCTAAGATCCTCCTGGCAATGTAGTAAAGAAAAGTGGTAATATGGTACGTGACAGCTTCCTGGACTCTTGACAGCAGTGGCCCTCCACTACTGCCAGAGAACATACAATAGAAAGCACAAATTGCCTACAATAGACTCCCTCTCCCTCCTGTCCAAGATGTATCCATTCACCCATTTATTCAGCAAGTGCCAGGCTCTGTCCTGGGCAAGGGAAAAACTGATCCTGTGCTCTTGCACATGATCTCAGCACTGCACTTACTAAATACACAGACTCTAGGCATCATGGGTAGTTATGATACTGTCTTAGTTAGATTTCTACCACTGTGATAAATATCATCACCAAAAACAACTTGGAGATGAAAGGGTTTATCTCTATTTACACTTTATAATCCGTCACTGAAGGAAACCAGGGCAGAAACAGAGACCATGGTGGAACACTGGTTCCTGGCTTGCTCTTCAGGGCTTGCTTGGCTCATTTAATTAAACAACCTGGGACCACCAGCCCAGAACTGGCACTGCAGACTGTGGGCTGGAACCTCCCACATCAATCATTAATGAAAAAAATGATCCATGGACTTGCCTATAGGATAAGTGATGGAAGTAGTTCTTCGGTTGATGGCCCCTTCTCGATGACCCTACCTTCTGTCAAGTTGGCAAAAAGCAACAAGAATATGAATAGGTAAAATATAAATATTTGGTAAATGTTTGTAATAAGTTCTGTGGAGGCTTTTCCTGTCATTGCATCATTATATATGTTTCTTATCATTTTACTTGTTCCCATGACTGTCCTGAACGTTTAATTTATCTTTCTTACCAAATGGCTACTCTGAAGATGAGAAGGCTAAGTGCCAGGGCAGGAAATAATCTTCCAAGGCTATGTGGCTATTAACAGGAGATTAGGATTCTTACCTAGGTCTGTGTGACTCTAAGGTGATGCAATTTGGACAATACATAGAGCATCACAGATGATGTCCATAATCTGTGACACAGTATAAGAGTTCAGAATCTATGTTGGTGGTAATCCTTAAGACAACAGCAGCACACCAAGCATTTTTAGCACCTCAGTTGGGCATACATCTTAGTGAAACAAAGGAGTCAATCCCCTGCTCTGCTGGAACACCTGGAGCAGAGTTGAGCACCGAAAAAAAAAAAAAAAAAAAAAGTCTTTCTGTCCTATATCTCCATATCTATACCATTCTCACAAGTTTTACTATAGCACTTGACCTATATAATTTGTTCCGTATTTATAAAGAACACCCACCTGGCATCATCACAGACTTCATTCCATTTTTTTCCAGATGCAACTGTTGCCCTAGGAAGATGCCCAAGATCGCTGCTGATCTCCTGAACTTTCACTCTATTATTGAACCTATCAGTGAGTGATCTGGGTACCCTGACTCAGGGCAACTCACTGACCAGTCTGATATGATAATGCTCCTGGAAGGTGCTCATAGACCAATGACTGCCAGTGAGCTGAGCCAAGAACTGGACGAATACTTTGCATGGAACATCTTGTCAACACTTGCCATTTTCTGATGAAGAAGACACTGCTACTATGGGAAAGCAGATGTGAGGTTCAAGAATTCACCTAAAACATCACAGGTAACAGTTTTCGGGCCTGTGTACCTCCAAAGTCTATAAATCCTACAATGGCTGTTTCTTACAGCAGCATTACTGGAAGGCCAGTGTTCTAAGCTCTGTTATATCTTATACCAGACTTCCCTCCCACTTCACACTCCCCACCACTCTTACTGATGCCTCCAAAGCTCAGCGGCCATTTGTCTTCACAGATATCTTCTCAGACAAAACAAAAACACAACCCCTCTTTCTCCCTTCCTCCCTCCCTCCCTTCCTTCCTCTCTGCACTTCTGTCCCCAACCTTCTTCTGATGGGTGGCTTCCTGTTGCCTACAGAATATAGAATAAAGCTCACGCTTTTCATAGTAGTCATCGCTTTTGAGATCTGGTGGCAGCCCCACTCTCCAGTCCTCTTCCTCCACACCTCGCTGTCTTGCTGCATGCCACCCATCCCCTAGCAGATCAAGCTTCCTCTGCTTTGGAACAAGTACCCAAGAATGCAGTGGAGTCAAAACCTGTTACCAAAATCTCTCAGGTTGGCTGGTTAACGGGTGCTCTGTTCTCTCACAAGTAAGGAACAACTTATGTTCTTCTAAGAGTTGAACTAGATATCATATCCAAAGCACAACACAGTGCCCAGCACTTGACATTCCAGGTGGAACCTGATAGACATTCAGATCATGCTACTGTCCCACCTGTGCTCAGGTTACTGATTAAAAACTACCCTCTCTGCATAGGGGAACACCTATTCTTTGGGCTGTCCTCTTCTGAGCAACCTGCCCCTGTGACTTCCATAAACCCCTTTCCCTCCTTCCCCTAACCTCTTCAGCACTCAGCTTTCGCCTCCACTGTAACACTTTAGCCAAGATTTCAGTGATCTGTCAGAGTTCTTCCTGTAAATCTATTAAATACAAATGAGCTTACAAATGTTTCTTGACCAACTTAGTTTTTCTCTATTATATTATCACTAGTGTTCCAACAATATTTTAGTGTGAAAGCAGAGCCAATGATGTGTGGAAGAGGAAATTTTTCTCCTAAATTCCCAAGCACATCCACTTTCCGTGCAAAAGCCATTTTGGCTTCAGAATCTTTGTCTGCAAATTGTATTGGTCTTCCTTTAGAAGCATGAGGGAATTTTTATGACAGGAAAAGCTAATGCTTACAAAACCTTTCCATTGTAAATGTTGATTATTTATGAACTCTTGCAGGAAGGAGACCCTCTGGATGCTGGCACATGGGAGAAGCCATCCCCCCAATTTATAATGAATGAATGTTGGAGTAAATCTCTTCATTAACCAGATAGAGAAAGGGACTTATACTCCAAAGTAATCACTCATCTCTTCAAGCACAAATGCCCCATAGACTCCACTTCCTGACTGGCCTCTCATGGGACAGACCTCTTTCTGACCTGCTGAGTGCATAGGCTCTGGTGACAGGTAGACTCCCCTGAACTGGTTCCTCAGAGCAAATGCAGCCACAATTCTGGAGCCCCGTGGGTGGTCTTGGTTGGCCAAATGCACTTCTTTAAGCAACTGAGTCAGGAGCCCATTAAAGATGTTAATTTTACATGATATAGCACAACATGTTTATAAATAAATAACGAACGATTCCCACACATGTACAGCTTCTCCCTCTGCATTTCTGTGTACCTGCCACAGCCTTGGCCTCCTTGATGCCTACCAGAATTGCCAAGAAAGAAAGAAAAAAAGAAAGAAAGAAGGCATTTCTATCACTAAGATATGAGCCCTTGATCCAGTCTTTAGGAAATTTCTATCAACCTGCCTTCTGTGGCTAGATGTGTTCAATTTAACATTATCATTCTAAACTGCAAGAACAAAACACAGATGTTAGAATTTTAGAAAAATATACTGTTGGGGGCTATTAGAAAAAAAATACTGTTTAAAATATATAACATATGTAACTATTAAATACATAAAAAGCTCATATACCAAGAGGCAAAACATGATGAAAGTTGCTGAATATTTTAAGTTCCTATATTGCCGCATAAAATGGTTTTGTGCCATAGAATTTTCTATTGCAGGAGATTTATGAAATTTTGTCAAAGTGGTAGATCATGCTGAAGTCAGGGGAAATACTAGCACACTTTAGGTTGCTTTCTGCTTTTAATTAAGTTTGAGACTGCATCTTTGCACTTGCGAGTGTGCTTGTAAATAAATATATGTAAGCACTGATGCGATTAACACTAATACACATCTGTGCAGTTGTCTAGATGCCCTTACAAGTTGGCTGCTGCACAGATTATTGGGGACAGATCTATGTAATGGTTATACTTGTAACATTCCACCAAAGTAACAGAATTCCACCAAACTCCACCTCCTTCGTTACCCCTACTCATTCTGAGAAGAAAGAGTTGAGTAAGCCCCCATCCTTCTTGGGTTTTTGCTCACCAACATAAGACAGAAGGACTAAGTATTTTGAGACTAGCTATGTTTTCTATGTTCTTAAAGATGGAAACAGACTGAGTTTAAGTACCTAACTAAAATCCATCTGATATTAACCCTAGGGTCTTGCTCAAAAGCACTCTTGAGGATTAAGTTATTCAGGATAAGCAGGCACGAGCTAACAAAAACAAAAATGATTGATAACAAATAACCCAGATGCACAGCACTGAAGGCCTAGGGTGAAGAAAGAGAATTCCCAAAGGACACAATTGATATCCTTTCTGTCTGTAACCTGCCCTGCTCCCTATCTCCATTCTTCAGGATCGACTCTCAATCTCTTGTGGGCCTGGAACACATACTATATAATGTATTCTTCTGTCTTGCTCCTATGCTTCTTCTATGTGTTTGCTTCCATCCAACACAATCGCCACTCTGTTTGCAGGTCAGCAACTCCATCTCACATATCTGTGCTTCTCTGGGGTCTAGCACAATGGAACAAATTAAAAGTTTCAGTAACTACTCCTCGGATGAGCAGTTAGAGTTGTTTGGGGGTCTTTGGTAGTCTCCTTCCACATTTCCTCATTGTACAGCACTTGATCCCTCACTCAGTGAGTATGTTTCTATTTGTTACACATATTCTTTTTTACCTTTTTAACACAAAATTACATGTATGTCTAATACTGCCACAAAATTCCACCGTGAAGTCCTGTGACAATGTATTTAGATACTTTTCTGTTGGCACACATATAACAGCTTCCATTTGCTAAGATGCCATAATGGTATTGCACAAAATAAACATCAGTGTGTCCTTTTGTTTTTAATGCTTCTATTTCTTCAGAATCCAGGAATAGGATGGAGTTAATGGTTATTTTGAAATTTTTCATGTTATTAATGATATTTCCCGTTTACTTTCCTGAAATGTTTTATAGTCACCCTCCCACAGTACTCTGAGTGTTTATTTCTTCGCAATCTTGATAGCACTGGCTACCTTCCACCTCTTTTACAATTTAGCATCACAAAGGAAAGAGTTAGGTTAAAACAGAAAGAAAATAGGAAGGAATAAAGAAATAGGAAGGAAAGGAAGAGGAAGGGAGGGAAGGAGGGAGGGAAGGAGGGAGGGAAGGAGGGAGGGAAGGAGGGAAGGAGGGAGGGAAGGAGGGAGGGAGGGAGGAAGAGAGGGAGGGAGGGAGGGAGGGAAGGAGAGAGGGAGGGAGGGAAGGAGGGAGGGAAGGAGGGAGGGAGGAAGAGAGGGAGGAAGAGAGGGAGGGAAGGAGGGAGGGAGGGAGGGAGGGAAGGAGAGAGGGAGGGAGGGAAGGAGGGAGGGAAGGAGGGAGGGAGGAAGAGAGGGAGGAAGAGAGGGAGGGAAGGAGGGAGGGAGGGAGGGAGGGAAGGAGGGAGGGAAGGAGGGAAGGAGGGAGGGAAGGAGGGAAGGAGGGAGGTTATCTCGTTTTGTTTATAGCTTCTCTGATTGCTAGTGAAATTAACTTTGTAATTTATTTGTATATCTTCTTTTAAAAACTGAGTCTCCTTTTAACCTTTTATATTAATGTGAAGTCAATCATTGTACTTGGGGATGTCTTTCACTTTTAAATTACATATATATTGTTCCTCCAGATAAATCTATAGCTTATAAACTTCTTGAGGACAATCACTGCATCTTCGAGTCCGTCTTACAATCCAGGTTTAGCATGTTTTAATGTTTCCATTGAGGGATAGTCAATAAATGCAGTCCACAACTTCAACCAATACTTAGCAATGGTGATACAGCCACAGGGTCTGAGCCATTATTTAGTTCCATTATACTAAGATGGAACACCCAGGAGCCTCAAATTGCTGAAAAATCAAGTGAAGTTTTTCTTTTTTGTAGCCAGATAAAACTCCCAATTTTATGCCTGCCACTGTGTTCAGTTTCTTACACCTTAGATTCAGGAAAGAGATGTCTCTGGAATTCATTTGAGTTCAAGCATAATATATGAGACTGTAGCTGTTAAGAGCATTGGGGGTGGGATGAACGGAATAAAAAAGTTCTGGGCATTTGCAAGTACAGATGTATACAGAGAGAGAGAGAGATACACACACCACCTCCACCATAATCATCAACACTATTTCAGATTGGTAGTTTAATTAGATCACAAATCTCCCTCGTTTTATAATATAGAGACCAATCTTTGTCAATGCAGAAAATCAGAACACTTAAAACTACACAGACGAAAACAAACACAGTAAAAGCCAGTGGATGTCTGCACTCTGGGTACCAAAAGGAGGCTGATTTTATGCAGTGATGAAGCAAGTTTTCAGATCTTGAGCAAAAAATTACAATGACCTCAGGGATTTAGGAAAGCATTTGGATCAAAGCGAGATTTGAGGAGTTTGTTTAATAAAATAAGAAACTAATCTGTGAGATTTAGGGGGCAGGTGTAGGATTGCTTTATTTTGGGAGTTTAAAGAAATAAAAGCAGTCTCTGAAAGTGTGAGGTGAGGCAAAAAAGGATGGCTCATTTAACCCATCAAGGAGCCAAAGTCTGGGTCCAAAACGTGGAGGCTTAGTCATTTTCATCCTAGCGGATGTCACCCGGATCTCTGTCACTAGTCTCCAGTATGAAAAAAAAAAAAAAAAAAAGCCAGATCTGAAACTGAGCACACCTCTGTGTTTCATTGCAATAGAGAACGCACACACCCATTTAACATATAAAACTGAAGAAAATTCCACTGCCAAGCTGCTGCCTCAGTGGAACTACCAGTCATTTTTATTTTACACTCTTCTATATCTTAAACATAATTTTAAGGCGAGCACTTGCTATTTTTAAAGCAGCAAAAACCGATGTTCAATAAACGCGCTCTCGTGTAGCATATCTGCAGCTGGTGCTTGGTGGATTCTGCAGTTCAATTTTTTCTGAACTAATTTATCGAAAGTCAAAGTTCTTAGTGTCCAAGGTTCCACTCTGCCTCGATCTGAACAGCTTCCTTCAGTCTGGAGGACCAAAGGCTGGCATTCTACCAGTCTCATCCCCAAGTTTATGGATTTTCTAGCATATGGTAAGAAGAAACAAGCTGAAGGGGGAAAAATGTGAAAGTTGCTTTCACTTGAACATTTTGCCACTACATGTCTGTCTTTATCTTTGAGAAGGTTTTTTGGTTTTGTTATTTTGTTTGTTTGTTTTGGAAGGTATCTATGTGCATGCTATACCTCCAACACTGGGGATCCTAGGAGCACATAGAGACTGAAGTGGTGATCACAGAGCCTGATGGTGGTTAGCTTTATGTTCTTGTGGGATTGGGGGTGTCTCTGACTCTCCCATATACCCTGCAGACCCCTTTTCCTCTACAGGGTTTCCTCTATCAGCCTTGACATGAGGGTTTGTGCCTAGTCTTATTGGATCTTGTTAGGTTGTATTAGTGTATATCCTTGGGAGGTCATGCTCGTTTCTGAAGGGAAATGAAAGAGAAGGAACTGGGGGAGAGGGGAGTTGGGGAGTGGACTGGGAGGAACACAGGGAAGGGAAACTGAAGTTGTGATATATTGAAAACAAAAGTAAATAAAATTCTTTTTTAAGTGGGGGATATTTTGGAAGATTCCTCAGAAATAGTTGTAACTCACAAAAATTTGATCTATTTAATTGATTTATCTAGGAGACAGTTATTCCAAAACTCTCGTTTGGCTTGATTCTGTACTAAATTTGAAAGTAAACAAAGGCTATCTGTAGAAATACACAAAAGGATTTCATCACACGGAAAACGAATACTGAGAAATTCTGAGTGACTCTGGTGGCACTTACTATTAGAGTTTAGATTTTTCCAGGCATTTTACAACAGCTGGAGGATGGCTTCCCCAAATCCCCTCCCACTACACCCTAACTCTTCTTCTGCTTCCCTAAAAGGCAACCAATAACCTGATGAGTAGTTCCATAGATGATGATGGTGATGATGATGATGATGATGTTAATGATGGTGATGATGATGGTGATGATGGTGATGATGATGATGGTGATGATGATGATGATGGTGGTGATGATGTGATGATAATGATGATCATGATGATGATCATGATCATGATGATGATGATGATGTGATGATGATCATGATGATGAGATGATGATCATGATGATGTGATGATGATGATGTGATGATGATGATCATGATGATGATCATGATGATGAGATGATGATGATGATGTGATGATGATGATAATGATGATGATGATGATCATGATGATGATGTGATGATGATGATCATGATGATGATGATGATGATCATGATCATGATGATGATGATGATCATGATGATGATCATGATGATGAGATGATGATGATGTGATGATGATGATGTGATGATGATGATGTGATGATGATGATCATGATGATGATCATGATGATGAGATGATGATGATGATGATGTGATGATGATGATGTGATGATGATGATGATGATGTGATGATGATGTGATGATGATAATGATGATGATGATGATCATGATGATGATGATGATGTGATGATGATGATCATGATGATGATCATGATGATGAGATGATGATGATGTGATGATGATGATGATGTGATGATGATGATCATGATGATGATCATGATCATGATGTGATCATGATGTCATGATGATGATGATCATGATGATCATGATGATGTGGTGTTCTGAAAACCCAGTCCCTCAAGAATCTTAGAGTACTCTTTTGAGACACTAATAAAAGAATCTAGAAGACTTTCGGGAGCTCAGACATCCTTTTTATTATTCGTATGTGGTAGTGTTTGCAACTAGCAGGTAGGAAAGGTTTACCCTTTACCAGCAATAAGCATCAGTATTTGTTCATTTATGTATTTGCTTGTTTGTTTTTTGAAACAGGGTTTCTCTGTAAAACAGCCCTGGCTGTCCTGGAACTCACTCTGTAGACCAGGCTGGCCTTGAACTCATAGAAAACTACCTCTCTCTGCCTCTCAAATGCTAGGATTAAAGTCATGTGCCACCACACCTGGCTGAATCATCAGTATTTATTCATACACAGAGTAAAAAGAAATTGTTTAGTGTTCAGGGAATAAGGGTTATGAGAATTCCTTCCCTGGGGAGACTTTAGCAATGCTTACCTCTTCTTATAAGGCCCTACAGCAAAACAAACTAGTATTCCACTCAAGTACACTCTAGAGACCCTGTGAGTATAAGGGTCCTACAGAGCAATACTAAGGAGCTATAAACAGGGATTGGGACCCCAAAGCAGCTGCACTTCACCCAGCAAAGATGATGTCCCTCATAGACTCATAGACTGAGTTCTGCCCTTCCATTAACCTTTCCAAGCCTCTCATACCTACAGAGATGAGTCTAGTAGGAAATTAGGGCAGAATTACGTTCAAGTGGCTTCTAGGAGCAAATGCACTCTTGTCCAGTACCCTTCCCACTCCCTCCCTCTCTGTGGGAAAATCAAAGTCAACACGCTGCTTCAGAGAGTCCCCTGCATCCAGTGAAGAGGACAGCTGTTTTCCGCAGAGGGCTGACTGTGTTCTACAACAGCTGTATTAACGAACTTCTTTCTGGTGGGTAGGCTCCGCTTCTCTGCCAGACTTCATCTCCTTTCCCTCATTCAACTTCTTTAAAGAAGGAACATGACCAAGCATCGTCCTCCCACATCAACGCTTACTCTTACAGCCTGTGGGGCACATGCAAGTACTTAGTCACTGTGACTGACACAGACACTGTGGCAGTTGGCTTTTAAATTTTATGGAAATTTTTTTCTCTCAAAATAAGGTTTGGAATATTTACTTGTGTTGTAAAATCTAATTGTAGTTCATGTGTTCATAAGTGTTAATAGATGTCCAGAAAATGAATATATAATAATCCAGTCTTTGCTCATTTACTAGTGATAGATGTCTAGCTCAGAAACATTTTAAGGTATTTTTGTCAACTTATAAACATAAAATGAGAGGAATGTATAAGCGATGTTAATCATAGAAGTTAAGATTTGACATGATAGGCTTATGGGAGTCATGGAGGATTGTTATATAGTTAGAAAAGTTGAAGTAGGGTGACTCCCCAAATAGGCAACAAAGAAGTTCAAGATTGAATTCAAGTAAATTTGCCAATACCACAATACTAGGAAAGATGGATTTTAACTGGATAGATAGAGGACAGTGATCAGAAAAGCCCTCAAGGTAGGACTCTCCCTCCCTCCCTCCCTCCCTCCCTCCCTCCCTCCCTCCCTCCCTCTCTCTCTCTCTCTCTCTCTCTCTCTCTCTCTCTCTCTCTCTCTGTGTGTGTGTGTGTGTGTGTGTGTGTGTGTGTGTGTGTGTGTGTGTAGCAGGGATGTGTTTAGGAGTGATGAGCAATTTATCATAACATTCATCACAGATACATTGGGTATTTGGGGCAATGACGACAGTTCTATATCATGAAAAGGGTGTTTTGCGGGGGAGAACAGAGAGCCTTTCTGTGGATGACTTCTGTTCAGGTCTCTAGAGGCCATCTGGAACTCCAATAAAGGACTATAAAGCAAAGTGAGACAGACAGTAATGGAAATGAGTGCCTGGAGATGGGTGGGTTGCCTACATTCCACACTAGCTCCATAAACATTCAGATTGGTTGATTGTCAGGCTGTGCAACCTATAATACTTTATTACTCCTAGAGATTTGAGGTCAGAAATCTAAGTGGAATTATAACTTTCGTTGTGAATTTACCCCAAAATCATATTGCTGAAATCTCAAATTGTAGAAAACTGGAAATCTATTCTTGCTTTTATTCGTCTTTGATTTTTGCCTTGCATGGGATATTATATCTGAATGAAGTGTTAGAGAAAAGAAATCCTTAGCTGGCAGTCAGGGGACTGGGCTCTGTGTTAGTTCTGTCTGAGGATAAATAATTGCTTTTATATAGGTCAGTCTTCAGGCTCCTCACCAGAAAATGACAGTTGAAACAAATGGTGTCTGGCTCAATATGTCTGAAAACAGTCTCTGATCATCCCAGGAAGTATGGAGAACAAGGTGCGTGAGTATGTGTGTGAGTGTGTGTGTGTGTGTGTGTGTGTGTGTGTGTCTGTGTGTGTGTGTCTGTGTGTGTGTGTGTGTGTGTGTCTATCTGCCTGTCTGTCTGTGTGTGAGTTGTCTGTGTCTGTGGGGGAGGGAGGGTTGTCTGTGTTTGTATGTGTCTGTGTCCGTGTGTGTGTGTGTCTGTATCTCTGTGTGTGCCTATGTGTGTATGTGTGTGTGTGTGCCTATATATGTGAAGTGATATATTTTAGGATGAAGCTGTTAGAAAGACATTCTAAAATTATGCCCAGTTTTTTTAAAATATCAAAGAATCTCAGTTGTTTACAGTTGTTAATAGTATTGTTAGAAACCCTTTACATTTTTCACATAGATTCCTTTAACCTGTAGCACCCAGAGTGTATACAGCATCACTGGAGCAAAAAGGACAGAGGTTCTTATGAACTCTTTTAATCTGCAGAGGGGGTATAACATGTGATGCTCAGTAGCAGCAGGTTCAAACATCAATAGGCCTGTTTGCCTCTTTTATACAATGAGATATATCTTGTTTTTTAGCAGTTCTTAGAAAGTATGTGATTAATCTTTGGCTTAAGACAACTCATCAAAACCCAGCACTGTCTTATATGCACTGTGGGCTCAGTGGAATTTCACTAGCTGGATATTTAATAGTAGTAGATGCTTGAGCCTGATTATTCTGGTTTGGTTTTTAATTGCTTCTCTGTCCACAGTGCTTAGAGCTGCCATAATTGAAGCGCTATGGTGAATTGAATAGTTCTACTTCAAAAAGACAGAATTGGCCTGCATCTTGAAGTGAAACTACACACGGAAAATGCAAGATCAAGCCTTGCACTCAGCTCTGTGAGGGAGTTGTGTTTGCTGTTAACACACCTGCCCTTCAGCCCCATCTCTTCTATCTCCATAGTTAACATTCCGCAATCCTTCCCCCACATAAATTGCTTGGATGTGTTTGTATAAAGCTATTTGACTTTTTAGTCCATTCAAAATGTGGTTCAAAGACACTCATCTAATCTATTTCTCCTAAACAATGAAGCTCATTTGACTGTAGAAAAAGAAAATATTGAAGAATCTTCTCCAGTGGCTTTGAACACTGCCCAGAGAAAGGGTGCCTTTGGAGAGCAGTTGAGACTTTGAAAACTCTAAGGATCTTTGTAGCTAAAATTGCCTTGTAACCTCTCAACAGCTTTTTACAAACAAAATCTTTCAAGCTTCATCTAAAGGAAAGATAAGCAGCAATTTGAAGACTGGGGTTTTTCTTTGTGCCAGATTATAGAGCTCAGCAGTTACAACCTTTTTGTTGTATTATATTTCTGATCTAAATAAGGAATTATTTATTACCTGAAAATGGTGGTATTCAGATCACAAGTCTCCTCAGAGTATTGACTTTGATCCCCAACTCTATATAGAGATTTGGGGAGGAGAATCTTATTTGGAGAGCCTCTAAGAGCCATTCTCAGAAGTTACTTCTCCAGGCAGAAGACACAGGAGGTTCCTGTCACTGACAGGGAAACTCTCTTGCAAGTTCTTGATCTCAGTTTGTCTTTATAACACAAGTTTCCCCGGTATCTTCATGTTTTTTTATTTTATTTTAACACAGATGGAAGTTTTTCCCTATGACAAGAAAAAAAAGGAAATTAAAAATCATTCATATATCATATCCCCTTTTTCTTCTTAGAAAGAGATTAACTATGGACATTAGCCATTTATAATGAAAACAGACATTTATAAACAATAATTGGGGAATTTGGGTGTAGTTTTATTATTACTATTTTTTTGCTGATTAAGGGGTGCTGGTAATCTTTTGAGTGTCCAGAGGCTGGATCATCTTAGTCTGCAGCCCTGAAGCTGATGTGACCATCTCTTCCTATCTGAGAATTTTCAGGTGGTCTTGGTTGATGAAACTGTAAGAGCCTGGAAGCAATCCACAGGTTCTCATCTTTTGTAGAAACAAAAGCAGAACTCTTCCAAAGCAATATATTTTTAGTTATAAATTTTAAAATCAAGATACCTTCAAAATATATATTTTTGCTTAACTTTAGACTTTGTAATTAATTGGTTTCTTGCAGTTAGCTCATTAACAGTTAAAAAATTAAAAGAAAACAATAATAAGTATAATCTAGATTTTGTGTCTATTTTTATCTTTATGTGGCTTATTATATTTTTATTCTCTATTTCTCTTTTTTAGGGACTTAATCTACCCTTTTCTTTCTGAAGCCTATGTACATTTTATACATATTGTAACCCATTTACAGGTTTTTTTCCCATCTGAATCTGTTTTATTATGAATCCTTAATCATTTTCTAACTAGAAGAGTTTTTAAAATATTAGCACTCTCTTAAAGAGCCACACAGATTTTGTAGATAAAGCTGAGTCAGGAAGTTCTCTTAAAGGGGCCGTGTCTTTGTTCGCCACCAGTAAACAGTAGACCTAAGAAAATGTTGTTATTAAGAAACTGTTTTTGACTTTTTTTGTTTGTTTAATAAAAACAGAAACTTTAAATCAACTATATGTTATTGAGTCTTTTGTGAGACTTTGGAACTGGTCTGGTTGTAGCTTATGCTTTTTTCCACCAGGTTGTCCCCATTTTGAATGTGGCTCACACGCCACACTATCTTTGTATAATGATTTACTTTAGAAATACTATTTGAAAGTTGTTTTTGGATCTGTCTCTGCTCTAGAGCCCTTTTAAAGCTTTTTAAGGCTATTTGTGGGTGTTTGCCCCACGTTGGGTATCGTCTGTTACAATGAGTTAGAATTCTAGACCCACAGACCTGTAGTCTCAGACTGCTCAGTCACCCACCGCTGCTTAGGCCTCCCAAAATGACTTAGATATCTATATCAATTTTATGTTGTTTGGCCTATGGCTTAGGCACATTGTTAGCTAGCTCTCTCAACTTAACTCAACTTATTTTTATTAATCTGTCCTTCCATGTGGCCCATGGCTCACCTGTGTTCCTTACATGTTTCTTCTTTAGGCATCTGGCTTGAACTGTCTCTTACTCCACCCTTCCTTTCCTACCTATTCTGATTCCCCACCTACTTCTTCTGTGGTACTCACCAAGGGTCAAAACAGCTCCTTTATTTAAAGATTGATATTCACAGCATACATAAAGACATTCCCACATCTATGGTCATTTATTAAAAATTTTGGGCCAGGCATGGAAACACACAGTCATAAATGCAGCACTTTGTAGGCTAAGGCAGAGCGATCACAAGTTCAAGGCCAGAGTTGATTACTGAGTGAGTCTGAGGCCTGTGTTTCAAATTTAAACAACTGATGGGAGATGCAGGATCAAGCCAAACACTCAAAACTGTCTTTAAAAATAAAGTTTTAATTTCACAAAAGTTTCTGCTATAATTATCAAAAGCTTTCATTCTTCCATCCATATTGCCTGATAATATGGACTAGAATGTCAGTAATCACCATGGAACAGAATGAAGTCTCCTAAATGTACCCATTACACAACTGGTACCACAGGAAATTTGGTGCCATTGTTAACATTAGCCTTTTCAAATTTTAAATAAAGGAGCTGAAAAATTATAATTTAAAGATAATACCTCATATTCACTGAACACTGTTTTGGAAGCAGATTATTCCTTGTGCTCTGGGAATCCAAAGTCCTTTCAGTTATAAAATATAAAATCAACGCACATGCTACAAATGACTTTAGAGCACTGTTTGAGCTTAGAGAGAGTGGATTTGAAAGTGACAGGACTGAGAAGTGGCCAATGGGTCTGAGAACTTGGAAATAGAACAGACATGACTATAAAGTCAAATGCATGCCACAAGACTCAAAGATGAATCCCTGATAGTCACGTTACTTAGATTTAACAAATGCCTACCACCCTTTGCCACTGTGGCCTGTTTCCAAAACCCACAGCAGTATACATTATCAAATAAATTCTTTTTTTATACAGGAACTTTAATCAGAAGAGAAGGAGAGGTAAAGAGAAAGAAAAGAGGCATGGGAGCCCCCAGCAGTACTGCCAGCATTTGGGAGCTGAGGCAAGGTTCTCATGATAGAAGCCAGCCTGCACTGCACAGAAGATGGCTGGCCATTCTGGCCTAAATGGTAAGCTTGTTTCAAACAAAGTATCTAACAACTGTAACAGCAGCAACAACAAAGAAACAGAAACCCTCTGTCATCAGTAAGGAGGCAGCCTCTTGCTAATTATGGCAGTTTGGGTTGCTTAGTAGTTAATTCCGAAGACCAGAAAAGCCTTTCTGCAAAATGCAGTGAGTAAATAATTCAGGCTTGGCAGGTCATGGGGTATTTATTACTATTGCCCAAAATAAAGAGTCTGTGTTTTTGTTCCAATGGGACTTATTTGAGAGGTGAATAGAGAGCATTCTTGGTCCAATGCTACAGTTTGGAATCCCCTGGTACAGTCAATAGCATCAGATACTCAAATAACCCCTTAAAGGCAGTACTGTATTAAAGTCCAGCACTATAGCTGATGGTGATAGTCATGGTCTTAACTCAAGAAGAAATGATGGGGTAGGCTCCACTCTTCCTCATCAAGGCAAAAATTAATAATTATGTTATAAAGAGCCTACATGGAATTAGAAAGTGTTGCAGTGGGGTTTCTTGGTCCCGAGCAGCCAAAGGCCCAGACCCACAGACCTGCAGCCCCAGACCCCTTATCCAGCTGCTGCTGCTCAGGCCCCCAGAAATGACTCAGACGCTTATATTAACTTTATGCTGTTTGGCCTATGGCTCAGGCACATTGCTAGCTAGCTCTTACATCTTAAATCAACCCATTTCTATCAATCTGTCTGTCACATGGCCCGTGGCTCACCTGTGCTCCTTACATGTTGCTCTTTGGGCAGCTTGCTCGATCTGCCCCTGACTCTGCCCTCCCTTTCCTACCTATTCTGATATCTCCTCCTACTTTTTCTATGGTGCCTGTCATGGCCCAAAACAGCTCCTTTATTTAAAGATTGAGATTCACAGCATACAGAAAGGCATTCCCACATCAAGAAAGAACATTAGAACTTAGGGAACAAATGCAAAACTAATCATGAAAAAGAATCTTATAAAATAATATATTTCTAATATGTGTGAATAGTAAAAGGTCTTGCTCATGGGTTTTTGTTTGAACAAAAGCTTTACAGTTTTGGTCAAGATTAGCATTCTTCAATACAGTAATCACTACTGACACGGTGCTGTGAGTAGCTGGTAAGACTGAGGGCTGAATAGTTAGCTCTATTTACTTTTAATAGCGTTAATTTTAAATTTAGAAGTAGATGCTACACTTAATGTTTATAAACCTTTAAAGTATGTGTGACCAAACTTTAAACTTTTCAGCATGACTGTTTTGGATATTTAAATACAGATTAAGTGTTTCTCCTGAAAACTTAACTTGAGATGTGCTGGTAAGTGTTCAATGCACACAAATTTCAAAACTAGTGCAAATGAAAAATGAATGGTAGGTCATGTTGATCATTATAATTGATAAAGTCATAGTATGTCAAATTAAACAAAATACTTATTTTGAGTTAAGTAAACATAGATTTAAAATTAATCATATTTCTTTTAGTTTTCTCTTAATGTGGTAGTTACAATTTACACGTGTAAACTACATTGTATTTCTCTTGGGCAAGCTATCCAGTATATTTCTATTGTTAGAAAATACTAGAGATATTATCTTTCTCTCATTGTTCTAGTTAACTTTCTATTCCTGTGATAAAAGCCATGACCAAATCAGCCTGGGAAGGAAGGAGATTATTTGGCAAACACTTATCAGTAATAGTCCATCACTGACAGAAGTCCGGGCAGGGACTCAGGAATCATGAAGAAATGCTGTATCCTGAATGGTGCTCTGGCTTTCTCAGCTAGGTTTCTGATACTATCTTGGCCCAATTGTTTGTCCCTGGTGCCACCCACAGTGGACTTGACCCCCCTGCATTGATCATCAACCAGCACAATCCCTCACACAAATGACCATGACACAAGTGACCACGGACCAATCTGGCCAAGACAATTCTGCAACAGAGGTTTCTTCTTCCCAGGTTGTGTCAGACAGAAAATCAAAACTAAACAAAATAACCAGTACACCCACTACATGGGAGAAGTTGAAAAGAGTTAGAACACAAGCTGTTTGTCCTACAAGTCAGTTGGAGGTAAGGAAATAAATCCATAGTTCTCATAATTCAGTGCTTTGGCTCAGCTTGTTGACCTGAGATGTCCATTGGGAAACAAATCTCTCTTTAGATATCTTTAAATCTCTGTCACTAAGCTGATGCCTGTGATAAGAGCAATGGCTGAGACCATCAATATGGTAGCCAGGTGACCTGGCCCCCAACTCTTTCACAAATTCAGAGGCTGGGGAGTGGCTGGACAAGAGGAGTCTGAACTCCTCTTGAACAAAACTGCAGCTCTAGGCTATTTTGTTTTATTGTTACTTGGAGGAGAGGGTGTGTGTGCAACATGTGATGGTCAGAGAACATTTGGAAGTTGAGACCAAGGATTGAACTCAGGTTGTTGAACTTACACAGCAGACTTGTACCTGTTGGACCACCTCTCTGTCCTGGACACACAGCTCCTTGTGATGCCCTGAGACAAAACCAGGGAGATTCAGCTTTTCCCAAGATTCCACAGAAGCAAATTATTTCATGGCAAAACTGAACCAGAAAAGGAATTCCAACAGCCTGCCCTATTTTAATTCTCTCTGCTACATTTTTTTCCCAATGTAAGCACATTGAAGGTAAAAGTCAAAAAGAAAAGCAGGAACCAATTTGTTCACTTCAGCAAAAAAACAAAGGTAAATTTACAATAAAAGCTATAACTCCATCAATACCCTTCTCATGCCATAAGCCAGAAGAATAATAGGACTCCAACTCTAGCAAGTTACAAATCACTGCAGAGCTGGGAGAAAGTTAGAAAGAGAAAATGAAGGAGCTAAGAGATAGGTCAGACAGGAAAGTGCTGATCTTGCGAGCATGAGAATGTAAGTTTTACCCTCAAAACGATGTGAGGGGGAAAAGGCACACAAAGTACATGCTTATAATCCAGAGCAAGGCAAGAAAAACCTGTCAGGTCTGGGTCCTCTCTGAACAGTCAGCCTACCCTACTTGGCTTGCCAGGTTCAGGACCATTGAAAGACCTTGTCTCAAAATAAACAAGCAAAGGTGGACAGTGATGCTACAGCTCCACCTGAGACAAGGCTGCCTTTGGCTTACATTTGTATAGACACAGATATGCAAACACACAGGAACACACACACATGATAGAGTTAAATAAAGATTAGGATACCTTTAAAGGAACACTGTGGAGGAGCCTGGCAATGCTCTATTGATTGCCTGGGTATTGAATACATGGGAGAATTCACTTTATAATAATATAATGATGATGTACTTATGGCACACATTTTTCTGTATGTATGCTGCGTTCTGATAAAAATGTTTCCATGATCAGAGTAGAAGTCACAGTGCCTTCTATTTGTAGACAAAGTCCCATCAGACAGATTGTTAGATGATTTTACCATTAATTCTCCTAGGTTGAAAAGGAAGGGACATATACCAATGCTCTTAACAAAAGACTGGTGGGGGTCAAACTAAGAACATGCCAGAGCTACTGTGGTGTCTTCTGTAGAAATAACCCCTTTCATTCTCTCTCTCTCTCTCTCTCTCTCTCTCTCTCTCTCTCTCTCTCTCTCTCTCTCTCTCTCTCTCATATTTAATAAAAATCAGTCTGGAATATAAGAGGACAGAATTACCCACAGTCAAGCCATAAAGGTCAGAGAGTGGTGACCCACATCTTTAATCCAATCACTCAGGAGACAGAGATCTTTCTGGATTTCTGTGAGTTCAAGGCCTAAAAGCCAGACAACAGTAGCACATGCCTTTAGTCTCAACACTCAAGAGGCAGAGGCAGGAGGTTCTCTATGAGTTCAAGGCCAACCTGGTCTACAAAGCAAGTTCCAGGACAGCCAGGTCTGTTGCACAGAGAGCCTTGTTTCAAAAAAACAATAGTACAAAAGGCTAGAGAGATGGATCTGTCCTTTGATATTCCAGATGAATTTTCTCTCTCCCTCCCTCCCTCCCTCCCTCCCTCCCTCCCTCCCTCCCTCCCTCTCTCACTCTGTGCTTACACTAAAGAGTAAAACTAAGGCCATGAACATACTAAGTAAGTGCTGTACTGGCCAATACGTTTAAACTCATGAAAGCTTACCACTCATGGATTATTTTAAGGAGTGGTGACCAGACAACATATGCTTGGTACACTGTAAAGTTGTAGGAAAAGTTAGAACAGTATGTTCTCCTTTGTCCCTATTAAGAGGGCAGATGTGGGGAGAAAGTAGAGCAGAATGATGACTCCAAGAAGATGCAGATAGAATGATGCAGAGACAATGGATGTGGGGGGATCCCAGGATGGCAATGTGTACAGCAATCCATGTTGTCCAATGGCTAAATGGAAACATTCTCAGCAGCTCAATTTTCCCTAGGATTGGCCCTGGTATTTTGTCAAGCAAGCCATGGGAGATGACTTGATTATAAAAGTCACTTCCATTAGAAACATCAGATTGTCTTCATTCCTAGGGTTACTGAGTAAAAATAAAAGGGGGACCCCACTTTTGACACATCCTGACACTGCCTGCAAAGAGCAATCTTTCCTAAGTCTCCGAACAAATGAACACCAGGCTTTCTGGGCCACGACAGCACCTTGGGATTAGCACGGAGATGGAAGTATGTAACAAACTTTAAGTGAAATAAATGGATCTCATCCAAACAGCTCCCCAGTGGGCAGGTAGAGGGGATCTGTATTACAGGATGCTTTATTAATACTTGATGGGAAGAGTCTAAACCCCTCTGCCACTTGGCAATTTTGAAATAAACCTTTGTATAAAACTATGAACACAGAAAGCTATGTAAATTAAAATTTGGCTTAGTCCTAATATTTTCTATTGTAAAATCGTTTTAGCAAACATTAGTTGACAGCCAGTCAAATGATGTTTTGTATCAGTTTTAATTACAAAACAGAGAACAGCACAAAAGACATTATTGCATGTTTGCTACCCAATTTAATGTCAGTTACTTAATACCTACTAGATCTTAAATTAGCATTATGTGGAAAGCATAATATGTCACTCACATCTTAATGAATACAAATTCATGCATTCCAAAAGTGATTTTGATTTTACTTTTACATAGAAGGAGTTGATTAAAGTCTTGAATGTTAAGGTTTTAATCGAGTGGACATAAAAAAAAAAAAAAAGCCTACAAATAGGTACCTCTGATAGGCACAGAGGGATATACACAGTTAAATATGAGCCCATTGATATTGTCTCAAGTGCAATCATCTTGTGGAACAGACAAAAGTATACATCAATAACTCTATTATGAATCTCATAAAGATCAAATATAATAGAGATAAAACATCATTCTTTGGCAATGTTTGAGACAGACTGACTCAGCACAAGATTATAATGTACATAGAATGTTTCTTAAGGAAACAGAACTAGAATTAGGGGCCTCAAATAATGGTAGAAAGCACATTGAAAAGTCTAATACCAGCCAAATTGAAACAACACATGAAAATAACTCTAAAAGCAGGAAGATATGGAGAATATTTTAGGAAAAGACCAATGATTACAGTGTGAGATCCATGAAACCAGGGATTCCCTTTACACATTTCCAAAATCCTCCTGGACATTCAAGAAACTTATTGAATGTTAAATAAGTGAAAATTTGGCAGTCTTCATTTGCATTGTGTAACAGGTATAAAAATAAAATGTTTAAATGCAAGAAAAAAGCAATATTTACTAACAATATCAAATTCTGCCAAAATGGCAATAAAGTGTTAAATCTATACATCGTTGTGGCAATATTACTTAGCAAAATTCATGGAAATCTTAACATGACATTAACCAAAGCCATGATAACTATGTCCTCATTCATGGGGCTTGATGTATTAAAAGGTTGAGAACCACTGAGTTAGAAGGTATTCCACACAACTACTATTCAAGAGAAGAGGGCATTTGTCACCAGAAGAGAAAGGAAGTCATTAACCCAGCTGCAAACCTTTTGATCTACAGTGGTGGCCTGCCCAAATGGCATGCTAGTACAAGATTGTCTGAAATGTTGTGCAAGTGACCAACTACTATCTGATTGGATTGAAAGTCCATAGGTTCCATGAGATGAAACCCATCCCTGACACTGCTCAGGTAGTCAAGAACATGAGACTAGATCGGACCTAGGAGAAAACCAAATATTATTTTTCTGCTAACCGAATGTAACCAATGACTCTAAGGCCAATCTGCTATACTCATAGATCAATGTCTTTCTCAGCCACCATCAGCAAAGATTCCTCATGTAGTATATAGGAACAAATAAAGAGACCCACAAATAAACAATGTGTAAAGAGTGAGAGACCTTGGCACATTTAGTCCTAAACAAAATGTCTTCATCACTGCTACCCCTCGGGGCTTAGGGAACTACGTAGAAGAGGAGGTAGAAAGATTGTAAGTGCCAGTGGGGGATAAAGGGCACCAAGAAAACAAGACATCCTAAACACAACTGAACTGATGCATATATGAACTCACAGAGACTGTGGCTGCATGTACAGGCCCTGCACAGTCTAAGTCAGATGTGGTTCTAGCATGAAAGGGGAAATGGACACAAGTCCCCTTCCCTAACCTAGAAGCTACCTCCAATTGACTGAACCTTGTAAAGGAAAAATTAGTTTTCTTTAACAGAGTCTCACTAGCATACAAACCACACTGAGGGCAGACTCTATGCCCAGCAGTTGATGGTCTACACAAAATTGAACTTAATGGCGTTTTTGAAGGTTTGAAGGTTTGGTTCTTTTATTTGTCTGTTTTACCTTAAAGTCTTTTTCTTATGGATCATGGTTTCTGAACTTGTATTATGTTGAGTGAGATAACCCAGACATGGAACTGAAAGACTGATGTGACATGTTCGCTTTTATTTGTGATCTCTAGTTCCAGCTTTTTAGATATGAGTAACTACAAGACCTAAGAAAGTAAAAGGGGATAATGGGGATGGGTGGAAGGAGCTCTAAAGAGGGGACTAGGATTCAGACGACATGAAGGAGTGAATGGAAAGACAGGAGGTGCTCTAAAACTGGAGGACAGGAGCAATATAAGAGAAGGATGTTTGAACAGCCATGGGGAATCATAGTATTGTATATTTATCTAAAGTTACATATAATACATACACACTATGCACACATATATCAGTGTGTGTGTGTGTATGTGTGTGAATAACAAAAACAAAGAAAATGGGACACATTTGAAAAAGATCGGGAGAGGTGTGGAAAAGGCTCAGGGGGTAAGAAGAGGGAATGATGTAATTAGATTTTAATCAAACTAATAATTCATAAAGAGTGATTTAATAACCAGAAGATAAACCAAAAGGAGAATAAAACAACATTTTTTAAAAGTTCGTAAAACAAAAGGTTGGCTTTTTAAGTAAATAATCAAAATTGACCACCCATAACTAAATTAACCAGTAAAAAGGCAGAAAATATAAACTAAAAAATGGAAAAGGACACATTAGAAGAGACTCCTCAGGAGTGAAAATTATCGTTATAATCCTATTTTGAACAATTACATGGCAAAATAACTTAAAAGAAATAAATAAACACATAGAAAAAATATTCCTTACCAAGATTAATTAAAATAAATACAGAGCTTGAACAGATCAGTAATTTGATGTAGCAATTGCAAGCCTTTCCGTAATCGAAAGGATTCATACTTATAATCTCAACAACTGGCAAACTAAGACTGAGGCAGGCGTGGTCATGAGACTAGTGTCAGTCTACACCACTTACTGAATTCCAGCCCAGCCTGTGCTACACACACACACACACACACACACGGGGGGGGGGGGGGGGGTAGATATACACACATGTACCTGCACATACACAGCAAAACAAAACAAAAAATTAGAACTTGCAATAAAAATTAAGCAGGAATGTGTGGTTTTAAGGCTAAATTCAGCATAATAGTCAAAAAACTTTTTAATACTTCAGGCTTTATTTAGATAATAGGACTAAAAAGACCATATCTAAACACACCTCACAAAAGAGCCAACAACACTGCGAGAAAATAAAGCTACAGTCGATCTCAAATGATTATCGGCGTAAAAACCCAAGTCTCATAGCACATTAAATTGTGCATTGTGAATAAGTACAATTGTTGCCCGGTCTGTAAGGCTATTTTAGAATAAACAACTCAGTCAATACAATACATTTTAACAGCAGAATAAAGACTAAAACTATGCGATCATCTCAGTCAATTCAGATAAAGCATTTCATAAAAATTCTTGATTATTTAGGAATAGTTGAAAATTTCTTAATATAATAAAGGTCATATATGAGAAAACTCAGAAGTAATATGTCAATCAATAGGGAACAACTTTTACCACTAAAATATGAAATTCCATCCCTTGCAACTTCTAGTCAACAGTTCTTGACTTCAATATCTTGTACTTCACAGTAGAAAGGAAAATATAAAACCAGCCTCATTGTTGATGAGATGATCTTATGTCTAGAAAAGCCAAGGACATCACCCAAAATTAGTAGAATTGGTGAATAAACTCAGTTATGTCACAGATTGCAAAGTCAGTATGTAAAAGCCAGAAGAGTTTCTATACACTGTTACAAAAAAAAAAATAATCTTTTTATAATAGCATACTTATGAGTGAGCACAGGAAATAAGAGACACATTTAAATGCAGATATCTATACTTACACACAAGAAGAACTAATACTAATGTTCATTCTACTATAGTGACTTACAGATGTAGCACTTCCTTAATCTCTAATGTTCTCTTTCACAGCAGATAAAATTTATATAAAACCATAAAAATTAAATGATAGGCTAATTAATGTGAGCAAAAGAGTATAAAACAAAAACAAACAAAAGCCACCCAAAATTACAACATTTAATTTCAAAATATATTGTAACACCTACTATAATTGAAGCAGAAAACTAAAAAAAATAATAAAACTAAATAATAAGGCTGTATTTCTTAAAATTTTCAACAAAATTAGTTACTATTATGAAAGGGTCCTTTAAACCTCCTACTCCTTGAACCTCAAGGTCAAGACTCCACACTCCAGAAGCCATTTCTTATCACTTGCAGACAGTACCAATGCCAGCTGGCTTTTCGGTTCAGCTCCCTGCACTCAGAAAGGGCATCATAAACACATGTTAAGACAGATGTGTTTGGACATGGTTAATTACTTCATTCTGAAGAAGTAACAAAAACTTGGCCTCTTGCATAGCTTACTTGGTTCTGAATTGATGTCTTGTTTACATGAGCGTTGAACGACTTTCCGTTACCGAGAAAACGTTATCATGAGCATAAGCGGCTGATTTTATACCAGTCATGATAGATATTAATGATTAGAATCTAAATGAACTTCCATGATTTTTTTTCTAGTTTTTCTTACTTTTCAAAATTAGTGTCTATTATTAAAGCTATCTGTGAATTAAATGATTAATCTGAAACTTTGCATTTCTTCTCTGTTATCTCGGGCTCCTGCGCCTGCTCTGTTGCTCTCTTTCTCACACCCTCGTTTTGCCCTTTATAATTATCCCCTTTAAAAATTTCTTTTTCCCCCCTGGACTGTATAAGATACCCTGTGAGCTTCCACACTTTCTCTGCTATAATTCCCAAGTAGTTTTGGATATTGGTGATATTGACTAATCCTAATTGGTTGTGTAACAGGAAGCAGCAGCCTATACAGTATTAAGCCACTTCTATGTCACCTATTTTCTGTATGCAAATCAGACAGAAACAAATGTTTGGCCCCAGCTGGGCAAAACGTCCCATTTAGAATTCTTTTCCTCTTCTTTGTTCTTTGATGTTCTGCAAATGAGCTTTAGAACTCCACTCTTCACACAATTCAATTTTACAGACCCATTATCTGAGATATAATGTGGAGGTTAAATATATCAGGGCAGCCATTATGTGAAAATAATTAACAGTAATGAATAATGCACTAATTCCACTGATGAGAGATGGTTATATGTGTAATGAAGTGTTGGGGCAGCCCTGACAAATGAAATTAAAATATTTAAACACTGTTTTATGATATTACTTTGCTCATATAATTTCCTTTACCTACAATGAGCCACTTGGATTATCGTCATTATCTTGACAGCTCTGAAGGATGAAATACGGCAGGTTAATGTGACAGCGATTAGTCAGAGGGAAAATCCATCACCCATGGCAGAACAGGCTGAGGCAGAAAAAGGCCCCTGCACTGTCCTGTTTCCATCCTGAGAAGAATGATACTATCAACATCACTTCAATATTAAATGGATAGAATTATCTTGTCATTCAGTTACAGCTTCTGAAGAACTACCTATTTGTACCTGCAAAGGAAAGGTCAGCCTTTCTTAATCACCCGTAAAAATATGTTGATGGATCCCTTGTATAAGTGACAGGAACAGAGACAGCAAAGTCTCATGACAATTTAAAAGCAAGAAGTTCCTCCCTGAAGTCTTTAGAAATCCTTCCTTCCTCTGTAATTTCTGCTTGAACTAAAACAGAATGTGAAGGTTCCATCTGAAGAGGAATTCACTACCTCACTCATTTTACTCTATAATCAGTACATTGAACTCCACCTATGAAAGCATTCTGCTTTGTTGAACTTTATGAATATGACTCTTAAAATAATTACTCCTTCCTCCCAAGATGCCACTATGTGAATCTTTCAATCTATTCAATTGATACAAAATGAATTCTAAAATATATGACAGGAGAATAATTCGTTGATTACTTGAACAGAAGTGATGACATCACCAACATCCATTCGCATGGCCCTATTCTAATTTATATGTTGTCAGGAGAGTTATCATTTCTAGAAATTTTCTAAAAGGTATAAAGTATATTTTCCAGTAGCTTAAAATGTTAATTTTAAGAAATTCATATTTTGCTTCCAAATAAGAATTTGTGAGTGAAAAAGCACAGTTAGAACAGGTTTCCAGAGAATGTTTCCCAGTATTTTCTCTGCTGCTGAGCCGATGACTCTCCACAATTTGCTCCTAAAAAAGTGAGACAATGGAGCTGCTCATCTGAGAATAAGGCTAAGAGCTCCACCTTCCTTAACTGTTTGCAATATCTTGGGAATCTTCCTATCAAACAAGGAATCATCACTTAGATTGCAAAATGCAGAATGATTTTTTTTTGGCTAATATTGAAAGCTGAGTTTGAAAAATCAATTTATTTAGAATAAAAATCTAGCTGTAAAATAGGAAAAATGTAATTTTTTCTGGCAAAACATTCTGACCCTGTCCCGCTAGTATTGGGATCCAACAGCACATCAGTCTATCACATAATAACAAATACTTTAACATATGAAATACAAGGCTTAGTGTCTCTTCTACTGAGTGAATCTAGCAACTATGTGATCAACAATTAACATCTAACACTGATGTCTAACATCAATAAGACAAATACAAAGCTATTAAAGAAGTCTCACTTAAAGACAGAAACAGTCATTATTGTGAGGGCATGCAAAGTGTTTCGGAGAACAAAGCACATTATACTACCGGAGAATAAGTTAACGTGGGGTAAAAGCAAGCACTAGCCAATTGGCATTACTGTAGGCATAAAAATCTGTAGTTCAAAATAACAATGCACATTTTATAAGAGAAATATTATTGTTGATAGATTTATGTGTGTATCTCATTCAATTTGCAACACCACTTTTGAATCCTAATTTATTATCAGCTACTCGGCATATCTTTTTTAAAAGCTAAAAAATTAAGTGTTATTAAAATAATCCTCATTTACAAATTTCTAAAGTTCATAATGTGAGTTATATGTCTCTCACAGTAGCAAAGAATCCCTGAAAAATCATATAACCCTTCCTGTGCTTCTTGCGTTCATCTGAAAAAAAAAAAAATTACAATTTACTTCAATTACCTGACAATGAAGTGCCTCAGCAATAAATCTAACATTAAAAAAAATCATTTCCAGCAAATTACTCCAATAAAATCAATGAAGGTCAGGCTCAGCTGTAACAACAAATAAATGACGTGCTATTGACAGGCTAGTGGACTTCATTGTCATTTAGAAAGGTTAAGGGGATAAATAATCTAAAAGAAAGCAGATGTTTACTAAACAAAAAATGGAAGGGAGTGAGATAAATCCAGAGGGTAAGTTAGCCATGAGGAGGCTTGACATGTTCCTGGCCTGGTCCCATGACAATATTTCTAGTTATTCTAATACTTGGCAGCATGCATGTTCGACTGGGTCAATATTTATCTGCTTCAGGCTACTTCATGATCTTTCTACCTTTTATATATTGAAGTCATGAAACAGATTTTCTGTTAGTAGAAAATGGAGGATTGATAAAATTGAATAACAGTAGCCAGGTTAAAAGCAGTTTGACCCATTTCAAAAATTCCAGTAAATGTGTCTTTGAGAATAACAAGTATTAAGGTAAAAAGGTTGCAACTTCTGTACAATAAAAACAAATCTCTAATTGTGACTGTTTAAAACCAGATATAAACCTAGATGTCAAACACTGATTTTGTTTAAAACTTCTTTTAAATAGTTCACAAACAAACTCTGTGAAATAGACAAGACCAAATCTATAAGGCTGTTCTTAGGTAATGAATTCCCACTTGAACATACCAGTAATGTGTGCAATACAAATAATACTATTTGTCCAGATTTCTCAGAATTTTCTTTATCTGGCATGGTCTAAGGTACTGTGAATCACAATCTCAAATATAAAAGAAATAATAAAATTTGAAAGAGATCCAGTCTTTCCAAAAACCATGGCTTCATAGAATTTTCAAAAGTGGAAAGAATCACAGATCATTTGGATCTTATCTCTTTGTTTTACAGAGAACAGTAAAGCACAAGAAAGAGGATCTTTGCCTGAAGAATCACAGACGTATCTAGGTCAGAACTTGCCCCAAGTCACCTGATTCTGAAGACAATGATCTAACCACACAGTCTCTTGATCTAAAATATTAATGGGGAAGAGATGGTAGTGTCTATTTCCTACATACAAAATAAGAATCACTTCCTACTTTAAACTATAGGATCTGGTATCCTCAAATGTGCTCACAATTATCTAATCTTTTGGCTCAAAGAGTAAGTGTCAAGCTACTCAAATGAAAAACTTCCTCTCCTGCATAGAGTACATGAATAACTTCAAAGCATCTTTACTGGCCTCTCACATGTATTCCCAGCCATACCCAAGCCTCATAAAAGGTTAGGAGAGCATTTGATGGAGACACTGCTCAATATTTAAGGACACATATTGCTTTTTCAGAGAACCTAGGGTCAGTTTCCAGCAATGAGCATATCAAACTCCAGCTCTTAGGAATCTGGTGCCCTCTTCTGGCTTTCATAGGTAATTGCACACACACACACACACACACACACACACACACACACACACACACACACACACACACACACACTTTAGTTTTTTATTATTTTGTAAAAGGGGGAAGGAAGAAAAGAAGAGAAGGAAGAAGAAAGGAAGGCCAAATTAAATTTAGTCTTCACAGTTTACCTAATTACATTATTTTTACAAAAAATATAGTTAAATAAGACTTTGCACAAAAAATACAATAAATGTGGGTTTTATCTGTGTATTGTCAATACTTTAAAATATTCATTTTATCTTAAGAAAATGTTTAATTGAGTAGTTTCTAAAAGAAATATTTTGTATCAGAAAAATGACTTTATTTATTTGGGACAACATAAATCACATATTTTTGTATGTTTTTACTGGCTCTTCTCATGTTGAGAATTTAAAATTATGAACATTTTCTCAATGGCTAATAGAAAGAAAAGTGTTCATAATTCAAGTATTAATCCCAATCCACTATCTTTTTCTTCTAGACTCCTATCATATGCTATTCCGTTTTTAAGCACAATTTTAAAATAAAAATACTTATATGTGATGAAGACACAGTTTGTAATAGTCATCACTATTCAGTATTACAGTCAGAGACCACTGAAGAAAACTTAACTGAAGCATTTCTCTGTCAAGAGAATTGGCCCTAGAAATATACCCCATAGAAGTGGGGAAGAAACCTGATTTTTAAAACGAGCATTTCATTATAAAATATTTTGTGCCCACAAAGTGATACAACATCTATGTATTCTATGTATGTACATGACCTAACTCCCGAAAGTTAAAGCTCAGGGGAGTTGAAAATAAAATCTCACTTTCAGTAGGCCTTGTTCATTCCATCTATAGGTGGAAATAAAAATCATTTTCTCATTATTCAATTCCATTTGGATTTTACATAGATAAACAAGTTCATATTTAGCACCATCAACATATTGGTGCCAAAAAGTACCAAAAGTTCTAGACAAGGTCCTGAAATCATTATAAATGGTAGTTGCTTCCAATTTACTTCTGATAGACTACATCCAGATATTACCTCCACACAAATGGGTTTATAACTCATTACTTCACAAAAAAACAGTGTCCCAAGAAAAGAGCCTTCAGTATTCCCTCCATTCATTTTGTCTATCTTGTACATAACTACAGAAAGACTCTGCTTCAGAATAGCAATACCTTATTTTAGAACTTCACACCTACATACCATGGCTTTCAAATTTACAAGATGCTTTCTTACTATTTCTCTATAGAATCTGTTTTAAATCACCTGCATTTTCCATACTTCAGGATTTGGGCAGTTTACCAAGAAATAACTATCACCCCTCATTCAGTAGTGGATACTGAAAATAGAGAGCCCCAACAGAATACATCTTTCCCAGTTTTGGGATAACCCTCTCCTTGTCTGACCAAATCCTGCCCATTCTTCAACACTATTGAAATGGCTCTCCCTGTTCTCTGCCTCCAAATGATTAATAATTTGTGCACTTATCTACAGTGTGAATGATACCAAGTCAGGTAGTATCAGAGAAGATAAATAAACATTTCTGTGAAGCAGGTGAGTTTGTCTTTGAAGATCTTTCTAGTATTTCTAGCATAAGTTAGAAAAACCATCAGGAAAAAGCCACTAACAGCCATGGAGGCACCAAGGAGACAGAAGGTCTGCTAGATGGAGTAAGTATGCAGCTTGGAATATTATTTGAACATCAAGAACCTTCCAACACAGAAGATGCAAGAAATGTCCTGTTTCCATAAAACTACTGCATTTAAATAGTTTTAGTTGTCAGGGGAACCATTTATGTAAGCTCATCCCAACAATGATAACTTTCCCGAAGAAGGGAAATCTGGGGTACTGATTGGCAACTGTGGTGTGGAGCCAGAAAGAACTTCCATAAAGCAGAAGTGTGGAGTAAAATGAATATGCTAAGGCATAACACTGGAATTCACTTAATACTAATAGTTACATGGGTGTGGAAATATACTACCCATGGATACAGTATCATTATGAAGAGATCATTCTTATCGTTTTTGAGATACAGACATATTTGCCAAGCCTAACCTCCTGGCCAGCAATTTGAGTCAATTGAAAGAGATGGTTGTCAGACCAGCACAACTGTTCATCTCTATAATCAGGATATCTAGAGGGGAGAAATTTTTTCCACGTAAATTTAAATGAGGAAGCATATCCTTAAGGGATTATGTTGTTTCATGGTAAATAATTGTCCCACCCACTGGTTTAATAAAAAGTGCTGATTGGCCAAAGGCAGGCAGGAAGTGTGGGTGGGGCTACCAGACTAGAAAAACTCTGAGAACAGGAAGCACAGAGTGGAATGCCAGAGCAGAACGCCAGAGAGAAGCTGGAAGAAGCAGAGGACAACCATGCTGCTGTGAGAAAAGGTACTGAGCCCCATGGCTGAACAGGATAAGTCATGGGTTAGATGAAGGGTAGAGAGCTAGCAAGGTTATATGCCTGGGCCTTAGACCGATCAGCTGAAAACTGTTGAAAGCATCTGTGTGTCTCTGTGGGACTGTGGGACTGCGGGTCTGTGGTTCTAAACCTTGAGGTTAGGCCCGAAAGTCTGGGCCAGAAACCTCTTATTACAAATGACAGCCCAACATGGGTAAAATATACCCACATAAAGCCATAGAAAGCTTAAAAAACAGTCTAGAGCACAGGAACTGAAACCCAAAGCAGCTTCCGAGCTGTGTCTCTAAAGTGGCCCACAGTAAAGAGACTGAGTATATGGAATTAAATTATAAAATGGTGTGTTTGCTACATGCAATTTAAGGTGAGCAAGGCCAGTTCCTGAGTCTAGATGTAAACAAAGAGCTCTGTATGGTGGATTTAAGGTTTCTGTAGACAAGGACAAAAAGGGAACAGAGTCAAAGATGGCTTCTTAGTATTGATGTTTTCATGGATCAGCTCTGTTTGCCTGCAGCAAACTGAGGCTTGGCTTTTTGAAGAGAAGCTTCCTGATTCAGCCTTAGAGGCAAAACACTTGTGAGTTTTTTAAGAGATCCTGCTGCCTACTACTTAGAGTTAATGAGCAGCAGATGGCAAAGCTTGACTTGGTAATTATATGGACCATAAAATTCCCAGAGTACCTGGGTTAAAAGATAAATTCTATGAAATTAGACTAGGAGCTGGGTGGAGCCATCCACCCATCCTACCAACCTTGAACCTTGGCAGATTAAAGGTGTGTTCAGAAACAGAAAGAAATAGAAGAATCTGGGTGGAGTCAATCACCCTAGCCAAGCAAAGGTGTGGTCATAGACAGAAAAAGTTAAGAAATAAATATACAGTAAATACAGTTTTTAAAAAACATCTTAAGTGGTTTAGAGTGTGTTGAAAAAAATATATATATATAGGCTTAGAGAAAGAAAATAAAAGGTAGAGAAAGCCCTTAAAAAGAAATAGAGTAAAATAAGTAAATAAATAAAAAATAAGCCACATAAAGATGGAAAATACAAAGAATGTCTGGATACTGTATATTACTGTCTTATCTTTAAGTTTACTACTGAAAATGAAATTGTAAAAGCTACTAAAAGACAGTTGTTTATAAATGCTGTTGGACTAATTCAACCTATATATTTTGTAAATGAGTTAACTTTAAAATTGAAATGTAAAGAAATGCTACTTTGGAGAAGAGGTTTTCTTTTTATTTTCACAGAAAATGAGAAGCGCTGAATTTATTCCTGAATAAAGAACATAAAGTTTGATAGAGGAAGACCCCCTGAAAAATCTGCAATGGAAATGGATGGTCCAGATGATTCAGCATTTCAGAGCACCACTGTTGAAGTTTCACGAGCTCTGTAACCAGAACAATTTCAAGGAGAATGGCTGAGATGACCCACCCTTACAGATTACTTCACTAAAGACTTGTCCATAATCCTACATTTTTCTTTGGATTCCCATGAGATTGTCGGCGCCCCATTCAGCAGGAAGTAGCCTAGAGAACAACACCCACATTCTCAAAACATGGATTATGGATGTTTGTGTTTATTTACAGTGTTGTTTATAAGTTTCTATAGATAAGGGGGGGGAAAGACTATTAGATTTGGAGTTCTTTTTGTTTTAAAAAGAAGAAAAGGGATATGTAAGAGATTGTGTTGTTTCATGGTAAATAATTGTCCCACCCACTGGTTTAATAAAAAGCGCTGATTGGCCAAAGGCTGGCAGGGAGTATGGGTGGGGCTACCAGACTAGAAAAACTCTGAGAACAGGAAGCACAGAGCAGAATGCCAGAGATAAGCTGGAAGAAGCAGAGGACAACCATGCTGCTGTGAGAAAAGGTACTGAGCCCCATGGCTGAACAGGATAAGAGTCATGGGTTAGATGAAGGGTAGAGAGTTAGCAAGTTATATGCCTGGGTCTTAGACCGATCAGCCTAAAACTTTTGAAAGCATCTATGTGTCTTTGTGGGACTGTGGGACTGCGGGTCTGTGGGTCTAAACCTTGAGGTTAGGCCGAAAGTCCAGGCCAGAAACCACATACTACAATACCCCACAAAGGGAAGCTGCTATTGGCTGCATTCTATATGCAGTTTAACTGGGTATTGTGGCTGAAAAACAGATGGATAGAAAAAATAAAGAAATAAGAGAATGAGAGAGAGAAAGAAAGAAATAAGGAAGGAATGAAGGAAAAGAAAAAGAGAATAACAGAGACAAAATGAAAGAAAGGAAGGAAGGTAAGCAAAGGGGAGGGGAGGGGATTTAAAGATTAAATTCATCTTTAATTGCAATTTTAAAAATTTCAGTTTCTTACTCAAATTATTTTACCCAAGATTTGTGGTGCATTACTGAATAGAGCCAAACTCCCTAGGATTCCTGTTGTATAGTTGTATTTCTAGTGTATCATCACTTTACACATCTCTACTCATATCTAAGCAAAGAGAGGTGGGAACAAGTCATGAGAGAAGGAGATGGTTTCATGGGAGAAGTAATAGAGAAGAATAAGAAATGGTTATCTTGATAGAAGGAGTCACTGTGCTCTTAGAAAGAAACCTGATGCTAAGGGAACATTCAAGAACCCACAGGATGTCCCTGGCTAGGACTCCAAGCAATAATGGAGAGGATGCCTAGACAGGTGCCCTATAACCAAATTAGTGACTACCCTAATTGTCATTATAGAACCTTCATCCAGAAATTGATGGAGATAAAAAGAGAGATACAAAGCTAAGCACCAGGTCAAATTCAGGTTCATCTGGAGAGAGAGAGAGAGAGAGACAGAGACAGAGACAGACAGACAGACAGACAGACAGACAGACAGACAGAGAGAGAGACAGGGGGGGGGGAAGGGATCAGAATCATGAGGAGGAGACCCACAGAGATGGCTGATCAGAGCTATTGGGAGCTCACTGAGTCAGAAACAACCTCTAAGCAACCTTCAGGGAAAGGAACTAAACCCTCCAAAGGTAGATGACAGTTGAATGGCATGGACAGTTTGTGGAACCTCTTGCAGTAGGACCCAGAGTATATTCTGGTGCATAAAGTGGTATCTCAGAGCCTATTCCCAAAAGAGGAACACCTAACTCAGCCTTAATACTGGGATGAGGGACTTGGACCTACTTCAACTATATATGCCAGACTGAGCTGACTCGCCTTTGGATTCCTTGTCGTCCTTTGGGAATGGATGGGGGATGGGGTGGGGTGAGGCTGAGGGAGACTGGGAGGAGAGAAGGAAGGGGAAGCAGTGCTAGATATGAAAAAAAACTTTTAAATCAAAGAAAATAAAATGGATAATAATAAAATGAAATGTAATAAAATAAAACAAAAACTAGCACATTGATTAAATAGTACAATATAAACATATGGAAGGAAAAAAGACCAATAAAACATGAGAAATAGATACATACACAAAAACCCATTTATCCACACATCTGAGCTTTTTTATCTGAAAAGTCAAAACTAAAATGATAGCCACTTTGCTGGAATGATACCCAGGTTTATTTTTCAACATTAACAAGTTATTTGGCAAATGTTGACTATTCAAAAAAATAGATATTCATAATTATAAGGGAAGGCAATGTGAATTTTTTAAATAAAAAGCATTTCAGAATTTTCTACTGCTGTGAATAGAAATTTGTTAGACTTATGCAAAGAAGGTTTTTTGGGAAACAAGACTAAATATTTTTCTGATTTTTTTCTACATGAAATATATTTAGAATGATGCCATGGAATAGCCTTTCTGTATGTTGTGAATATGTGTTGCTCCCATTGGTTAATAGATAAAGCTGTTTCGTCCTATTGTAAGGCAGGATAGAGAAAAATTGGGAAATCCAAACAGAGATACAAGAGAAGAAGGGGTTGCCTCTGGGAAGGAAATCTAGTCATCTCTCCCAGATGTGAAATGAAATATGATTGTACTGGTAAGCCACTGGCAATGTGGCAATACATAGATTAATAGAAACGAGTTAATTTAAGATGAATGAGCTAGTTAGTAATAAGCCTGGGCCATAGACCAAGCAGTTTATAATTAATATTAAACCTCTGAGTGATTACTTTATAAACTGTGGGACCATAGGGACCAACCAAGACAGAGGAAAACTTTCTTCTACAATTGGCACCCAAACATGGTGGCAAGAATTTCCACCGAATACCTGAGAGAGCTTTAAAAAAGATTCTAAAATGGAGCCAAGAGAATTTTTCTAGTTCATGTTGCTCATTACAGGCAGAGGTACAGAGATGTGTCCCCTGGCCGATGTAGGTTCCAGCAGCATCATAACAAACTCCTGCCATCTCTCAAGGGCCTCAATACAAAGAAGTTTTCTGAAGCTTCTTCTACCTGAATGCTTTGGAGCATAGTTGCAGCTTTACACTGCTCCACATTGCTTAACAGTGCTTCAAAGAACTGGGGTTGTAAATATGACTGGTTGGTTTCTAAGCCATGTTGAAAATCCAAATGTGAAGGAGCCAAATGCCAAAGGTGCACTTTCATTCTACCATGCTGCAGAATAGTTTAAAAACTGCTCTGGTCAGAAAAGCATTACATAGACACAATAAAGACAGATTCAGCTCAGAAAAGTATATAAATGGGTTACAAGATGTTTGAAAAGATACATAGACTTGAGAGAGAAAAGAAGAATAGAAAAAGAGCAATAAAAACCACATAAAAATGGGAAATGCTCAGAGTTTGGATACTGTACATTATTGTGTTGTCTTTGGGATTTTTAATGCAAAGAAACTAAACCATCATATATATATTTTAAAGGATCTTGACTTCAAGGTTTGGATGTAAAGTTGTTGCTTTGGAAAAGAGGTTCTTCTTTTGTTTCCATAGAGAATGAGAAGCTGTGGGTTCCCCCAAGTAAATACGTTTCCTTCAAGGAAGAGCCCCTGAGGGGTCTCCAATGGAATTGATGGCCCAGATGAACCAACATCCAGAACAGCTTCAAGACAACTGAGATGATGCAGCCTCACAGACTACTATAGTTAAGAATGACCATAACTGTTTTCTCAGGGTCCCATAAGATTACCAATGCCTCAAATCAGCAGGAAGTAGAATAGTAAACTACATCCAAATTCTCAAAATATTGTTTATAAAGTTTGTTTGAATTATAAATGGCTAATGGTCAGTCAATCTCTTTTGGAAGAAAAAAGGGGGATATGATATAGAAATGGTAAAAAAAAATAAAGGGGGTGGATTATTTAATCTACTTTAATGCAAAAAAGAACCAATTGCTAATCTCAAAATACTTTACATTAGTATAAGTTTTGATTTATTGAAACAAATTTAAGGTCATTTTTATTATACTGTATGTATATTTATTTCTACTCTTATTTAAGATACTATGTACAACTCATTTAAAATTATAATATATCATTAAGAAATACAGATTAATAGTCATCTACGATAGAAAATCTATAGTCACATTGGTAATTTTTCTAGGCATACAAAGATATGTTCAATTAGATGGGTAACCCTCAAATACTTCAAAGACCTATAGAATATTGCATTTAAAATGTTTTTAAGAACTTAGACTTTTCTGTAAAGTGAGACACATCTACTCCTGGAAGCACCAATTGTTTCAAAGAGGATGGTGAGCATCATAGAAACTCATTATGGAGTTTACTTACAACATGGAAAAAGTTGGCCATTTGGGCAAGAAACTGCTTGTGCCTGGCCTGCTTGACAGTATAGTGTATAAACTGGACATGCAGGACCCATAGGAAAATGACCACTGAATTTTGACAAAATACAGTGAGTTAGTCCTTTAGGTTCCTGCTTCACAGAAGAAAATGCCAGACATTCTGCAGGACACAGAGAAAAGCAACTGATGAACTTTGCCAATATGCAGGACAGTCCTTCAAATTTCTTCTTCACTAAAAAATCTGCCAGAGACTCTAGCCCTGTGTACTGAAGAAGGATGCCCCAACATTGCAGAGGAACATGAGTGGCTATCCAGGCAGCCAAAAGTCTCTGTCATTTCTAAAATTTTGGGAGTTTCTTACAACGTACTTTCTATTTTCTATTTACTCAGGTAATATTATATCCTTCTGGGGTCTTTGATGTGGTTGAAGATTAGATTATTATAATTACAGTTTTCCTTAGCCATGATAAAAGTAAATTAAATATGAAACCTTATACTCACAAAAATAGAAATGATAGACTGTTTTCTTTAATTTTGATAAATACAAAAGACTAGGTATTATATCTTTAATTTTTGCTTGATAACTTTTATCATATACAATTTAACTATATTAAAATTAAAACTTTTCTTTTTGATTTAGACAGAAAAGGGGAAGTGGTGAGGGATGGCCTTTCTGTACACTGTGAATGTGTGTTGTTTCCATTGGTGAATACATAAAGTTGTTTTGGCCTATGACAAGACAGGATAGGGAAAGGTGGGAAATCTAAACAGACATACAGGAGAAGGTCAGAGTCAGGGAGACAAGATCCACCCTCCAAGAAATAAGATGTGAAAGTACCAGTAAGTCACTACCCACATGACAATTCAAAGATTAATTTTTAAAAAATGTGTAATTTAAGATGTTAGAGCTAGCTAGTAACAGCTTGAGCCATAGACTGAATAGTCTGTAGTTAATATTAAGCCTCTGACTCAATTATTTTATAAACAGCTATGGAACCAAGGGACTGAAGAAAACTTCCAACTAAAGAATGATGCTTCCGAAATTTCCATAGAAGCCAGATACTTCTCATTTCAATAATGTTAAGCCTGACTCTGTGATTTGTTTTCAACAATGGGCTGTTAGCAGACACATGAAGGACAGATATTTGAAACATCCAGGCATTTGATTGGACATACTCACTTCTTCAAGGAACCTTAAAGTAACATTGATTGACTGAGCCCTCATCTCCTAAGACACTTAAAGCCAAGCCGTCTTCCTCGTCAGGACCCAGTCAAGATTTTTGAATGGTCATCATACAGACACATGAATGAGCTCCTCTGAACACAGCCTGGCTTCTCTGACCTTCAATAATGGTAGAGTAAATGATAGTTGTTAACAGGACTGGATGTTAGGCAAAGTTTTCTAGCTGCATTTCCCTGGCAAAAATTAATACTTTTTTTGATATTATACTTGCAGAGTTGCTTTGGGCACATTCATCTATTTATGTGACAGTGTTAAATCCATATTTTTATCATCTACCAGGACTGTAGTACAAATGGAATTGATAGTTTGAGAAAAAGAAAAAAAATGTGCAATCCTGTATGTAGGCAGATATTTAGAGTCAGTGACAAAAGTTGGGAAACAAGTTCTTCAAATGGCTCTAGGACCCAACGGTTCTTTAGGATTTCAAGCCCCAATGAAAAGACAAGAAAATAAGTTCAAAGATGTAAAATATTCCCTTTCCCATTCACAAATGTATAACAGAAAAATTCTTTATAATTTAATTTTTTTATTTTCAAAGACAGTAAAGGTATCTTGTCTATCAAGTGTTTTTTTTAAGTAGTTGCTTTGAGTAACGAAAACAACTAACTGAAGAAAAATGGATCAGAAATAAATAATAAACATTTTACTTTTCTTGCTATATTTTGATAAAATATTTTATATGACTCTGATTTTCTTTGAATTGTGTGTTACAGTGTTGGCAGATTAAGAGGCATTTAGTCTATGACGTAGAGATGCAAGAAAACCCCACATGCTATAATAAAAACACGGAACAATATTTTCAAATACACAGCCAAGCTGGAAAAAAATTCTTTTAATTTAGGAATGCAAGTGAACTCAAAGGTATTGGAGCAGTTGTGTGGAAGCCTATAGGTTCATTGCAGCTGGATATGATGCTAGGGTTGTGGGCTGTGGTTCTAATGCCAGTTGAGAGCCAAGCAATATGATATTGAGAGAGAAACTTGAAATATGTCTTCACAGAGGTAGGATAACTAAAGGTTTATCCAATTGGTTCAGACAACTATAAAACTTCTACCACTGGCTTGGGGAGGCATAGGTTGTTTGCTTGTGGTGGTATCAAGGAAGAAGAAATTGTCATTAGTAATGAATAATAGAAATGCTAAGTTTGTACCTTGTATATATTTGGTAGACTAAATTTATATACCCTTCATGATAAGAAATTGAAACTCCTAAGATTTGAGGAGGAATTGTCTAAAAAAAAATGTCAATTTTCATGCAAATAAGTGTTATATCCAATACATACAAAAGTTTTTTAAAATAATAATAGTGGAGGCAGAATGAGAAGAATCTCTCATAAAATACAAACTCATATGCTTTTAAAAAGAAAAATATCATAATGGGGAAAGGCAGGACAAATTCAAAAATGGCACTACAAATAAAATTATTTAAAGAAAAAGTGCAAGGTATACTTCATATAACCAAATTAAAACAGATAAAAATCATGATGAAATGTGGCCAAATGATGAACAACTAAAAAGATCCACCTTTTCTGGTTCACATTCACAATGGACTTTCAGCTGTAAAGAATGAAAATAAAATTATGAAAATTGCAGGTAAGTGAATAAACTGGAAAAAAATTATACTTGAGTGAGGCCATCAAACACTCTGCGCCTTCTCTCATATGTGAAAACTACTTTTGAAATTTTAGGTTTTCATTGTTTATCTTAGAATATCCATGGAAGGTAGAAAACTATAAAGGGGTTTCTGGGGGTCTCAAGAAGGTTTCTAAGTTAGGGAGTAATTGTTATGAAGGGGGAAAGGGAAATAACGGAGGGATTAAGTAGAGAAAAGAATGAGAGGCAGAGCAAAGGAGGTTGCAGAGAGACAGAGAACTAGTACTTAGGATATATGAAAGAGCCACGTAAAAACCAATATTTTATAAGCTTCCTTAGGTTATATTATTATATTAAGAGTATAAATGGAGTTCTCCTATATTGGAACTTCCTTTCAAATTGTTCATTAGGTGTATATTTTGTAACCTTTAATTTTACAACCCTCATAATGAAGACATACACACTTGGAACAGAGAACATTGAACAACCAAGCTGGTATTGACCTGAAAGCTTCCTCCCTACTGAGCTTTCATAGTGACAGAACATGTTATACAAGCTCATGAGAGAGAAAAGTCATCAACTGTCTTGTCCAGCTGTGAATACTCTGAGTTATAGTAATGACTGGTCTTATAAGCCTTTTTTTACAATAGTGGCATGGATGTTATGGGAGTTAACAACCATTCTGATTGAGCATAAGGCACACCCCCACAAAATGAAACACATTTAATATTGTAAACCTGGCCAAAAATTAATGGCTAAGAATGTCACAGATGTTCAAGGGGAACCTACTACTATTATTGTGTTAAAGGGAGATTGTAATCAAACTGCCTTCTAAATATTTACTTTTATTTTCATAGACAAATGCAGTTCTCAGACTTCGAGAACCTTCCATTTGCGTTGAATGGCAGTCAGTATATACACTCACAAATGGTCAAAGAACAGAAAATATGTGGTGGTGGAGTGCTCAGCCCCAAACGTAACATCTGTATTGGATCTCTTCATTCCAAGACTCAGAGAAAGACAGCGGAGATGCCAAAAGATTCTAAGTGCCAGAGACAGAAGAGGACTTCTGAGAAACACTGTCTTCTGGATGTAAAGGGCGCTTACACTCATAAGCTCTCTGCAGTTGTAACTGTCTGCGTAAGACTTGGATTACACTCATCAAAATTCTACCATGGATGGGAGAGGAGCTCATAAGCTTCCACCTTTGCTGGGTACTATTAACAGTTCACAGATACTAGAGTATTGGAAGTGTGGCCACTTATAGGTTTCCCATACTCTGATGGATTTCCTTATATTTATGTGCAAGAATCCACCATCATTTTTCTGCCTTAAATATCAGTTTTCCACTTAAATGTCTCTCTGGTTTTTTTGTGTCCTCCATAATTTCTCTTACTAATGTTCTATAATTTTTATTGTAGAGCTTTTTCACTGCTTCAGTTAAATTTATTTATATCTATTTTATTCAGATTATTTTTTTTCACTGTTGTTATTGAGATTTTGTCCTTCCACTTGACAGAAGTAGGGACAGAAACTGTGGCCTTGTACATTCTAGACATACACTGTACCACTGGGTTCCACTCTAGTCTCTCATTTATTATTTGGTAAGCGGATATTGTGGATTTTTTTATTTTGTTAGTGTATTAGTCGTATATAAAATGTTCCTTATTGTTGATTGTGTTTCCTACAACTTTACTAAATTTTTCTGCCCCAATATGTTTTAGTCAATGTCTTTATGGCTTTCCGTATATAAGACATTTCTATAAAAGAGGATGGATGATATGGTGCCCTCTTTTTTGACTGAATATATTTCGTTCCTTTCTTCCACTGATTTCTTTTGTAAAAGTTCCTTTGACTGTTCTGAGTAAGAGTAGACAATGTGGAAATCCTTAATTTTTTTCAGATCTCAAAGAAAATAAATTCAGTTTCCTCCACTTAGCATATGGAAGCGGCTTTATCATATCTAGCCTCTTTTCTTTTTTCTTTTTTCTTTTTTCTTTTTCTTTTTTTGCTTAAGTATGTGGGGTTTCATAAGGAAGTGTTTACCTTTAATAAACTTTGTTCTGTACCCAGTAATTAAATTCTTTTTATTATCTCCTTTGCTGTTGTAATAATTATGATTCTCAATGTTTATGTGTTAAATCATCCTTGTATCTCTGGAATAAATTCCATTTCATGTGGTCCATTGTCTTTTTCATGTGTTTATTAGTCGTGTTCCACTGTTGTGACAAAAGACGTGAGAAAAACAGCTTAAATGGGAAAAGGTTTATTTGGGCTGTAGCTTCAGACCTCTGTGGGATCCATTGCTTTAGGTCTGTGCAAAGCAGGAAGATTAGAACAAAAAGGCATGGCAGAACAAGGCTGCTCACTTACCTCAGGTAGCTGAGAAGCAGAGAGAGAAAGGAACGGGTGAGGGAACAAGGTACATTCTTGAAGGACACACCCCAAATGGCCAACTTCTATGAGACTTCATAACAGTGCTGCCTATTAAGGACACTTCTTTAATGCACAAGTTTTGGGCAACACTCAAGATATAAGTGTTAACAATGTGCCTTTTGTCTGTATCACATTTAACCCTGATGTTTCTTTGGTGAATCTTTGTCTGGATGATCTGTCCATTTATGAAAGTGGATGCTGAGATCCCCTATTATTACTGTTTATTAACCCTTCACTTTAGATCTAACAGTACTTACTTATATAATTAGATGTGTTAGTACATGTGTATGTGTGTGTGTGTGTGTGTGTTTATGTTGTGTGAATTTTTCCTGGGGTGTGCCATCAGACACTTACTCACCCCAAATAGGGCATAACAACAGACCAAAATACAATTCCATTGAAGAACAACTTGGAAAAACTCAGTGAGTTTATGGAGATATATATATATATATATATATATATATATATATATATATATATATATATATATATATATATATACAGAGATTGGGTAAGCTCTCAGTGTGGATGATGACTTTTCCATACCTACATAGATGGAGTCCCTTCTTCATTTAATTCTACATACTCTGTGTACACTCACAACCTCTAAGAATATCAGTGGTGAGGGAGAGAGTGGCTTAGATCATAGATGAATATTGGGTGACCTTCTCCACTCTTCCTTCTAAGAGAATAGCAATGAGCCCAATCTTGAGAGTATCTTCTAGATGGCCATGGATGCTTCTAATAAAGAGAATTGTGGCTATTATGCTCAGATGGCAGCATTCTACTACAGTTTATAATGGTTATTTTTTATTACTTAATTGTCCCTTTTAACATTATATAGCCTTCTTTATCTTATTAGTAGGTCTTATTTGTCATACAAAATTAATATAAATCAAAATAAACATTAAGACCTAAATTATTCTTGTGGTAACAAGTACACAGTTCTGAACAATGAAAGAAAAAGAAACCTGACAGATGTGAAAACCTCACCTGTCCCTGTGCCTAACATCCTCAAGGCATCAGAGTCCTCTGGAGACACACACCTCTGATATAGCAATCTAGAATGACAGGCAAGCCCCTGAGCCCTGGGTTCATCCACCTAGTTCTCTAGTCCCAGGTACCAGGGCACATATACCTGGCCCCTCCCCCACGCCCATCCCAGTCCCAGAGACCCAGCAGACCCTCCCTTGCTTCTGAGTCTGACATCTCCAAGGGTCCAGAATAAGGGCAGTCAGAAACCATAGCATCTGGGAAAGACAGTGACCCAGAAGAACACACTGAAGGAAGGAAGACCCATGGAGCCACAGGTTCTACCTATACAAATTTGAGGAATAAATGAGTAGAAGGCAGTGTAAGAATAGATTCAACAACATAAAGTGCAACATAGCACCTCCAGAAATTACAATTTCTACAACAGTGAGACCTCAACATCCCAATACAGATTAACAAAGGAAAACCACCTTAAAAATAACTTTATAAAAATGTTAGAAACCCTTGAAGAGAAAATTTTTTAAAATTCTTTAGGAAAATACTAACAGAAAATTTTTTTAAAAAATCAATAAAGACCTTAAAGAAACCCAATAAATCTGACAAAGCTAAGCAAAAAACTAACGAAGAGTACAGTCCAAGACTTGAAAATTGAAATAAAGGCAATAAAGAGAACAGGCTGAGGGGAGTCTGGAAAATGAAAATCTGAGTAAGCGAGTAGGAACTACAGGGACAAGCACCACTAATAGAATATAAGAGATGGAACAGAGAATCTCAGATACTGAGGTTACAAAAAGAGGAAATAGATTCATTGGTTAAGTAAAATGTTAAATCCAGTAAATTATTAACACAATACATCCAGGAAATCTGGAACACTATGCTAAGAACAAACCAAAGAATAATAGGGATAAAACAAGAAGAATTCCAGCTCAAAGACATAGAAAACATGTTCAACAAAATCATAGAGAAAAACTTCCCGAACCTAAAGAAAGACATGATTATAAAGGTACAAGAAGTTTACAGAACATTAAACATACAGAATAAAGAAAGTATGTTAAGAGAAGAAAAGGAAAAAGGCCAAGTAGCGTATAAAGACAGACCTATCAGAATCACACCTGACTTCTCAATGGAAACTCTGAAATCCAGAAGGCCCTTGATAGACATTCTACAGACACTAAGAGACCATGGATGCCATCCCAGACTCGTATACCCAGCAAGGCCATCAACAAAGAAAACAAGACATTCCACAACAAAACCAGACTTAAACAATACATATTCATAAGTCCAGCCCTACAGAAAGTACTAGAAGGAAAACTCCAACCCAAGGAAATTAATTACACCTATTGAAAACATATGAAATATATAACCTCACACCAGCAAACCCCAAAGAAGAGAAACACACACACACACACACACACACACACACACACACACACACACACACACACACATATTACCACAGACAACAACAAAACCAAAAATAGCAGCTGAAAATCACTGGTCATTAATAACTCTTAAAATCAATGGACTCAATTCACCTATAAAAATACATAGGCTAAAAGAATGGATTAAAAAAAAAAAAAAAAACAGGATCCAGCCTTTGTTGCATACAAAAAACACACCTTAAACTCAAAGACAGACATCACCTCAGAGTAAAGGGTGGAGAAAAAAGTTACCAATTAAAACAGCCCTAAGAAACAAGCTGATGTAGCTATTTTAATATCTAACAAAAGAGACTTCAAACTAAGATTAATCAAAAGATATGGAGAAGGACATTTCATATTCATCACAGAAAAAATCCATCAGGATGAAGTCTCAATTCTGAACAACTATTCCCCAAATAGTAGAGCAGCTACATTTGTAAAAGAAACATTACTAAAGCTTAAATCACATATCAAACCTCACACACTAATAATGGGAAACTTCAACACCCCACTTTCACCAATGGACAAATCTGAAAGACAGAAACTTAACAGAGAAATAAGGGGTCTACTAGATATCTATAGAACATTCCACCCAACACAAGAGAATATACCTCTTGTCAGCACCTCATGTAACTTTCTCTAAAATTGACCATATACTTGGTAACAAAGCAAATCTCAACAAATTCAAAAAAAAAATTGGAGTAACCCCCTCTATTTTATTGGACCATTGTAGTGGGATTATGTTATTACATTGTAAATAACTGTCCCACCTACTGGTTTAAGAAAAATACTGATTGGCAGAAGGGAGACAGGAAGTGTGGGCTGGGCTATCAAACTAAGAAAACTTTAGGAACAGGAAGATCAGGGCAGAGGTATCACAGAGATGCCAGAGAAGCCAACAGATACAGAGGACAACTATGCTGCTCTGAGAAAAAGTACTGAGCTGAGAAAAAGTACTGAACAGGATAAGAATCATGGGTTAGTTTAAGGGTAAAGAGTTAACAAGTTATATGCCTGGGCCCTTAGCCGATCAGCCTAAAATTCAGATAAGCGGCATGTGTGTGTTTCTGTGGAACTTTGGGATTGCTGGTCCAGATAAACAGCAGCAGACAGGTCCAAATTTTGGGGCTAATTCGGACCAGAAACCTCATGCTACAGACCATCATAGCTTAAAGTGGAACCACAGTGGAATTAAAGAGAAACCTGAGGAAATCCAGAGAATCATTAGGTCATACTTTAAAAACTTGTACTCCACAAAAACTGAAAAATTTAAAACAAATGAATAATTTTATGATAGCTACCACATACCAATGTTAAATTAAGATGAGATAAACTATTTAAAGACACCTATAACCCTTAAAGAAATAGAAACAGTCATCAGAATTCTCCCAACCAAAAAAAAAAAAAAAAAGATCCACATGGCCAGACTCTTTCAGTGCACAATTCTAACAGAATTTCAAAGAAAAACTAATTAATACTCCTCAAATTGTTCCACACAATAGAAACAGAGGAACATTGCCAAACTCTTTTTATGAGACTACAGTCACTCTGATACCCAAACAATGTAAAAATGCAACTAAGAAAGAAAATTGCAGACCAGTCGCTCTCATTGGATACAAAAATACTCAACAAAATACTGGCACACCAAATCCTAGAACACATTAAAAAGGGGGGAGGGGGAACCAACATGATCAAGTAGGCTTCATACAAGAGATGCAGGGATGGTTCAAAATCTATCAATATAATTCACCATATAAACAAACTGAAAGAAAAAAACCCCACATAATCATCTCAATGGATTCTAAAAAGCCTTTGACAAAAATCCAACACCCTTCATGATAAAGGTCTTGGCGAGATCAGGAATACAGGGAACATACCTAAACACAATAAAGGCTATATAGAGCAAACCAATAGCCAACATCAAACTAACTGGCGATAAACTAAAGCAATTCCACTAAACTAGGAACAAGACAAGGCTGTCCACTCTCCCATGTCTATTCAATATAGTTCTCAAAGTTCTAGCTAGAACAATAGAACAACATAAGGAGATCAGGGGATATACTTGGAAAGGAAGAAGTCAAACATTTGCTGTTTGCAGATGCTATGATAGTGTAAATAAGCCACCCCAAAACTCTACCAGGGAGCTCCTACAGCTAATAAACACCTTCAGTAATGTGGCAGGATGCAAGATTAACTCAAAAAAAAAAAAATCAGTAGCTCACCTATATACAAATGATAAACAGATGAAGAAAGAAATCAGGAAAACATCACCTTTTACAATAGTCACAAATAACATAAATCTTTAGGTAACTCCAAACAAAGAATTAAAAGACCTCTATGAGAAGAATTTTAAGTCCTTGAAGAAAGAAATCGAAGAAGGTATCAGAAAATGAAAAGATCTCCCATGCTCTTGGATAGGTAGGATCAACAGTAAAAATGGCAATCTTACCAAAAACAATCTACAGATTCAATGCAGTCCCCATCAAAATCCCAACACAATTCTTCACAGACTTTGGAAGAACAATACTTAATTTCACATGAAAAACGGAAAACTCAGAGAAGCAGAAACAATCCTATACAATAAAGGAACTTCTGGAGGCATCACCATCCCCGACTTCAAGCTCCACTATAGAGCTATAGTAATAAACAGCTTGGTAGTGACATAAAAACGGAGATGTTGGCCAATGGAATTGAAGTAAAGATTCTGAGATTAATCTGCACACCTATGAACACCTGATTTTTGACAAAGAACCCAAAAGTGTGGAATGGAAGAAAGAAAGCACCATCAGAAAATGGTGTTGGTCTAACTGGATGGTGGTGTGCAGAAGAGTGCAAATAGATCCATATCTGTCACTTTGCACAAACCTCAAGTGCAAATGATCAAAGATCTCAAGATAAACCCTGTTTTACTGAACCTGACAGAAGAGGAGGTGGGAAATAAACTTGACTGCATTGGCACAGGAGACCACTTGCTAAATATAACACCAGTAGCACAGACACTGAGATAGATCTACAATTAATAAATGGGACCTCCTGAAACTGAGAAGTTTCTGCAAGGCAAGGACATGGTCAATAAGACAAAATGACAGCCTACAGAATGGGAAAATATCTTTACCAATTTGACAAAGGGGTTCTCCCCAAAATATATGAAGAACTAAAGAAACTAAACACTAAAAAATACAAATACTCCAAATTTAAAAAAAATAATGGAGTACAGATCTAAACAGAGAATTCTCAACATAAGAATCTCAAATGGCTGAAAGACATTTAATAAAGTGTTCAACATCCTTCAACATCCTTAGTTATCAGAGAAATGAAAATTAAATGACTCTGAGATACCATTTTACATCCTTCAGAATGGCTAAGATCAAAAGAACTAATGACAGCCTATTTTGGAGATGATGTGGAGAAAGGGGAAGCCTTCTCCACTGCTGGTAGGAATGTAAACTTGCACAGCCACTCTAAATCAGTAGGGTAGTTTCTCAGAAAATTAGGAATAAGCCCTTCCTTGGGACCCAGCAATACCAATAACACAGGACACTTAATCAACTGTGTTCATAGCAGCATTATTTGTAGTAGTCAGAACCTAAAAAAAACCTAGATGTCCCTCAGTAGAAGAATGGATAAAGAAATTGTGGTACATTTACACAATGCAGCATTACTCAATGGTTAAAAAAAAAAAAATCGACATCATGGAATTTGCATGCAAATAGATAGAACTAGAAAAAAAATCATCCCGAGTGAGGTAACCCAGACTTAGAAACACAACCGTGCTATGTACTCACTTATACATGGATAGTAGATAGTAAACACATAGCAAAGGATGAACAGGCTAGACTCCACTTCCCCAGAGAAAACAGGTAGAGAGGAGGATCCTATAGATTGCCCCAGGAAAATGGTAAGATCTCCTGGTAGGAGGTGTAGAGGGAAGAGGATGGGGTGGGGACATGAGGGTTTGAGGATGCTTAGCTGGGGGAGGGACAGGGAGAAGAGCAATGAAAGAGATATTATGACAGAGTGAGCTCTCATGGACTTAGGGAGAAACCTGGTGCTAGAGAAATCCACAGGAACCTACAGAGAGGTCCCAGCTAAGACTCCTAGCAATGCTGGAAAGGGTTCCTGAATTAGCCTTTCTCTGTAGTCAGATTGGTGACTTCCCTAATTGTCATCATATAGCCTACATCCAATGACTAATGCAAATAGATGCAGACACCCACAGCCCAGCACTTGACCAAACTCCTGGAGTTCAGCATAAGAGAAGGAGGAGCAACTGGAGGAGTCTGGGATCAAGAGCATAATGGAGAAAACCACAGGGACAGAATATCAGAACTAATGGGAGCTCACTGACTCTGGACTGACAGCTGGAAAGCCTGCATGGGACCGAAATAGGCCCTGTGCATGAGGGAGACAGTTGTACTGATCAAGTTGTTAACATGGCACTAGCTATAGGACCAGGAATTATCTGGACACATGAACTGGTTTTTAGAGTCCACTGCCTATGGTGGGATGCCTTGCTAGCCTTGATACAAAGAGGAAGGGATGGGTATGTTAGCCTGTGTTGACTACTCAAGCCAGGCCTTACCCACTTTGAGGAGTGGATAAAAAGTGAGTCTGGGAAGAGGGAGAAGGGGATGGAGGGGGAACAGTGGAGGATATGTAAAAAAATATTAATAATTAAATAAATATTTAAAAAAAGAAAAAATGAGTGGGTCAGAATTGTTTTTGCAATGACAATTCTTGCTAACCTCAAATTTCTTTACCCACAAAAAAAATTACATTTCAATACACTAACAATAAACAGATATAAACTGATGTTTAAAATGTAATATCAATAAAGACAAAATGTATTTACATATAGATGTGAGAAAAAGAAAACCCCAGCTATTCATAAGTTAACAATATGGCCTCAAAATATACAAAGTCAAAATTTTCTAAGAATAAAAGAAAAAGGATAGGCCTACCATCTGATTAGGGTTTTTTTTTTTAATTTAGTATCTAAAAGTATATAGGTAAGGCATTCAAGAAACAAGGGTAGAAAAGATAAGAACAGCACTAACATATAGAACAGTAAATAAACATAAGTATAACACAAAGAGGAGATGGGCACAAAGCCCCACCCCTAACCAAGAAGTTATTTGCAATCAATACTAACATCGGTTTTCTTCAGTGGAGCAGCACAGGTTATACCAACCAGACCTCGTGTTCAGTAGGTGGCCAACACGAATGGCCTCTCTATACTCTTTTGCTTGTCTTTTTGTTCTTGCTTTTTCCAAGAAAGAAAGAACATGAAGTTGGATGGGTTAGGAGGAGAAGTCACAAGTACTGGAAGAGGGGAAAGAATATAATCAAAATACATTCTATGAAGATGTCAATAACAATTTTGAAATGTGAAAAGATTTTTTCAAACAACTATTTTAGGCCTTAATGTAGTTATCAATAAATAAAGACTAATGTTACCCCGACATCCTAGACTCTATACCATCTGTTCCCATGTGTGTGCCTTTCTCTCGTGATGTGCCTATAAAGTTTTCAGTTCATTTCTTAAGCTTTTTGTTATTACTTAGCTATTTGTTATTACTTAGCTTTAAGAGTACTTTATAATTTGGGGTAACAGCCTTCTACCAGCATGGAATTTTGAAAATATTTTCTTTACATTTTTGACTTGTAGTCTCACGGTGTCTTTTAAGGTAGAAAACTTAGTATAACCAATCAACTTATGAATTGTTTCTTTTGTGAATTATATATCCTTAGTGTGGAATGGAAAATATCATATCATACCTGAAGACACCAGCTTTTCCCTGGTGTTATTTCCTAGGAATTTTGAATTTTTTTCCTTTCACATAGGGCAATGGTCCATTTAATCTTTGTGAGGGTCGTGAGGCCTATGTTTAGTCAGCACTCTTTTTGTATGTGCACATGCACATCTTTTTTGGTATTTTCTTTGCACCTCTGTCACAGGCTCACTTTCTGATTGCCTGTTTTGTTCCATTTGTACACTTACATGCTCATTCTCCAATATCACACTGTCTTACAATTACAGCTTTCAACTGAGCCTTAAAATTGGGTATTATCAATGCAGCCTTATTATTTCTTATTAATGCTGGATATTCTGGTTGTTTTTATTTTGTGTAAACTTTAAAATTAGGTAAATACAGGTTTCTTGGATTTTAAGTAACTAAATATGTTTCATGGTGCTCTAACAGTGGAAAAAATATCATATGACAAATATGACATTTAAGAATGCATGTACCATGATGACCAAAATCCACAACACTTGAAAGATCACAAAATACCAATCAAGAACTCCCATTCCATTGGTAGGTGATGTGAAGATGTCTCTCTGTATGCTGTAAATATCAGTCTTTAAATAAAGGAGCTGTTTTGCCCCATGACAGGCGCCATAGAAAAAACAAGAGGAGAAATCAGAGCATAGGTAGGAGAAGCAGGGCAGAGTCAGACAGGCCAAGCCCGAAGCCCAAAGGAGCAACATGTAAGGAACACAGGTGAGTCACGGGCCACGTGGCAAAAAGATTAATAAAAATGGGTTGATTTAAGATACAAGAGCTAGCTAGCAATGTGCCTAAACCATAGACCAAACAACATAAAGTTAATTTAAGTGTCTAAGTCATTTCTGGGGGCCTGAGTAGTGGCAGGTGGCTAAGGGGTCTGAGGCTACAGGTCCGTGGGTCCAGACCTCTAGCGCCTGAGACCAAGAAACCTTATTACAACAGGTAGGAGAATGGGAGTTAAAAGTATGCAGCCACTTAGAAAGATCATTAGGTAGATTCCTTCTAACTGAGAATGCTTCTATCGAATGGCAGCAACATCATTTACTCCAAAACTCTAAAAGCTGTATTCATATAAAGCCTAGGTATTGATGTTATACCAGATGCATTCATAACTGCCAGAAGCTGGCAGCATCCCATATGGCCTTTGATAGATGAGTAGATACATTCAGACAGAGTTGATTCACAAAGTAGAGTGGTCTACTAAACAAAGGAACCCAGTTTATAAAGGATCAAAGGGCTTAATCCCAACTATATGAAATTCAGAGAAGGGGAAAGCTGTAAAAAAAAAAAAGCATAGGCTATGGAAAAATTATTTATTTTGCATTTGTGTATGTGTATGAGAGAGAGAGAAAGAGATGCTCATGCTGCAGTTCACACATGGAGAACCAAAGACAACTTGTGAACTTGTGAAAGTTGTTTTCTTTCCATTATGATAGTTCCAGAGTTGGCAGCAAAGTGCCTTTACCTTCCAAGCCAGCTCACTGGTACAGGTTGCCAGTACAAGAGATAATACAGGTTTGTTTCTATGCTGTATAACTTGATTTTGTTAAGAACTACAACAATATTGAAAAATAAAGCCCATTATTAAAAAGAATTCATATTACTTAGACAATGCTATGGAGCTTTTGGATGGAAGCATTTCCTCCCAAAGGAATGAAGGATAGTTCATAAGACTCTGGAAACTCACAAAACTTAGAACTGACAAGAACGTTACAAGACACACAAGGTCTAGCTTTTAGAATACCAAAGCCAAAAGCAGTTTCTGAAGAGAGGAGACCTTTCTGTGGAGCTGCCTGAAGTCCTGCAGGAAACTGCTATGATGCATCTGTCATGAGTGGCCATCATGAGTGATTATGTGCATTCTAGTGATGTGCCTACATAAGTCACCCACACACTTGCAAGTCACCCCACATCTACTCTCCTGTTAGTACCCCCATATAAACTTGTTGATTCTCCAAGTTAGGCTTGAGTGTAGCTATTTCGTTTGTCTGTAGTTGTATCCATTCATGAGTGAATAGATATTTGCTCTCACCTTGGGAAAAGTCATATACCATATGATATTTAAAATAATATCAACAGCAATGTCACCAACAAGTGATAGTTTAAACAAACATGTAAAAATAAATAATATGATAAATAATTCACTGGTTACAAAATAATAGATATCATGATGTACTTACAACTGAATGTCATAAACATGTATACTTGAATTTCACAGACTACAAAAGGGACAGGGTGAGGATTTTTTAGAAATTTATGTTGCAGGGTCTAGAACTTCATTTTTCTGACAGAAGTATTGTATAGAAAATTGTCTGATGAGAGGGGAAAGATTCAAAAGATGTCTAAAGTGAGGAAAATAACAAATCCAAGACAAAAACCTGGCCAAAATTTCTCAGGTATTTGTCACCAAATGCAATCTCACTTTAAGGATTCTTCAAAGTGAATGTCAGTACTAAAAAGGAATGTACACTTCCTGTTTCAGGTTTATTGAATAAATATGAATTAAAGGTTTAAGTAACCAAAGTAAGTTACTGATCACAGAGGTGAATTAGACACAGTATCTGTTTTCGAAGACACTTCAACTTCTGAGAGAGGTGAACAAGAAAAATTCAACCATTGAATAAAATGTGGAAAGAGTAGTTTTCCAGGCATGCTATACATGGGAACTTAGCACAAGCTTGGATTTTAGAATAGTTATGAAAAATGATGCAGGTTTTCCTCCATCTGACCTAACCCTCACAATGTGAGAAAAATTCACCAAAGATTATACTGTCCTGGAATATCTGAAGCAACTTTGCAAGTAATTTCTCAGCTTCTTATTTGTGTTGCTCAAGTCAATTCAAAGGGAAAAATCATCCAAAAGTTAACTCTATTCACAGCCACAAGCAGATGGAAGAGCTGGAGGAAGACACCCCTTGCCAGATCCTACCTAAAATTGAGAATTTAACAATAGCCAATTAGAATAGGCCATGGAATCTGAGAACGTAGTATTATTTTACCCAATCTAAAATTGCACATCCTAAGGGAAGAACACTCATACAGGTTGACATGACATCATTTCCTGCTGGTCTCTCTGGGGAAGCACAATACTAGGTGTCTAGAAGGCACAGATTGAGACTGACTGGGGAGAGACTGATTCGAGCATCATCAGGCTGATCAACGCAAGCAGAAATGAATAGGACACTGGAAATATTTTATTTAACCATTTTTAGTTTTAAAAGCAAAACTGAATAAAGTCCCTAAAGCAAGTTTTTCCTGTCTCGTTTTCTTCAGGTCTACAAACGGGTTAGCACAGTGCCTGACGCACAGTAGTTAATCATGGCATATCAACTGTCTTCCTTTCAATTTATAGGCTGAACTTCTTTCTCATCACCACTATTTTTACCAGGGGCCAGAGTTTGGAGACTTTACTATTTGGATAATAAAAACCATGGTTGCATTTTTTCCAGCAAGTTATGCAGGGGCTGGAAGAGTCACCCGATCGTCACCCCTGTCCATGCAACTGTTGTGAGGAGGCCTCTCTAAACGTTAGGTGAGTGAGCCATGGGCCCCTCCATGCTACTGATTATGTAAGATTCATGGAGAGTGAAAGAAGAGGGGTCCAGCAGCAGAGCCAGCCGGTGGGTTAAGGAAGGTGAAGAACAGAACAGCTGTGACATCTAAAGACCTAGGCCATGCTGAGACACTGCCTGCTCTGAAGCACAAAGCAGCCTTTCAAAGGCAGGTGCAGTTGCTTCACACAGAAACGGGAACTAAATGTTCTTCTTCTGCTCTTTTATCATACCTTCCTGCCCAGTACAGATTCCCCTTGCACTAGAATCATGAAGTCTTTCTGAAGAGGTAAATAAGGCTCCTCAGTTTTTAACCGCTTCTCAGTTTTGCCATTGAGAAGACCGCAGCACCTCAAACCTGCAACTTGTATGCCACCTTGATTAAGGCACAAAGTGTTAAAAGCAAATTACTATGAAACAATTTGCACTTAATGTTTCAGTCATATCTGTAAAAAATATGACTTAAATATAGTTGTATTAATAATACATATTTTAATTAAACGGCTGGAGGTGCATCTAGCAGAAAAAAAAATTGAATCTTCCCTGGATTTCACATAGTGGTATGATTCATGGGCAGTAAATATGCAAAGCTTTATGCCCATAAGGCAATCAAACTCCAAAGCTGATATGCATGTTTTTGTCTAAAAGAGTGAAATCCAGTGAGGGTTAGAAATAATAGTAATTGTAACAGACCTGCTAGAATAATCAAACGAATTGGCTCCAGCCCACAGCATCCTCTCCTCTCCACACAAAAGAAGCATCTTTCCAACCACAATTAGATCTACTCCAACATTCATTATTTCTTCTATTATTCTCATTACACATACACAAAAAAATCATGCTTATGCACACGTGCCTATTAAAGAACTTCATAAATATTGACAATCGTAGCAATCAAATGCTAGCAGCCACCTTTGTAGATGCAAACTGCTCTTTCTGGTGCTGCTGACTCCCATAATCACTCCACTTTAGTTCCTGGTGATGACAATTGCCTAGAGAGTCCGTTCACCAGAGCTGCCCTAGCAAACAGCAAAGGTTCAGAACCTCGGCAATGAAACTCATATTCTCATAGAGTTGGAAGGCAGAGGTCTGGGATCAGGTTATCAAGGAGCAGTTTTCTCCTGCAACCTGTAGAATGCCACCTACTCCCAATGCCGCTACATGGTCTTCCTTTTATATCTGTTTTCCAATTTCCTCTACACATAGGGCTATCAGTCTTATTGGTTGTGGACTCACTCTAATGACTGCCTTGTCTTGATTATTCAAAGACATTATCTATAAATACAGGAACATGAGATATGAAGGCATATGATTTCAACAAATGGCCTTTAGAATGGTACAAATAATCCCATAACACCTGGCAATTATTTGAGATTCAGAAATTTATATTATCTGGCCTATGCCATGGTATTTTACCAAGAAGAACCTTCTAAATGTCTAAAATGAAACAGTGAACCTAAGATCAAATAATCTCTTTACCATCACCCTTCAAATAAAGTTTGTGTTAAAGCAGCCCGATGCTACCCTACTAACACTGAAAACTTCACACAACATTATAATTTTGTTGTGGTCATTCATATTTATATCTAAGTCTAACAGTTTTGTAGTTACCTCTTGTGTCACATTTCTATCGATCCTTCCCTCATTTCTAAAGATGTAGAATCATTTCCCTTCAACCTGGAAAACATGTCATTTAGGAGAAGGTAAGGCTCTCATTTTTTATCACACACACACAAGTTTATCTAACTTGAAATTATAGCTTTTTGATTAATGGCTCCTCACTTTCAATTTGAAAGGGGTTTCCTGTCATCTCCCATCTTCCGTAGATTCAGCTGAGAAATTAACAATAATTTAGGTCATTATCCACCTGTGTGCAAGACATTATTTTCTACGTGCTTTTAAGACTTTCCATTCAGACCTAATTTTTGTCAGCCCCGTGATTTGTCTAGGCACAATTTTCTTTGTGTTTATTCTGCTTACTTATGGCTTAGCTTGACTTTTGAATATTTTGCTTTTCATAAACTTGAGTGTTGTTATTTCCTTAGGTGTTTGGGCTTTTATTCTCCCTTATCATCTGACTAGAACTTGAACTGCTGTTTGTGTCAACCTGTCTTGTTCCCTGTTCCTTGGACTAAGTAGTTTCTAGTAATTGGTTTTCAGGTTCAGTGATTCTCTCCGCTTTTGTCACACTGCTACTGAACCACTCAGTGAGAGGTTTATTACAGATGTTAGAGCTTCAATTCTAAAACAGCACTTGTATCTTGTTGATGCTTTATTTTTCCCTTAAAAGACATTCAACTTTCTTTTCATTTTATTAATGTATTCTTTGACAATTTCAAAAATGGATATAATTCTTTCATACTTTCTCTTCTGAAATAATGATTTTCTACCTCGTGGATGGGGGTACAATAGCTTCTTTAATTATGGTCCATATATTGGACCTGATAAATGCTGTATTCCATAGATCCTAAGTACTACTGCAATTCTCTGAGAAATGTTTATGTCTCTATTTTGTCAATCAACTCATTTAGATACAGAAGGCAAGTTCTGTTGTCTCTTCTGCTGAGCTGTGATTCAAATCTCAGAGAATTGTAGGAGTACTCAGGATCTATGGAATACAGCATTTATCAGGTCCAACATGTGGTTCATAATTATGCACATAATTATGCTCATCCAAGGACAAAGCTATGAGAGCCATCAAGAAAGCAAAGATTAACACTCCACCTGTTCCTCTTGGGATTGCCCTTAATAACCTGCCTACTGTGCTTCATTTCAGTAACAAGTCTCTAAGATGCTTTAGTCTTTCATAATCAAGTATTTTTTTATAATTTTCTAAATTCTAGATGCATTTATTGAATAAAATAGTTTTGAGTGAAAGAGATTGTGTTGTCATAATGAAATAAAAATTCCTTGGCTTATCTGGATTCTCCTTTCTGCCCTAAAAAGAAGACCAGTCATGTGTAATCTTCCAATAAAACTAATATTGCTTAGCCTGTGTCATTTAAGGACCCAGAACCTTATCTGCAAACAGATATGGGTGTGTGGTGTAACATGGCCTACTAGCTGCCAGAGAGTGTGTTCATCCCCTAGTATGTAGGTTAAGATCAGAAGTAGCTGACAGTAGAGTTCCTATTAATGGTTCAGACATATTCACACGAGTAATTTGTGTTATTGGAGGTTGAAATATGTTTCTGAAAAATAAAATACACTCTCATAGAAATCCACCCACCAAGGAAATATAGAGCGTGGAATGCAAGCACCTCAAGAAATAACTTTTCATCCATGTCTTTAAGGAAATCACATATAGCCCTAGACCAACTTCAAAATGAGGCATTCATTTCCATAAATCAATTTTTACTGCAAGGAAGTAATTATAATTAATTTGTATAAGGGCACAAATATCAGCAGGGCCTAAAAGTGCACACACTAATTCATCCAGTCAACAGATGTTTTTGAGCACAATTCAATACATTAAAATTGTCTCAAAAGAGAACTGTAAACTAATAGGTTATAAAGCCTCTTACAATCTCTTGAATTAGCAGTAATTCTCTTCCTCTTTGCCATTACATTATTTCCATTACATTATTTTCATTACATCTTTTACATTATTTTTTACAATTTGTCTTTTGGTTTATTACAATGTTTTTCTGTCTTGACTAATGTATTATATGTGAGGCTACAGTGCAATTATAAATACTCTCAAAGAGTGGAAAGTTATCAATTTGATATAATCATGATATCTCAGTGCACACGTAAAGCTTCATTTAATGATGCCATGAGTGACAACTACTAGTAATTACAAATACAGTGATCGTGCATCAAAGATGGATGAACTGAACTGGAGCCAAGTAATCGCTTCTACAAAAACTAAAAGACTAGGAGATGCTTTCCACCCCTCCCTGTCAGCAGCCTTGTCCCCCTTTCCAGTTGTCCTATAGTAATCTGAGCATGCTGTGCTGTACCTCTTCCCCAGACCATCAGGCAATCATCCCAACTCGTGAGTTGAGACCACTCTCTCTTCTCCAGAGACTAGAATTAGTTTTTGAGGTCTCCAAAGTCAGCATGCTCACTACTGAGAAAGGGCAGGGAGACTGGACAGTAATGAAAACATCAAAATTTGACAATGTGTGGACTGCAAAGAAGCTTCTACCCAGTTGGGTAGTGTGATCGCCATCTTCAGCTCTGATCTGACACTGTTGTTCTTTCTCACTCTTTCCAAGACGCCTGCTTTCTACTATAACCTCACTTTATGCATGCATGCCTGTCCGTGTCCGTGTCCGTGTCCATGTCCGTGTGTGTGCGTGTGCGTGTGCATGTGTGTGTGTGTGTGTGTGTGTGTGTGTGTGTGTGCACTCTGGCACTATGCTTTTGTACACTGTAAATATTTGTTTAATAAAACACTGATTGACCAAAAAGCTGGCAGGAAGTAGAGGAAGGACAACCAGACTAGAAGATTTATGGAAGAGAAAAGGCAGAGCGGGGGATGCCAGTCAGATACAAAAGAAGAAAACTGAGAAAGCTGCTCTGAGAAAAGGTATGAAGCCATGTGGCTAAATATGGACAACAACCATTGGTTAGTTTAAGAGTTAAGAATTAGCAAGTAACAAGACTGAGCCATGGACCAAGCAGTTTATAACTAATATAATAAACCTTTTAGTGATTACTTAGGACTGAATTGCTGTAGGACCAGCAGGGCAGGAGAAATTTCTGACTACAAATGGCAATCCAACAAGGGACACATACACCCACATCAAGCCTAAAAGAGGATTCTAGGACACAAATACTGATCCCAAAATAGTTTCCTCGTTGTGACTCTCAATTGGGCCTTGGTACAGAGACTTGGTAGCCTTCAGGCTTGAGCTGCAATGTGGTGAGTTCCCAAAGTTTCACAGAATTCTCAGTACAAGCATGAGGTTTCTGTTAATATAGACAAGAGGATAAAAGATTCAAGCACTGCTTCTTAGTAGCAGCATTTTCTCCAGTGGGCTCTGTTTATTGGTGGCAAGCAGAGGAACAGCTTCCTTAAGAGAGGTTTCATGACTCAGTGATAGTGGAAAAACTTTAAAAGAGGTCCTATTGCCAAACATTTTAACAGTGTTTATGAGTAGTGGGTGGTGGTGCTCTAACTGGTAGCAGTGTGGACCCTAAAATTCCCCATATTTGGCCTGGTAAATGTGGTTCCTGCCAGTACCTCTTCCATGAAACTAAGCTTTCATAGATCAAGGAGCTGAGTGGAGCCATCTGCCATAGCCAAACCTTTAATCCTAGCCACTCCTTATCAGATTAAAGATGTAGTCAGAAAAAGATAGGAAAAAAACCTATAAACTATTTACAGTATGTTTAAAAATATACATAGGCTTCAAGGAGAAACGAAAAAGGTAAGAAAAAATGTTAATGAATAGAATAAAAAAATATAAGTCATGAAAAGGTAGAATATATACAAAGAGTCTGGATATTATATGTTGTTGTGTGGTTTTTGAGGGTTCTTGACTGCAAAGAAGTAGCAAGAGCTTCTGAAAGACAATTGTTATAAATGTTACTGGATTAATCAAACCTATATATTTTGTAAATGCCTTGACTTCAAAATTGAAGTCAAAAGATATGTTACTCTGGAGAAGAGATTTTCTTTTTATTTCTATAAAAAATGAGGGGCTGTGGATTCATTCTGGGTTAAGAAAATAAAGTTTGGTCAACAAAGACCCTCTGAAAAGCCTAAGATAGGAATGGATGGCCCAGATAATCCAACATTTCAAAGTACCTCTGTTGTAGTTTCCTCTGAGCTCTGCATCCAGACAGCTTCAAGGAAACTGGCAGAGATGCCCAGCTTCACAGAATTCTTCACTCAGAGCTTAACTATAATCCTGAATTTTTTCAGGATCCCCATAAGATTACCATCACTTCTAATCAGTAGGAAGTAGTATAGAGAACTATGCCTATATTTCAACAAAAAAAATGGATTATAAATGTTTGGGGTTTTTATTTTCATTTTTAAAAATGTCATCGCCATCAACATATCCCCCTGATCCCCCTCCCCTCGCCCTCCCAATCCCTCCCAGCCATCCCTCAGCTTCACCCCTCCCCATTCACCCATCTTTGTTTACAGTGTTAGTTACAAGTTGTTATAAATAATGGTGAGGAGAAAATCTTTACAATGGAGATTAGATTGGGAGTATTTTTTTAAAGGAAATGCTGTGGGACTATGCTTTTGTATACTGTAAATACTGTTCACTTGTAATTGTTTAATAAAACACTAATTGGTCAGAAGGCAGGCAGGAAATAGAGGCAGGACAATAGGAGTTGGAGAATTCTGAGAGAGAAAAGGCAGAGCAGGAAATGCCAGCCAGATACAGAGTAAAGAAGTTTAGAATACTTCTTCTTCCTGAGGAAAGGTACCAAACCACATGGCTAAACATGGTTAAAAATGATGAGTTAGTTTAAGAATAAGAGTTAGCAAGTAACAAGCCTGAGACATAGGCCAAACAATTTATAATTAATGTAAGCCTTTGTGGGATTAATTGGGAGTAAATGGCTGCATGACCAGGCAGAACAGAAAAACTTCTGAATGTGTGTGTGTGTGTGTGTGTGTGTGTGTGTGTGTGTGTGTGTGTGTGTGTGTGACTATTTATAAATAGTATCCTCATTCATTAATCATTCTGGTTGCTACACATTTTTTAAATGCACTCTTCCAGGCATTGGATTAAGTAACAAAGAAATACAGACACCAAAGTTGAGTATTTACTTTCTTAGTGATTAGTCATTTTGGGCTCTGTTACCTTCCCTATAGCCTGCTCCTCCCTCTCACCTTTATGTACTGCCAATCCCTTCTCCTTGTCACCCAAATTCTCCTGTTTTGGCAGACCAATCACATCCTTACTCACTGTCCCTGCCACCCTCCTCCTGCCTCAGGAAGTGAAGACTGCTGCTGGATCCCAGGAAAGGTGTTTTGTTGTTGTTTTGGTTTGGGTTTTGTGTGTGTGTGTGTGTGTGTGTGTGTGTGTGTGTGTGTGTGTGTGTGTGTGTGTGTTTCATCTAAAAACAAAACAAAAAAACTAAACCCAAGTATTATTACTACTCCCTCAAAGCCGAGATCATAACAAAAGACTTGTCCCCCAAAAATTAAAAGCACAGAAGTTACAAAAGCACAACGTTTGGATTTTTACATTTCCTAGATCAATGAAAGTAAGACAATCTCCCTGTGGAAATTAATGCAAGTTTAATTCTATTTATATGAGCAGTCCTCTTTTCTCAGGAAAGAAAAATAACACTTTAGAAGGGAAGTCTCCAGCTGCCTCCTTTTCTCCCTCCATGACTGTGGCAGAAGGTGCTAACTTAAACCTTTCAATAAAGTGACAGCCTCCCTCAACCCACCTGACTCCGCTGACCAAGGCACAGACTCTAGTCCTGGGGTCTTACAACACCATGCATCACAGCTAATACCGTACTTATATTTATATGATTTTTATTCATGACTGTTCATCCCATTGTTAACTCCATGGGACCAGAAACTGATCTGGTTTGGTTTTTTTTCTCCCCCTCTTTCTTTCTAAATGTTTCTCCCTTTGATTTTTCCTAACTGTCACATCTTCAGCTGTGGTATGCTATGAGAGATATTAATTTAGCTAACAGCTTTCCGTATAAGAATTAATTAACTTGCACCCTTATCTCTATTCTTAGATCATGATGGGTGAACTGGGAGGGGAATAAATCACAGGTCTACTTTCTAAGCCAAATACACTTTTTAAAGCCTGGTAGAGCATGGGTGCACCAGGTGTTTCTATATTGCTCAACGAATGGTTGTACTCAATCAGCTCTTATTGCAGTAATCTTAATATGACCATAATTTTTCTGCTGATAATTTAATTACCCCAGTTTCAAGGTGTTTGTAAACATTTTCCCTTGTAGCTGTTGTCAAGCTGCTTCATATTCACACAAACCTTTCAGTTAAATATCTCTACTTTCCACTGAATTCTATTAGTATTCATACTTTGAAATTAAAATGTGATCACCTGTAGAAAAATTCATGTGTAAAATATCATTTCTGAGAAAAAAAAAAAAAAGCTTAGTTTCATTCATGTTCATGAATGAAGAAGTGTAACTGACAGTTTAGGGTGTCTCAGAAGACTATCTTGATCCTGTGCTTACTCTCTCACACTCAGGTAAGCTGTACTTTCCATTAATGGCATTGTCAAGCTTCTGAGAGGAACTGAGGAAAAACTCTCAGCAACACTCTTATTCAGAGCTATGCTGTTGTAATCTGTATTTCACGGCAGCTTTCACAGAGGAGGAGTGGAACTCACTTGCTCAATCTATTCTTTCAGCGCAGCCAACCCTCAACACTTAGTTACTCTGCACATTTGCTTTGGAAGCAGTATATGTTGAACCATCAAGACTTGACCATAATGCAACCTCATTTTGTTTCCTAAAGCCCTTGAAAATACATATGGTGGGTTTTATGCACTGGCAAAAAAAGAGGGGCCAATTCTATCATTAAGTGCTAAATCATAATTCAAAGTCTGTGCTAATGATTTTAAATTATCAAATATCATATCTTCTTGGTGTTCTTGCAGAACTTAAAACTAAAATGCTAAGGTTGATCTGTGGGTATAGCTCAGTGGCAAAGGGGATGTTCAGCATGCAGGAAGTCCTGGATTTGATGCCCAGCTCAGCCCAAGATAAACTGATAAATAAATGCAGAGAAATCATTTCACAGATGATAAAGTATGAAAAAAAGTCAAGAGTGTGTTAAGAACAAAACTCAGACGATATTTTCTGTCAGAGGAAGGAAGAGGCAGAGAGAGACAGGGACAAAGAGAGACAGAGCAAGACAGAGTTTCCAGGGAAAAGGGAGATTTCGATATATTAGTATTTAATGGGGTTGGTAAGTACAGGAATGCTTAAATTCTCCTCTACCTTAAATTACATGTATGCATATGTTTACACTGTTAACATTTATTTAATATTTTTATAAATTTCATAAACTAATACTATATTTATATCATTTGAAAACATACTGCATTTTTCAATCTTTTAAAGCAAGCATAAATTCAAACAAGAAAATGGAATGATTAAGCAATTCAGGTTGATCAAGCCAGCATCAGTGTGGTTCTCTACCTACTTTTACTAGCAGATTCTCAAGCACAAGAGAAGTATAAAAGAACAACAGTGGCCATCATTTGTCCAAGACAAAGACAGGTATAAATAAAGTTAGTTCATGGATCTTTGTCCCAGCCATACTAAAAAGAAACTATGCAGTCAGCTAGGTAGAGTGGTACATACCTGTTATCCCAACAAAGGGCATGTGGAAGCAGGCAGATCAAGACTTTAAGATCATCTTCAACTATATACAGAAGGTGGGGCCAGCCTGGAGTTACATGAAACCTTGTCTCACCAAAAAAAAAAAAAAAAAAAAAAAAAAAAAAAAAAAAAAAAAAAAAAAAAAAAAAAGTAGAAGAGAAAAGAAAAGAAAAAAAAAAACTATACAAATTTATCACCAGAATTCTCTGTGAACATGCCTAATGGAGGGAGAGAAAGCTACTTTCTTGCTATAAGTTAATAAACTGTTGATTGCCCTCAATGCACCTGCATGAGAGATGCAAACCTAACCTTAACTGACCTGATTCAAATACATCCACTTATGCTATTTGAGCTTGAACAAGTTTTTCTTTCTTTCTATGAATCTTCCCTTGGTTACAAAATGAGATCAGTGCTTAACGTTCACAGGAAGTTTATGGGCACAAACTATTTAATAGAAGATGTCAAAAGACATGCAATATATAGAGAACCAATAGTGCCGTCATCTTTACTGGCTACATAAGTGTCTTTACCAATCAGCCAATGATGATAGGAAAGAAGGGGGAAGTTGCTCTACTAATTAATTTCCATGAATACGCAGTAACTTGAAGACCTACTCACACAGCAGCCTTATAGTTCTGTAAATTAAAAAAGAAAAGAAAAGAAAACTCTGTATGTGAATCTATACATGCAGAATTAGTAACTACAAGCACAGACTCTATAAAAATCCCATTCTATTTATATGCCCATACCCTGAGTACCTGAACTAATAAAGTTGCATTAATGGCTATTTACATAAATTCACAATTCTAAATTAGACCTTTAATTTCTGTAATAAAAAAGAAAGTGCCTCATGCAATTTCCCATTTTTATTTTCCTACATGGAATACGATAGCTCTAACATAATGTACGACTTTGTGAATATTTCCAGGGCTGCTAATATTTTATCTAATATTATATTTTGTGTTTTCTGATCTCTGACCCCCGTTTATACTCCCAGAACCCTCGTGAGCAATGTTCACTAGGATAACCCTTGGTGGCAGAAGCAGGGATAAAATTGAAGTTAAATCATCCATGGCTTGAATCTCTCAAGGAAGCCTCTCAGGGTCAGTAGTGATTTTTTCCATGTATATTTCTCTGCTTTAAGAATGTTTCTTAAATATTTGATTCATCAGGACTGAAATATTAGCCCACTTTTCGAATAGATCACTGGCAAACACTATAGAGTGCGACTATGACCCTGAGTTCTTCTTGTCTTTTTTTTTTTCACATTGTTCATTATATCAATATATATTCCTACATCCTCTGGGGAGCAACAAACCGAAGCAAGAAGAGCACGGGAGAAAATTATGAGACAATACAGCTTTTAAAAGATGGCAAACGTAATTTATCGACAGAAGAAGAAATAGAAAAACATTATTTTTAAAATTAAATTGAATTGGTGCCTTAATATTTACAAAAGGTGATGAGTGTTTGAAACCAAAAAATGGATACACTTCCCTCAAGGGAAGAAAAAGAATTATTAGAGAGAATTAGGATCAGGTAAGGACCAGATTATGAGGAAGCATAACACATTAGGAACAAACACCGGAGGGGTATGATATAAATTGTAAATGGGCAAGAAAGGGTTTAGACATCAATGGAAGCATCGGTGAGAGATGCTTCACATCTCAGCACAGGGCATCCATAAAATCACAGGGTAAGCCTGAACCAGAGGAAAGAGAAACTGGATCCCTACCAGTGTCACAGCTTTTTGACTCCAACTCAAATCAAATTAATGAGCGACTCAGTGAGGGCATTTTCCACTCACTGACCAGAAACATGGCGGTCTTCGCAACCGATTCACAGCCAGAGCCCAAAGTCTCCATCCTTTCTCTCATTCCTCCTAAAAGGGCATGAGACACTTCCTTGCTTCATTTCGGTGCTTAAAGCAGATTCCAAGGCTCACAGGTCTCTCGGACCTGATCATTACTTGCCTTCCCAGCATCCTTTGCTTTCACTTCTGCAGTAGTTCTTGACAGTCCGCCTACATGGAAGTGCAGCCCCAAACGTGCAAGGGCTTCTCTTTAGTCTCATCTCCTCTCTGGAATATTCTTTCCACCTTTGACTCCCTGAGGATCCTCTCAACTTTCACCTCCCGGATATTTTTGAAGGCAGAGCTTTGTTTTTGCACCTTTTGTATGCCCTTACTGCCACCCAGGGAGCCTGGAGCACTCAGTAGGTCAATAAACCCACAGCGGGTAACTGGCCACACAGAATCTTCCAAGATTCATTGAGTACTTTTTGTCGTTTTCATTTACTTGATTCTGTCTGTCGTCTTCTCTAGGAATGCGATGCACAGGTGTTTGACATCCTACCACAGGCGTTTCAGAACTAAGATGGTGCCAATGGCTGAGGACTGTGAGGTGCAGGAGGGGAGCCTCAACCTTGAAGCTGAACTTGCTTCGTCTTGCGAAACCTCTTGTTTATAGCTTCTTTCTCTTGGCATTCCTGAAGACATTGACCCTGTTCTACCACTGACTGATTACGGTCACCGAGTGCCCTGTTTATGGCCTGTTTGTATCCTGTCAGCTAGGGCAGTGTTACATTATCCTGTCTGTGATTTTGGTATTGCAGTGGCCCTGGAGATCAGAGACATAGGTAACTGGTAACATTAAAAGGTTAAGAATTTGTTCTTAATCAAATAGTAAGACAGTAATGGCACTACAAATAGAACCACATTTTTTATATTCTCATTTCCTCCCATGGAAATGAGCATACTTTTCATTTGCTAATGAACTGCAGGAAGGTCATAGCTGTAGTCTTATTGAAATAGGCACCCATCAGGTAATGTGCTATAGAGATGTTTATATGTGGACTAATTATTCAATCAATCAACTGGCTATTAAGTTAGTACCTACTCTGCACAGGGTATTTTACTAAATTACATAGGAGAAATAAAGAAATGTAGGGCGTCTTTCCTCGGTTCCAGATTCCAAAATATATAAGCATATTCTCTGAACAAAAGAAAAACTTTTCATACCTGAAACCCAAAAGATATTAAAGTGGAATTGACCATTAAAATATGAGTGATTTTACCAGGTGCGATATATCCATATACTCAATGAGTTAGCCTTACAAAAGAATTTATAGGTAAAGTAAAATCATAAAAGATAGATGTAAGATCTTAAATCTCCAGCCTGTGCCTGAGGATGTAGCTTTGCTGGTAGAGTGCTTGCCTCCTACGATGCCCTGAGTTCAGAGTCCAGCACCATACAAATCACCTAAAATAACACCACCTGGGAGGAGAGAATACAAAGGAATCAAAAGTTCAAAGTCATCCTCAGCTACATGGTGAGTTCATAGATGACATGTTCATAAGCAAGACTGAGCCAGTTTATGGTTCCACAACCATGACGTCATCCTTGAGCAGCATAATTTTGACTCAGTGGGTTATTGGAGGTGGAGGTGGAAAGAGGAAACAGTGAAGAGGTGGGATTCTGGAGTTCAGGGGAAGTTTGGGAGTGTACATGATCAAAGTGCATTGTAGGAAGCTCTCAAAGAATCATCAAAATATTATATTAGAAGAAAATATTATTGTCATCTTACAAAGGCAGCAGAAAAAGAGCAGCTTTGTATGCTAGTTGTCAGTGTCCCTACAGCCTTAAAGCCATCTGAACATGTTATAAAGGCAAAAATTCAGCAGCTCCACCCTTCAGAAACAAAGACTCTAGCACAGAAGGTGGAAAAGCATGTTTGCTTCAGGATTGTTTGTACTCTCCCCAAAATAACCAAATTGTCCACCCATTTAAAAAAAAAAGCAATTGATTGAATTTATTTCATTCATTATGCAATATTATTTTACATATGTGATCAAAATTTTATGATATTTACACCACAACCTATTAGCATGTTTGAATACATATAAGAGTACATAAAATCCAATGGTGTTCTCTACGTACTGGAAAAATTGTGAGTGGGAATGAAGCCAAGTGCAGAGGTGTTGAAGTGAGAACAGCGTTAATAGTTGGTGCGAGGAAGAAGTGGAAAAAATGAGGGATGAAAACCATGGCTGTTAAATGGAATTTGCCTTGTCATGATGTCACCTGATAATATAGGAATCGTGAGGAAACAGGAAAAAGACAGCATGATGTAAAAGCACAATCCACAGTCAGAGTGTTTCCAGCATCTACATTTGTGGTTTTTCATATTATTGTGTAGCTTCATAAATAAAATTCTGAAAGAGAAAGCAAGTTACAGAATAATCTGGACCTCATTGTTTGCTTTTGTTTTCTTTTGTTTGTGGAAAAACATATAATCTTTCTTCTCTACTGTTACCTCAGAAAAAATGGTTGCTTGGCATGTGTATCTAGGACTTTATAGATCTTTGCTTTCTGCTTGCATTGTTACGTGTTCCACAAAAAATCAAGTGCTACTTTTACATTTTTTTATCGTTGTTGAAAACCATAGGTTTTCAGAAATAGGAAAAAAAAGTTTACAACTGTTCAATTCTCGACTAACATTGTCACACTCCATGTGAGGATTTCAAAAATATTGTGCATATATATATTAGAAAAGTTAAAATATTATAAAGCATAAAAGCAAATATGTAAAACTATGATTTGTATGTCTTATGTTACATTCATATACTTTTAAATTTTTAAGTATTTAAATTTTAAAAAGAAATTGGGCCCCACCCCTTAATGAAGAGTTATAGTCAATGAATGCTAAAGAGGAAGAATCAGTCTTCCCCACAGATGAGCCCCCTAATTAGTTACCTGATACCAAGTGGTCACACCAAAAATATATACATATGAGCAACACTAAATGGCCTCAGCACATTGTATTTATGTATTTGTTTGATTGAATTTGAGAAGGAATGGAGGGAGGCATGAGAGGGATTGGAGGAAAAATGGCCGGAGAAAACTGATACAAATATAGTACACAACATGTTAAATTTCAATCTGTATGGAGTATGTTTGTTGTGCGTGACTTGTGCTGCACTGAACATTTTAGAAGCGTGTTCATCGAGCACCTTCCCCTTGACCCTCACGTCTTCAGCATTTTCTCCCTCATCATGCCCATTATCTCTTTTGTCTCTGTAGACAATTTCTTTTGTACATTTTTATTTACCTATGTATGTATGAATTTGTTTTGTTCTCTTTGAGCTTTGGGTAGCCTGGAACTCTCGACATAGATCAGGCTGACCTCAAACTCAGAGATCTGCCCAGGAGCTGGGATCAGAGGCATGGATGTCCATTTCATGTCGCAACATTTTTTAAATGAGCAAAATGAAAAAGAAGAGAGGAGATGTGTGAGGAGGGTCATGAAGTGAGGGATTCTGATTAGATGAGGGAGCCTCCCTTTAAACTGTCATGTTCTCACCTCCTCTCACCGTGACAGACAAGGAGTGCTGTCCTGTGTGCCTCAACAGGGCGCTCTACAAAGGGGGCCCCTTCATGTCATGCAGTTTTCATGCTATTACCCCACATCCTCTGTACCAAGTGCGGCGCTTATGCAAAATGGAACATTTTTTGAAGAATGGGTAAAGTGCTCAGGTTCTGGGGACACACAGCAGCAACAAGTGGTTTTGCATCGCTTTTTCTCCCAGGCAGGCAGTTTCTGTAGTCCGCATGCGTGCATGTGCCCACAAAAACTCATAAGCTGAAGCCTAGCTGCCAAGGAGTGGGAGGTGGGAAACTGAGACATGATCACGTGGCTCCTTCCTTGTGGGTGGTGGGATTGTCCTCTGGGGAGTTCATCTACCGTTCCACACATGAGGGCAACTTAGAAAGCAGCACCAGCGTGGTCTCTTTTCCCAGACAATAGAGCCACCGGCTCCCTGACCTTGGTCTTCCCAGCTTGTAGAACTGTAAGAAAACTTTCTGTTTACGAATTAATCAGTGTAAGGTACTTTTTATAGAAACCCGAACAGAATGACAGGGGCTTTTCATACTTACAAAGTTACTCTTATTGTAAAAAACACAATTGTTTTATCGCTCAAAATTAGGTCCCTTTCGTTATCATCTGAATGAAAATATTGTGATTATTTGTTGAACATCAAATGCGGGCCGGGTGAGATGGCTCAGTAAGGAGGGCCCTTGCTCCCAAGATTCAGAGCCGTTTGATCCCCAGAAGCCACTGGGCAGAAGAAAATAACAGACTCTGCCGTGTTGTCCTCTGATCTCCAGTCTCAGGCTCCAGTGCACACACTTTATAATAAACTAATTTTTTTATTAAAAAAATCAATAAGAAAATAAAATGATACAAAACTAATAAGCATCTGAGTAAGAATAGAAAACTGGGAAATTTTTTATTTATAACATTTTCAGTGAAAGGATGCAGTGGGTGTGTAATAAGGATGAAACAGTTGTGAAAGGGGCTCAGATGTTTAATCCAAGGCCAGTGAGATGGCTCCATGTACCAAGCATCTTGCCTTGAAAGCCTGATGACTGAAATTCTATCCCTGGAACCCATTGAAAAAAAGAAGCACCCAGAAAGCTGTCTTTTGAGTTCTACACGCATGCATCCACACCACATATGTGACAAAACTATAAATGATATTTTAATTATAAAGAAAATTCAATCCAAGTCCGTAGTGAAGCCATTCACATGTGTAGTTTAGGATTAACAACACTCAGTGTGGGTAGATTCATGGTCTCTTTACTGGGTTGGCAATACTAATTTTCCTTAAATAACAATGAGACCATGAGATAAGATTAAGACGTTGAAAACTATCAATAACCACTTCTAATGAAAAACTAGCTTTCTCCAATGGAGTCTCACTAGGAATACAAACCACCCATAAGGGCAGGTCTCATGCCCAGCAGTTGAATAAGACAAAACAAACTCTGTAGGTAGTTTGGGAGGCTCTTTGTCTCACAGTGCTTTGCCAGGGCTTTCCCCTCACACACTGTAGAGATCCTCTGTGTATGTATTATGGTTTCTGGTTTACATTTGGATGGGATTTCTCTGTGTGTGAACATGTGTGGCTCTACATCTTTATGTGTTTCCTGGGCTATTTATTAGTTCATTTTCTCCTCTTTGTTTGCTTTGTCTAATTCTGTTTGTTTTTATTTTATATTATTACTGTTATTATTATTAATGTCAGTTTGTATTCTAATGAGAAAGTTGATTTGGGTGAGTAAGGAGGTGGGGATGATCTGGAAAGAGTTGGGGGGGGGACCCTAATCGGAATACATTGTATAAAAGAAGATATCAATTTTCAATTTTAAAAGAAGAAGTTGGAGGCTTTCAAAAGCTAAAGGATTTCCATGCCTTTGTTGAGAGTTTAGAACAATGTTTTCCAAAAATGGCTCCAAAGAGTTCTACACCGAAATATGATCATTTCCTTACTGAAGAAATTTTATTTTTTGCACTGAAATGAGCTCCCAATAAATAAAATACACTAAAATATATCTGCCTCTGAAAGACTATTAGCCTTGTGATTGTTAATAAAGTAATAAACAATAAAAGGAGCCATCATTCTAAAAAACAAACAACAACAAAAAAAAAAACAACAGTATTTTAAGATGAAGACAGCAAATGGTTGTAAGTCTTAGGGCAATGTTACCTGAGTCTGAGCTGCCCCTGAAGCTTATTTCTCAAGACTGAAGAAAGATCACGGGGCTACTGCTTAATGAGAGTGTGGATAGATGAGAGAATAGGGGTGGACCAAACACATCCTAGCTGCTCTATCATCCATGAGGAACATCCCAGCACTAGAGGGAAGAAGGGAGATAGATAAAAGTCAGCCCATTAGTTAAAACTGGATCACACGAGAACCATCTTTATCAAATAAACTTGTGTGCTAGCAGCTCTCAGTACCAGTCAGACCACACTCCTTGCCCAAACTGACTTAAAAACAGACATGCTTGTTACAGAACGTCAATGTCCCTTTGCCTTTACTTCATCTAACAGAAACAGAGTTCTATTGTAGATTGCCTATCACTGTAATTTAAACACAGAGCTTAAATAACATAATACAAATGAGCACGATAAAGGAACAGAGGGGATGTTGATGTTCTATATTCCAAAATAGGACTCATGACCTTAAAGTCTTTTCCACATCAAAGTGCATGATGCTTAAAATCAAAATGAGATGTTACCATAGCTATTGCCTCCCAAAGCTTTGGTAAGGTTTTATGGGTGTCATTTATTTATCTTGGAATGAGGCCATTACTGTAGAGGTGCAGAAAATTTTACTTTATTCACATACACAAATAGAAACAAAACTTCATTTCTCCTTTTTCAGATTTTCATAACATAATGTCGCTAAATCAAAGCAGATGGCGGCTGTCATCTGTCTCAAGTCACCCCTCTTCCGTGCAAAGTCAGGTCATGTGACACTCCCTACTCATTTATGTTTTCCCTAATGTAAGGATGTCTCTTTGTGCTGCAATAGATAGTTTAGATTTTTTAATATTGTTAGTGTTGAGAGATAAACACTTTGGTACATATTGGAGAGTAATAAATTGTGTTGAACATTGATAAACTAACGCAATTACCAGCAAGGTCAGAGAGTCAGCTAATTTAGAAATATCAGTCTAGGATTTTGAGTTGTCCCCTGGAGAACTGCAGCCACTTTATTACAGCAGGAGGCTGAGCAGAAAATGGTACATTAGGATTGATCTTTTGATCTAATTGTGGGACTCTGCCATTCCTTGTTTGACCAAAAATGCTTACCAAGCAAGAGGAAGCATAGCACAGCTAATTGAGGACCATCCCTTACACACCAGACACAGTAAAGGAATTCTGGGAAGGAGCGGACAAACTGCACTTGAGGTTGTGGGGAAAGTGTTACCATTTCACTGTATCATCTGTATTTCTTTGGCAACCTGTCTTTGATATCATAATCATAAATAAAATTTAACATTTTAAATTCATTTAAGGAGAATTTTTCATTCTCCTGCTCATGAGCTGAGCTGGTAAAATTCTGAGAAAATCTAAATGAAGTAATCCATACCCCCCTTTTTTTTAATAGAGACGTAAAATTGCTTTAGGATTACCCGAGCATCTGATAGATTTTCAGACCCTGTCTTCATACATTCATCAACCCTGATTCTTTGCTTATCAGTGATACAAGAACTGGGCACAACTTATATCTACACCTGCTTACTTAGGCTATTTAAACTCATTCCAGAAGTCTAAGGCTAATTATCTGCTCGCATTATTACTGTTCTAATATAATTTACTTTATCTCTTACCCAATATCCATTAGGTCCTAGTTTAGAAACTAGGCTAATTTGAATGATTGTGTTAAAGTCAAACTGGTAACATCCTGAATCCAAGGCTGAAGCAAAGTTCAATTGAAATGAGATTCATGTCTGGCTGCCAGGCATATCACAGGAACCATCCCACTGCCTTACTTGGGAAAGGCGGTTCAAACGTAGCCTCTTTGAATATATAATCCCATTGAACAAGGAGTTTCACGGGAAGCAAGCACCACGGCTGAAGACAACAGAAACACGTTTAGACAGCATCTTGGAAAGGCATGAGACTGACATCGTAACAGAACATCAGACCTCAGATACTAATCATGGATGCTAAAAAGGGCCTTAAATGGTCTCCTAATATTAGCCTGCATGCAAATATGTAAATCACACATAAGAAGTAAACCTAGAATAAGGCTGGATTATCGGAAAATGTTCTCCTCAGGTACTGTATCTCCAAAAGCAAAAGCACTTTCATAGATGGATTTATGCTCAATAGCCTAAAAAAAAAAAAAAATAGGAAATAGAAGTAAAAATAGCGATGTGTTTGCTGCAGTTCTGATAATAGAGGCAATTCTTCCATAGGCAAGGGAATTGACAGAAAAGGAAGCACTCTTAAGGGACTGCAGGGTGGAAACCATCAGTGTTGAGTGATTTCAGACAGTACTACAAGGTCTTTGCCAAAAACCCACTCAGTGCTACCCTCTTCAGGTTCACAAACAACCAGCTCTCTCTCTCTGTCTCTCTGTGTCTCTGTGTCTCTCTGTGTCTCTCTGTCTCTCCGTCTCCTGTCTCTCTCTCTGTCTGTGTTTCTCTGTCTCTCTCTGTCTCTGTCTCTGTCTCTCTCTCTGTGTCTCTGTGTCTCTCTCTCTCTCTCTCTCTCTCTCTCTCTCTCTCTCTCTCTCTCTCTCTCTCACACACACACACACACACACACACACACACACACACCAGCTGTCTTAAGTGTCCCTCTGTATTTTCTGCTGCCCAGTTCTTAAGGCTCGCTGAAGAATGTTGATACTTTAGGATCCGAGTCCTGAGACTGGAGCTAGAACACTAGCAGTTCTGGTGGGGAGTGCCGACTGATGCATATAGCTAATAACTGTTATCAAATAGATGCAGAGGCCCAGCTGTCTGCCCTTTGTCTACAGATTTAATTCTTAGGACAGGGCTGGGCAAATCCCTTTGTGATGCAATCAGCTCCAGGGGTTTAGCCACTTACACTGCATTATTGAAAGAATGATGAACTGGTGACAGGCCATTAACAGTAAGATTGTATTACACAGAATATGAGGCCAAACTCTGGCTGGAGAAGGTTTGTAGCGTTTTGTTTTGTTTCCTTAAAACAAACAAACAAACAAAAAAACCAGCTGAGACCATTTGAAAATAAGTCTAAATTACCTTTCCAGGGAAAGGAAAAAATAAGAATGTATTTTTATATAATATATTATACATTATTAAAATACAGATACTATATTATTTTGATATTCGCACAAACCAAATGATTTGTCATAAATTATGTCACAATTTCAAATGCCTAATTTCTATAACTTCATAGATCTTAGGCAAAGGTCACTTTCAATCTTACTTTGTGCCTGGTATCAGAGTGTGTGTCTACTTCTTACCAAACATCTCCCTGACAAAGACCTGTATGTCTGTCTTTCAAGGGGAATGTGGTGTGTTCTTTGGATTAGTTTAGCAAGACTTTAAGATTCTTCAAGGATTGAGCACCTAACATTTGTAAAAACAATCTCTCCCCAAAGAAATCAATATTACTTTTCCTGGTTTCAAAACACAATTCCTTCAAACAAATTGGTTTAAAATGCATCACATAGGATATTGTTTTCATCAGAAAGTACTTTAAATTGCTTTCCCAAAAGCAGATATATAATGGGATGACTGTTTCTGTGCTTGGTGGCTTCCAGGTTAGTTGCTCAGAATGACCAGCCCAGAGAAATGGTCCATCTCTTCTAAGAACATGTGAAGTTTAAAATTTTGTTACAGGTATAGGTTGTGAGGGACGGGACACAGTGAGCAAGGCCATGTGGCTACAGAATCTCTCCTAAGTGACCTAGTCAACACTGCTAATGGGGAACACTCGGGGTGACTTCATCTGGGACCCCTAGGCTTGAGTACTCATCCTTCCAGTGTCTATATTGGGGACTTCCTATTCAGCACTCCGTACAAAATACATTTCCATTTAAATAACATTTCATCAACCAAAACCTATCAGATTCTTTACTGGAACTAAAAAAGAATATCATGTTATTGTTTAGAATCTATAGAGCTCTCTAAGTCTATGCTTTCATAATCTTAGTACTCATATACTTTTTAGTAATTATCTATAAGTAAAAATCAAAATCTCAACTTTTTGATTCATTTTTGAATATATGTTATCTTTCAGGAGATTTTTTTCTTCAAATATATCTTATAGCAGTTCTAAGCTCTTTGTCAGTGAAACTGTGTGTGTGTGTGTATGGATAAGTATATATATATATATATATATATATATATATATATATATATATATATATATAGAGAGAGAGAGAGAGAGAGAGAGAGAGACCCCTCTTATCTTTATCTTTTTGTGACTTTCATTTTGCTTTCTGCATATGACAGGCTTATATAACCCAAAGGCAAAAACGTCTCATTCAGGAGAGTAAGTTTGTTTCAACTGATGAATATACATTATTAACACTCAGTGGGTTTACTAGATAGGTTTAGATGGGTGTACTGGCAAGTTTCGGTCACTGCTAGTTTCATTGTCTGAAGCCTCTCTGTGATCTTCACTACTGTCTCCCTGCGCTCTAATCGCAGGTAACCACAGCCTTTCTGCCATCTCCATACTTCGTCTGCTTTATAAGCAGTATCATACAGTACATAGCGTTACAGACTGGCTTCGTTTGCTTAGACATACACATTTGAGGATCCCTCCCGTCTTCTTGTGACTTTCATCTTACTTCTTTTCATTTTTTTAGCATGGGATAATATTTCACTTTCTGATTTGACTGATTTGTTCACTTTTTGAAGGACATTTTACATCCTGGCAAGTTTTGCAATTACAAACAAAACTACTATAATGCAATGCCTGTGTGCAAGTTTCAACATGAGCATAACTTCTTAAGTTACTTGGGTAAGTATCAAGGATTACAGCTGATGGATTGTATGCTCTAAGTATGCTTAACATTGTAAGAAAGAAACCATCAACTGTCTTCTAAAGGGGCCTCCCCTTCCAAGTTCATGCAAGCAAGGAATGTTGCACAAATAAAGAAAACTCAGAGCCAGATCTCAGGGAAAGGCTGAGATATCAAAGAGAGGAAACACCACAGTCAGATCCCACCCAGCTGTCTTCCAGCTTCCTGAGCCTCGCTCCTCGTGGCTTCTGCTGACTCATCTGCCTTTCTATGCCTGTTTAAATACCTTCTTCATGCAGTTGTTTCACATCCAGGTTAAGAATAAAGTTGTGGGCTACTACTGTTTGGTAGTTAGTCTTGAACTCACAGAAACACAGAAAGATTTCCTCTGTATCTGAAATTATGGGATTAAAAGCCTGGCACCACCACTGCCTGCTTGAGAGCCTGGAACTACCTCTGTAAACCAAGGTGGCCTCAAACTCAGATCTTCTGGGATTAGGGGCATAGGTCACCACTCACGGATATTCCCTGTGCTGAGATTAAAGGTGTAATCCTTTAATTACACTCTCTGATCCTCCTGGATTGAGTGTGGGTAGATCTCTCTGATATTTCAGACTGGTTTTTATTAAATATGAAACATATCCCCACATATCCCCTTTTGTATCAAAATTTAAAAAGAAGGTGATAGCTAACATAAGAAAAACCATATACAATTGGTACAATAATTATATGCAATATATACAAACAATAATTACATGAGTAATGTCCAGTCCATTAACAATTGACGTAGTACAGATTGGTTTTGATAGGTCTTGTAAAGGAAAAACTCAAGGTTGCTAAGGTAGGAGAAGGGGTGGGTCTGGGGAGAGTTAGAGGAGAGAAGATGGTATTATCAAAATACGTATGAATTGAATCAAAACATAGCACACTTAAGGAACTAACAATTTATTTAAAAAGAATGCATAAAACAATGATCCTACCTACCTGTAACACATCATAGAAGAACAGTGGTATTTGCCACACAAATGGGAGAAAAAAATAAAGGTGAATAGAATGTAATATTTTAAAAAATGACAGCTGAGAATTCTCCAAAAACATGAAAGAAAAAGTATCAAACCACTGAGTCCAGAATCTCTGAGAAACAAGAAACATAACTACAAAATTAAACAGAAACATTTTCATATGTCTCATTAAAAGCTAAGAGGAAATGATTAAAGCAGCCAAAGAAAAGAGATAATCCATACTGAACAATAACACTAATAAAGACCTTAGCAGTGATTCTCACCCTTCCCAATGCTGTGACTCTGTAATACAGTTCCTCATGCTGTGGTGACCCCCAACCATAAAACATTTCATTACTACTTCATAACTACAATTTTGTTATTGTTATGAATCATAATGTAAATATGTTATATGGAGAATATGTGAAGTGTGACCCCCAAATCAGGGCAAGACCCATAGGTTTCCAACGACTGTTCTATAGGATTCAACTGGGTGTGGTGACTTTTGTAATCCCAGTGCAAGGGAGGCATAGACTGATAGAGCACTGGGTTTGATGACCAGGCTACTTGGCAAGTTCCAGACCAATGAGAGAGCCTGTCTCAAAGCAAATGCAGACACTGCCTAAAGAACTATATTTGGCACCCAACATTGTCCTCTGCCCTCAATATATACTGTGCCCAACATTAAAAAAAGCTACAAAGCGCTTATCAGAACAATGTAAGAAGATAGTGCTATGTTTTACAGACAGATAACTCCCCCTCCTCCAATACCCTTATTGAAATCTCTACCACAGATTTTTAATAATTATTTTTTGTTTCTTTATTTTGTTTATGAAATAGAGTATCACTTTGTTGCCCTATATAGCCTGTAACTTGTTATATATATATATATATATATATTCACAGAGATCTGTCTATCAAACATACAAGCTAGGATTCAAGGCATGTATAAAAAGGCCCAACTTGATAATTGTTTATTATATATTTCTTTTCTCAAAGCATGATTTCTGGGGAGTATTTAAATTAAAGAAATAACACTGACTCATTTAAGATTCAGGGTGACTTGTTTAAAGAATATGTTAAGACCATTGGACAATTGTTTTTATTTGATGGCAGAGACTGTTTGTTTTTTATTATGGCTCAGTATTTCTCTCCCCTCCATTTCTCATCCCACCCCATCATCACCTCTCCTCCCAACGGAGAGATGCCTGAGGCTTTAAAGGCTCAGGCTTATACATTTTTTTAAGGACACATGTTTAGTTCCCATTAGACAAATTTAAGATGATGCAGTGTATTCAGAACCTTTGCTCATCTCTCAGGTGATCCAGTAGAATCACCTGGACCTAGTGTTCTTCATCAAATATGGAGTCATGAAGGCAGTTAGACCATAAAGTTGTAAATGCATTTGTCATAGTGATCACCAGTCTAGACTACAGTTCTAAATTCGAAGTGTGACCCCACCTTCGAATAGTAAGTCTGAATAAAACATTAACCTCTGAATCTCTATAAAAGAAAATTATCAAAGCCTAATTTACATGCTGGTTGAACAGCACAAATGTTCTCATGATTACTGTGTGGTTATTTTAAAGCTTGTCTCAATGACTAATATTTAAGTTCAACTCTAAAAACTAACTCTATATTTTAAATGTTGATCTTTTCAGTAGCTACTATTTGTTTATTTTTCTCATGGGATTTAGTGTTTGTGGAACTGTAATACAAAGATACAGTACTTTGTACTCCCTTATGCTTAAAATGAGGAGCCTATGTGAAATTGCAGCACAAGGTTTCACACTGTGCAGTAGCAGATCAATTACTAATGTACTTGCTATCCTTGATACCCAAAATGATATTTAATGTTTGCAAAATGTTTTAAGTCCTATCATAAAATATAAATACAGATCAAGTACTGTGGTTTAGTAAAAACAATCCAAACCGATAACAAATGTCATCAGAAAATCAATATTTGTACTATGTATTTATAATTCCATTATTGTTATTTCATTGACATGAACAAGCACTGTTGATATAAAAAACTTCTAATCATACACTTTGGTGCAATTATTTTTTATTATAATTTATTGTAGACATAGAGAAAACACAAATTATATAAAGTCTCTTGTATTTTGTCCTAAGTTATAAAACACCATATGTAACCTACGTGTGTTTTGTCCTTACTTACGCTCTGTGTGTGTGTGTGTGTGTGTGTGTGTGTGTGTGTGTGTGTGTGTGTGTTGTACAGGAGTGTGTAAAGGTGTGCTCACCCATGTGGTCCATGCCTCTGGCTGCCAAAAGTTGACATTTGATGTTTTCCTTAATATCTTCTCCATTTTATTTTGTGAGACAGAATTTCTTGCTGAGCCCTGAGTTCACCAGTTTTGGCTACAGTGGCTAGACAGTGAGTATCGAGATCCACTCTCCTAGCCTCTGTAACCAAGGTTACAAGAGCACATCACCTCACCCAGTCTTTTAATGTGGCTGTTGGTGATCGAAACCTAGACTCTCATGTGTGCCCTACAAGATTCAGAGCCATTTCCCCTAATTATGATGTTCAGGAATCAAGTTGGTGAATATCATATAAATACTATATAAATAATAGATATATTATTTTTTGTTTTGTGCTTTGTTCAATAAATAATAATATTATTGAGCACGTACTCAGCACAAGATTTGTTCAGTATTAAAGTTAGCAGCACATTACTAGAATGGTCTCTGTTTCAACAACTTTATACACTGAGATAATCAAAGCCAAATGTTAGATTAATAATACTATTTAAAAGAAAGTTAAGAAGAAAATTTATTTCAAAGGTGGTCGTCTTTATCCCTATTATTCTATCTATTCTATTATTTTATTCCTATTATCTCTAATGACTCAGATAGTTTTCTTTGTGATCCAATGACTATCAAAGGAGATGGGCTCCATTGCCAATGAAGTGCAAATATAATGTCATTTGCTAGAGTATTTTATACAGATTCTCAGGGGTAGCAGATAATGTGCTCAATGATTTCACAAAAATACTAACTTTCTGGTTTTTAAAATGAAATTATTCTATATATCAAAAATCTAGCCCCATTCTGAAAAAAAAAATACATGTGTACTTCACTAGATCACTGCCCCTTTGGCTCTGCTTGGGGGTGGGGGGGTGGGTAGTCATGGGTTATTGAATTTAAGTATCATTGAGCCAAATTCTCTTACGTTACATTTATAGTTGTTGAAAGCATAAAGCCATACCTCTATTATAAACTCACAAGCATCATCTGAGACCAGCAGAGCTCCTTTCTTCAGGGTGGGCCTCAGTGTCTGCATTTTCTGTAGGTTTGTGACCACCCTGATGATCAAACAGAAAATCTGAAACATATATGAACTATTGGGAAACTGTGTATTTGTGAGCTTTGCATTTAGACTTAAGATACATATCCCTATCACGCAGTGCTGTGTGCCCTTAAACAAGTTCCACTCTTTTACTATCTTTGTGTTTCTTCAGACAGCAAATGAGGATGTCAGCTGTCTTGAAGGGTTAATGTGAGGACTGGAATACATATGTATGTACCAAAAATTTTAAAAGGAAGAGATTTCTATGCACCTTCTCTCATATGGTAAATTACTTCCATGTCTCTTCATCTTGGTAGTGTCTATTTTCATGGCCTCTGGAGGCAAGTGCCCTTTTAGTGTCTGGCCACCGCTCTGACTTTACTCCATCTATGCCTCTGCCCTCAGTTGATTGTGGGTAGATTTAGAATTAAGTCATCTATGCTATCCATTCTCTTCTATGATTTTAAGCTGAGACCTCTTATTTTTGCATGATGTTAGCTGAAGCCTACCTTTAAAAAATATACCCTTAAGCTCAAACCTTTTCTTCTAGCATATCATGAGATCCAGAGCAGGATCTCAGGCTTAGCTAGTGCATTTCAGGTTGTATACTGAACCAGACTATACATAAAAATCTAAAATTGATTACAATCATCTGGTCTTGAACTGAAAGTCCTAGTACATGCACATTCAGTTCTGTGTCCTACGTTACTCTTTGTTTCAACATCACTGTATATATATTTAAAGTTTAACATTTTTGCTCACTCTGGATTTTTGTATTAAATTTTCAAAGATCTAATTAAACATTCTTTTTTTTATTAATAACTATTTTTAATTTCTTATTAAATTTTGTTCCTAGGGTTTCACATACTCCCTATAGCCCTCAGCAGCATTATGTCAGTGTCACTTTGTGAAAATCATGGCTGTCTGTGCTGTCCACCTCTATTGTTTCCAGGTCCTGTTGCAGCTGTGTTTCTGGATGTATAATATGTATTTTTTTTTCACTGAGATGTTCTTGAACCCTTCATGATAATGTCATGAGATCCCAATACATTTTCAATAAGTGTCTGTTCTATGTAAGTCAGCCTTATTCAGTTTGCATTAAGAGTAAGTCAGTTGGTGAAAGGGAATCATACTGTCTATTGTGGTCATGAAAATACAGGGATGAAATTTCTTTTTTTATTTGTCCTTATGTTTATGATGAAATACCCCGAGGAAAAAAGCTTAAAAGAGAAAGAGCTTATGCTTCAGTAAAGCGATGCATCGTGGCCAGGAGGACAGTGGTAGGCAGGGAAGCATGGTGCCAGGAGTCAGATAGTCACATCATATCCACACTTCAGAAACAGAAAACCAACAGGAAGCAACAGGCTATCAAACCTCGAGGCCTGTTCCCAGTGACCAACACTCTCCAGCAAGGCTCTACCTCATAAGGATTCCACAACCTACATCAGGAGACCACATGTTCAAACATGTAAGCCTCTTCGCATATTTTACATTCAAACCAAAATAGATTTCTAAAAGTCAACCTTCTTCGTAAGATTCCTATGTGACCTGTTTTGTTAAGACTCAAGAATATATATGAAAGAAGAGGTGGACAGATTGTAAAAGTCGGGGGGGGGGGATGGATGACTTAAAGAAAACTGTTTTCAAACATAGCACGACAGATGTACATATAAACTCATACAACCTGGAACAGCATGCCAAGACATGCCTAAGCTCAAGCCAGACAAATCTTATCATGGTGGGGGGAGGAGGGCTGAGAACCTATGGGCATTTGATTGCTACTTGGAGAAGAAAGTCATCTTTCTTTAATGGAGTGACACCATGTTGTATATCAGCCACAATCCAGGGCAGGCCTTATACCCAAGAGTAGGTGGTCAACACAAACTGGACTCAAGAGAGAGAGAGAGAGAGAGAGAGAGAGAGAGAGAGAGAGAGAGAGAGAGAGAGAGAGAGAGAGAGACTGAGAGAGGGAATAAGAGATAAAATGTGAGCGGATGCAAAGTTTGATAGATAGGTAGGTGGGGGGACCTAAAATGAGCAGCAAGACATACCTGTCATTGTTTTAGGGTCGTCATTGCTGTGGCAAAACGTCATGACCAGAGCAGCTTGAAGGGAGGGTTAATTTGGTTTGTACTTCTGAATCACTGTTCAACATTGAAGGAAGTCAGGTCAGGAACCGAAAGAAAATGGGAACCTGGAAGCAAAAACTGGCACAGAGGCCGCAGGGGAGTGCTTCTTACTGGCTAGCTCATCCTGCTTTCTTACAGAGCCCAGAACCACCAGCCCAGGGGAGTTACTGCCCACAATGGCTGGACCCTCCCCATCAATTACTAATTAAAATAATACAGGCTTGCCTACAGCCTGGTGTTATGGTGACATTTTCTCAACTGATGTTTCCTCCCCTGTGATGGCTCTATCTTGAGTCAAGTTGACATAAAACTAGTCACTACAAGCATGTTGGTGAAATATTTCTTATGCATTTTCTTCAAATTTCATACGGTATGAAGTCTTAGTGGTGCAATTTTTAATGCATAGTAAATGGTAGATTTGTGGGGAAGTGGCTAGCCATATAGAATTCTGCACTTCACAATCCTCTCAAAAGAATTACATGTAATCCTATAGAAACATCCTTCTCAAGGACATGAGGCATATCTTCCCATTCCTTTAATGTGGGCTTGACAAAATGACTTCCTTCAAAATGTGCCCTGTAGAGTGTGTGGCAAGAATGACTTTACACTGGAGAACACTGACCAGTGCTCCCTCAAGCAGGCAACCAAAGTCAACAGTGACAATGGAAAGTCAAGTTGATGGGCATAGACCTCTAAGAAAATGTGATATGAGTGGCACTCTATGGTCTGTGGCCTTGCTCCTAAAAACTGATAACCACAGCCTAATCCTGACAGACATAAACTGGAACAATTCTACAAATACCTGACCAGTGCTTTTAAAACTGTCAAGGTTATCACAGTTATGGGGAACAATTTGGTATCTGCCACAGCCAAGAGGAATTTAAGGAACTATAACAACCAAGTGCAGTGTGGCATCCTGGATTAAATCCTACTGTCAAGAAAAGCTAACAGATAAGAACTAAGAAAAGCTGAATGAAGTGTGGGTGTACTAACATTGGCTCATTTCAACACTTTGTGTGCTATGTGTGTGTGTGTGTGTGTGTGTGTGTGTGTGTGTGTGTGTTATGTGTGTCATATGTGTATATGGGTGTACAGGTACATGAGAGTGAGAACCAGAAGTAACTGTCTTCTATCAGTCTTCTCTGTGTTCTTTTGTTTGGTTTTGGTTTTGTTTAAGCACAAATCTCTCATTGGTTTGGAGTTCATGAATATAGCTTGACTGGCTGTATAGTGAGTCAGAGGAATCCCCCTGTCTCAGTGCTTCTGCCAGCTATGGAACTATAGTTTCAGATTACCACTGAGAATCATCCTTACACAGCAAGCACTCAATCTACTGAACCACCTCCCGCCCTCAGTGTTGCCCCATCAATAGCAATAAATATATTAGCCTAATGTAAAATATTAACGCTGGGGAAAATTGGGAGGGGGGTCTTTGTGCTGTTGTTATAACTTTTCCACAAACCTAAATGTCTTGAAAAGATTCTTTTCTAATGCAAATAAAGTAAAATTTTATTAATGTCACCATTTATCACCAACAGAACAGAACATTACTGCGTCTCCTATGTTGAAAACAAAACATGAAGGCTGATGATGTAGTTCAGTGGTGGATTTCCTGCCCGGCATGAATGAGGCTCCAATTCAACCTCCAGCACTGTAAGAACAAATGAACAGAACAAATATGAGACCCACACCCTTCTAAATATAAAAGCAAAACAAAATTAACACTTTGGTTTTCCCTAAGAAGCTTTATTTTTTAGGGATGTTCAATTTCTGAGACTAAAAATTAGCAAAAAAATCTCTCATTTGTAAATAATGTCTTGCCAAATAATGTGTCTTTGTACCAGATAAATGAATGTGAAACTCTAGCATTCATTTGTGATGTGGCAATTAGATATGTAATTATTTGGCAGGCTACATTTTCATGTCTGTAAGCAAAAAATTAAATATGCAATATAATTCCAGGGCAAACAGTTCTCAACATCACTTATGGGCAGCCCCTCCCACTTCTCTCTCCTTAGAATCACTATGGATCAACAGAATTGAAGCTTGCCAAGTCAAAGATGGTTGCTGAGAAAATGAGAGCCCCGGGCTGACTCTGCAGTTTTTGGCAGAGGAATTTGGGGAGAGAGAGAAGGAAGCAGTGTTCCCCCAGATGTCAGAGTGCTGTTCTCTTTCAGGTGACCCAAAGTATGTAGTGTCAGATAATTTGGGTCAACTTATTTCAAAGAATCAAAGATCATCACCAGAGTCCTTAGAAAAGAGCTCCTCATCCTGCTTACATCTGTCTTTTTGGCTTTTCTTTGCTTCAAATGGCTTTTTATCACCACCTGGGGGGCAAGCCAAACAGGCAAGGGCGCCTTTCCCACTACTAAGTCATTCATAAATTATGTGTTTTCTGAGTCAAGAAGACACTTATGATTTCAAATGATTGCTTGGCTTTTTCCGCGATAAAATTCAGACATTTATTATATATTTCTTCTTCATCTCAAATACAATTTTAAAATATAAACTGATTTTTGTAATCCATGAACATCATCTTTTTGTTTTATATTCCTGTCTTTTCTTGTACGTCAACCTGTCAAAAAACTTCTATAGTTACTGTGAACATATTTCAACTTAAGAAAAAAAGAAGTTGCCTTTCTAAATGCACAGCACTTAGTTCTTTAATTAGTAGGCAAGCCATTTGCCTAGTGTGCACTAAGTGCCTTTAGACTGAATGTTGCACACTATCAGAGCATACCAAACAAACTTTCCTAAAATGATTTAAAAACTATCATCTCAAATGATACAAAATACAAAAATATTGTCTAGAGAACTTAATTTTTTTCAGTTTGTTATGTGATACTTTTTATACTTGGTATTTATTATGAACAAGTCATAAACACAAATCAATATCAATCAAAATGATGCATAGTGGTGTGTGTGTGTGTGTGTGTGTGTGTGTGTGTGTGTGTGTGTGTGTGTGTTCTTTCTCCATTCATCTGTTTGTCTACTGGTATACACTCAAGCTGCTTCCACTTCTGGGCTATTATAAATGGTGCTGAAGGGAGCATAGTTTAGTATCTCTCTGACATACTACCTTTAATTCCTCTGGATGTATACTGAGAAATAAGATTGCTAGGTCATACAGTCATTCTTCTTAGGATTTTATTTCTTTTTCTGGATTGCTGTGGGCTGAATTTGTGAGGGTAACTGAGACTGTTTCCACTTGCCAAAGGCTAGAACTTCCAGCATGTGCCAACAGACTAAGCTTCAGTTTTATTTTTTTGAGGCACAACTATACTATTTCCAAAATGTCTACAGTAATTTGTATACCTGCTGACTGTATGTTATCAGAGTTCCCGTTCTTGCATCCTCACCAATATTTATCTTGTTGATAATTATCACTACTGAAACAGTGTGATGTCTCATTGTGGCTTTCATTTAATTTGTATTTTCCTGATGATTAGTAGTTATTGTACATTCTCTCTCTCTCTCTCTCCCTCCTTCCCTCCCTCCCTCCTCCTCTTCCTCCTCTTCTTCCTTCTCTTCCTCCTTCTCTTCTTCTCCCTCTCTCTCTCCCTCTGTCTCTTGGTTTCTTGAGACATGGTCTCATGTAGCACAGGCTAGCCTGAACTATATAGCCAGTGTCACTTGTTTTTGTTCTTGGGTTTGGGTGCTGCCTCCCTGTGAGATGTATCATTTGCAAATTTACTTGTCTGTGGCTGTTCTCACTCTGTCTCCTTGGCTGATGAAGCCTTTGATCTATGATGACCCCGCTAATCTGTCTCTGCTCCTCCTGTTTCTGGGGTCACACAAAATAACAACAAAGTAAATAATAATAAAATATGACCCAAACTAATACCATAAAGCTTTCTTCCTAAGCTTGGTTTTTGTTTGTTTGTTTGGATTTGGTATTTTCATAGTTTAGTTGTCGTTTACCTAAATCATTAATTCATTTTGAAATTATATTGTGTGTGTTATAAAAAAAAATGGTTCAATTCTAATCTTCTGCATGGGGCTATTCAGCTTTTAGCATCATTTATAAGAGCAATGATACAGAATTAATCTATGTGTCTATCAACGTGGATTTACATATACATGAGATACTATTTATTCTTTAAAGAGAAGTAAATTCTGTAATTTGGGAGATGTCATCATGTTAAGAGAAATAAGTCAGTTACAGAAAGAAAAATGACCTAATCCCGTAAATAGAATTCACAGAAGTTGTTCTGATAGAAGCAGCAGAGAGATGCTTCCGAGAGACTGCTGAGGAAGGGAAGTATCAAGGGAAGGGAAGGGAAGGGAAGATGCTGATCTAACAAAGTTTCAGCCTCACTAGATGAACAAGTTTTAGTGCTCTGTTCCACCACATGGTGACCACAAGTCACAATGTATCATGTGTTCATTCTATATTTCAAAGTTCCTGGAAGAATGGAGTTTAATCCTCCCAACCACAAAAAAGGTAAACCAGTGAGGCAATAAACACCATAGCCAAAATACTCTGTCTAGAATGCACGAATAGGTCAAAATATCAAACCATATCACATATGTAATACATTGTAATTGTCCATTAAAAATAGAAACAAGAGAGATTGAGAATCCAGCAATGTTGATGCAACTTCACGTTCTATGTCAATGAAACTATTATAAAATACAAATAGACTCATAAAACAAACCTGTAGCATCCAATACATTTAGGAAACCTGTGGTAGTTGGGTCCTTAACTAAGAAACCCACTGGTGTCAAGGCATCTAATAATGTACTCGAGCAAAGTCTGGTCCTCAGGCATCAAGTTTCAGTAGCAGTTTCAAATGCACACAGTCAGCAACTCTCCCATAAGGACTCAGTTAAGTTAGAGGCAACTTTTCTTTCAAATGGTTAAGTTGCACTTAAGGTTTCTGATGGTATTGTGCTCAATATATGTTAATACTTTTAAATGATTGTTATGTACAGTGTTCTGCCTGCATGTGTCACCACCGACCAGAAGGAGGCACCAGGTCTCATTACAGGTGATTGTGAGCCACCATGTGGTTGCTGGGAACAGAACTCAGGACCTCTGGAAGAACAGCCAGTGCTCTTAACCTCTGAGCCATCATCCCCAGCCCATGTGTTAATATTTATCAACAGACTACAAAGCAAGGTTGAACAAAGTATTGTGAATGTATTTTTCATCACTGCCACCAAGCCACTGCTTCCAGTTCTTCTATCATTGAGTATGGCCTTGAAATTGTAACATAAAAATGTAAAATGTTTTATTTGGAGAGGGAGATTCCAATGTCTTATTTTTAACAGTGTTTAAAATTTCCATAGAAATCTTAAAAATCACTAAAAAGTACAGCTTTTTTTCTCACATCAGTTGACTACAAAAACAAATGTGAACACTCAGAAAAAAATATGAGATAGTCACAGCCACAGTGATAGACCCAGCATACATTCTGCCTATTTACATGCCTTGCTACCTTGTAGATATAGATCACACTTCAATACGAACATACCTGATTCAGTTGGGGTGGGGGCGGTAACTAGCATGCATTGAGATCAACATGGTACATTTTAAGCCCATTTTTAAATTGCATTTCCTTGATCCCCAGAGCAACACTGAAATGGCCAGCCTGACTGCCTAGAAGCTTGCTACAACACTGAGACTTTTCCTCATGCTTCATCAGTACTTTGTACTCATGGGTTCTGTGCTCATTCCAAAGCCCCAGTGGGGTAAGTGTGGAGTTTGAGATAAAATATGTAAGAATTTTTACACAATCTGACAGAATATTTTTATATATTAGAACTAATAACAATAGGCCTAAGCTTATGGCTTGTATGCCTTTTTAAACTTTTATTCTTTTTACGAATTTATTTTCATTATATTTTGCAAAAATATTGATACATATAGCTTAGCATTTTCAAAAAAAAAAAAATATTTTAAATGGGCACTTCACCCCAGGAGCCTGCACTGTAGCTATCACTGTCTCCTTATTTTTCAGTGAAGAAATGAGGTAATTCCACAGTTGTCGAGTCTACACTCAGGCTCAAATTCCTGCCTTTGGTGCCTGTTTCTGACGTCCTTTCTGTTTCCAGTGACGCTGCTGGATACTGAGTCCTGCATTTCATTTCATGGCGTGCTTTGTCTTTTAGGATCATCAAGGAAATTTTGAGTTGTTGCCAAACACCATTTTCCTTTATATAGAGATTGTGAGCTTGTCTGTGGTTCCTTGTCTACACTTTCCTCCTCCTCCTATGTATTCTCAATCTCTTACATCTACACAATATTAAGTGATGTTGGCTTTCTTTCCATTACATATAAATTTAAAAGCTACTGTTGCCTGACTTTATGACTATGCAGATCTTTTGCATATGGTTTGGATATAAGATAGGAAGGTTTGGGTCTTTTGCTAGCTTTTTATTTTGAAGTAAAATTAAATTTATTATAATTGAGTGCTCAAAAATATTTACGTAAAGTCATTACATACTAGCCACAAAAAAATCTTCCAACCCTTTGGAGTATTTTATATGTGATGCTCTCAAATGATAATGAAATAAAATCATAAATAAATAGAATCTAAGTCTTCTCACATATTTAAAATTCTAGTTGTGTTTCCATGGGAACACTGTTTAAAGGGTAGTGTGTATGTATAAATGTATTTATTGAGCCACACAAAGATTGAAAACAACCTGCTTGCTGTTCAAATGAAAAATGGCTAATAAAGAATAAAAGAAACTCCATGTGTGTTAAGCAGCATCATTGAGGGTAAGGATAATGCAGTACAAGAGAAAGAAGAGAGACTGGAAGAGGGAAAGAAAATTGGGAGGGGCTTCTTAATTATATAAGATGGGTGGAGCTTGTTATAAGATATTGTGAGATATTTTCAAGAGTGAGAGTAGGCAATAGTCAAAGGGACCATTGGCGATCTACAGGTTTTAGGGTTTTTTTTTTAATTTTTAATTGTGTGTGTGTGCGCAAGTGGGCATGTGTATGTAAGTACAGGAGCCTGTAACAGCTGGACATTGGATCTGCTGAAGCCCGTAACCAATGACTATAAGCCACCCTATGTGGTTGCTGGGACCAAGCTTGTGGTCTTCAGATCTAAACTTGGGTCCTCTATAAGGACACTAACTACTGAGCCATTTCTCTAAACAAACCAACCTACATAAAAGAGGCTTTATGCTATATCTTTTTCATAATGCATATTGTTTCTATTTGGCCTATATTCACTGTGCATGGGCCTCAATTCATAAAAAATGTTATACAAGTATATAATGTATGTACTTTGAGGATATTTTTCCCCTCCTCCCTTTTTTGGTGTTCCCAGTCCTATTATTTCTTCTTATTCCCCTCAACAATCTCACTTCTACTTCCATATTGTAGATATGATTCTATGTATCTCTATAAGATCCAGTATCCACAAATGAGAGCAGATATATGCTATTGACCTGAGACTGACTTTATTCCTTTAATGTAATTATCTCAAGTTGTACATGCTTTCATAAAACTTTATAATTTCATTCTTCTTCATAGCGGAAAATTATCCCATTATTCATATGAACTACATTTTCTTTGCATCTGTTTTCGGGGGGGGGGAGCCCTGAGTGAATGAATATGTGCTGTTGACAGAGGCACAGCCATGTCAAGAAACCTAGAGCCTTAGACCACAGTGGAATGGGAAAGCCTCCACAGTGAGAGGCTCAGAGGCATGGCAAAGGCTTTCCCTGGTCCATCTGTGCATGTTGATAGTGTGTGCAGAAAATGTCTACCATGACTTTGTTTTCCCCGATCTTTAAGACCTGAAGACTGCTATTCTACAGAGATTACCCCTACCAAGATGGCTAAGCTGTCTATATGCCAAAACCCCACCTCCTTACTCAGCTGTACACAATGACACCTCTCTGTTCAACTATTGATGATAAGTATGCTGAGGTTTCCCCATCAGACAGCCCAATACATCCTATCCCAGCTTTACTTCCCTCTGTGGGTCTGAGTAATGAGTTGAAATCCTGCACCAATATGGCCTGTCTCACCTAGCAAAGAGGATGTAACTCCCTGTGTCTGTCTGTGTGCCTGCCTGTCTGCCTGCCACCCTTCTTTCTTCATTCTTTCACTGACCCAGTCAAATCCAAGTTCCTGGAAACCGTGCAGGAACTGAGCACTATTCCTCTGCTGATGGACACCTAGAATGGTTCTATGTCTCAGCTTCTGTAAATAAAGCTTCGGTAAACATGGATGTGCAAGTGTCTCTGTGATGTTGACTCGGAGTCCTTTGGGCAAATACCCAAGGATCCTATAATAGAGATACTTTATAAGATCATAACAATATGAGGTTAACACTTCTGACCCCACTTAACCTTGCTTATCTCTTAAAAGCTGGTCTCCAAACACACTCACATCATGGGTTAGGGCTCAAACCTACGAACTTTGACAGTCTCCAACAAAGAGATTTCTGCTGCCTTTTCCTTTGAAACATCTGTTTATTTGTAGCATGAGTCAAAAGATGAATTAAAACCAGTGATGTGGAGCACTAAGCAGCCTCATGGAGCTGGGAGAAAGAGGCTACCACTTGGGGGGAGATGAAGACATGAAGAAATCAAAAAGCATGTGTCTTGAAGAAAATGAAGCTGTCACATGCTGTATCAGATGTTGATATGGTAAATTAACATTTTATGTCTATATCTTCATCATAGATTTATAACATATTTGCTAAAAGTTATCAGCAATATTAATCATGACATGCCAATAATCTTTGGTCCTGAGTCAAAATTTTTTCTTTAATAATATTACTTTTCTAATTTAACTTTCATTTTCCCTTGAGAAATAAGTGTGCTATTTTTCATTTGCCTAGTTTCATTATAAATGTTGGACTTATTTAATCAAGTGCTCCAATATATCTATCAAAGATCCATAAAGATGGTTTCCAAATAGTCAAGTAGGTGATGCACCATCTCCATATCTTTTCTTTAAAGATCTTTATGTTACGCTCTGAGCTACTTGGATTTTTTTTCTATTAACTTTAGGCCTTTAACCTGTTCATTGAAGCAGTTATTCAATTTACATTCAGGTAGGATATACAGCATGGAGACACTTGACAGAGTTACAATTGACTTGCTAGGTGATACAGGCCAAATTGGTGCAGGATTTCAATACATTACTAAGAACAATAAGCAATTAAACTTTAAGAATTGCTTATTTCTGGAAAATTTTTATTAATACTTTTTTTTAACTGAAACAAAAAAAGCAAAATGTTGGTGAGTAAAGGAGAGTGGTAATATTCATCAATTCCTTCTAGGGATAGCAGATCTGCTTGAATTCTCTTGTCACTTGTGTCATACTAAAAATACCACCCCTCTGAAGCTCAGGTGTCTGGGAAAACTTGTGGAATCTGTTTGCCCCCTCCCAATTAGTTGTAAACTTAAAACTTGCTCTGAAAAAAAATGGCTATTGCACAAATTTTACTTAGTCTTATAATAAAAACCTGGAGCCAGATGGGGAAAAGCTGAAATTGAAATATCATTGAGATTCAGAAACAAGCCATAGCCACTCCTCACACATCCTCAGACTGAATGCCTCCTAGTCCTTTGCCAAAAAGGAGGGGCGGGGGGGGGGTGTTCATGAAGAAGCAGAACTCCTGCTTTCTCATTCCCTGCCCAGCCACCTCACTTTCTCCTTCAACTTTCCTAGAGCTAGGATTAAAAGTGCGTGCCACCACTGCCTGGGTGTGTGGTCTTGAACTCACAGAAATCCAGACTGATCTCTGCCTCCCTGGTGCTGGGATTAAAGGTGTGGGTCACCACTCCCTGACCTTCATGGCTAAATCTGTGGGTGGCTCTGTCCTCTGATTTTCAGGCAAACTTTATAAAATATGCAATATATCACCACAAATGGTTTCAAAAATAATCTTAACAAATAAAATAAAGGAATACTTTCAAAAGACTAAATAAAATTTGAATAAAAAATTAAATGTAAAAACTAGGCAGTGGTGGCACACGCCTTTGATCCCAGCACTCAGGATGCAGGTAGCTCTCTCAGTTCAGGCTAGCCTGGTCTATAGAATGAGTTCCAGGATAGCCACAGCTACATTAAGAGACCCTATCTTGACAAACAAATATAAATAAATAAAATTAAAAATTTAAATGTAGTACACAGTAATGATTTCCTTAGTTTCTTAGTTTTAGAAGAACATATCACCAAAACCTATTTTCCATATAGCTAAACTTCTTATAAACTGTTATAGGCAACTTTTAACCCAGGCTTAATCACTGCTTTCACAGCTTGCAATTTTTGCTCAGCATTATGTTTATGATTTTCTATATAGCTCTCATTCATTCATTCATTTTAATTGCACTCAGCACAATACAATAACAAAATTCTGTTTTTGAAGATTTTGTATTTGTGTGTTACTATCGATGTACATATAAGTGTGTGTGCGTGTGTGTGTGTGTGTGTGTGTGTGTGTGTGTGTGTGTGAGTGTGCAAAGAGACCAGAAAGGAGCATAAGATGCCTTCCTCTGTCACTTCACCATCTATTCTTTTGAGGCAAGGTCTCTTTCTGAAGAAGGAGTTCATTTTGTCTCAAAGCTGGAAGCCAGCAAATCCTGGTGTTCCTCCTGTGTCTGCCCCTCTCAGAGCTAGGGATACAGGCATGCACCGATGGCTGGCTCATTACATGGATGCTACCATCTGAACAGACTTATGACTGTGACATAAGGACCCTTAATCACTGAGTCATCTCTCCAGGCCCTCCTAATCTCGTTTTTTCATAGTCTAACTAATGGATTGTTTTATTTGGCTTATCCATTCTCCCCCATTACATTAACACCACTATAAGCATTCCTGTACGTGTGTTTGTCTGCTCTGCACAAAAAGGTTTGTTTATTTAAAATATAGTGAAACTCATTTTTTGTGTGCTCACTCAAATATTTTTAAATTAAATTAGAAAATTTTAACGTAAGACTTGTTTTCTCAATGTGAGCAGTTAGAAAACTAAAAAATATATAGGCGATCATATGGGAGCCTATAGATCAGAACCATCTTCCATGCTGTCTATACCACTGTTCTCCAGATTACAGAACAAGAAGGAGGACTCCCCTCAGGGTGACTTTAGGTGTGAATTAAAACCCAGTGGTCACAGAAAGACATAGTCAGGCACTGCCACCAGCAGCCTAAGGAACCCTCTTCCCCTCAGGCAAAATCATATCCTAAACTATATACAGTAAATAGTTTTAGTACCAGCCAAAGTATTCCAAAATTAATGAAGTATTTAGACAGAGATACGTGTAGGAAAAAAGCAGGGCACGCCTCTTCCCAAGACATGGATTTGTTCCCTAAGTTAAGTTCTTTTGGGGGTTTTGCTTATCTAATTTGGGCACTGAGGCTGCAATTTCTTCATACAATGAGGAGAAAATATTCCACCTGTAACTTTGTCTTGTGGAACCTCACTCTGAACTATCCTGTTTGAATTCTTTCTTAGCAAGTACATTTTTATCCACCGAATTCTCATTTCCCTCTCTATTAATCAAAGTACACCATCTTATTTATGTCTTCCTTAGTCACACTTAAGAGTCTATGAAATCGTTCATTTATAAGATTTTGGTGTTTTTCATAGTACATTGTACATCAGATTCTTCTCTCACATTTTTAATGTCTCACCGTATCTGAGGATGTAGCATTATTTCCTCATTTTTGCTGGGTCTTCTGCCCTCTTCTTCCTTGGTGTAGTTTGCTAAACATTTTAATAGTTTATTGGTTATTTCAAAGAACAAATATTGGGTGTTGACATTTTTTTTTCTTACCACATATATCACATTTGGTTTACTTTTACATGGCAAACGTGTAATTTCTCCTTTTCCTGCTCCCTTTTACTTGCACTTTTTTGCCAAGTTCCTGAGATGAATTCTTTGCCCACTTATTTTCAATCTTCTATCTCCTATTTGATGCATTTAGATCCATAAAGTTTCTTAAGTACGGTCTTGGCTATATCACACAAGCTTAATACACGAGCCACTTGCTACTTTTACTTCTAAATTATTTATAACTGCAACTTTTATTCCATCTTTAGAATGATTTAGGGTTTTGAGGGGGAAACTACATTTTGTTTTTGCTAGTATCATTTGCATTGTGTAAAAAATATGATGTCCACTATCATATCAATTTGGGAGAAAAATTACTTTACTATAAATTGTTTTGTTTTATAATACATTGTAAATGTCTGTGATGGTCTATGTTTTTTGGAACCAATATATATGTTGTCATCCTTTAAATATCTAATATATCAATCGCAATGATTATTATTCAGACACTTTCATATATTTCATAATCTATTGATTTCTTAAAGACATCCTTTTTATTTTCTTAACATTTTACTTTCTTCAATAAAATATAAGTAGTGTCAAAACTGTTTCTTTATCCTGAGTGCCCAGATTCTTCCTTTTGATTACCTAGAATCTGTATGGAAGCTCTATATGTATTCAGTTCTTTGCTGACTGTTCTGGGAAATTTCAATTATAGTATGTGAGAACTGGCCACAAAAATATGACAAAACTGAAGCAAAGGGGAAGCAGATATCAGACTGAGCACAAAGCTATCTGCTGAGGACTTTCTGGAAAAGATTTATCAGAGTTGCCAGCAACCTGTATTTGAAAATTAACAGCTTGGGTCCGAGGAGGAGGCTTCTGTTGTGGTCAGAATGCAAGTGAGTTATCCAGGCGAGAACACGACCTGCTCATCTCACACTGACACCCAAACACTGGTGCTCTACTAGAGCTGATGGCTCTAGGGTCCAGTTGTAAACCTCCACTCAAGTCTTTTTGTTTGTCTATGGAATGTTGGGAAAATGTTGAGGAAGCAGGCCAGCACTACTTAGGACCAGTCAAGATCCTTGCGGTCCCCTCAGTAGAGAAGCCTGTTTCAGCAGCTTAAGCTTCTTTGACTTCTAGGGGTTTGCTGATGCTCAGGCTGTGACTCTATAGCAAATGGACTGACTCATCTAAACAACATCCCATCTTAAGCAGGTCCTTAATGTCAAAGACTGTCTCTATCATTCTCCAGAGCCCAGAGTTCTAAAGCCGTCCTAGGTGATGAGTCTATGCAGAATAAATGACTATTTCACTCATTAAGTAGATGAGTCGTTTTTTGCCCACCTTTGTATTTGTTAATTTTGTTAGTTGACAACTCTATGCGTGTGTATGTTGCATCAGGATTTTTCTCTCCCACACACTGTCTTATCCCCCTCATATCCCTACTACCCCTGCTCAGTGCACTAGTACCTTTCTCGGATTCATGCCTCCATTTAGCTTATCCAGGGCCATTTGTGTGACCATTTAATTATAACTGTGCAATGAAGCCTAGTGGAGTCACCAGGGGCTACCTAATGAAGGCAATATTATCCCTCTCCCTGAATCCATCAATAGCAAGTAGTTCAATAGTGAGGGGTGGGGGCCATTGGCTCTTCCTCCAGCATTACCTGGCTGTGATGAGCTCATTCTTATATTTTGAATTTTTAGAATTACACTATCACTTACATATTGTGTGTGTGCATGCATGCATGTGTACATGTGAGTGTATGTGTGTGAATGTGTATGTGTGACTATGTATGTGTGTGAGTGTGTGTATGAGTGTGTGTGTACATGTGTGTGAGTGTGTGTGTTTGTGTGTATGTATCTGTGTGTGATTGTGTGTGTGCATGTGTGTGAGTGTGTGTGATTATGTATGTGTATTTGTATGTGTGTGTAAGTGTGTGTGTATGTGTGTGTGTTTGTGAGTGTGTGTGATTGTGTGTGTTTGTGTGTGTGATTGTGTGTGTGAGTGTGTGTGTGTGCATGTGTGCATAAGCTGTGTAGGCCATGCGTATGTGTGGAGATCAAAGGACAACTTTCAAGAACTTATTCTCTCCTTTTACCATATAAGAACCAGGGATAATCAGGCGTGGAGACAAGCTCCCTTATCCATTGAGCTATCTGACTAGCACACTGGATCCATTCTTTTCAAGACTGGGTATAGGCACATAGAGATGCTATGAGGTTTTGATTGCCATGACTATGTCTCGACTCAGGAGATGATACACACACACATACATAAAACACCTTTCTGCCTATCTTCTGAATCTTAAATACTCTTGTTTTTTCTGAAATGTTCCTTGAGCCTTAGAGGGGATGGTATGAATCTTGTTCATGACTGAGTCCTCAACCATCCTCAGGATCTTGGGCAGCCATGTGTCTGCATTTACCCCTCCTCATCACTGGACAAAGGTCTCTGACTAGAACTGAGAACATCCATGAGTCTAAGCCTGAACATTTGTAAGGCATCTTGTCACTGTATCGGTTTCCTAAACAACAGAATTCACTTGATGCGTCATTTTTAAATGATCTGTTTCAAATGTTGTGTAACAGAACAATGTAAAGCCTGGCTTCATTTTTAAACCAGGTGTTTTTTATATGAAAAGGACCTATCAAATATATATATATATATTTTTACAATCTAAACTATGAAAGCTTACCTTATAAAAACAGAAACAAATATTTTGTTATAACATCACTGTGTCTGTGGGGCTATAGGAAAAGTTTCTAGCATCCATGTTTTTCTGAAGTTTGAAGCTTGAAATGTCCCCAATCTAAGGGTGGTTGGCTGTGTTCTGCTATCTAGCTGAGCCAGGAAGTGACTTGCTTGGGGCTGTCATTATTACTGAAAGTAAAGTGTTCATAGTGGGTCTGCCTGGTCTTCTCATCTCCTCTCCTACTTTTCTTCCTGTCTCCAACCTCAAATGCAGATATTTTCCCCCACACATGTATAAAAGAGGAGCAACTTACTTTGCTTTTTGTTTGTTTGCTTTTCAAAAAACTAAAGGTAGTTTTCTCATGCACGAAGCCCAGAAATACCTTCACGTCTAGACTGGTGCAATGCTACGCGTTTTGGAAGCACTCCAAGCTTTCCCAATGTTCCAGGCCATATAAAGCACTTTCCATGCCCAGGGAAGTATGTGTCCCACCCATAAGGAATTTAAAACCTTGTGTAAGGTGTCTCTACAGAAGCAATGCTTGCTCCACACTGAAAATCGTTTGGAGACACCTACGCTCTCACCTACCATGGTCCTTTTCTTCATCACAGGTACAAAAGCCAACAGGGAAGAGACACAAGGTGTCCTAGTAACATTCTGTCAATAACGTTGACAATGTAAGTCCTCAAAAGGATGTCAGTGACCCTCAGAAGTTCACAGTTGATACCTTGACAACAACTAAGGGACATCCAGGCAGGCTGGGAAATCACTGTGATAAAGAAAACACCTCACTGAGAATCACTGCCCGCAAGTCTGTGTTTCTAGTCCATAAAAAATGTGCTAAAACTGAAGATGTATTCAGAAGAGCACACTGCTTTTCCTTTCAATGGGAGGATGTCTTTGAGAGTACCCCATGAGGTTTGAAGTCTCTCCCTAAGAAAGACAGGATGTGTCCACAGCAGTCTCAGAAACAAACAAAAAATCATGGAACGCTGCCATTTGTGCTAAGTTATCAAGCCTATAGAAATTTCTAGAATCTAAAACAACAAAAATTTAAAGACCTTAAAACTCAACATTACTAATTTGGAAGAGGGTAAGAGAAAGAAAAAGACTGCCCAATATTAAGCCTTTGCTTTCTAGATTTAAGTATTTGGGGGTCTAAGTTACTTCATGAAACAATCTCTCTATTAATATGTATGAAAAGAAATTTATAGCAGCTATCATGAAATACAAAGCAACCAGGAATAAATTCATTTAATAAAAGAAATTGAGTGTGCTGTATATATCCCTAGATGTTCCATTTAAAATATTTCACCAACTTAATCTAGTTACCTAGTAGTAAGGCAATTACACACTGAAGATTTAGGGTTGATACAGATTTAGGGTTCAGTTGTTATCTTGGACGCTTCTCACAAAACACTTCTTATGGGAAGCCAGCCCCTTGGCAACCTTTGCATCATTGTGTTCAATTAAGTGACAATTTATTCTGTTTTTGTTTGTAATGGGGCTCGTCATTTACTGTCATTACTGGTCCACCAGAGAGTATTCTCTTTGCTTTTCTCTTCAGAATAAATCTGAGCCATCTAGGGTTTGCTCTTCTCAGCAATGAAAATGCTCGTGACTAATGGAAAGCCAGCTCCATCTAGCTGTCCATCTTGTACTACTCCTCTGGCCACATCCATCAGAGGCATATTATGTATCATCAAAGCCAAGCTTTTCTAAATCAGATCCTTGCCAAATGCACAGATCTGTGACTTCATCTATAAAAACTTTTAAAGGCATTGATGCTTATTCATTTATTTATATTATATTTTTCTCCTTTTCATCGAACATGAAGTTGGTTATTCTGAGTAAAAAATAGTATTATAATATGTACACAAATACACACACTCCTCCTCCTTGATTAAGTGTGAAATCTAGGTCTAGCATATCAGGGAGGTTAAAGGGTAACTTGATTAAGTGTCCAAATTGTATTATTTATAAAATTATTTATTGTGTGCATATGGGTCTTTATCAAAAAAATGCTAAGTAGTTCTCCTGAGGCTTCAAAAGAAGTGTTTTCCAGTCTCTCTTGTTGAAATCAATCTAAAAATATTTAGCATGTGGAAGTGCTATGGTAGCCGCATGTATCTTTATTAGACCATGCCAATATTAAAGCGATTTACCATAAAAACAATGCTTGTTGCACATATTTCCTACATTGTTATTATTAAATTACTCTTAAATTTGTAAGATTACTAAACTCTCTAAGCCATGCTCTTGAGTGAGGTAGGAATTCCACTGTGACCACAATTTTATCACTAAAGAGATGTGCTAACATATTTAGAAATTCACTAAAATCACCATTTCACTTCAAACAGCTCTACATACATTTCCAAACACATGGTTTTAACACATTTTCAGGGCATTTCCATCAATATTTCATTGTGCTGTCACTCAGCTTTGCCTTTTGCCCCAAACAATAAAGTAGTAGGGCAGACAGGCAGTTTAACAGAGCTTGGATTGGGAAGGCACATTACACTATGATGTTCATTCAAATAGTACAGTATGCTTTAAGGGACTTTATCTGTAAACATAAATATGATTTTATAAACTGTTCAGACTTTTTAAAGGATACATTCACTAGATATGATTTTTAGATTCATGTTCTGTCTGTCTCAAATCCTGTATTTGTATGAGTTGTACTTACATCCATGAAAAATGAAAAGGTCATGAGTCAAAATTTACTGAAGCACCCTGTCTGTCCAGGTTGGATATTGCCCAAAATGCCATCCTTCATTTATTCACATAGTACAGTTTACAAGTCTACTACAAACACATAGTTCTATAGTAAGCTATGTCCTTAGACCCTTAAGAAAAAAATATGTCCTAAGACTTCCACCCACAAGCACTATAAAGGAAATATAAAGAATCATAAATTGGCTTTACTTTTCTATTATTCTCTTCAGTGTTAAGGCAAATACCTTTGTTAAACATCACTGACACCCACCAATACTAGGGCATGATTCTGATCATCAGAAAAGCTAGCAGAAAGTGACACACTGAAGAAAGACTCAGGGCTTCTAGCAATCAGAGCAAGACACGGCACCATCCATAATGGAGGATAATGAGGAGGTGGGTACCTGGAATACTAGGTAACAGCAGAGAGAGTCTGCATCTGGAGCTAGGCGTGGCATGTCTGCTGACTGACCCCCACCATCACTAAGATGTAGCCATGAACAACACAGTTACTAACTTTCTGTTTCTTCACAGGCAAAAAGAAAAATGAGGAAAAAGCACTCAAATATATAAATTCTACAAGCTTAAGATCTTGAAAACAGCTTCAGACTTGCCTAGGATAAGGATATGCTCCACCTTAGCTCTAAAACCAAATCATATTTTTGTCAAATACATAAAAGGAAGACTTTATAGGCCATCCTGGCTACAGGATATATTCATAGAATATTCATCAGATAGTCCCTAAATTGAGCTGAATTTCTAACATGTTCCCTTACCAAATTAAACTTGTCCAAAATAGGCAGGATGCTCCCAAACTCATGTTTTCCTTTCCTCTTCTCCACTAACATACTATACGTTGATAAATGTAGAATGGCTCGCCAAACCTCCATGTCTAAAAGCCTCTTGGCTCATCTGTTTCACAAGCTCCCACAGTGGTTGGCGCTGCTCTCCACAGAGACATGTATCATAAAGCGAGACCAATAATCACTTATATTTGTAAAGTTAACAGGTAGTTTTAAGACACATATGATTGTCACTTTTGGCTACAAGTTAAATCACTTCGCTTTTAGTGAATCTGCTGTAATCCTTTATTAATCCATAAGTAAATACTCAGTAATCATCTCTAAAATGTTCTTTGCTATAATTCCCTTCTATGTTTGGGTGACTCTAAGGAGACAGTTTACAGGTGATTTTTACTTGATTTTACAGGTTTATGTTGGAGTCCGTGGCTCCTGTTACCATCAAAAACGTTGAGGATAGGGCTGAATGAACAGGTTTATGTTGGAGTCTGTGGCTCCTGTTACCATCAAAAACATTGAGGATAGGGCTGAATGAATTGGCCTCACCCCTCACTGGCTACAGCACTAGGGAGAACTGGCCCTGCCCTGTACCAACTGCAGCACTCTGGAAAGTGGGCCCTGAACCTTGCCTTGGCATTCCAATGGAATTGGCTCTGTTGACAAGAGCCCAGGTGATCCGGCCCATGAATGCACATAAGAAATCTGGCCTCACCCCTCATCTGCTGTACAATGGAGAGAAGGAAAGATGCCCTCCCCCGTCCTCTGCTCCTCAGTACCTGGTGGGTGGCAGATTTGGCCCTGAGGTCATGAGAGTCAGAGAGCTGATCCTGCCCTTCATGGGCTTCACCACTCAGAAGAACAGGCCCTGCACCTTGCCCCAGAAACACAGGAGAGCTGACCCTGTTGGCAGGCGTACAGGTAAGCCATCACTGAAGGTGTGAGAGTGGGAGAGCTGACCCCACCCCACCCTCATCTACCATGTAGTGACATGGGTAAGGAAAAGATACACTTCCCCAAACAACCCTTGCTACCTGCGGCAGGCACAAGAGCAGGAGAGCTGGCCCTGAACCCCATCCACTGTGGCATTTGGGAGAGCAACCCCACTCCTCATATGTGCAAAACAGTAGAGCTGGCCCTAATGGTGTGAGTATGAGTGAGCTGGCTCTTAGAGCATGAGAGCAGGAGAACCAGCTCTGCTCCTTGCTGCCTGCTACAGTGGGTGAGACAGTGAGGAGAATGCTGGAGAGCTTGCCTTGGTGGTGTTGATAAAGAAAGTTGGCAGGCTGACCAAGCCAGCCATCACCCAGGCCCAGAACCAGCACTATGAGTTGGTCCACCGCAACATCCACCTCACCTTGTCTATAAGCTGCTGGATCATGTGAAGGGGCTGAATCTGCAAACCCAAAGCTGTAGGATCTGCATGATTCAAGGCAATAATAGGATATCCAAGAGGAGTCCCAGTCAGGACCCAGTATTGAGGATGTAGCAGAAGCCAGAGGCCTCAAAGTAGACCAATGAGTCATTGCAGTTACCACAGTTAAAGATACACGGACTGAAGGGTTTACTGTGTGACCCACTGTGTCACACCACAGCCTCCATGCCAAGACTTTTCTTTTTTCCTTCCTTCTTTCTTTTCTTCTTTTTCCTCTTTCGTATGTTATAGTTTTTGGCTTGGGCTTTGTTTTTGTTTTTTATTTTAGTTTAGTTTAGTTTAGTTTGAGGGAGGTTGTAAAGGCTAAGGGTGGATATGAAGAGACAGGGAGATGAATGGGATCAGGATGTACGATGTGAAATCCATGAAGAATCAGTAAGAAAGAAAGAAAGAAAAGAAAGAAAGAAAGAAAGAAAGAAAGAAAGAAAGAAAGAAAGAAAGAAAGAGAGAGAGAGAGAAAGAAAGAAAGAAAGAAAGAAAGAGAGAAAGAAAGAGAGAAAGAAAGAAAGAAAGAAAGAAAGAAAGAAAGAAAGAAAGAAAGAAAGAAAGAAAGAAAGAAAGAAAGAAAGAAAGAAAGAAAGAAAGAAAGAAAGAAAGAAAGAAAGAAAGAAAGAGAGAAAGAAAGAAAAAGAAAAGTGTAGCTGGGCATGGTGGTGCACATCTTTAGTCCCAGTACTTGGAAGACAGCGGCAGACAGCCCTCTGTGACTTCAAGGCCAGCCTGGTCTTTACAGAGTGCATTCCAGGACAGTCAGAACTATATAGAACAACACTGTCTTATAAACAAACAAATAAGTAAATAAATAAATAAATAAATAAATAAAGTATTTTTTTAAGGACACTAAAGCAGATGGGAGACTATTTGTGACGGGAAGGATGTCATTGAGAGCATCAAGTGGCAGAGTAATGAGAAAATCAGCATAATTAACTAATGTTACCTATGTTATGAAGATGCCATAACCAGCGTTGTTTTATGTACTTAATATACTCTAATAAAAATAAAATGAAAGTAAATTCTCACGCAGCACTCATTGTCTGGGAAGTGCTGCTCAGTGTGACCGAGGACCACATGTCAGTCACGCAGGAACAACCTTTTAGAAACAGTGTGGAAATTACCATTATCCCCTCTGAAAGATAAGTGAATTAACAACATCGAAGTCTATCTTCAGTTGCTTTGTTGAATTACCAACAGAACAGAAAGCAAATTAGCATCGACAGCATTGGCTTTCATTTAGACTACAGTTGCCTCTTCTGGTACTTTTACATATTCATACCATCATACCAATTGATGGTTTTAAAATTTCTCCAGAAATCAATCCATATTATGAAACTTGAATACTTAGTTGTCACCAATTCAATGTCACTCATGGGTAAAAGGAGTCATTTCCATTCCATTTCTATCTGAGATTGACTTTTATCTCTTAGTGAGGCTCAGACTTGGAGTGGTTCCCATCTCCTAGGGAGAGTTCCTTGAAGACCTGAAAGCCCAATGCCTCCAGTTTTTAGCCCTGTGTCCTCCACCACCACACAACGGCAGTGTTGTGCATAGGGAACCAAAAGACAATACCAGTCTAAGAGCTAATTGAAAATATCTGGCCACAGGACAAGCCTGTTGTGGCCCAGCAGCCAGGACTCCTCTCACGCACCGCACTGAGGTGCGTTTCTCTGTCTAGTACCTGTAAGGATCTAACTACACCAGGTGCCAAGTGCTAAAGGTGACAGACAAAAGACAGTAAGGAAATAGATCAAACATAGGAAGAGAGAAAGGGTTGGGAAAAATCACTGTGATAGGGCACTTCCTGCAAAGTGCAATTCTGATTCAGTTCCCAGTACTATAAAAGGAAAAAGACAGGAAGGGATAAAGCAAGGAAGGAAAAAAGAAAGGAGGGAGGCAGGGAGGGAGGGAGGGAGGGAGGGAAGCAAGGAAGGAAGGAAGGAAGGAAGGAAGGAAGGAAGGAAGGAAGGAAAGAAGGAAAGAAGGAAAGAAGGAAAGAAGGAAAGAAGGAAAGAAGGAAAGAAGGAAAGACAGAGCCAAAAAAGAAAGTGGGAGATGTAAAGCAGTCTCCTTAGAGACTTTAAAACATCTTCTACTGTCTAGAAAACAGGCTGTAAACTCAGCTGCTCACTTGTAAGTGGAACAGCCTATGTCAAGACCTATACAACCTTAAGCTGTTATGTTCGAAAGCCAAAGAGGAATTTTAATTTAATAAGCATAAAACAACTTAAAGATACAACATGATCTCCTCCATTTGAAAGACTTGAGTGTTTTGGTTAGTAATAAATAACAAAGAAAACACTTAATAAATAAGCACCCAGAACCTGAATGTTAATTACTTGCATCATTTGTTCTTAAAAGGGAAGGAAATTCTGGCACATGCTACAATGCGCATGCATCTTGAGAAATTATCCTACTTGAAATAAACTATTCACAAAAGACAACTGCTATATGGCTTCTTTCGTTACTGTTTCTATGAGTAGTTCGTCACAGAAGGAGAACACAGAATGGCTATTGCCAGAGGATGGAGAGGGATGCTGTGTAGTGGGCACAGGAGTTCAGCTTTACAAAGCGAAAGTTTCAGAGAGTGGGAACACAGCATTGTGAATACACTTAATCCAACTGAACTAAAAAGGTAGCCATAAAGAAGAGGTTATATTTACGCTTTGTATTTTTCGCACAATAAAAAGTTTAAAAACTACTGTGTTTCAACCAACCACTAATAGCATCATTCAATTGGCTTCCACATTAAAGGAAGTGAAAATGAAACATCTTGACCATGGCTCAAGTCAGTAACTATGTGGAATCAATTAATCAGCTTAAATTTTCACAAAGGCCACAAACAACTCTCAAAAAGAAAAAAGATAGAATATCCAAAACAACATACGCTATTCTTTAGGGTTAGTCATGGTTATAGCTTGAGGGTGGTTGAGAATTAGAAGGGAAAATAGTCTCTGATGCTAGAAGCATTGCTATTTGCCGCCTTCCCTAAAACTGGATAGTTTTTACATTCATGTACATTTTTGTCAGATTTTTTGTGCTTTGATTATTCCTTTTTCTTTTGGTTTTTCAAAAATGCCTGAAGCCTATTACTTTATACCTCTATTATGCTGAAAGAAAACAGCTGATTTGTTTGATTGTAAATATTTAGTGGTGAACACAAAAATCCAAATTCTTGCTGACAATTCTATACTGCTTGGCCCAGTGGAATTACACATTTATGAAATATTAAGCCTTAGAAAGAACTGGTAATTGAAAGGCTGAAATAATGTAATTAAAGTAAGTAGTACCACTCAAATACTTTAAGAAAGTCAATTGGGCTGTGCTGTCTTATGGTCATTTATAAATAAGTAAATCAAAACTAAAGAAGTAGGAGCCATAGCTCAGAATACAGAGCATAAATGAGGCTCTGGGTTTGATCTCTACCACTGTAAAACAAAGTAGAAGTTGAAAAAAGAACTTTTGTTCAGTCATTATGATGCAGACATTGCAGGTATTTTCAACGAAGCAGTGGCAATTGTGGGTCATTGGACGGAGTCCACCCACACAGGAGCACCTGCAATGTCATTCAGGGAATCAGAGCGATGTCTTGTTCATTGTTACTTCTGGGACCAATGTTCTCTCAAACGAACCACAGTAGCAACATCTTGTGTGTGTTTGACCTCTGGCTTATGAAGCGGGATGGCTAACACTGTCAATTTGACAGGGTCTGGAATCACTGGAAGCCACCAGGCACATCTGTGAGGGATCACTGAAGCAGGAGGACCGATATGAGAAGTCTGCATTAACAGCAGAGAAAACCATTCCAGGGCTGAGAATCTCAGACTGAATAAAGAGGGGAGCACGAGCTATTCACTGGCATCCTTCTCCCTCAGCTTCCCGACTATAGATGCCATGTTGCAAGCTGCCTTGAGATCTGTTAGCCATGACTTCCCATCCATAATGGATTATAATGGACTAGACCCTTGAACTGTGAGGCAAAGTAAGTCCCTCCTTCCTTATGTGCTTTATCACAACAAGAATAACTGATACAAGGATGACTAACTAACTAAATTTCTATTCTTTAATCTTCCTATATCAAAGAATTGAGCCTGAATAGATTGTTCTATAACCTCATTTTCATGAATTCTTCTTTCTCCCCATTTCAGTAGCAAAGCCTTCCCAAGTGTCACCTCTCAGTCTCCTTGGAGCTGAGTAGCTTGCCCTGGCCACAGGAGAATTCATATAAATGCACCCTAAGATCTCTGCTCCTCTCCCATGTCCAGCTGAGCACAGATTTCTTCAGGGAAGATCCAGCTCTACCTTGAAGGGTGAGACATCATTTCCTCCAGCTATGGGTTGAAAATCATCTTTAAGCCTGACTGTGTCAGAAGGATTAGACAAATCCTGCTTTCTGAGAAAATTATCTTTTAAGGAGGTGGGGCTGGTGATATGGCTTATCTGGTAAACTGTAAACTAGTGATTTGATTGCTATCAACAGGACCCACCTGCTGGTAGAAGTGAACCTGGCAAGTGTCCTCTGGCCTATACACACACACACAAGTAAAATGTGCATACATATATGTGTGTATATACATTTATGAGTATACATATATACCATTTTTAAAAGAAATGAGACTTGTGTTTTTCCTGGGTCCCAGGGCAAAAGCACATTCAAGCTAATGAAGATGAGAACCGATGCTTATTAAAAGCTTTATCTTCTGGAGACCTTTATGAGTCCAGGGTGCCCGTAACTTTCCTGAATCATTCTTCCAGTCTACTTTTGCCAAAATAGAACAATTTTAGGCTACACAGAAGTTTTCTTTAAGGCAATGATTATGTTTTGTGTATGTATACCAGGTAGCATTTTGCAACAAACAAGTTGAGGAACACTATAGCTGAAAAATACCAATGGGTCCAGATGATCTGTCATTAAAATAAGTAATCTGTTTTATTGTCTTATTTTATTTATATATACCATTCCCTTGCTATACAACAAAATGCCTAAAACTCTGAATTTCAAACATACTGGAGAACTCGATGGCCAGTACTATAATATGTTGTGCTTTGACAGAATTCTGGGTAACAATGTTATTTAAAATTATGATCAAAATAAATACTTTAATATAGGTATTATATTGACCCAAGAACTTAGTCAATTAAGAAGAAAATAAGTGTATTACTCATTTAATTCTTTTAAGATGTTGAGAAATTCAAACACAGTATTCTAGTTAATCATAGAGGACATGATCCAAAGCCTCAAGTGCATGCTTGGAAGTTCAGCTAGTACCAAATCTTATATACACTGAGTTTTTGCCTGTACATACCCATTATAAAGTCTAATTTCCAAGTGAGGCACAGCAAGAAACTAACAACAATAGTAATAAATTAGAACAACTATGTAGTAGTAGGTTTTCTCGGGTCCCGGACGCCAGAGGTCCCGGACCCACAGACCTGCCAGGGACTGCTTAGCCGCCCGCCGCCGCCCGGGTCCCCAGAAACGACTCAGACGCTTCTATTAACTTTATGCTGTTTGGCCTATGGCTCGGGCACATTGCTAGCTAGCTCTTACATCTTAAATCAACCCATTTCTATTAATCCGTGGGCCACGTGGCCCCGGCCCGTAGCTCACCCGTGTTCCTTACATGTTGTTCTTGGGGCGGCTGGCTCGGTCTAGTGGTTAAGGTTCTGTGCTCTCACCTTTGTGGTCCAGGTTCGATTCCCAGTCAGGGAACAAAAAAATAAAAAGTAAAGATAAAAAGAGAGAGGAAGAACGGGCCTTCCCAAGATCCCAGCAGAGGGGCCGGGACCCTGGATAAGCTTCCTTGGACCCCATCAGCTGACACCTGAATCCCACAACACAACTACAATAATATACCATAATCAAAGCTGTGCGTGTGAGTGTGGTCTCTCATCTCTCCTAACTGTGCGGAGGGTTCACCTTTGCTCTTGTGACGGTGAGGAATATTAACAATGCTGTGTGATGGAACAGGGTCACTGGTAGAGACCCTGGATTCAATCGTCAGTATCAGAAAAAGAAATCAGTCCTCCTGAATTAACTTAAAACCTCTTACTCCAGACTGTGGATTAGATTTCCTCCTGATTCTCAGCATTAACCTTCACGTTGTTCCTGGAGTAGATTACAGGTGGTCTGTCCAGATCTAAAGGAAACTATTTACAGCAGGCTTTTCTGCTTCATAACTGCTGGGAAGTTGAACTTCTCTCATACTTACTATCTCACTCTCTCTTGTCGCACGAATAAATGAGACTCAGGGATAGATCTCTGAAGAAGTTGGAGATACTAAAGGGAATAAACATCACAGTCAGATCTTACCCAGCTGTCTTCCAGCTTCCTCAGCCTCGCTTCCCTTGGAATGGCTCCCTCTGTGTCTCTATCCTGTGTTAAGTACCCTTTCATAAATTAAGGCGTGGCCCCACCACTGCTTTCTTGGGAGCCTGGAATTCCTTCTATAATCTGAAGTGACCTTGACTCAATTGGGATTAAGGGTGTAGGTCACCACTCCCAGGATACTCCCTATGCTGGGATTAAGGTTTGAATCGCCACTCTGATTCTCCTAGACTGACTGTGGTTAGAGCTCTGGAACTTCTGGAGCTTTGACTAACCCCCCACATAGACTGTGGGTAGATTCCCTCTGATATCTCCAAAACTTCTGAAACTTTTATTGAATCCTCTCTCTCTCTCTCTCTCTCTCTCTCTCTCTCTCTCTCTCTCTCTCTCTCACACACACACACACACACACACACACACACACACACACACACAGAGGCAAGGCCAATTTACAGTGAGATAACCTCAGCAAAGGTTCAAGGCCTCGGAATTTTGTGCCTGGGGCCTTTCACTGAGCAAATTGAGTGTGGGAACTTGATCTCCAATAGAGTCGGCCTATTGAGCCATCTCTCGTGGGTCTCTTCACCCCTAAATTCTTCATTTCTTTTCAGAATTTAGCTGAACAGCACTTTCCCTTGCCTGTTTATCTCCATGTCTGTCTCCCTGCTGGTATTTATTGCTTATCACTGTAAGTCTTTATTGAGTATAATCTGTTTGGGGATATAGTTGTCATGAAAGATGTTCCACCAAACGAAGTTGGAAAGTATTATACATAAATACTTAATTCCTGGACTTATTTATTATCATCATTACTTATTTACCACTGTACGCACCCAGGACACCTTTGAAAGAAATAAATCTGGTCAGTTGCTCTCCCAAATTTGATCAGAATATCTTATAAGACATAAATTATGGCATTATATGATTATTAATATCCTTCATATGACTGACACAGATTACAGTTTACAAAAACTTTTTCACATTTAATCTTCCCAGGCACCCAATGTTAAAAGAATCTTAGCTCCGTTTTTCCGGTCAGGGAACTGAGACTCAGCAAGTTTGGATGACATAGCCAAGGTCACCTGAGCAAGAATCCTCAGAATGAAACAAACTCTGGTTTCCTGCTGCAGGTCTGTCTACTTCTCTCTCCAGGGTGGCTTTCTGTGGACTCTGTGGATGCAAGGAAATCCAGACAAGGCAGCAGGAGAAACAGAGTATCCCTGCCTCCTCCTGGCTCTATTCTGTGGCATTTCCTTGAAGGTGAAGAGTTTACTATGCACTTATGTTTGCTTTCAGATAATTTAATTCAACTTTTTATTTAATCCAAGCCCATCAAAGTCTAAATTTGAATTTGAGGCTGCTCTATTATTTTTTCTTTATAGCCATCAACAAGCTGGGAAGGCCACCACAGTGATCTCTCATTTATAAGCAAGTATAACAGATTGTATTCGCCACAAAATGCTAACAGTAGCTGGGCAATAGTCCTGGCATTCAGTGGTAATTTTACAATGTGTAGGATTAGGATCCTAATCAGAAGAGTGTAGCAATAAAGGGGAACGAGATCCATGAGAACAAAGAATAGTAAGCGGCTTACAGGAGTGAGCTGATGAACTCTATTCCTGACAGGCCATTAGGGCATTTTTTAATAATGAATGTGCATGTTTGGAAGTCCAATGGGCCTTACTATTGACATCACCTGCATCAATTCCATCTCTTACTTCTTTAACCACAGGAGTAGAAAGAGGAAAATGCAGATAAATAGTTTGCACGGCTAATCAATACATTCAGACTGTAAAGGTCCTGTCAACACATCCTGCTGGAAAGGTGAATTGGCAACATGTTTTACTTCTGTTTATTTTGGGGTTTATGTTTTGTTTTATTATTTTTTTTCTGTTCAAAAGTTATTTTTGAACATTGTTCTTACTCCCTTGCTTCTTCCCAGCTTCTCCCCACCCCGTCCCCCCACCCAGAGGAGTCTTCAATAGAGAAAATTACTTTTCCATCAAAAAATTTTAAGTATTCCAAATTTAATTGTCATCTCAGGAAATTCCTACCTCTCATTCTCTCTCTCATTGTTCAGACCCTGAAGGGAGTCTACCAAAAACACTGACGAAGAGCATCTCAGAACAACGTTCCTCCTTCACTGGTGCCATGAAAACAACCTTTGGGCACAGAACACTTTCCAGTCTAATTGAAACCTCAACCCTACAAATCCAACATACCGTGAAGTCGTTCCACATTACTCTTTCCTAAAAGAGCATTTCAGTGCAAACCCCAATGGCTGGAGACACACAATTCCTCAAAAGGAATAAATTAGCTATCGAAGCTCACTCCAACAGCCAATGGAGCACATTAAGTTCCCAAATAAATATACTACCTGGGAAAATTTTATTTGCTTCATAATAAAAACAGATTAAATTGTCACTTGGAACTGAAAAATAATTACTCTTGAACCAAGTATAACCAGACCAGATGCATCCATTTTGTAAAATAAAATGGAGATAGACAGAAAATATAATTTCTCAATTATATTTGGAAACTATCAAAAAGAAATGAAAAATAAAAAAATGTACTGAATCATGTCTGTAGGCTGGTGAGTGAGGTAAATGTTTACCATGTTATCTCCTCATTATATTTATTTAGTATAGTAATTAAAAATAAATTACAAAACACCTACATTTCAAATTGAATACCAAGATAATTAACTTTTTTGTCAAATAGGCAAAAATTAAGCTGTTCCAATGAGTGTATGTTATGTTATCAATAACCCATTGATGTATTTATCACTAGCTTCATTTACCAAATGTATTTGTATTCCCAAAAGAATATGTTAACATAATTTATTTTCTCTTTTGTGCTACTGTGAACAAAATCTTAAGAACAACTTAAAGAAAGAATTATTTATAAGCGCTCGTGATGCAGAAGGTTGCAGAGGGTGTCAGTGTGTCATGCTGACTTTCTGTTTGTGACCCTTATAATCTGCCCGGGACCCCAGCCCATGGGCTAATGATCTTCTATGAAAATAGAACACACACACACAGCTATGCCTTACTCACCTAGGTTAATCTAAATCCAGTAAAGCTGACGATGAAGATAACCCTCACCAAAAATAATGAGGATTTGTAGTGGTTTATAATAAAGACTATTGAGACACACTTAATAAAATGGAAGCTCAAAATTATATGTAGTAGACAAATTATACTAACTGTGAAGAATATGATGCTATTACAGATAATCAACAAATTTGGCTTGAGTCTCTGTTAAACAATGATGGGAGACATTTCATTTAAATTATCTCTAAGAGGAAACAATCTCCTCAGGGTTACAATGAATTCCCGGATAATAAATCTTGAAATAATGTTCACAGCCAGAATGTTTGTATAACAGAGTACTGAGTAGAATAAGCACAAGTCTCCAAAAAAAAAAAAAAAAAAAAGAGTCTTTCTGTTATTGTCGTTTCTCAGATCACTTGTGTTAGTAACAAATCTTAAAGCCATGCTTACTGCATAATGCAAGTTGTATTGCACATAAATAAGACAGCATAGCGCATGCATTAGCTTTCTGGTGGTCTGACTTGATCAGTCCTAGAAAAAACATGTCCAGGAGACTACTTTTTAAAATATCTCTTCTGAAAATAAGATAAGGGTCACAGCTGAGGCTGCACCTGACACTAAAGCCCACGCATTTTCCTTTGAGGGGAAAGAAGAGACTGTGTTTTGGGACACTAACTCTTGTGCGTGCACTGAGACCAGTTTACCAGTCCCAATGCTCATTTTTCAAAGGCAAATTTCCTTCTTTATTTCTTTCTTTCTCTTTTTGATGATTTTTAAAAATTTATTTAAAAAGGCCCTTTTTTCCACATATCTTCCTGCTCACCCATCTTCCCTCCTCCCAGTCCCTCCCAGATCCCCCCAGTTCACCTTCAGCCTACACACCCCATACCCTGATCTCCTCCCCAACAAGGGCAAGAAGTCCCAAGGTGGGTCAGCTCAGCCTGGCACCTCCACTCCAGGTAGGTCCAACTTCCTCATCCCAAAGTCAAGGCTGGGCTAGGTGTTCCTCTGCAGGAAATGGGTTCCATGGTGCCAGCCCATGCACAGGAATGCAGTCTGATCCCACCCCTTGAGGCTTCACATACTGTCCATGTCCTATGCCCTTGCCCATACACACTCTCCTCCCCTGCTCTCAACTAGCCAGGAGCTCAGCCCAGTGCTCAGCCATGGATCTCTGTCTTCACCTCCATTCATTGTTGGATGTAGGTTCTGTGATGACACTTAGGGTGGTTATTCATTTGATTCTAGGGGAAGTCCTGTTAAGGCACCCCCTCCACTATTGGTTGGAGACATAGCCAGGGACATCCTGTGAGTTCTTGGAGGTTTCCTTAGCACCCAGTCTCTTTCCAACCCCACATTGGCTTCCTCTATCAAGATATCCATCTCTTTTTTTTCTTCCCTCTTTGTTGCTCCTCTCACTCAACCAACTTTTCCAATCCATTATGATCCCAGCTTGCTAAGGTGATCTCTATTTTCTCTTCTTAAGGGAATCTCTGGATGTCTGTCTTAAACTCCTTCTAATCCCAAGATGTTCAAGGATTGTGATTTGCAGCTTGGATATTCTTTGCTTTTTGTCTAGAATCCACTATGACTGAGTACATCCTTCTGAGCTTATGCTACCTCTCTCAGGAGGATATTCTCCAAATCCATACATTTGCCTGCACATTTTAGGTTACCTTTTTTTTCTTAGTTGTACTCCATTGTATAGATGTACCACAGTTTGTTAATCCATTCTTCATTTGAGAGGCATCTAGATTGTTTTCAGGTTCTTTTGCTATTATGAATAATGCTGCAATGAACATAGTTGAGCTAATGCATTTGTGGTACAAATGTGAATCCTTTGGGTAGATATCCAATAGTGGTATTGCTGGATCCTTGGGAAGATTGATTCCCAGTTTTCTAAGGAACTGCCATACTGCATTTCAGAGTGGCTGTACAAGTTTACACTCCCACCAACAAGGAAGGAGTGTTCCCCTTGCTCCACATCCTCTCCAGCATAGGCTGTCATCTGTGTTTTTGATCTTAGCCATTCTGGCAGGTGTAAGTTGGTATCTCAAAGTTGTTTTGATTTGCATTTCTCTGATGGCTAAAGATGTTGAGCAATTTTTTAAGTGCCTTTCAGCCATTTGTAATTCTTTTGTTGAGAATTCCCTTTTTAGCTTTGAACTCTAATTTTTAATTGGGTTACTTAGGTTTTTGGGCTCTAGTTTCTTGAGTTCTTTATATATTTTAGAGATCAGTTCTCTGTCAGATGTAGGGTTGGTGAATATCTCTTCCCATTTTTTAGGCTGTTGTTTTGTCTTATTGACTGTGTCCTTCGCCTTACAGAAGTTTTTCAGTTTAAGGAGGTCCCATTTATTGATTGTTGTTCTTAGTGTCTGTGCTACTGCTGTTACATTTAGGAAGTGGTCACTTGTGCCAATGCATTGGAGGATATTTTCCACTTTCTTTTCTATCAAGTTCAGTGTAGCTGGATTTATGTAGAAGTCTTTGATCCACTTGGATTTGGGTTTTGTGCAGGGTGATAGGTTTGGATCTATTTGCATTCTTCTACATACTACCATCCAACTATGCCAATACCATTTATTGAAGATAGTATCATTTTTTCCATTGAATATTTTTGGCCTCTTTGTCAAAAATCAGGTGTTCATAGGTGTTTGGGTTAATGTCAGAGTCTTTGATTTGATTGCATTGATCCACAAGTCTGTTTTTATGCCAGTAGCAGGCTGTTTTTATTAATGTAGGTGCTTAGTGCAGCTTGAAGTCAGAGGTGGTGATTCCCCCTGAAGTTCTTTTGTTGAGCAGGATAGTTTTGGCAATCCTGGGTTTCCTGTTATTCCATGTGAATTTGAGTATTATTCTTTCAAGGTCTGTAAAAAAAAAATGGGATTTTGATGGGAATTGCATTGAATCTGTAAGATTGCTTTGATAAAATTGGCATTTTTAGTATGTTGATCCTACCTATCCAGGAGCATGGGAAATTTTTCAGTTTTCTGATATTCTTCTCAATTTCTTTCTTCAGTAACTTAAAGGTTTTGTCAAACTGGTCTACTACCTCTTTGGCTAGAATTACACCAAGATATTTAATGCTATTTGCAGCTATTATAAGGGTGATAGTTCCCTTATTTCTTTTTAGCTTTTTGTATAGAAAAGTGTATAGAAGGGCTATTGATTTTTCTGAGTTAATCTTGTACCCTGCTACATTGCTGATGGTGGTTATCAGCTGTAGGAGTTCCCTTGTAGAATTTTGGGGTCACATATGTATACTATCATATAATCTGCAAATAGAGACAGTATGACTTCTTCCTTTATAATTTGTATCCCCTTAATCTCCTTTTGCTCTCTTATTGCTTTAGCTAAAACTTCAAGAACTAGGTAAGGAGACAGAGGACAACCTTGTCTTCTTTCTGACTTTAGTGGGATTGTTTTGAGTTTTTCTCCATTTAGTTTGATGTTGGCTGTTGGTTTGCTGTATATCGCCTTTATTATGTTTAGGTATTTTCCCAGCATTCCTGATCTCTCCAGGACTTTTATCATGAAAGAATGCTGGATTTTGTCAAAGGCTTTTCAGCATCTAAGAAGATGACCAAGTGGTTTTATTCTTTCACTTTGTTTATATGATGATTGATATTCACAGTTTTTCATATGGTTGAACCATCCCTGTAACTCTGAGATGAAGCCTACTTGATGGTGGTGGATGATTTTTTTTTTTTTGATATGTTGTTGGATTCAGCTTGCCAGAATTTTATTGAATATTCTTGTGTCGATGTTCATGAGGGAGGTAGTCTATAATTCTCTTTCTTTGTTGCATCTTTGAATGTCTTGGGTATCAGGGTGATTGTGACCTCATAAAAAGTTTGGCAATGTTTCTTCAGTTTCTACTGTATGGGACAGTTTGAGGAGTATTGGTATTAGGTTTTTTTTTTTAATGTATGGTAGAATTCTGCACTGAAGCCATCTGGTCCTAGGCTTTTTTTTTTTTAACTTGGGAGACTTTTTAATAACAGCTTAAATATCTTTTGGGGTTATAGGCCTGTTTAGGTCATTTATTTGATCTTGACTTAATTTTGGTAAGTGGTACCTGTCCAGAAAGCTGCCCATTTCTTTTAGGTTTTCCATTTTAGTGGAGCATAGATTTTCAAAGCATGACCTGATAATTCTCTGGATTTCCTGGGTGCCCATATTTATGCCTCCTTTTTATGTCTGATTCTGTTAATTTGGATAATCTCTCTCTCTCAACCTTTTTGTTAGTTTAGATAAGGGTTTATCTATCTTGTTGACTCTCTCAAAGAACCAACTCTTTGATTCATTGATTCTTTGTATTGTTCTTGTTGTTTCTATTGTATTGACTTTAGCCATACATTTGATTATTTCCTGCAGTCTACTCCTTCTAGGTAAGTTTGCTTCTAATTGTTCTAAAGCCTTCAGCTGTGCTGTTAGGTCTCTTGTGTGAGATTTCTCTAGGCTTTTCATATAGGCATCTAGTGCTATGAGTTTTCCTCTTAACACTGCTTTCATTGTGTCCCATAAGTTTGGGTATGTTATGGATTAATTTAATTAAATTCTAGGAAGTCTTTGATTTCTTTCTTAATTTCTTCCTTGACCCAGAAGTGGTTCAATTGAGAGATGTTCAGTTTCCATGAGTTTGTAGGCTTTCTGTGGTTTGTATTGTTGTTGAACTCTAGCTTTAGACCATGGTGATCTGATATGATATAAGGAGTCATTCCCACTTTTTTGTATCTATATATTTGCTTTATGACCGAGTATGTGGTAAGTTTTAGAGAAAGTTCCATAAGGTGCTGAGAAATATATATTGTAGAGGAATTAAGTTGTTCCATTCTAAATAATTGTCCTCACCTATAAGTTTAATAAAAAGCGCTGATTGGCCAAAGGCAGACAGGAAGTATGGGCGGGGCTACCAGACTAGAAGACTCTAGGATCAGGAAGAACAGAGCAGAATGCCAGAGAGAAGCCAGAAGAAGCAGAGGACAACTATACTGCTCTGAGAAAAGGTACTGAGCTGCATGGCTGAACAGGGTAAGAGTCATGGGTTAGATTAAGGGTAAAGAGTTAGCAAGTTATATGCCTGGGCCTTAGGCTGATCAGCCTATTACTATTCTAAGCATCTGTATGTCTCTGTGGGTCTGTGGGTCTGTGGGCCTAAACCATGAGGCTAGGCCAGAAACCTCATACTACAATATATGTTTGTGTTTGGGTGTTGGGTTCTGTATATCTCTATTAAGTCAATTTGGGTCATACCATCTATTAGACCCTATTTCTCTGTTGAGTTTCTGTCTGATTAACCTATCCAAGGGTGAAAGTGGGGTATCGAAGTCTCCCACTATTAGTGTGTAGCATTTGATGTGAAGTTTAAGCTTTAGTAGTGTTTTTTTTTTTAAACATATGTAGGTACCCTTATGTTAAGGGCATAAATATTCAGGATTGAGATTCCATCTCCATGGATTTTCTGAGATGAATAAGTAGTGTCTTCTCTGGTCTCTTTTAAATGATTTTAGTTTGAAGTCTATTTCATTAGATATTAGGATGGCTACACTAGCCTGTTTTTTGGGACCATTTGATTGGAAAGTCTTTTCCCAACCCTTTCCTCTGAGCCTATGTCTGTCTTTGAAGTTGAGGTATGTCTCTTGTATGCAGCAGAAGGATGGCTTCTGTTTTTGTATCCATCATGTTAGGGTGTGTCTTTTTATAGGTGAATTGAGTCCAGTGGTATTAAGGGATATTAATGACCATGATTATTATTTCCTTTGTGGTGGGATCATGTGTGTATTTTCCTTCTTTGGGTTTTTCTTCTGTGGGATTATTGATTGCTTGTGGCTTCATTGGTGTATCTGTTTTTCTTAGGTTGGAGTTTTCCCTCTAGTGCTTTCTGTAGAGACAGATTTGTGAATAGGTATTGTTTCAATCTGGTTTTATCATGAAATATCTTGTTTACTCCATCTATAGTGATTGATAGTTTTGCTGGGTATAGTAGTCTGGTTTGGCAGCCTTACTTTTTGTATCTTTATAACATCTGACCAGGACCTTCTTGCTTTCATTGTTTCCATTGAATAGTCAGGTGTTATTCCAATGGATCTGCCTTTATATATAATTTGGCCTTTTTCCTTTGCAGCTCTTAGTATTTTTTCTTTGTTCTTTAGGTTTAGTGCTTTGATTATTATGTGGTGAACAGACAGTTTTTGGGGGGTCTAATCTATTTGGTGTTCTGTAAGCTTCTTGTATCTTTATAGGCATTTCCTTCTTTGGGTTGGGAAAGTTTTCTTCTATGATTTTTTTTTTAATTTGGGAATCTGGTAAAATATATATATACACTACTAGCTCAACTGAAAAGTTACTAAAACAGAATCTACACAGTAAGGTATTTTTAAAACATGTTTTTAATAGCATGTATTATACATAGTAATAGGTTTCATTATGGCATTTTCATACTGTACATAATATATATTGTTCATCTTCACCCCACAAGGGTAACCTCTTGTGCCTCTCTTATTAATAACCTTCCTGTTCCAACTAGCCCCTTTCTATTTTCTTTGTTTTCAATTTTATTTTCATTAAAAAAGTCATCTCCATAAATGTATCCCCCTGCTCTCCCTCCCTTCCCCCTCCCAGACAGCCCTCAGCCTTGCCCCTCCCTATCTACCCATCCCCTCCCTCAAAAGGGTGAGAAGTCCCAGCCCAGCATGGCACATCCACTCCAGGCATTTCTGATTCACTCATTTCAAAGTCAATGCTGGGTTGGGTGTTGCTCTATAGGGAATGGGCTCCAAGGTGCTAGCCCATGAACAGGAACACAGTCTGATCCCACCACTCATGTCTCCACACACTGCTCATGCCAGTCAAAAGCCAAATACCCCAGGAGGGCCCAGCTTCCCCTCCTGATGGATCTCAGTTGCAATTCCTGAGTCAGTGACCTCCCCAAAGCTCCAGCCAGCCATCTCCATGGGAACCTTCCTCATAATCCCTATCCCCCTGCTCATACAGACACTCCTCACCTGCTCTCAAGTAGACCACTTTTTATGCCTCTGAGCTGGTATTCCTCTCCTTCTTCAATTCCAATTATTCTCAGGTTTGGTCTTTTCATGGTTTCCCAGATTTCCTGAACATTTCGTGTTATAACTCTATTTTGGCTTTAGTGTTTTCTAGGACTGAAACTATATCCACTATTGAATTCCACTCTTTCCCTTATTGAATCTTCCACTCCAGAGAGTCTCTCTCCATCTCTTGCATTCTGTTGGCTGTGCTGCATCTGTAGTTCTGGTTCATTTCTTCAGGTTTTCTACTTCTAGCCTTGCATTAGTTTGTGACTTCTTTATTGCTTCTATTTTAATTTTTAATTCCCAGAATGTTTCTTTCATCTGTTTATTTTCTTTCCCTTGGTTTTCTTTATTTTCTTTCAGGGATTTGTTCATCTCTTCCAATTTTTTGTTTGTATTTTCTTCTTTTTTTAAGGGAATTTTTTATATCCTCTTTTAAGGCTTCTATTATCTTCATAACGTTGTTTTTAATGTTGTTTCCTTCTGTTTCCTCCTCATTGTTATGCTCAGATTTTGATGTTGTAGAATCACCAGCTTCTTCTGGTAGTGTCTTGTTCTTTATTTGTTTTATACACACACACACACACACACACACACACACACACACACACACACACACACACACACATATATATATATATATATTCTTGCACTGACATCTGCCCATTGCGTCCTCAGTTTATTCTTAGTCACCTCTTAGTCTGCTCTTAGTCAGTTGTGGGTCCAGGGGCTGTGTGTCTTAGTCAGTTGTAGGTTCAGGAGTTGTGTGACTCCATCTGTTGCAGGGGTCACCCTTAGTTGACTTTTAGTTGATGCTTAGTCAGCAGTAGACCACAGGGTTCCAGGGGCTCCAGTTAATCATGCAGTCTACAGTTTGGGGTGGAGTTTTGTCTAAAGGGAGACCCTCCAGTTGTGTTTTGCTGGGGATTGTGCCTGGAGGGTTCTCCCAGCTTTCTTTGGTTTAGGGCAGAGCTGGGTGTGGGTGAGGTGTCAAGGCCTGTGTCCCTGAGCCAGGCTTCAGAGACCACGGTCTCTGCTTGGCCTTGGATTGGGGTGCACTCACCTCTTAGTTGGCTCTGAACCAGGATGCTGTGGCAAAGGATAATTTCTTAGAACCTTTGATAACTGGCGAAATGCCTGCCTAAATGACAAACGAATCTAACCACTGGGTTTTTCATCTCAAAGTGTTTTAAGCAGTTCAAGCACTGTTCCCATATTGAAACCTTTGAAAGGGCAGGTTAGCTCAAATCCATATAAGGGAACACACATACTTGTGAATGAGGTCATGAACAAGTGGGGAACCTGCTCTTTCCCTCATCCCTGTTCCTTTTACATGAAGTTGTTGTGGAGTATCCACCAGAGAAGACTGTTCAAATTTGCGTTTAAGTCAGTAGAAAGTACTAGCTAGCCAGTGACTACACGGGTGTTTGGGATCCCAGGGTAGCCTGAGCCTTTCTCAGGGTGAGCTTTTAAGCACAAAGACTGTGCTCTGGGTTGACATAATTCAAGATGAGAAGAGTTAGCCAGAAGGAGACATCTATAGAAAGCAAAAGACAAGGTTAGTACATTTATAGACTTTCCCGGAATTATGGACTTTGATGGACCACCTCTCTCTCTCTCTCTCTCTCTCTCTCTCTCTCTCTCTCTCTCTCTCTCTCTCTCTCTCTCTCTCTCTCTCTCATTCTATCTGCATGCTGAGTTTTATGGCCTGAATGACACTTCCATCACGGAATCAGTTGTGCTAAGGTCAGCGGGCCTGTTACAAAGTTAGCTTGGTAGTATAGAAATAGAAGCCTACACCATTCCTGCACTGATCCTCAACTCTTAAAGTATGAATTGGTACCTACCTTACTTTCGCAACTATTGTTCATTGTTGCTACTACAGAATAATCCATTTCATCTTCATACTGTTCTCTATCCTGCGCAGTGTCTTTGATTGAAAATGAAGGAAGGTCAAACGGCACTTGATAAGACCTTACCTCTCTCAGTCTGTTTTTCCTCTTGTGTTCATCTACAGCTTCTCCCTGTGACACAATCCAAGCAACAATATAGCTTTTCCAGCCACCTTGCATGCCACCTTATATGTACTTGCACTTATAGGCAGATTCTCAGGTATGCATATAAGGCCTTTTCTTCTCTATGAATTTTTCAGAAATTCAAGCCATCACCGCATGATTCTGAGTGCTCAGACAATGTGATCCCCCAAAGGACTGGGAGCTCCTATTCTTGTGCTTAGTAGAATATTGACTCAGAATGTCTAGCAACCTCATTTGTCACCCAAGATCTTTTGCTATAAATGCTTAAGCATTCATAGTTTTGCCCTTTGGGTTGTGAAATTCAGTGAGGGTTGTGAATCTTAATATGAGCTCCCCAAGATGTGCTCAGTATCTATACAGGTATCCATCACCCAAAGAGTGTCCTCTCACCAGCCAGTGTACAGACCATAGCAGTTTCATTTGTTCTATAAGAAATGAGGTCTGAACTGATCAATTTTCTGAAGAGAGAATACATTATAGGAGTCATTCCTCACCTGTGCACTTGCAAGTTAGCACAGGATCCTTTACAAATGAGTCTCAACTTTCTTCCCCAGTACTGCTTCCATTTTCAGGAAGTCACCTCTCCAAAACATCCCATTCCCTAAAATTTATTGTCATTTCACAACATATAGAATAGATGGAAATTAACGCAGAAACCCACAATTGGACAACACGCAGAGAATGAGAGGCTTTGGGGAACGTAGTTTTCAATTGGATGTCTTCATCAAACCCTTCTGTCAAGGCTCAAGGACCTATGTGCAAGAGAAGTCGAAAGATTATAAGATCCAATCGTGGTAAAAGACACCAAAGAGACAGCATTTTTCAGACTCGATGAGAGTGGTGCACATATGAATTCACACAGACTGTGGCAGCATGCATAAGACTCAAGCCAGACAAAAATTTAACCGGAGAGAATGGGAGGTAGTCACGAAGTTCCACCACTAGACAGGAAGCTATATGAAATTGATGACTTCTGTGAGAGGTTAAATTAGTTTTCATCAATGAAATGACCATACTTCTGTATTTATCAATCACACTCCAGAGCAGGCCCTATGCTCAGGAGTGGTTGGCCAAAAATGGGACTCCGTGTGTGTGTGTGTGTGTGTGTGTGTGTGTGTGTGTGTGTGTGTGTGTGTGTGTGTGTGTGTGTGTGTGTGAGTGTGTGTGTGTGTGTGTGTATGTGTGTGCATGTACATGTGTGTGTGTGTGAGTGTGTGTGTGTGTGAGTGTGTGTGTGTAAGTGTGTGTGTTTGTGTGAGTGTGTGTGTGTGTGAGTGTGTGTGTGTGTGCATGTACGTGTGTGTGTGAGTGTGTGTGTGTGTGTGTGCACGCGTGTGCATGTGTGCATGTACATGTGTGTGTGCATGTGTGCATGTACATGAGTGTGTGTGACAGTGCGCACGCACGCGCGTGCGCATTGTTGCTGTTTTTTGTTATGGTTTGGAGGGTTTTGTCACTTTGGGGATTTGTTGTTGCTGCTGTTGTTCCTGGATTGTTTTATTTGTTTTATTTTGAAGAAAGAAAAAGATGCAAAGAAAAGAACACGTGATGTTGGGTGGGTAGAGAGATGGAGAGACTCTGGGAAGACTTAAGGAAGGGAAATATGATCAAAAATATTATAAGAACAATTTAAAAATAAAAATTTAAATGTAAAGAGAAAAAACAAAAAAAAAAGATGACTACAAAAAGAAAAGTTGTGTCTGGTCTTCATATCTCAGAAAGCAAATACCACTTAAAACTTTGGTAACTATTATTAAAGGAATAAGTGAATTTTCTGTGAATAGAATTAAACATTTTCAAGTTGTTGAGAAATCTTAGTAGATTTTTAGGAAGAATGATGAAGATTCCTCCTCACCTCTAAGATGCTCTGAATTCAGGCTAAAGAGATGAGCCCTGGAGGCTCTCACAAAGGACCTGGGTTCAGTTCCCAGCACCCACATGGCCTCCCACAACTTTTTGCCACTCTAGTTCCAGGGGATCAGATGCCCTCTTCCAGCCTCCATGAGTGCTGCATACACACCTGGTTCATATACAAACATGCAGATAAAGCACACATGTATATCAAATAAAAATAAATAACTTTTAAATAATATTCTGAATTCTTTAATGTCCCAGGAAAAGGTATTTAATATCTTGCCTGAAATCACTTGCTGAGTCAACTGGGCCTCAAAATAAGTTAACAGCTTCACATAGTATGTTATCAAAAACCAGTAATAATGATGATTAAGTTTTAACTCAGATGAAGAAAGGGATGAGCAACTAGAGAAGGGGGTTCAAGAGCACAATGGAGAAAACCACAGGGACAGCTGACCTAGGCTAATGGCATAGACTCTGGGCTGATGTGGGATGTCTTTCTGTATGCTGTGAATATCATTTGTTAATAAAGGGACTGTTTTGGCCTATGGCAGAGCATCTTAAAAGCAGGCAGAAAACCTGAGCATAGATAAAGAGGAAAGAAAGCAGAGTCAAGGGAGACTCCATCTAGCTGCCCCAGAACCAAGATGTAAAGAAACAGGTAAGCCACAGACCAAATGACAAGACAGATAAATGGAAACGGGTTGAGTTAAGATGCAGGAGCTAGCTAAAAAATATGCCTGAGCCATAGGCCAAGCAACATGTAATTAATATGTGTCTGAGTCATTTTGGGGGACTAAGCCACGGCAGGCAAGTCTGGACCTTGGGACTAGGCCGGGCTAGAAACCAGTACAACACTGGGCTGGCTGCTGGAGAGCATGCATGGGACTGAACTAGGCCCTCTGAATGAGGCTGACAGTTCCTTATGTTGATTAAACCATTAATGGGCCCTTAGCTATAGGACCAGAAATTATTCCAGTTCCGTGAACTGGCTTTTTAGAGCCTACTCCCAAAGGTGGGATGCCTTGCTCAGCTTTGATACAGGGAGGAAGGGATGGATGGGTCCTTCCTCGGTAGTGAACTCAGTATGTTAGCCTGTGCTGAGTATTCAAGGGAGGCCTTACCTACTTTGAAGAGTAGACTGGGGGAGAGGTGGGAGATGGAGAGGAGAAAGAGAAGAAGGGGAGGGAGGGGCAACAGTGGAGGGTATATAAAAGGAATTTTATTAATAATTTTTAAAACATATCTTCAAAAATATGTTTTAAAAAATTTAATTTTAATTTTTACAGAATTTTAATTATATCACATACCAAAGAGTTCATAATCTGAACATACCTCAGTTATATACCCAAAACTTAAATCACATGCAGAGAAATAGTTGGGAAAGAAAATAGTAAACAAATGCAATAACGAGATAAAGAAGAAAGCATAATTCTTAATGTCATATACATAATTTTATAAGAGATTTATTTATTCACTCACACAATTTTTTGATACAGGGTCTCACTGTATCAAACCTAGAATTCTCAGTCCTGCTGACACACCCTCCCATACCACCATGCCCAGCTATCATAAAGATTTTCACTTCAAGATGAAATTGCTAATTTTCAGATGTGATCAGACTAGCCCCCTTCCACTCTAAACAACTAAAACACCATGAATCATCCTGTTCTAGTATGCTTTCTGTTGCTGTGATTATACACTGACCAAAACCAGCTTGTGGAAGAAAGGGTTCATTTCAGATTACAGGTTACAGGCCTTCGATGGCAGCCTGAGTAGGAGCTCAAGGCAGGAAACTGCTTGCAGGAACGGAAGCAGAGACCATAGTGAAATACCATTGACAGGCACTCTCTCAACTATCTGTCTTACACATCGCAGGTCTACCAAACCAGCCAGAGCATCATCTACAGTGGACTGCTCCCCTGTGCCATGTCAACCATTAATCAAAGAAATGCCTCACAGACACGCCTTTGGGCTAATCTGATGAATGTAGTTCCTGGCTTAAGGTTCCTTCTTCCCAGGTGAGTCTACTATGGGTCAGATAGACAAAAACTAAGCAGTATAATTGCCCCCCACATCAGCTTGATAGACAAACACATCACTATTAAACAGTAACTCTTCCCTTTCTTGTTTATTCCCCAAGATCTTATGTTAATATCACAAAATAAAATACAGTATAATCTTAAAAGTCCCATGGTCTTTTAATAAAAATCTAAATACTTTTGCATCTTCTTTTTAAGATACCTAGAGTCTCTTCACTGTGAGCTCCTGTTAAATCCAAAATAAATTATAAGCTTTTTATTCTAAAAGTAAAGAATCAGGTCATAGTTTCATGCTGTGTGACTGTGCTCCTGTACGTTGTAAATATTTATACATCCTACAGAAGGCAGACAGGAAGTGTGGGCGGGAACTAAGGAAACTGGGAAGAGGAAGAGCAGAGGAGAGATGACAGGCAGATGCAGAAGAAAGAAAAGAAAATGCTGCTCCGAGAAAGGTACTACGCCACTGGGATAATCATGGGTTATTTTAAGAGTAAGAGTTAGCAAGTAATATGCTGGAGCCATAGGCCAAACAGTCTGTAATTAATATAAGACTTTGTGTGATTATCGGGGACTGGTGTTCTGGATCTCAGGGCTAGACCAGGCCAGAAACTCATACTACAGTTACAAATCATATTAAAGCAAAAACAAAATCCAGCAGTGTAATTATATCAGTTTGTCATGTCCGATAGTCAGTCACTCACGATCTTCCGAGATCCAAAGGGTAGTTCCACTTTTCTGGCTTTGTTATCCACAACACACATAATTTGTCTCATAAGTTCAAGCCAGTTCCACTTCATGGCTGCTATCCTTGAAAGTCATCCTACCTTTCTGGAACCTCTAATATTCTGGAGTCTCTACTGCAAGCAAAGATGCACCTTCCCCAATGGTCTCTCTTCAGGCAAGCTTCAAACTTGCCACTTAGTTCCACATCTTAATTGTTCCCCATGACCCCATTCATGTGGAAGACTCTCACACATTATTTGCTGAATTCTTCAGTCAGCTTGGTATGTAGCCTTAACCCCACATTGGAACACAGCCTGGAAAATTATTCCCCAGAACATTTCATTTTGATAATGTTGTTCTCATATTAATCACAGCCAATTTTTTCACCCTCAACTAACCAATATTGTGGTGGTTTGAAAGAAATTGTGCCCCCCCCAATATAGTGGCACTATTAGGAGGTGTGGTCTTGTTGGATTAGGTGTGGCCTTGTTAGAGGAAGTGTGTCTCTGTGGAGGCTGGTTTAGGAGTCTCATATATGCCCAAGCCATACCTAGTGACTCAGATCACTTCCTGTTGCCTGGGGAATCAAGATGCATTAACTCTCAGCTCCTTCTCCAGCACCACAACTGCGTGCATGTCTCCATGTCACACCATAGTGATAACGGACTAAATCTCTGATACTATAAGCCACCCAATTAAATATTTTCCTTTATCAGAGTTGCCATGGTCATGGTGTCTCTTCACAGCAATAGAAACTTTAACTAAGACAAGTATCTAACATGTTAGCAAAGGAAATGTTTTACTTCCACAGATTCTCAGTTCAAATACGTTACACAAAGTTGCAATGGAGTTTAAGAGTGATTCCCAAACTTCCCTTTAAGATTTCACAAACCATGTGAGACTCCGTCACCTGCATTTTTCTCAAGCCCATTTCTGAGCCCTAAATGACCTTCTAGCCAGAGTTTCAAATCCCTCTACAATCCTTCACAAAATAACATGGTCAGGACCATACAGCAATCTCTTGCTTTCTGTTACCAATTTCTCTTCTAATTTTCTATCTGCTCCTGTGAAAAAACAATGAACAAAAACAACTTAGGAAGGAAAGGGTTTATTTCAGCTCACCTATTACAGTCCATAGTCAGGAAAATCAGGGACTCAGAGTAGAGACCTGTAGGTGGAGACTGGGGCAGAGGCTGTGAAGGAACACTGTTTCCTGGCTTGTTCAACATGATGTGCTTAGCTGCCTTTCTTATGTATCCAAGGCTGACTAGCCCAGGGATGTCACTACCTATGGTAGGATGGGACCTTCTTCATCACTTAGCAATTTAAAAAATGCCATTACATACATGCCCATGGGCCAATCTGATGGAAGCAATCCTTGAATTGAGGTTTCCTCTTCCCAGATGACTCTACTCTGTGACAAGTTAACAATAACTAACCAGTGCCTTTTCCACACAGACTGCCACACAGCAGCATTGCCCAAGGGCTTACAGAATGCCTTGCCTATTCTGGAATCCTGCCTGGTGCTTCACTTTACAGAAAAAAAGATATGGCATGAATATACAGAATACATCAGTCTACAGTTTTCTATACTACTATGAAGTTACTGCTCAAAGTCAATAGCCTCTTAATACACAGTTGAGTTATTAGTACTAACATAGCATCTCATGAGGATGAGTCTGTCTCTTAGGATTTTGTAATTAACTCCACAAAGAACTACTATTCTGTGTAGTCCCCAATAAACAGATTATCTTCAAGTAGGACCAAGTAGTAGAAAAGTAGGAAAACCCCCACTCACTATCACTTCCTATGGTTCAATTGAATGTGTACTTCTCATCCTAATATACTTAAGATTTTGATTGTAAGGAAAATTTCCTCACAAAGGATACAGGAAAACTGAAAATAATGAATGCCTCATTATTATAGTCACACTGGGCTCCTCATTTAAGCACACAACAGAGATAACCGGAAGATAAAGTGAGCATTACAAGTAACAACCACTTATGAATTTATGAAGCATAAGTTTACATGTCTGGAACATTTGCTAATAAACCTGTGGGAATCTCTGTTCTTTTCATGACTATAAATAGGCAAATAGAATGATCCATTTCTAAAAGGCATGGAAACCAAGTGTTTGTGAGCATAGAGTATGAATGTTGCACCAATTCAAAAGACAAGCCATCGACATAAACAGGAATATCTACTCAGTGTGAAGCAAGTAAAAAAGTGGGTGACATAGAAGAGACTTGGAAAGTAGCAGCTAGCATATTCATGCCAACTTAAAAGGGAAGGCTTTGGTTTTATCAGAACTCACCTAATAAGTAGTTTCTTCTCCTAAAGAATTCTGATCTCAAGATCCTTATGGCTGTAGTAAACATAATGTGTGAGGCCAACTGACCTAAGTAATAGAAGGGATAGATGGGTTCTGCTCTCATGCCCCATGTGGATCCTCTTAGCCAGTTCTCTATCTCCAACTACTGTGAAAATTATGCAGGAATTGACTTGCCAGAGAAGTTTCACAGCACTGTTGAGCCACCCCCACATCCACACATCCCCCAGCATATTACTGGCTAAAAGCAAGGTGCTAAGCATTGCATGAGACTTGGGTAACTCTACAGCCTGCTTCCATAGAAACAAGACAAGACAAACAAGATATGGCATCCATGACTTGTTGGATCCTCTTCCTTATCTCATTTCACTCTCGACTTCCTATGTTTTTATAAAAACCACTTCCTCAATAAATCGTGTGTTATGGTTAAAACTACACCAACCAAAGCTCTTCTCCTGTAGACGCAATTAAAATGCTACCAGTTCTATTTTAAACAATAGGTTAATTTAAGGCGGGTGCGGTGGCTCAAATCTATAATCACAGCATTTGTGAGGATCAGGTAGAACTGTCACCATACGTTCATGCCATCCTAGAGTACAGATTGAGCTCCAGGCCAGCCTAAGCCACAGAATGATACACTGTCTCAACGGAGCCAAAAGTAATCAGGGCGAGAATAGCTGTTGATTTAAAGTGCAGATTATTTTTCCCTAACTCCAGAAAAGTACATTTTACAAATGAGTCATAAAGCTCAGAATTAGGCATTTTAAACCAGCACTAAATATGGATTCAACAGAGTATCCCATTGACCACTCTTACAATTCACTGGACTAAACCTTCAGTGCGTATTATCAGCAATGGAGAGCTGGGAACTTGATGGACATGGCAACATTCTCGACCAATGCCTCAGAGAACAAGTTTCTCTATTAGGTACAGCCAGGACTTTCCAATTCTCCCAGCTTCAACTTTGTGATATGACTCCCACTCTATTGGTGTTTACAACTTCAAAATGTTAATAAAACATGATAAGTGCAAAAGTCAAAATAAAGTAGAAGAGGTGACATGTAAGTAATGGACTGCACATTCTTAATTTAAATCATATATATTTATTCACTCACTCAGTAACTGAATCCTAACCAAATGAATTCTTAATATATTCCAGTCTAGTTTTATTAGGATTTGTGCTGTATGGGTAAATGTGAAAACAAAGAAAATATATTGCTACATCAACTTATATTATTCATGCATATAAAGTTCTGTGTATCTGCCCACACAATTGAGAAGATGCATTAGGAAGTCGATTATAATAACAAGAAAAGGTTATTTGAGTCAAATCAAAACAATAAATGGACTAGAGAAAAATTGTAAAATATTTGTTTTCTATTTTCCTCCAGTGGCACATAAAACATTATCTTCTTCTCTACGAGATTATGAACATTTCTACTGTCATGTGGCATAAAGTAGTGATTTGTTTAGAATCATTTCTGTCTCTAAAGTTACACAAGCCTCCTTGAGCTTTAGAGAAACTATATTATTTTATATATATATTATATATATAATATATATATTATACTCAATTACTGACTATTACAGTTTTTATTTATAATTATTCTGATAGATGTAAATATAAAAGATACTTCAGTAAAACTCTAACTTATTAACTTAATAGATTCACCACATTTTGTAGTAAGAGGTTTCTGGTCTGGACTTTTGGGCCTAGACTCACGGTTTAGGCCCACAGACCCACAGACCCACAGAGACACACAGATGCTTACAATAGTTTTAGGCTGATTGGCCTAAGGCCCAGGCATATAACTTGCTAACTCTTTACCCTTAATCTAACCCATGACTCTTATCCTGTTTAGCCATGGGGCTCGGTACCTTTTCTCAGAGCAGCATAGTTGTCCTCTGTTTTTTCTGGCTTCTCTCAGGCATTCTTTTCTGTTCTGCCTGTTCCTAGAGTCTTCTTAGTCTGGTAGCCCCTCCCACACTTCCTGTCTGCCTTTGGCCAGTCAGCGCTTTTTATTAAATTCATAGGTGGGGACAATTATTTACAATTGAATAACATAATCCCCCTATAACATTTGGCATTCCTCTTAAAAATATACCCACATTTGCCAAGAAGGTATAGAGTACTTGTACATGTTTGACTATCTCTTATGGCCATCCACCTTCTCCTTCTAGGTAGTGGCACATCCCTTTAAGAGGTAGCTGTGTACATTCACAATTGTTCCTCTGACACGTCTTTTTATAGTATTTGATTTTGCACATGCTAAGGAATCATGTGAAAGATGGTTCTAAATTAAATAAAGAAACTTGTTGATTTAAAGCATCTGTTAAAAAAAATCCAAGAAAGAAATTAAGAAAATTTCTATTAAAACAGCTTTTTAAAAGCTCTAGAAATAAATAAACCTAGCCAAGAAGTAAAAAGACATTTGCAGTGAAATTTTTAAGATACTGAAGATAGAAATTGTAAAGGACACCAAGAAATGAAACTATTTTCCATGTTTAGAGATTTGCAGTACTAATACTATAAAAACAATGGCTATATTACTAAAAAGCAACCTACAGATTCATAATTACAATTAAAATCTTCATGGAGCTAAAAAAAAAATTCTAAAATTCATATGAAAGCATAAAAGTCACCAAATAGTCAAAGCAACCCCAAATAGAACAAGAAATACCAAAGGCATGCTGATACCTGATCTCAAATTATATTACAGAGCCATAGTAATAAAACAGCATGGTAATGACACAAAATAAATGTGTAAAACAACTGAATAAAATAAAGGAACCAGAAATAAACTCCCACAACCATAGCCATTCAATTTCTGACAAAAGTGTCAAAATATAAATTTTAAAATGACTGCCTCTTAACAAAATAGAAAACTGAATATCTACAAAGGAAAAAGTAAAAAATGAAACTGGACCCTGATCTCAAACCCTACACCAAAGTTATTTCTGAGTAGATCAAAGACCTTATTCTAAGGCTTGACACTCTGAAATTTCTAGTCGAAACCCTTCCAAGACTCAAGGACTTTCTCAAAAGAATTCCAACAGCATGGGAAATTATTCCAATAATCAACAAATATGGTTCTAATTATCAATAAGTGTAAAATCACAAAGTTTCTGCACAGTAAATGAAACAATAACCATAGTAGACTGTATAGAATATGGAAATAGCTCTGCCAGCTATATTTCAGCTTGGTAATTAATATCTGGATACATAGAAACTATACTGGGTTGAGATTACAGTTCAGTGGTGCTTTTCTACCATAAGGTCCTGAGTTTAATCACCACCATTATCAGTAAAAAAATTGCTGACCTAGAGATATGGTTCAACTGGAATACTGTCCTAGTATTATTCACGAAGACCTAGATTTGATCCCTAGAATCACATAAAACTAGGTATGGAGACACGCCCCTCTACTCTCAATGCCTGGGAGGTAAAGACAAGATGATGAGGAACTGAAGGTCAATCCTTAGCTATCTAACTAGTTGGAGACTAACCTAGGCTATACAAAAAAATATCAAAAAAAAATCTAATCAATAAGTGGTGTAATAAACTGTATAGACAGTTCTAAAAAATAAAAATAAAAAAAAATTTAAAAAAGGAGAAGACAAAAGGCCAATATGTAATGGAAACATGCTCAACATGCTTAGCCTTCAGAGGGATACAAATTAAAACTCCTTTGAAACTCTATTTCATCCCAGTGAGAGCAACTTTCATCAAAAAACAAATGCCATGCCCATGCCAGGGGGTGGGGAAAAGGGAATCCTTATTCATCAATGCTCAGAGTGTAAATCGAAACTTCTACTAAAAAGGTCAGTTTGGAAGTTCCTTATAAAACCGAAAATAGAACTACATATGGTCCAGTTGCTCCGTTCGGGGGGATAACAGATTCTAAGTCAATATGCCACAGAGATCCTTGTGCCTCCAAGTCTGTTGCTGCATTATTCACAATAGTTACACAATGGAACCAGTCTCTACAGGAATCAGCACATGTAGAGATAAAATGTGGCTAAGATGCAACCTGGAACTTCATCAGCATGAAGTAAAGGTGAAATCGTGATATTTTCAGGAAAATAGGTGGAAATGGAGATCATTGTGGTAAGTGGAATACAGCTTACTCAGACAAATGCTGGACTGCCCCCCTTGTGTTCAAAAACCACATTGAAATGTGTGTGTGTGAGAGAGAGAGAAAGAGCTTAAAGGAAAAAGGAGGCCACAGAATTAGAGGAAGGGATCAGAAGGAGCAAAGAAGGTGGGAGACGTGTGACCTGAAGGGAGAGGAGAAGATCATTGGGGGGCAGAAGAGGATGAGCTAGGACTCACGGAGAGGACAGTGGGGAGGGAGAATAACGAACAAAGTGTGGTGACGTAAACCCACGGAAGTGTTACAGTGAAACCCATTACTTGTGTAGTAACAAAAATCTCCCGAATGGACACATCTACAAAACACCCCCATACTTACGCCTCAGAGAGCGCTGCAGAAGACAAAGACCTTAGGAGCCAGAGACGCTGGGAGCTTGCTGTGGGGTGTTTTTTCCTAGTAAGGCCAGAAGCTCCACCCAGAAAGTCTCACCAGCAGGACTGCCCAAACCGGAGCTGAACAAGGCCGTGCCAAGGCAATGGGGGTGATCTAGGAAGCTCTGAAACCCTGTGTAAAGATCTACAGGGAACTAAGGAATTGCGGAGTATGCAAGAAATAGTCTCCCCAGGGAAGGGCACTGACCAGCATCAAATGGTCAGCCCTGAAAACATATGTTTAAACAATAATATGTGAATATATGCATTCATAAAAATAATATTTACAAAATTAATAAAAATAGAACATGATTTGAAGAAACCAAGGAGAGATACATGGAAGAGTTTTTAGGGAGAAAAAATGTAATTAAATCACAGTCTGGAGAATAAAAGTACAAATTAAAATCCACAAAAATTGCTCTCAAATCTCATCTATGTATGTACATATATATGTATACAAATATATATATGTATATAGAGATATAGAAATATAAAATACAAGGAGCAAAACAACAAAAGTCTAAGATAATTCTATACCCTCCATAGTTGCATCCCAGGGTTCTAATTTTTTACTCTTTAAAAAAAAAAATCTCTAATCAAAAATCATCAAGGATCTAACATTGGTGTTATGTGTACAATAAATGTACTCTACACTAAGCCTCTCCAATGAGACCCATGGGCAGTCCCATAATACTTACTAATTAATTTATATGATTGTACATTTACATAGTTTTAATAAAATATTAACATTTTAAAATATTTTTCAAATTGCAGCTGTTAAAAGCAATCCATATGTATAGCTTTGCCATATATGCAAATATTCCTTTAATACTTCAGAATGCCATTCTTATTCTTCCTCAATTATAGTCATCAAGGCAAAGACAGACTACATATGTCTTTTAAGTGTCCCACCGATTCCTCCATTCCGACTGAGTCTTAGCCTCTGAGAAGCAAGCGGAAAACTACCCGAGATTGACAGGATGTACCCAGACAAGAAAATTCTGGGTCATGGTACATGGTCATCTTCTTTCATTTTATAACATGCTGGCCAATTGTTCCCAAAGTAGAAGTTAGAAATCGCACGCTCATGACCAAGATATGATCCCACTTCCCTGAAATCCTTGTCAATATTTATCGTTGTCAAAGTCAAGCCTTTGCCACATTATTGGATATAAAATTTGTTTTTATTTGCACCTTGCTTAGTGGAGCAGCCTTTTAGTCAAAAAACACTAGCTAATTGAATCTTTTCACCATCAATTAATTGCTTTACCCTTCCTCAATTGCTGTCCTCCTGACTTGTAGATATGCACCAGGTACACTAAAAACATTAGAAATTACAAAGCTTACTGAAATGAAAGTGGAAATCCTTTGTCTGTCATCTGCTCCTAAATTTTTCTCCAGAGATTCAATCACCTTATGTACTTTCAGTTGTTTTTCATAAAATTTATCTCCCCTATTTTGAAATAATATGATTATATGTTGTTATTATTATTGATTTCCTATACAGAGAGTGAGGGTTTAGCATTCTTACACCATTATCTCACCCTCCCAATAAAATTATAACTCATTTTCTTCTTAAAATATTATAATTTGGAATGTTAGATTACATAAAAATCGACCAGTGCTTAGATCATTACTACCATTATTGTCTTTCCTTTTTTAACATTAGTTTTTCCTGAAATAAATAATTACCTCATTTCCTCCTATGGTTCCCTTCACTGGTTCTTCCTGTACTCTCAGTTTAATTTCCGCATAACAGTATCTAAATTATTCTCCTTTTCTTTGTGAGAAAGCTTCAGTCCTGCTTTAACTTGGCTCACTCATTCTCTCAACAGAGCACATAGTTATCTCTCTGAGATTCTGAGATCTGCTTAACTGGGGGACTTCCTTGGTTTATCCCTGTGTGAAGAGGTCTCTGCTCCCTGGCTATCCTCCTCCAGTGCTGTAGAAAGCACTTCCTGCCACCATAAGTAGCTTTGAATTGAATTAGAACATACCATACATCAGCCTGTTGATACAATTCTGTTTTCTCTATTTTGAGTTTTTCTTCTTTTGTCTGTTTTCCATTGCTATTGAAAAGTTTGGTGTATTTATGACTCAGGTTCCCCACACTTTGGCCATTTTCTTCCTCCCTTTAAAATCCTTAAGAGTCTTCTGTCTCTTCCCAGTGTTCTGAAATCTCATAATATTGGGTGGGGGGTGGTAATAATAAGTTTCTGGCCCAGCCTTGTCCCAAGGTCTGGACCTTCCCACCACTGCTTAGGCTTCCAAAAATGACTCTGATGCTTATTTTAATTACATTCTGCTTGGCCTATGGCTCAGGCATATTGCTAGCTAGTTCTTGCATCTTAACTCAACCCATTTCCATTAATCTGTCCTGCCACATAGCCCGTGCCTTACCTGTGTTACCTTTACATGTTGGTTCTTGGGAGGTTGGATGATGTCTCTCTTGACTCCACCCTCCTCTCCCTATCTATGTTCTGATTTCCCCGTCTGCTTCTAAGATGCCTGGCCAAGACAGTTTTATTATTATTAATAATAAATAATGATATTCACAGCATACCGAAAGACATCCCACAACAGGGGGATGTAGTTGTTGGGGGTATTGATTTGGGTTTGGGTTTTGCTTTTTGGTGATGTTTCACTTTGTGCTCTATACAGAACAGGAAGATCCCAAAATAAAACAGAAACCTATCTTTCATAACTTGGGGCCGAGAAGACAAGATTAAAGTGCTACTTCATATAGTATGTGATGAGAACCCATTTACCAGTCTGCCAATGACTGTTTTCATAGCCATGAGGAACAGAAAGATAACAAAGCAAGTCACAGAATGAGGGTATGAAGAGGGATATCAGCCAGTCAATCATTTGTTATGCAGTCCTGAACACCTGATTTCAATTTCTAATCCCCCCACAAAAAGGTAGGTGTAGCATTATGCGCTTGTAATCTAAGCCCGAGAGAATGAGATGGATAGGTTCCTAGAGTCTCCTAGGCAACCACACTAGACTAATTTGTGGGCCCCGGGTCCTAATGAAAGACCTTGACTCAAAATTTTAACAAAAGGTGGGAAGTTTCTGAGTAGTACTTTAGCCTCCACATACATAAATGCACGCTCACGTGCGTGTGAACGCACACCTGCATATTGCATACGTACATATACACACATGAGCACATACCTACATGCATACACATACAAACACACAAAGAACAAGAGAGAGAAGAGAAAAAGGAAAGAGATGTCATCTAGAAAGAAAGGATCTCATATCTCTTTGATAAGGGCATTAATTCTACTCAGGAGGGTTCCATCTTCATGACCTAATTACCTCCCAAAGCCTCCCAATTCCTAATGCTGGGTGTACACGAACATTCGACCCATGGTATATGTGAGTACGTTCTTTTTCACAGAATCCTAATCTTGTTCAATAGAATTCGTCTTCTCACCTGATGCTTTCTTACACAGACCACATTACACCTGCTCTTCTGCTTTAAAACATCCTCTTTCTTCTATGTTAGAATCTTCTCTTGAACTTCTGAGGAGCCTTGATTATGCATTATAATTAAGACTAGATTATTAGCCAGCCATGTGGGAGCTTAGTGAAGAATCGGCCTTATTAACTGTAGGGCAGGATTATAGAGTTGTTTTAGTCAGGACTGTGAACATCCATGTCTTTATTTTCTTTTTTACTATTATGTGGGGAGAGGCGTTCCAGAAAACCACTGTGATGGCTACCATTGACTTTTAATTTCAAAGTATCTAGAATCATTGAAAAGACATTTCTGGCCATGCCTGTGAGAGATTTTCTAGGTTAGGTTAATTGAGATTGGCTTACCTGAAAACATGTCCTAAATGTCTATGGTAGATTAAATAAGAATGGCCCCCATAGGTTCATATATTTAAATGCTTAGTCATGAGGGAGGGGCACTACTTGAGAAGGCATGGCCTTGTTGGAGTAGGTGTGTCACTGGGGGTGGGGTTTGAGGTTTCTAAAGCCCAAGTGAGGCCCAGAGTCTTTCTCTTCCTGATGCCTGTGGATCTAGATATAGAGCTCTCTGTTCCTACCTCAGCACCATGTCAGCCTGCATTCTGCCATGCTCCCTACCAAGATGACAAGGGGCTAAATAAATATCAGAAACTGTAAGCAAGCCCCAAATAAATACTTTCTTTTATAAGAGTCGCTATAGTTACGCTAACTTTTCACAGCATTAGAACACTGACTGAGACAATATGGATGGCAATATTCCATGGGCTGGGGTCCATGAATGCATTCATTACTCCACTTTTGACTATAGATACATTGTGATACTAGCTATCTCCACGTCTGCCACCATTGCCTTTTCTCATCATGATAGACTATATCCTCCAACTATAAGCCAAAATAAACATCTTTTGCTTGCTTCTCCGTAGGTATTTGATCCCAGCAACAAGAAAAGTAACTAATATGTGTACATTACAAAGATTCTGGGCATCAGCCATGAGGACTATGATGAAGCATCTCTCTCAAGTTAGCTATTAGGATTTAACACTCTTGCTTCCAACAGAAAGTCTAAGTCCACTCTGACCAACCTCTGGAGAAAAAAAATGTTGTATCCCCTGCCGGAGTGTGAAGAATGAGTGTGTAGGATGAAACTGGAAGTGAGAAGCACAAAGGAGAGATAAACTCTCCTTTCTCAGCTCTCTTCCTTCTGAGTTCCGGAGGCCTTTCTTCCTGAGATCCTTGGGGTCTTTGAGAAGCATCAGCTCTTCTCAGTGGGAAGCCTCTCTTTAGTTTCTTAGGCTCTTTTCTCCTATTTCATCCATCCCTCAGTCACAGAATTTCCATCATATATATATAGTTATGTTATAGTTATTTGTAGTGGGATTCAGGCATTACTTAGAGAAGCCCAGAAAAGGGGGGGGGGGGGCCTGTAGCATTCTGAGCTTAGGAGCTATGCATCTGGGCCTCCCTAAGTAATGCCTGAATCTCACCACAGTTATCTCTGGCCTGTGGCCATTTCCTCACATTATCCTTGTGGCTCAAGGAGGCATAATGATAAATACTGGATTCTATGTATCACAATTAAGTCAAATTACATTGCAAATATCTTCTCCTTGTCTTTAATCTTGTCTTTGGGTTTGATCTGCTCCTAAAGCATTATAATCATCATAATGTCCATCTTTAAGGACGTCTTGAGAGGCTCCAAAACAAGATGTCACATACAACACAACTTTCTAAACTCTCATTAAGTAACACAGAGTTAATCTAGGGAGGTAGGGAAACCTATAAAAGGTTTGTTATCTTGTGTTACTGTTATATTGGTATGGTATGCTATGATGTACTACATAAGAACAATGACGAAGGTATATTTGTGAATTTTGGAAGTTACAAGTATGAGTGGGTATTCTCTATGCACCCAAGAGTGGATTCTTGAAGCTCTACCAGACAGATCTTTGTGAAGAGCCTCTTGAAAGAACTAATGCTGACTTAATATGAAACTGAAAGAACCAATGAGACCAAAGAGCCTCAGAGGGCTTGTTCTTTTTGAAATGACTGAAAATTTCTAGTTAATTTTAGGTAAAAAAAAAAAAAAAAAAAAAAAAAAAAAAAAAAAAAAAAAAAAAAAAAAAGTCAGATCATGAAGCAACCCCTTTTGTTAAATGAAGTTATCTGTCTACTTAGCCAGACCACAAAGATGTATTGTCTCAAAGAGCTTAGGTTGGAAGGTATATTTTTATAGCACAAAGAAAGAGGTAAAGGCTGGCTGTGCAGGTTGACATCACTAGTGGTGTAGCATTCAATCTTCTCTAGCAGATACAAAGACAAGCTTCTTTGCTTCAAAAGAACTTGAGCTACTTTCCCATGCATTTTCACAAAGAAGACCCTACTTAATCCTCACCATAATCCTTTAAGTATTTAGACTCAATCCTATTTTGCTTGTGAGAAACTGAGAGGGGTCAAAAGGCAAGGCCATTTATCAAGCAGAGTGAGAATTTGAATCCAAATCTCCAGGTGCTAAGGGAAATATCTTATTGACCACTCAAAAACCAACCACCAGTATCTCTTCCAACCATGTCACTGCAAATACATACTGAGTCCAATACCCAGGTGATGGAACAAAGTAGGGACATTCTCAGCCAAGGAGATTTTTGGCATATGTCTCATAGCATATGCCAGCACATTCTGTCAGCCCTTAGGGCACCGGGGCATCAGGTAACCAAAAGGGCATGTTGTGAAAAGACTGACACTCATTACAAATGGCTCTGCTTCCCTTTTGTTTCATTCATTCTGAGCATCTGGTACCTTTCAGTGAAGTGTCAGAATTATACTTAAGACATAGTACATCATTAAAATAAAGCTCTGGGCTAATAATTATGTCTTGTTCAAGTGTTTTATGACTAAAAATTCTGACTTTCCCTCAAGGTTTCTAACTCACTCTTCAAAATTGCTTCTCTCGGGGCATTTGTTACATTGTGGATGTGTCCCCAACAATTAAATAGCAATTTAGAAATATCTCTAGATATTTCTATTTGAAGCACTATCCTGGAGCTCAAGCTAGTTCTGCTTTTCAGATGGTATTTATGGAGTCCTCAATCAGCTCTGAGGGTGACTGCACACAGAGGTTAGTCAGAGTAGAAGAAAGTCAGTTCCCAGACTCTGGGCTGTTCACACTTCACCAACTTGTCTTTTTATCAGCAATGAGGTTAATCCCTCCTTTACTCATCCTTCATCTCACCCTGGATTATACAAGCGTGAACTCTGGCCCTCAGAATTCAAATTCATATATTAAATGCTCCCTGCAAAGATCTAGGTGTTAGGTTTGGGCCCAGGGTGCTGCTTTGGGGAAGCAAGGCCTTATGGGGATTTTGGCAGTGACTGAAACCATGCCACTAAAGGAGATTGGAGGACCTCACCCCCTTATTTAAATTGCAAGGCAGAAGATAAGCTCTGCCACACACTCACACTATAATACACTGACCACATCAGAGACTCAAAGTAACACTGCCATTGAATCTTGGCCTGGACCCTCCAGAATCATGAGTAAAATAAATCTTTTTGTGTGAGTTGCCTCCAGGAACTCATTATAATGATGGACAGCTAGCATGCTTAGTTGTTTTAGGTTTTGCATTATTATTGTGAAAAGCCAAATAAGATTGTAAGATAGGGCATCTTTAATTATTTGGTAAGTTATAAAGAAATAGTACTTCAGGGCTGGTAATAGCATTTTCATACAGAATGCCTCACTGAATACTATTCGGGAGCCGGTGGCCCTGGTACTTTATGTAATAGAGCAGGACCATTACTTTGTGTAATGTAATAGAAGGATGTTCCTTGTTGTTTTACATTTAAAGTGGAAGGATTTCTTGAGCCATTTCTTCCCATGGTTTGATGTCTAGCGTGGCTCTGCCATATAGCAAAATAACTATCACATATTGGGGAAGCCTCTCTGGCACAGATGGTAAATGTAGTAGATGTATACTGAGAGAGTTAGACGTAGAACAATGCCAAAGCACCCTTTCTCCACACACTTATGAAAAGCATTCTGTGAAAATAGCATTTCACAAATTATTAATTTATGTGTTAAACTGCTTAGCTTTTCTACTGTACGGGAGAGTGAGAAAAGCATTTTAAATAAAACTTTCAATTACCCGCCCTCGCAGAAACTCTATTCTGCTCATTCTGGTTAGATGTTGAGACACACAGTGTGAATGACTGTGATTTTATGGTTACAGTAAAAATAAACACACCTTGCTGTTGAGATCCAAATCTCAGAACCCGGTACGCAACATTTTCTTTGTCAGGTGGTTTGAACCCTTCATTAATCTATTAGCAAACATTTTCTGCTTCTTTCCAAGGCAGGTGATTTTTTGAGAGTTAAGGTACATAAAACTGAGTCCTGTACAGCCTTCATGGAGCTAGAAATTATTTAGTAAATAAATCCGTCTCTTCATAAGAAACAGCCGTCTCCATGCAATGTACTAGGCCTTTGGTATCTCTTACCAAACTTAGGTAAGCTCGGCCAACTGTGAGCTAACTCTGACCGAATTACTAAAATGGCTCATGTCATCATTTTACTGATGATATGTATTTTGCTATAATTTTAATGAAAACAAGGAAAACTGTAAATGCCACTTGCTCTTCTAAATTCCCTTTTGTGATTGAAAATGTTCTTGTTGATGAAATCTGCAAGCCTGGAAACTTACTCACATCCTATGACCTCAATCACTTTCAAATTAGTTAATGTTAAAAAAAAAAAAATCAGAAGAGAAAAAAAAAGCCAGAAATGATAAGCTCCTACTTTTTCTCCTTATGGGAACTACCTGCCACCAGCCGAAGATAATCTGGAAACCTGGGAGAGGCAAGGAAGGATTTTCCCTTGGAGACCTCAGAGAGAGCATTAAACATCTCCTAATGCCTTGACCTATGACTTCTGGCTTTGACAATTGCCAGAGGGTATATATTCTATTGTTTCTCAGTCACTCTGTGCAACCTCATTAGAAGAGTCCTAAGAAAGTATTGGAAGTGATAGTCAAGAGCTTCAGAAAAGCCAGGTGGGTAGAACAATAAAATGTAAAGTGGGAACACTGCGCTGCTTCCAGTGGGAAGGTCATGGATGTTTCTCCGGCATCCCTTGAAATGAAGGTTTGCTGAGAAATAGCCCTAAGAGAAAATAAAAGCATTTACAGTAGTAAAACCTCACAGTCAGAGCAAGAAACTTTCATTCCCTCGAGGTTAGTCATCCCCTCCCAAAATGTCTGCTGTCTCAAGTACAGTCTGCTACCACCGCAGCACACCTCAGGTGGTGAGAACCCTCATGCAGGAGAGCAGTTCACACCCTTGCTTCTAAGCCTTGTACATTCCTAGCACAGACAGAACTAGACTCAAGAGCATGAATGAGTATGAGGCCCACAGACCATGGCAGTTATAGGCATTCAACTGTTACATGAATAAATGAAACTCAAGCATAGATCTCTGAGAAAGTCAGAGATATTAGAGAGTAAACACCACAGTCAGATCTTACCCAGCTGTCTTCCAGCTTCCTCAGCCTGGCTTCTTTTGGTTTCCTCTCCTTCTGTCTTTCTATGCTCGCCTTAAATACTCTTGCTAAATTAAGGCGTGGCCCCACCACTGCCTACCTGAGAGCCTGGAATTCCTTCAGTAAACTAAGATGACCTCGACTCAGTTTGGATTAAGGTCACCACTCCCAGGATACATCCTGTGCTGGGATTAAAGGTGTGAATCACCACTCTCTGATCCTCCTTGACTGACTGTGGTTAGATCCCTCTTATATCTCCGAAACTTCTGGACCTTTTATTAAATCCCCACATTCAACAGCAGAGCAAAGACAGGATGCTCCTCTCCTACCTCAGTACCTTTCTGTGCAGTCATGAAGTAAAGACCAGCCCTAGTGAAGCCTTTGAACGACTTTAAAGGAACAGCTGTTTTCAAATGGGAGAGGGGATATTCAGGAAGACAGCATAAAGAGACAAGCAGAGGTAAGAGTTTGGGCTGAGGGGCGTGGCTTAGTGGGGCAACCCCTCAAATACCATACACTGGATTTGACTCCTGACACTGCAAAAAGAAATGTCATGTCTGAGGAGTTTGTGGTGAGGGGGTGTTTCAGAAGGTCAAAGGCTGTCTACTAACTATTCTCTAGAATTGAGTGCTTACTTTTGAATATATTCCTAAACCTTCTCATTCCCTCAGTTTCTTTTCCTAAATGGGCCTTTCAACAGTTATGACTGTTGTGAGTGTCAAAGGGCAGAATGATATAAAACACTGAAAGCTACCTAAATGATAGATATGTTTTCTGGCCAAAAAATGGTTGCCCCTGGTTATCAGACTAACAATTACCCTCCTCCACCCTCACCCAAACTTACAGAGTCAGAACATACTTCATAAATATGATAGAACTCATTTGTAACAAAGGACAAGATGAGGCAGTTCATAGCAAAATCATGTGCCCACATTCATATGTCAAACCCACTTCTTTAATATCTCAAATCCAACACACCCTCCAACAGGTAGTCAGGTGAGCAAGCAAATGCTCAAGAGTTACGCAAAGGGAGGCTCAAAAACTTATAGGCATATGAAAACCATCCAAGAAGCCCAAAACTGCCAGAAATCTAAAAACTAATAATAAAATACAAAAACATTTACAGTATATTTTAGGAATGGCACAAGAATTCAGTCAGGGAAACAAAATTTACAAATGCAACAAAGTCAAGAAACATAAAAAAGTTCAGTTTCCAAATATGACCATCATGTTTCTAACCCCGCTATATTAGCCATTAAACAATGATCACGTGATTAATGTTTGCTGTAGGAAGGGAAAAGAGAGTAGAGAGGGAGAAGATGGGAGGAAGAGTAACTTAGATCGGCAGGTATGCGGAGAAAGAGCGGGAGGAAGAAAGAGAAGGGCAGAGACATCTAATCAATTCAAACGTCCCAGTCCTTGAGGATTCTGGATAGCTCTTTAGGGAGAAAACCAGAAACATCTCCTTAAAGTAGTGGGCAGGAAAACTACCAGGATATACAAGGCAGGGTTTGGGGTGGGGTCATGGCAGGGTGGTGCTATATTGAAAGCAAGAGGACAATTATGATCTATTATCCGTGCTGAGAGCAGTGTCATCAAGAGAAAGCATTTTCAGTGTGTGAACCAACATTTGTGATGATAGAACCAATCTCCGCTGAGCTCTCCCTTCAGTAGGCAGCAGCATTTATGAGGAAGCAGGATGAGTCTAATCAAGGGCTCCCCTAGTGAGCACCAGTCTCAGAGATACCATGACAGCTGAGTGATGGACAGGGTAGCCACCTGCAGTTTCCCAGGGAACTAGAGTGTTTTCACTGCTAGTCAGATCAGGAGAGGAGGAAAAATGGAAAATGCTGGGCACGTTTGATTAGGAATAAGACTAGAGAGCACAGATGCTCCCCGAGGACTCCATGATTACTGGAAAGAAATCACCATGGGCTATAGGTCTTCCAAATGCACAAGGAGAGATTGCCAGGTGAGGGAATACTGCTTTTCTGTTGTATGGTTGTTACAGTGACTCCTGGGATTCTGATAAGGAAAAAAAAAATATGAGATGCATGAACAAAGCAAAGTTCTGTCAGGGTATGTGACCTGGAGACTGAACTTCCCCTGACCCTGACATCAGAGGGCCCCAGAGGAGGGATGTCCCCATTGCTAGCTGCTGCTGGCAGCAACCAGCAGAAAGAGCCAGAAAACAAGAGCTGCAATCACTTAGGGGAATACAGACATTTTCCTTGAGGCAAGGCACAAGATACTGTGTAACAGAACACAGCTGCCTACATAAACTCATCCTCATTTCAAAAACCTCGGGTGGCAGAGTTCTGCTGTGTGGAACTACCCGGTTGAAAACAAAAATCCATAGTAAAACAACAGCAAAAAGAAAAAAAAAAACGGTGTGTGATGTCTTATTTTTCAAATAACATCAATACATAGTGTGCAAATGGTACTCGATGCTGACTAAAGCCCAGGAAATAGAATGTAGTGTTATAAAAGGATAAAGGGAAAATTACAAAGAAGGATTAAATGTGAGGGTGGGGTTATTGGAAAGGAGGGAATGTAGGAAAGAATAATTAAATACTAAAGATCTTTTTGAAAGCCATATGGATTCAGGCAGTGGTGACACACACCTTCAATCCCAGTACTTGGGAAGCAGAGGCCAGCAGATCTCTATGAGTTTGCAGCCAGCCTGGTCTACAGAGGGAGTTACAGAACAGCCAATACCACACAGAGTAAAAAGAAAAAAATAGAAGAAAAAAGGCCATATGAAAACCTACTACTATAAAAGCTTATGTGTGTGTGTCTCTGTGTCTGTATGTCTGTGTGTGTGTCTGTGTGTGTGTGTGTCTGTGTGTGTGTGTCTGTGTGTGCATATATAAAATTTAAATAGAGTTTCCATATACTGGTGAGATAATGCCTCAATTAGGCACCATTATGCCAAATAAAAAGCCCAGTACCAAGAATGGTTTACATCTTTTTGAGTCATTGGACAAAGGGATCCCATAAGACCTTTGCCCAAATATCATAGGGTGTTTCTATTGCTATCAGTTACCCTCGACAACATGACAATAAAGCTCAATTGCTGAATACACCATATACTTATGTCATCAAACATGGAGAAATTGAACCAGTTCCCAACCAGAAGCTCCACCCCTACTGACTAGCATCCAAAGTGGTGTAGCTATACATGATGCAGCAGGAAAAGTGATCATCAGTCTCATCCAGTATAAACTGTGTGAGCTACTGTTCCTAGGTCCTAACGGTTCTTTCAGGAGAGGGGCAAGAAAGTATGGAGTCAATGACACAGACCCCAGGAGTCAGTTGAAAATGGCTAACTTATTTATTCAGCTTTGAGGAGAGCCTTATATACCTTCCTCCCAGTGCCCAGTCTGTGTCACAATCTGGTGATATTGTGTGGCTGTCCCTTGTTGGCTGGGCACAATCGAAAATCTGACAGAATCTGTTGCTAGGCAGATTTCGATTGATCAGGAGATCTGACGGGACTATTGCTAAGCCCTCAGGCAGACTCCAGGTTGGCTCATAAGGAAGTATATTATGTGCATGCCTTGGCAACTGGTTTGAGATTTCCTTGGCCCCATGGTCCTGCCCTACTACAAGCTACCACAGTAAACTGACTGCATAGTATGCCCACTGATGCAACAGAGACACCAAAGTCAGGAAGTAACTAACCACTTTTTGATTAAGTTTGAGGTCTGCTCTGTGAGATAGAACTCATACCTAATATTAGACGAAGAACATGAGACTAGATAGGTCATGGGCCCTAGGGAAACCTACTATATTCATTCTGATGAATGAACACAGTAATAAAATATTTCCTGATAACATGTTTCTATATGCACAAGAGCAGCTCATCACTCAACCTTCATCAGAGAAACTTCTTACAGTAGATGGAAATTAATACAGATATCCCCAACTAGACAATGTTCAGAGAGTGAGAAACTTTGGAGAACTCAGTTCTAAATGGGTTGTGTATATCAAATCCCTCTCCTCAAAGCCCAGGAAGCAATGTGGAAGAGAGGTGGTGGATGACTCGAAGGAGACAGCATTTTTCAAACTCAACAGGACTGATGCACATATGAACTCACACAGACCAACAGCATACACAAGACTTGAATAAGCTCAGGCTGGACAAACTCCCAGCATGGAGAAGAAAAAATTGTCATAAAGGTCCCACTCCTATCAAGAAGCTATTTGAAATTGATACCTGCTCGGAAAGGGAAAATCCACTCTTTTCAATGAAATGACACTGAGTATATTGACTAGACTCCGGGGTATGCCCCATGCTCTCAAGTAGTTGCCCAACACAAGCCAGACTCCATTTGTGTGAGGAGAAAGAGAATGTTTTCTTTGGGTTTCATTTTCATTTTTGTTTTTAAGAGAGAAAGAGATTATAAAGTTGACTAGGAAGGGAGACGGGGAAGAATCTAGGAGGATTTAGGGAAGAGGGAAGAATATGACTAAATTATAGTATATGAAATAATCAAAAGATAAATATTAACATAAAAGAACATATGTCCACAGGCTGGAGAAAAGGTTTAGCAGTTAAGAGTATTGGCTGTTCTTCCAGAGGACCCAGGTTCATTTCCAGCACCCATATGGTAATCCCAGTCTAGTTCCAAAGGATCATCTGTCCTTCACAGGCACTGTATGTGCATAGTGTCCAGATAAGCAGGCAAAACACCCATACACATTGAATAAATATGTAAATCTTTTGAGAGAGAAAAAGAGGGCATCCAGGTCTATGAGTAAAGGCTTAGGGGAAATCTGCCTGATTAAAAGACAATGGGAAAGCCCGTACTAGCTCTCTTTAAGTCATGGAATCACAAGATGGGGTGTGTTGCAATGGGGTTTCTTGGCCCCCGGGCAGCCAGAGGTCCGGACCCAGGACCTGCAGTCAGCCCCAGACCCCCTAGCTGCCCGCCGCTGCTCAGGACCCAGAAATGACTCAGACGCATATGTTAACTTCATGCTGTTTGGCCTATGGCACAGGCACATTGCTAGCTAGCTCTTTCATCTTAACTCAACCCATTTCCATTAATCTGTCTGCCACATGGCCCATGGCTCACCTGTGTTCCTTACGTGTTGCTCCTTTGGGCTTCAGGCTTGGTCTGTCTGACTCCGCCCTGCTTCTCCTACCTATTCTCTGATTTCTCCTCCTACTTTTTCTATGGTGCCTGTCATGGACCAAAACAGCTCCTTTATTTAAAGATTGCTATTCACAGCATACAGAAAGGCATTCCCACATCAGGGGTGTTGTGCTTTTTTGTCTCCCCTTGAATTATTTTGCCAGGAATAAAATAAAACATAATTTGCTGAACTGTGTAATGTTTACATTTTTGTAATCTGATGACACTTTTTCCAAAATTGTATGCATTAAATATTACTGTTTTGTAGGCTTTTAGTCTCCTAAGACACTGGCTTACTAGTTTTAAAATAATAATTCCACTTAAGTTACCCATGTTAGTAGCCGTTTGTGAGGTTTGAGATGGCAATGTTGCATTTCTATGTTTTAAAAACCTGACACACTTTGAAAGATGAACATAAGGAACCATGGGGCTTTTAAACTAGAAAAGAATAGGCAATCTGTTATCATGAGAGATTTTTGTATTTGCAATGAATTCTTGCTCAAAAGTGTCATCTGGAGTATCAAATTCTCCTGGTATGATCTCACCACAGTCTCTTCTGTCACTGGCTGAAGCCTTTTGGCTACAGATAGATGCTGTTTTCTGGAGACTTTGACTCTTTATCTGGCCATCATCCCAGAAGTATTGATCAGCTTTGTATCACTGTCTTACTTCCCACCAGAATGGCGCCAGGGTGATCTGAAACACAAATCCTATCATGCCACTACTGCATAAATCCCAGTTGTCCTTCCTTGTCATCCCAGAAGAAAGATCTCAGAATCCTTAGAAGGACTGAAAGGCAGTTCTAATATCTGGGTACTACCCTGTTTCCACTTCTCCTGGAGGAAAATATGAGCCATTCTGGTAACAGCTTTGCGAGGTCAGCACAAATGGATGGCATCCATTGTGAACACTGGGCTGTGTGGTGGCTGTAATCCCCATCCGTACCCCAGCTTCTGCATTCCCTGGGCAAAAGCTGAAACTTATCGTTTTCAGGTTCCCTGGGAAAAATGCAAATAGCATGTTATTCCTTGCTTATTAATTATTTGAAAACCTTAGTTGAGGTTGGAGGGAGGTGACTAATGGCAGTACTAAAAAGCTACTCCGGCTCATTTGAGAACGAAGCTTTCTCCTGCTCACTTCCTCCATCTGACAGTTTTAATACGGTATTTGTTCTTTAGTCCCGAATAATGTAGTCTCTCTGGGTATTTTCTTTGAGGTGATATTTCCTAGATTGTCACTGTTGTCACTTTCATGTTTTATATATTTTACTTTTAAATGGCTCAGCCTCCTGAGGAACTCTGGCTAATGATGCTCATATCTGGTGTCAATGAGAATGGCTGAAGAGGGGGGAAACCTGAGGTTACTTGGTCAGCTACCTCCATTTGTATTGTTTCTTCTTTGGTTCAGAGTGCTCTTTCTAGAAGCAGAATGAGCTTTGTGCTGATTCTAGCCAAGCAACTCTAGACTTTATTCAGTGAAAGGATTACTCAGCCAAGAGTTGACCATGAGTAATACAAAGGTCATTGGCCCAATGGCCTCTACAGCAATGCTGCTTGTCTTGCAAGTGGCCACTGTTCTCTGGGTAACTGAAGAACTCTGCCACCAGTGTGTGTTGATATGGCAGAGACTCAGGAGCTTCCACAGCACTCTTCCCTGGACTAGAAGTCCATAAGAGGGCTGCCCTCACTGTCCTCTGCTATTGAACTGCAGGCCTTCTCATGAAGGGAATCTAATACTTCTCCAGTCTCAGCTGGTGGACAGGGTGTGTGTTCCCAGTTCACCTGTGCAAGAATACACAGCATTTTTGCTTTGGGTTAAAGTATTTTATTTAAAGAAAAAAAAGGGGGGGGGAAACTATCTGAATGTTGCATCAAAATTATAAACAAGTATCAGTCAATAAAATATATTGTAGTTTGGTATTTTACTTTAATAAAAATATTGTAGACTTAGAATTATTATAGCAGGCCTTTCAGCTTCAACGTTTTCCAAGATGAAACACTTAAGTATATAGTTTCCATATATGATGATGTGCAATTAGAAGTGCACAGTCCTGAGTTTGTATTGAAAAATCCCTATCTTCCCCCCTTTGTCACCTGATCACTGTATAAAAGCAACCCATCCCACCCAACATTCAGCCGTAGAAAGTTAACCACATAACACACAGGTAGATGGTGGTGATGTGGGACTTTCTAGGTCACTCTGGTCCTTAAGGGCTGGGGATGAAGCCTATTCTCCCAAGAATATCCCCCTTTTTCTTGAAGAAGCTTCAATGGCCAAGGAGTTTGTGGATCTACCCACAAGATGCCTGAAACTTATAGAGAGACTGAAGTCATACATGAAAGTTTCCAAGTCCTGATCAATCAGAAGAGACAAGTTCAACTAGATGACCGGACAGGAGCATCCTAGGATCAAACAGACAGGAGACTCTTCCTAGGACAGATGATCATGCTCTTCGGGGAAAGGAAAATACTTACTCAAAGGGCTGCTCTAATTGTGCAGAACTGGTGTTTAAAGTGAATTACACTACTGCTTACTTTTTCCTAGTTCATTTTTCAAAATTTCCAAATTAGGTAACTTGTTTTTCTTGGTTCATCTCAGTACAGTGTATAGAGTTATGAGCTATGTATAGTGTTTTCTTGGCTCATCTCCGTGCAAAGTTAGAGATCCCCCTGTATAACTGAACTTTAAATACATTAGTAACACTTCTGAAGCTTCCTTTAATGGATGAGAGTCCTCATCAGCTACTGCCTCTGGAGGGCATCATGTTTAGATCAGAGAACTCCTCCAAGTTGTCACTCAATGAATCTAGAATGTGTAAGAGTTCCAGAGGGAGTGGTAGGCAGTGGCAGCCATAATAGAAAAGAAGAAATAGGCCCCCATGAGATTAAATGTGGGATGAAATTGTTAAGAAGTAAGAAATTGTGTCTGTGTTTCCCAGTTTTGGGCCTATTGAATATTAACAAAGGCTCTCTTTGTAATTATTATCTGTTATAAGTGGGCACTGAGACAACAATATAAAAATGTTTCTAAGCACTGAACATAATAAGAGCTTCCAGGAACAGTCTGTGGGCTGTATCTACAGGGATTGTTCTATACATTGTGTTAGTTTTTGCTGCAACAGAAAAGATACCTTGCACCCAAGAGTCTTCCGGGAGTTTAGAAACTTCAGATCTGGTACATCCCTGTCTCCAGTGTAAAATTACCCCGCCCTGTGCCCAGTCTCTCCCTCCCTTGTGTTCTCACTCTGACAACACTGTGGGAAACGTGTGCTAATCTGTTTGGGGAATAAGGAGAAGGTGTAGGAAGAACAGGATGTACTCCCTGAGAAACTATTTGAATTTGCTAAAGAAAAACATACAGACTTAGTCCTAAATCAATCTGAAGTGGTGCATTTCAGATCCCTTGTGAAATACAGAAACACAACACTGGAACCTGTGTCCCCACAAGAGCTATCTTGTGAGGGTTTAGGTCAAACAAAGTAACACCTACCCAACAACTACCTGCTATAAATCACAGGTCACAAAACTCAGCTCCTATCTGCCAGTGTTTCTTTCCAAAAGGAAAGGTATCACTGTGGTGTGTACACAAAACTAAAATGCCATGAAAATGTAAAAGAGGAGAAAATTAAAACAGAAACAAATGACTTTTCTGAAACTCTCTCCCCATATGCATCTTACGAAATTCACAGCCATTCCCATCACTTTCATCATTTTCTAAGCTAAAGACCTCAGTATTACCTCTGGTTCCTCTTCTCCAAGCACCCACTGCCTCAACAGTCTTTCTGCCGCTCTCCCTCCAATCTCATCCAGCAGTCTCTGTCTTTAGTCATCTCTTAGTCCTTAGCTGCATGTCACACCCTTGAGAGGCATTTGTTGACCTCCAAGGCTTGCTGCTGATTCTCTCTGCACTATGACCCGAGACCTCTTGCTCTGGTGCCATCACACTACCAACAGCTACTTATTTGCCTTTGTCGTCTGCAGGGGTTTCCCTTTCAAATGTTCTTTTCTCCACCTTGACAGACCCGAGAAGATGGAGACATCTTGAAATCTTACCTATAAGGCGTATTCCATTCAACAAATCTCCTTCAGAACCTATTTCTGATTTCTGTGTTTAAAACTGTCCCTTCCTCACAGACTATGATTTCCTGTTCCTCTCAGCCATTTTCTTTCCCATTATATATGTGATTGGATTCCACAGCTTTTTAATTCACTTGGGACTTCTTCAGATATTATAGCTGTCACATCATCACATTCAAAGAAGGAGATTCCGGACAAGCACTTTGGTTTTTAGAGCAGTATCAGTGGTGAAGAGCTACTGAGTACTAACAGATTTCCAAATAATTGATCACTATTGGGATGCCAAACATTTCAGGGTTTTTGTTTTTTGTTTTTGTTTTGTTTTGGTGATTTAAACAGTTTTCCCGGTTGCTTTCTGAAGCCTCTGGACTCTGCATATGCTGGCTACCCTTCTCTCTGGAGTCATTCCTCTTTTCCATTGGCCAAACTCCACTCCTCTCTCTCACCTCAAGCGTTCCATGAATCCATGTCTGACATGCTCAGGAACAGCCAGACATATCCTCCTGTGAATGGCAAATAGCTTTCTTATTTTATCACTTATCTTGAAATGTTACCTCTTTGGTATACATCAATAAATTACAGATTTCCTGAAAAGAAGGTCTGGGATTCAGCTAGGGCATAATTGGTACCAAACATGAGTAAATTATACATACATATATATATATATATATATACATATATATATGTGCATATATGTAAATTATACTTAGAAACATTTATTACAGGATTGTAGTGTCTTATCACTAATTACAGCTTAATTACTTCAGTACAGTTTACCCAGAATAGGATGTGTTTCTATTAAGTATTTTACTTTGTTTTTCTTCTCTCCTGTCAATATACTTTTTCTTGTGTGACTTGGCTTCTCTATCCAAGTGTATAATCCTTGTTCACATATACATACATCTAACATTATATTAGAACCACCATGCTTACATTTGTTTCCTTTTATTAAAATTACTTTTCATGAATTTCATACCAACACAGAGTTGCCAGACAGGCCAGAAGATACAGAGGACAACTATGCTGCTCTGAGAAAAAGTACCAAGCCTCACGAATAAACAAGATAAGAGTCATGGGTTACTTTAAGGATAAAGAGTCAGCAAGCCTGGGCATAAAATTACTGTAAGCATCTGTGTGTCTCTGTGGGACTGTGGGTCTGTAGGTCCAAACTTCGAGGCTAGGCTGGAAAGTCCAGGCTAGAAACCTAATACAACACTTAAGTATTTAGAAGGCAGCTGATGGTTTATATAGTGACAGAGATTGAACCTCAGGTCTTGTGTGTGCAAGGCAACCCCCCGCCAGCTGAGCTATGTCTGCAGCTATCCCTTTCCTGTGCTAAACAACAAGCTTTGAGTTTCTACTGCTTCCTTCTTGCACACAAGTTCATGTATGTCCTCGGGGTTCTCTCTCTTATTTGAGGCCTCACACCTAAGATATCACAATAATAACCTTTAGTTTTTGTTTTAATTATGTTTGTGCATATCTCTGTGTGAGAATGTGTACATGAGTGCAGATGCCTGTGGGGGTCAGAAGAAGAAATGGAGATATACACAGTTTTGAGCTGCCTAAAGTGCATCCCAAGAGCCAAACTCAGGTCCTCTGCAATAGCAATTTCAGCTGTTAAACAATGAGCCATCTTTCTAGCCCCCTTAATCCTGCTCTACTGAGGACTGAGTGTCACTAAAATAATCTCACTAAGTCTGTTTCCTAATCCTACACCCAGATAAAACTATCCTAATCATCTCATTTTTCCAAATAGAATTCCAGACTCTGATTTCCCTTACTATTCAAAGATAAATTTAATTTTGTCCACAACTGTCTCAGTAATACTTTCAGATTTTCAGCATCCCATCATCATCACCACCACAGTCATCTTCATCATCATCATCATCATCATCATCATCATCACTCATACAGATTACATTTGCACTGAATTTCAGGCATTCACTACATTTTTGGAGATAAGCACATTCTTATATAGTGTTCTCAAATAAGTAATTAAATTATATGAGATATATTCAAAATACTTTCCAAAGAAGAAGTTAACATTGTCCTTCCTTATTAAGATTACGAGAGCCAAACAGACCCACCTCAAAAGTTGTTCTGCCGTAGATTTACTTGGTAAGTACCAGGGGAAGCCATCTGTCACTGCAGAGCTATTGGCTTCCATGGCTCAGTGCCACTGAATCCTATTAAAGCAATTCCAGTGTTAGAAACAAATGCACTGCTCCCTTCAATATTAAAGGGAAGTGACTTCCTGGAAGATATCAGCTGGTGATAAGAAAACGTTAGATGCATGAACAAAATAAAGGTGGGAAATTTTAAGAAGGAAAAACGACTGGATTTTGCCTTTCACCACCAAATAAAGAATAATAGATACTCTTAGAAAACACAGAGTGGGAAATGGGGGTGGCTGGGCTTCCTGACTTAAACATCAACCATACGTTGTAATTTCACTTTGCAACACCACACTCTTGACTCTATGACACCACCAGTAAAAATTCATTTTCAGGCAGCACACCTGAAACCTGTGCTTTGCCTTAATTCACTTTCCCTGCTAAAAGCCAAGAGGAGAGGTAGCCTTGCCTAAGGAGGATAGACAGCACAGCACTCCATTGGAGGAGGCCACATGCTAAATTAATCATGTTCCAACTAGAATTTGCAATTCTTTGAGAGATGTTCAAGATGGTATAAAAAATTCAGAAGTAGCAAGGAAAGGAGAGAGGTTGTGAAGCAGAAAGCATCAGAGGGCACTTTAAATGTAAAAGATGCATTATAGTTCCTCACACATGAGCAAGGTAGCTTGTCTTACCCAGAATTCGATAAGGAAGGGCTATTTTCCTAGATATGCCATGTGATGTGATGAAACTCCCCTCCAAGAACACACAAATTTCAGATTCCATGATCATTCAATGGCCATACTTTTTATCTTAATTTCTGTTGCTGTGATTAAAATACTGTGGTCAAAAAAAAAAAAAAAAACACTTTAGAGAAATGTTTACTTAGCATACTATTTCAGGTCATAGTCCATCATTAGGGGAAGTTAAGGCAGATTCATAAAGCAGAAGTCTGAAAGCAAGATTGCTTGCTATTCCACACAGCATTACTTTTGAACAAGGATGATGTGGGAATGCCTTTCTGTATGCTGTGAATCTCAATCTTTAAATAAAGGAGCTGTTTTGGGCCATGACAGGCACCATAGAAGAAGTAGGAGGAGGAATCAGAATAGGTAGGAAAGGAAGGGCGGAGTCAGAGGCAGACCGAACAAGCCACCTGTAAGGAACACAGGTGAGCCACGGGCCACGTGGCAGACAGATTAATGGAAATGGGTTGATTTAAGATGTAAGAGCTAGCTATCAATGTGCCTGAGCCATAGGCCAAACAGCATCAAGTTAATATAAGCGTCTGAGTCATTTCTGGGGCCTGAGCAGCGGGTAGCTGGGTGGCTAAGGGGATCTGTGGGTCCAGGCCCCTGGCTGCCTGAGACCAAGAAATCTCGCTACTACACAAGGAAACTATTTCACAGCCAAAGAAGTGTGGCAGGCATTGTGAAGATGCTACTTACCATCAGTCAGACAACATTCTGCCCAGCTAGTTTTCTTATGTACGTCATGATCACCAGCTTAGGGAATGGTGCCACTCACAGTGGGCTGAGCCCTTCCACATCACCAACCAAGATTATCTCCCACAGTCATGCCCATCTAATCTAGGCAACTCCTCAACAGAAAGTTTAGTTTCTATCAAGTTGACAATTAAAGTGCATGGAGAAATAAAGCAGAAATAGAAGGGGAAAAAGATGTAGTTATAACCTCAAAACTGTAAAAATTTATAACCAGTGTTGGTTTTGTGCATGAGATCAGACACACACACTACCAGTGCCACACTAGAGTTTTTTCAGGAGAATTGCCAGGCAAGTACAAGGGGGAGAAGCAGAAGAGAAAAGAGACAGACTTTCACGTGGCAGCTCCTTTAAGAGAATGGGTGGACTCATTAACATAGCCACACTTAGGGGTGTGTCCTCTGTGTGGGGCGTGTTCTGCTGGTGCCATGTTGGGTTTACCACATGGCTGCCACATGCCAGAAATCCTTATTCTCACCTTTATGCTTATCATTAAAAAAAAAAAAAGAAAGAAAGAAAGAAAGAAAAGAAAAGAAAATCCGGGTTTATGTAGTGTGGACAGGGGAGAAATGGATTCAACAGGTGCTGGGTGGATGGATCTCTTAAGGCTGCTTCAAACTGTCTTAAAGGTGAAGTCTGTCTTTTGGGGAGATGAGAGCTATATCTTTTTGGCAGTCGGTCTCCTGGGTTTTGTGGATCATTCCTGCAGTCTTCGTGAGTTTAAGGCATGGGATGATGAATTCTGATTTTCTGGAGCTCAGAAAAAAACTGAGTTAGTGAGAACCTTGGGAAGTGACACATTTATTGAGGGTCCTCTGCTATTACAGGATCTGGAGTCAGATTGAGAAAAGATGAAAAAGAGGGAGAGAAAGAAGGTTTGAAATTGGGACATGTGTAACCTTACATTAGGCTTTGTCTAAACCTTAAGGTAGCTGTTTTGTATTTCTTCCTTCTAGGGGACTCCAGTTGCGCAATAAAGCTTGTGGGTCTCTGTTAGGTCTAGGGATGGGAAGAAGTTAAAAAGTCTCATGTTTTTGTTTAACCGTTGCCAGGGTTAAAATGGTTTCTGGTTCCTTTTCTTTGGTCCTGGGGTGTTGGGGGAACAGTCTTTGTTTTACCTGTTACTGGCTCTAAAAATGGCTCCTGGATCCTTTCTCTAGTCCTCAGGGGATGGTGGGCCAGGAAAACTTTGTGGTTTTCCAATGGTAAGATGGCATCTGGGCTTTTTCCATTCTCCAGAAGTGTCCGCTGGAGGGTCAGTCTGGGGCAGGGGAAGGGCGAGGGCACAAAATACCTCAGAGCCCTTTGTCTCGACTTCGGCTCTGAGAAGCAGGCTGGAACAGAAAACTCAGAGATGGAGAATTTTAGGTAAAGATGTCAAGTGACACAAGGATTCTGGTGTCACACACTTGGGGGTCCACCTGGAAGGCTGGAAGACGGTATGGGGGGGTCTGGCGCTGACAGGCTGAGCAGAAAGCAAGAGAAGCAAGGGAGCAGCTGGAGCGACTGGTGAGGCTGGATTCAGGTGAATGTGGTGACTAGAATAAATGAAAGCTCCTATTTTAACTAAAAATTCCCTTCCCAATAGGAGGATGGGGCAGGTTGTCCTGACCAAAATGAGTGGGTGTTAGGGATATTTCTGAAAATACAATTAAATGGCGTCATCTGATGAGGCCAGAACTGTTTGCCTCCGACCCCAACAATGGAGGCTAGAAAGAGATGTAGAACCCCAAAACTCTGTAGACCAAGTATGTAGCACCAGTGTCCATGAGGAAGGAGCTGGACCACCCTGATACCATATGACTATCCAAGGCTCCCTTTCCTGATGATGGTGTGGTCAGATCAGGGAAGCCTTGGTAGCATCAATCACCCACGGCCAGGCCTAGGAGATCAGCCTGGAAGGGTCTGTGTGTTATGTCCCCCTGCCATGTGGGGCTTGGGAACAATCACTGAGACCAGTATTTCCCTTGATGGCAGCCAGGACAAGACCTGAACAGCCTCTGTGAGACTGGGCAAGAGCCGAGACCAGTGGCCGAACTGGCCACACTTAAAGCACACACCAAGAAGTCTAGGTCACTTGCCACAAGAGAAGGTGAAGGAGCTGGTTGGATAGCTTTGGCCAGCAGGAGGTATCTTTCCTAGCATGTTTTCTCATCTCTCCTGTGTTGCCAGTAAGCAGGTCACAAAATTGTCTCCGGCTAAGACGCACCTTGGTATATTATAATTCTAATAAGAGTCTACATCTGGAATAGTGTGCAACATTTGTCTGATGAACCTCATCTGCATGAGTTCTGGCCTGTTCCCAAACTCGCCTTCACTCAAGAGCCCAATTTTTCCACCTGAGAAAGTTCTGACAAAGGAAATGGAGTATAAACTTTGACTATCTCATCTATGCCAGCCACTTCCTGCAAAGGAGAACTGGATCAGGATCCTTAGGAGTGAAAGAGCGAGTGAGCAGCAGGGTAAATGTAGGTGACAGGTTTGGAGTTCCCAGAAAGGAAGAGGGTGGAAGAGCTAAGGTGAGCATTGAGATTTGAAAGGTAGAGGCTCCAGAAAAGGATCTGGTCATGTGGCTAGAAACAAATGGGCTAGAAGAGAAATCCAGAAGAGAAAGTTTAGAGCTCAGATATGAAAGGAGATACGGAAATTCTTTCAATTTGCCTGTACACTTGCAAAAGTTAGCTCCCGTAAGATATCAGGGTCCATCTAACTGTTGGGTGGCTATTTTGAGTTATAATCTAAGAGGTACTTACGCCATTTCTTTGTGCAATAGCTGATGGGCTTCTAGATAAGACAAAAAGTTTAAGCGGCTTGAGAGTCTCAAGAATGCATCCTAGAGATAAGGATGGGGAGACATCTTTTACTGACTAGAGGGGAAGGATTCCACCACTAAATCTGGGTCATCACCCAGCCAATGAGTGGTCCCAGGGAACAAGCAAATTGCCACTAACTCATCAGTTCTTAGGGTAGGCATTAGGACAAATCCCAAAACAATGCTACCCACCATGAGAGTGGGTGTAAAAAACCATGCTAGACACTCATCAGCACCTAGGATAGGCGTCAGGGTAAACCCTGAACCAACGCTAGCCACCATGGGCACTGTCAGCACTTAGGGTGGGCATTCAATGGAAGCTTCCAATAGGAACTCATCAGCACCTCAGGTAAGCAGGAGCAGGATCCAAGGATCCAGGATGGACTTCAATAGCAGAGAAGGCTAGAAATGAATGTCAGGCAAGAAGGAACAGCTGTGACCAGTGAAGATAGGCTGGTGGTGTTCAAAGAAGCTGCTGCGGGGCAGACGGAAGGTGGCCTGGTAGTGAGCCCAGGATCTTGGCCTGTGTGCACCTAAGCCCAGGAGAGAGCCTATACAAGTCACTGCACCAAAATGCTGGTTACATGTGTGAAACACACACTACCAGATGCCCCACTAGAGTTTATTCAGGGGAGTTGGCAAGCAGGTACGAGGGAGAGAAGCAGAAGAGAAAAGAGACAGACTTTCACATGATGTCTCCTTTTAAGAGAGTAGGGGGGACACAAATATATATATCCATGCCTAGGGATGTGGCCTCCATATGCGGCATGCCATGTTGGGTTTACCACGCGGAGGAATTCTTTCAACCAGGACGTGTGAATATGAAACTCGTCTATCTTGAATTTAGCATCGATCTGTCAAAGCTATATGCAAGGACAGGGTCAGTCTGGTGACAAGCTCTCCTTAAGAGTAAACCAGTCTTAAAAGTATTTCAGTCTTCTAACGTACAATTCCTTCCCTGTTCCTACTGTTATCAAACTCTTTCTGAATTACTATAATAATTACATTGTACCGTGGAATTCACCATTAGTCTTCTATATAGAAAATTTCCATTTATGGTCTCTTTTATAACTTCATCTCAAAGTTAGATATTAATCCTAATCTACCATGAGTTGAGGTCATGGGAGAGTTTTTAGAACAAACAGATCCTCTAGAGTTACTCCTGAATGTTACAGGTTAAAAAATAATAATAATGAAGAAGAAATAGGGCCGACAATGTAGCCTAGTAGGTAAAGGCACCTGCCACCAAGTCTAATTACCTGAGTTCCTTGAGACCCATATGATAGAATAGAACTGACTCCTACAAGTTGTCTTCTGACTTCCACATGGGTTCCATGGCATGTGCATGCATATTCCCATGCCTGGACACGTGTATGTGTGCACACACGCACACACACACACAAATAAAATAGGTGTAATAATACTTTAATAAAATAAAGGTAAAGAATAGACAAATCAATACCCTAAGTAAAGTAATAAGATACTTATCATCAATGCAATTCCACTTGGTATAAATTAAATGAAAACATTATCTTTCTTTTCTCAAAGTGCAATATTCTTCTGGGACAATGCTGTCACACCTTGTTCTAAATCTCAACTATATCTCAGTGAAATTTTCTTTCTTGTGGGTCAGAAACGGTTTTATTATGATCATAGAAGATTCGAGGAAATAGAATATTTAGTAAATTAAAAGATCTCTGCCTTCAGTTGAGAGAGCAGAGTGGACAATTTTGACAGACAGGATGAATGGACGTGTAAGAACTCCCACGCACCTTCCAGCTTCCTCTGCCCAGGTCTCATAACACTTTTCGTGTTCTTTCTACTTGCTTCTTTTTTCTGACCTCTAGAGATGTGTTCCTGCTCCACACAGTATTGCAGCAGCTACTAAAATCCTTTCTCAGTTCTAATCATGACTGATAAGAAGCTGCAATACAGTCTGGGCTGACTCCCAGCAGTCAGGTGTCTCCTTGCTGTGAAGAATCATTTTCCTCTTATCATAAATAAAGGTGGTGGGCTGCCAGATCTCTGGCCTGTTTCCCTGCCTGATGGTTTACTTTCTGAACCCTCTCCTGCCCATGCTCCACTTGGAGAAACCAGGTCCTCTACTGATTCCTAGGGAAATGTGGGTTCCATATGGTGAGCTTCTCCCAACACAAGTCACTTTATAGCCACATAACATCTGCCCTTCAAGTTCACCATCTCAAGGAGAGAAAGGGATGAAATTTTTGAGCTTCAGTTTACTTCCTCTACTACACCATACTCCTCGGTCAACACAAGAATCAAACAGGCTGTTGGCCATCTTCCTGGGACACTGTCCATTCCGTACATACCTTCCCAGGGCCTAACCTGGTCTCTAGCTTTCAGCCCCAATGGAAGCTTTATTCTCACAAAGACCACACAGTATTTATGCCCTGTACTTAGCCCAGCACTTCTACAGTTATTGTAGGGGGATTATGTTATTCAATTGTAAAAACCTCGCCTATGAGTTTAATAAAAAGCACTGATTGGCCAAAGGCAGACAGGAAGTGTGGGTGGGCCTACCAGACTAAGAAAACTCTAGGAACAGGCAGAACAGAAAAGAATGCCTGAGAGAAGCCAGAAGATGCAGAGGACAACCATGCTGCTCTGAGAAAAGATACCGAGCCACATGGCTGAACAGGATAAGAGTCATGGGTTAGATTAAGAGTAAAGAGTTAGCAAGTTATATGCCTGGGCCTTAGGACGATCAGCCTAAAACTATTGTAAGCATCTGTGTGTCTCTGCAGGTCTGTGGGTCTGCAGGCCTAAACCTTGAGGGTAGGCCCGAAAGTCTGGGCAAGAAACCTCATACTACATACTACAGGCTAAATGACAGAAATACATTTAGCCTGCTTTGTAACATTCTCCACCATTTACTCAACCTGACTCCTATACCATCCTGGAAAAGCCACTGAGAATGCTGGTCTAATATTTTTTTTGCAAAGGCATAGCAGATGTTTATCACATGTATGAATAAAGGAAAGAATAGTGTTTGATCCTTATATCTGCTACAATATCTAGTGTGGTAGCTGAAGCCTAATTAGCATTCAATAAAACACTTGTAGATTAAGTGCAAGAATAAGAATCCTAAAGATGTCAGCTGAATTCAGCACTACCCTGAGTCAGCTGGGAAAAGTCTTCCTACCCTGGTTCCTGCCTGATCTCTCAGTGGGCCTCTTGCTCGTGACTTGGCTCAGATGAAAGCTGGAAAAAATAAGAGCAAAAAAAATAAAAAGTAATAATGTGCAATGGAAACTAAACTGCCACATTCAAAAACAATATTCTTTTCTGTTTCTTTCAACTCTTACTGTTGAATACCACCCCTCCCCAGAGGAAAGGATCACTGGAAATACACTCAGAAGGAAAAAAACCACCACTATTCTTTTGTTTAAAAAATATGCTATTTAAATTCTCACTCATGAATATGTAGCTAATATTGACTAATGGGAACTCTAAAAGGAAGAAAGCTAAGGCTTTTTAAGGCAAATCCATTGAAATTAAGGTCATCTGTAAGAAATTTGTTTAAATTTTTTTCTGAGCCGCATCCAAAACTCCAGCGGGCATGTTAAATAATGAAAGTGTAAACTATTGGGATTCGATGCTGGTTAGTATGTTGGCACAGTACATAGATCCCTGTGTGATTAAAAAGAAAAAAGAAAAAAGCTAAAAATGTCTCTGCTTCCTTTATCTAGAAGTCTCCAAAATTAAAATGGTTTTCTTTGTGGAGTAATACATGCTAACCAAATTATACTCTAATATTTTCACTCAATGACTTGGAAAGTCACGAAAATGCTTGTTTGGGGAGTTGCCATGCAGAAAGAGAAAGAAAGAACCATATCAGGAGGATTTTAAAAAGAGAGAGATAAAACAAAGAGTTCCAAGGATTGTCACAATCTGATCTGCATAAATAAAAGATAATGACTTCAGTGAGCTGGCCAACCTTTCTGTGGAGTGATCGGTCTGTGGAGAGTCATGTCTGAGAGGCTGCGGGTCATTATAGCAGGATAAAGCCTATTTCTCATTTATATTAAAGAACGTTGCCTGTTAAGGGCTTGATTTGAATCTCAGACATAAATGTGCATGGGGCTACACACCTTGTTAAGTCGATTGCTACATATGCATTCTCTCCCTAACACACACATAGATTGTATCATTCACAACCATGCCATTACTCCAACTGTTCTGTTTTTGCTTTAGAAAGGATAACATTTAGGTAGACCAGAAGTGCTCAAAAAGACAAGATTAAAGCATACATTTTTCTCTTCACAGAATTTTTTTTCTAATTTTGAATAGAAGAAACAAATTTCCTTTCCCTTAAATGACATTTGCTACATCAATAGAGGAAGGTTAAACTGTTTCCAGTTCTGTTTTACATGTTTGATTTATCTGATTATCTAGTTTGGAGCAAGATGAATTATTCCAGTTTTCATTTTGAGACTTTACAGTGAAATGTTGATTTTTTTTAAGTGCAATAAAGAAAGCTCAACAATAACTAGGAAGTTAAGAAAACATATAGCCCAGTGGTTCTCAACCTCCCTAATGCTGCAACCCTTTAATATAGGTCATGTTGTGGTGACCCCTTATCATCAAATTATTTTGTTTCTACTTCATAACTGTAATTTTTCTGCTGTTAAGAATCATAATTAAAATATCTAATATGTATTGATATCTGATATGCAACCTCCAAAGGGGTTATGACCCACAGATTGAGAACCACTTCCATAGATCCTTGAAATCTTTTTAAAAATTATTTATTTATCCTTATTTTATGTTCATTGGTGGTCTTTCTTACATGTATGTCTCTGTAAGGGTGTCAGATCCCCTGCAACTGGAGTTAGAGGTAGTTGTGAGCTACCATATGGGTGTTGGGAATTAAACCCAGGTTCTCTGGAAGAGTAGCCAGGGCTCTTAACTACTGAGCCATCTCTCCAGATCCACTTCTTGAATTCTTAAAGGAGTCATGGGTAAAACTGAATGCCTTCCTTGGCTAAGAATCTAAGATGGCTGTAGTTTTAACAAAAGCCCTACCTTCTATGTATTTGGGTCAAGAAGCTCATGCATCCCTTCGTTCAGGCACACTAATGAGCTGATTGGCCTCAACAATCCAAAAATTATTCAGAAACTGATTTTTCAGATTAAAAAAAGCAACAGACTAATCCTTAATATAGTAACAATATAACATAGTAGAAAATTCCAAACAGATAATAAAGTCTCACAACTTAGCCCACTCACTAGGCAGATGAAGCCATTGGGCCTCTCTGGTTCACAGTTTCTTGTATGAGGTAGTAGGAGTTGATTCAAATCTATGAAAACCTAGTTCTATAGAAAAAGAGACAAGGGCAGAAACAGGAGATAGTACAGGGTGGTGCTGTGGTCTTCAAACAAAAGTCTAGAGAAATCAAGAAGAGCCAGTCCTAGCAATAATGAGGTGACCTGTACCAAAAAGTGTCACAACATAGCTTTAGCAGGTCTCTGGAATGTGAGTAAAAGAATCATGTTGTGGAGTTCTGTCAGATCTGTGATGCAGAGATACGAAATAGAGCACAAATATACTTCATAGAAAGGGGCCCAGAGCAATGAGGATGTTACTGTCCCTTGAAAAGATTTTGGAGATTGGGTCGAGCATTTGCTAAGATAATGGTTGGGTCATTACTGGCTTTTACTAGACAAGGGGCAGAGGTTTCCATGCCTTGTAATGAACAAGGAAGACTAAATGTACTTCCCACAGAACTTCTGTACATTATCACATTGATGAGTGCATGTTCATTATTATCTAGTTTTCTTTTACAAATGCACATGCCATTTTAATATGTATGGTCTTCTAGAGTGGCAGTTAGAAACTCAGTCAAGGGCATGTCATATCTGTACTCAGATTTTTATCATGAGGATTCACAATTCTGAAAAAAGCGTATCTCATGATATTTGAATAAACAATGCAGTATTACAACAGTCTGTATCTATGGCTGTAGGATTTATAATAATTCTATATATGTGTCAAATACCTTTTCAGAGAAAATTCCTGGCCTCTTATATCTCTTCTATAATGAAGTTAAGGTGCTGTTTTAATATTTATATTCTAGTACCTATTACGGAATGGCTGTTATGTAAAAGTAGAACTTTGGCCATATCACTGTTGAGAACACTGCTCTAGAGCAAAATAGTCTGTATGACAAGGGAAGAAAATAGAAGCTCCTGACAAACCTAATGGGAAGAACTGTCTTTTGGGGATGCATCTCGAAGTGTCGAAAATTTTAAGGAAGGGAGAAAGACAGACATGTATGGTTCCTGGAGACCTGTGTATACACAGTCTTGGAACCCTAGGAATATGCTGTTTTGCCTTATGTCTCACCCAGAATACCATAATACCAGCAGAATAGCACATACAGGCAGCAAACAAAACTGGTGGTCCTAAGATTGCTTATGCTGCACACAGATCACATGACAGAACTGGACTATAGGTTTTCTTATAGAAAACCTGGATGGCACCCAGAGTAGTAGGCCAGGTTATCTGAAGCTTTCCCTGTCAAAGGTAAGGTGCACTTGAGTCAGGCCCATAGGACAGCTAGTCAAATGTTATGGAATATTTGTTTAACTAGGAACAGATGTGTTACATTTGTTTATTCTGCATGTGTCTAACCATGTAAAGATGTGTTGCTGTTTTACCTTCCCTGACTAAGGCACCTTATTGGTCTAATAAAAAGTGGAATAGCCAATAGATAGTGGGCAGAGAGAAAAGGGAAGCCAGGCAGCCAGCCAGAGGCCAAGCAGCCAGGCAGGAACCAAACAGACAGGCATAGAAGAAGTAGGAAAGTAGGGCATACAGAGTGAAAGGAAAGTAAAAAGCCACAAGGAAAAACAAAGATAAAGAGAAACAGGCTAAAATAAGTTATAAGAGGTAGTGGGACAAGCATAAAATAAGACTAACCATTCATAAGTCTCTGGGTCATGATTTAGGGGTTGGCAGCCCAAGAAAACCTACTAAAGTCAAACCCAAAGAGAATGTGATAAGATCACATGCTATGGCTGAGATGTATGTACAGCCCCAGAGCAGGAATCCCTGCCAGTGCTATAAGAGAATAGATCACAGCATTGGAATCATGGATATTGAAGCCTCTTGAACCAGGAGTATTTCTAAAGTGGCCACCTTACACACCCAAAGGACCCACCGTGGTGTTAAAAGGTCTCTTTCCACACCTGGAAGCCATCAGCACAGAGCAACCGAAGAGCCCTGATAACAGGAAAGCCTGAGCCACACTCTGAAGTGGCAGAGAGCTTATTAGAAGTTACATAACTCTGGAGATGTGTGGATACTTTACATGATCATGTTTAAATCTTTTATCACAGCAAAAACTTTGCCCTACTCATCTGGATACCAACTAGTAAAACTAAAAAATTAAAAAAAAAACTCAATAATCAAAATTTCTTTAAAAAAAAAAATCTCAGTTTCCCATTTGTGTTTAGTCTTCCATGAACATCAGAAACTGGTCATCTTGAACTTGGACTAAAGGCTAGATCAGGATTGCATTTATCTGGAACCTAGGACTATTAAAAGAAAAACAAGAATAAGAATGCCATCTACTGGTGTGGAAAGTAGCGAGACTCTAATAAATCCACAGTGAGCGAAAGAGAATGAAAATATTTCTGTTACTTTCCTGTGGAGATACCAGCTAGAGAATGGAGTCTGAAATACGTAGGTACTCCCTACTGGACCTTCCATTCTCACCAAGAAGAGCTTAATAAAGTGCTTCGAAGCACTTGCTTTACTGACTTGTTACAATATTTGAAAGCATACTTATCTCAAACTTTATATTTTAGAGCGTCTTTGCAAATTTGTTTGCCCAGGCAGATGGATGAAAAGGCATATAAAGCATGTGCTTGTTCTGTTTGTTTTTCTAGACATTAGAGTAGAACTGGGCTCCTTGCATGGTTTTGCAGAAGACACACGAGGTGAACTGTGTATTTAATGATCAGTGGGGGCTCTGTGCACATGATCATTTCTGTGGATTTCCTCACATGGCTGGAGGTGCATTTTTCTTTCACTGTTTTAAACTAAAATATGCCTACACTTGTCATTTCAAAATCCTTTTCAAATCATATTTCATTAGATAATATTTATTAAAAATGTTCACATCCTCTCTATTTGATTGGGGATAAATATCTCATTGTTCCACTTATAGAAAAGATAAAATTATTCTTGCCCCAACTTAACAGCTTTGGCACATTTTCCAAATGCTGTCTGATGAAATGTGTGAGCAGATTCCTAGACTTTATATTCTTTTCCATTATTTGTCTATTTACCATTTCTTCACTCTTTTGATAACAATAGCTTTATACTAAGTCTTGAATTAGATATCACAAATCATATAAACTGATTCTCTTCCAATATTTCTAAAAATCTTTCTTAGGCATTTTGCAGTTCCATATAAACTTTAAAATCGGCTTATAAATGTCTACAAAAATGAGCTATGTGGATCAATTGAAATTGTATTGTGTTTCTAAGTTAATTGGGGGCAAATTGACCAATAATATCAAGGTTTTATGTATGGATATGGTATGTCTTTTATTTACTTGGGTGTTTAAAATTTTTTATGAAGAAATTACTTGTAAAATAAAACTTCACTCAAAATGAATCTACAGACCTAAATAGAAAGACTAAAATTATAAACATTCTGAAAATAGGAAAAAAAGATTTCATGGACTTTGGTTTGGCAAATCTTTCTTAAATGTCATTAAAAATAAAACAAACTATGAGACTAAATTGTAAGTAGGACTTCATCAAAATCACAGAGCAGAAGCAGAAAGATTTTAAAAGCCAAAGACTCAAGACACCTGCTGATGTGACAGAGAAGCCACACACAAAAAGTCTCAACAATATGGCTGCCTAAATGAGAGCTGTACACTGGCAACACTGGTTGACATGCCAACACGGATAGGGACATTTTCATGAGCTTCCAGACCTAGATAAAGAGCTACAGACAATAAAGGACAACTGAGAAAGGGAGAATCAGTTTTCTCTCAGGAAATTTCCCTGACAGGCTATCCAGTCCCAAGTGATTAACTCTAAACCCATATATATTTGAGCCACACTGATAGATTCAGAAGGCTTTACGTTTAAATACATTATGTGTGTGTTTATACATGCATTTGTTTGTGCATGCATGTGTATTTATGTAACAATAATAGTTTGAAAAGAAGAGGTCATGAATTTAAGAACTAATGGTAGAACAGAGGGACAAAGATGGAGGTGAAAATAATGTAAATATAGTACTCATACATGGAATTCTCAAAACAAAACAGTTAAATGAAGACTCTATCTTATTATTTTGTGAGTTTGAAATGAATTAGCCTAGATGAAAAAATGAAAATCTAATTCTTCAGAAGACACCATAAAAAAAAATGAAAGGCAATCTTCAAACTGAAAGAAAAATTTTGCAAAACATAAACTGTCTAAAACAGAAACTTATCCAGCTGGAAGGATGACACAGTAGTTAAGAGCATTTGTTCTTGCGTGGTCCACACTCCCCAGGAAACCAGGAGGCTGCCCTAGAACTTCTCCTTTCCATGCTCCCCTAGACACAATCCCTCAGTCTCCTCACTAATCCTGCAACACATCACTAGCTTCAGCCTTGCATCACCACCCCCTCATTCCCTGTGAATCCCAAAGACCATCCACTCCTACCCTTCCTCCCCCAATTTGTCTCAGTATCCCAGCTTCAACACCATCAGACAACTCTGTAAACACATCAGCTGAACAGGCCAGGAAAACAGGCAGTACCCAGCCATCACACAATATGAAAAATCCAGAGAGGAAACAGAAATCATGACACAACACACGCCTAACAAAGACAAATCCAGAAATCAGCACACAGAACTATAATCATCGCAAAGCCAGATGCCTAGATACCAATCAATAAAGGTGAAGGCAATATGTTTCCGCTAGAGCCCAGCTTTTCTACTACAGCAGACCCTGAGCATGTCAGCATATCTGAAGCACAAGAAAATGACCTTAAAACCAATTATATGAAAATAAGGGAGGGCCTTTAAGAGGAAATGAACAAATACCTTTTTTAAAAAATCCAGAAAAACATAAACAAACAATTGGATAAAATTAATAAATCCCTTGAAAAAAAGCCAAGAAAATACACAGAAACAGTTGATGAAAACTAATAAAACTATTCAAGATCTGAAAGTGGAAATAGAAGCAATGAATAAAACACTAACTGGGGGGTTATAGAGACAAAAATAGGAATTCAAACAGGAACTACAAAGATAAGCTTCAACAACAGAATACAAAAGATGGAAGAGAGAATCTCAGACATTGAAAATATAATGGAAGAAATTATACATTTGGCTAAAGAAAAAGTAAAATCTAAAATATTCCTGATTCAAAACATCCAGGAAATCCGGGACATGATGAAAAGACCAAACCTAATAGTAATAGTAATAGGTGAAGGAGAAGAATCCCAGCTCAAAGGTCCAGAAAATATTTTCAACAAAATCAAAAAGAATAATTTTTCCTAAACTAAAGAAGGAGATGCCTATAAAGACACAAGAAACATACAGAACACAAAATAGATTGGACCAGAAAAGAAATCCCTTTAGTATATAATAATCAGAACACCAAACATACAGAAAACAGAAAGAATATTAAAAGATGTAAGGGGGAAAGGCCAAGTAACATATAAAGGCAGATCTATTAAAATTACGTCTGAATTCTCAGTGGAGATGCTAAGAACCAGAAGAGCTTAGACAGACGTGCACAGACTCTAAGAGACCATAGATGCCAGTCCAGACTTTCAATCAGAAGGATAAATAAGATATTCTATGATAAAGTCCAATTTAAATAATGCTCATCTATAAATCGAGCCCTTAAAGGTGTTATAAAGAAAACTCCCTCCCAAGGATGTTGACTACACCCAAGAAAACACAAGAAATAATCTCACACCAGCAAAACCAAAAAAAAAAAAAAAAACCGATATTCTCTCTCTCTCCCTCTCTCTCTCTCTCTCTCTCTCTCTCTCTCTCTCTCTCTCTCTCTCTCTCTCTCTCTCTCTCACACACACACACACACACACACACATACATACATACACACACACACACATGAGCTACCAACAACAAAAAAGCAGGAATCAACAATCATTGGTCATTGATAGCTCTCAATATCTGTGGTCTCAATTCCCCAATAAAAAGACACAGACTAACAGAATGGACAGGAAAAAAGGAGCCCCCCCCCCCCGTTGCATTCAAGAAACATACTATAACATCAAGGATAGACACTACCATAGGTAAAGGGTTAGAAAGAAAATTGACCTAAGAATCTAGCTGGTATAGCAATTTTAATATCTAATAAAACAGGTTTTAAAACAAAATTAATCAAAAGAGATGGAGGACACTACATATTCATCAAAGGAAAAATCCATCCAAAAAACATCTCAATTCTCAATATCTTTGCCCAAAACACAAAGAAACCCAAGTTGGTTTAGGGCGGGGAGCATTGCTACAGCTTAAATCACATATAGATTCTCACACATTGATAGTGGGGACTTCAGCACTCCACTCTCACCAATGGGCAGGTCATCCAGACAGAAACTAAACAGAGAAATCTGGACCTAACAGATGCTATGAATCAAATGGATCTAACAGATCTCTAGGGACATTTCAGCCAAACATAAAAGAGTATATGCACACTTGTGGAACTTTCTCCAAAACTGACCACAAACTCAGACACAAAGCAAGTCTCAATGGATACAAGAAAATTGAAATAACTCCCTGCATTCTATCATACTGTCATGGGTTAAAGCTGAATGTCAACAGCAACAGAAAACTTACAAACTCATGGAAACTAAAAAATGGAATAAAATATAGGTCAAGACAGAAATAGGAAAGGAATTGAAGACTTTCTAGGATTCAATTAAAATGAATACACAACGATCCCAAGCTTTTGAGATACAACAAAAGCAGTGTTAAGAGGAAAGCTTATAGCACTAAGTACCTGCATTTAAAAAAAAAAAAAAGGAAATGTCTCATACTAACAACTTCCCACCACATCTGAAAACTCTAGAACAGTGTTTCTCAACCTTCCTAGTGCTGTGACCCTTTACTACAGATTCTCATATTGTGGTGACCCCAACCATAAAATCATTTTGTTACTACTTCATAACTGCAATTTTGCTACTATTACAAATACTGATGTAAATCTGTATATGCAGGATATATGATATGGAGCCCCTGTGAAAGGTCATTCAACCCCCAAATGTGTTGTGATCCCACAGGGTGAGAACCACTGCTCTAAAACAAAATAGAGTAAGCATACCCAACAGTGATGTATGGCAAGAATTAATCAAACTAGAAACAAAGAGAACAATACAAAGAGTCGATAAAACAAAGAGATGGTTCTTCGAGAAAACAAACAAGATAGACAAACCCTTATTTAAATTAACTAAAAGACTGATAGAGAATATTCAATTAACAAAATCAAAAATAAAAAGGGAGACATAACAATAGACACCAAGAAGTCCAGAGATTCATAGGGACATACTTTAAAAACATATACCCCACAAAATTTGGAAATCTAAAAGAAATTAATAATTTTCTCAATACGTACCACCTACTAAAGTTAAATCAAGACCAGATAAACAATTTAAATAGATCTATAACTCCTAGTGAAGTAGAATCAGTCAATGAAAGTCTCCTAACCTCCTCCAAACAAAAAGGCCTAGTACAGAATTCTACCAGATTTTGAAACAACACTTAAGGTCAAAATTCCTCAAATTAATCCACATAATAGGAACAAGAAAAAAATACCAAATTCATTTTATGAGGCCACAATCACCTGTTACCTAAACCACACAAAGATTCAACAAAGAAAGAGAATTACAGACCAATTTCCCTTATGTTCATAGAAGCAAAAATACTCAATAAAATACTTGTAAACAGAATCTAAGAACACATTAAAGAGATTATATACCATGGCCAATATGCTTCATCTCAGAGGTGCAGGAATAGTTCAACATATGAAAATCAGACAATGGTATCCATCATATAAACTAAAAGAACAAAAGCCATATGATCATTTCATTAGATGTCAAAAAAGCCTTTGACAAAACCCAACAATCCTTCATAATAAAAGTCTTGGATAGATTAGGGATAAAAGAAACATGATAAAGACAATATAGAGGAAGCCTATAGCCAACACCAAATTAAATGGAGAGAAACTCAAAGTAATTCCACTAAAACCAGGAGTAAGACCAGGCTGTCCACTTTCTCCATATCTATTCAATATAGTGCTTGAAGTTCTAACTAGAGCAATAAGACAATTGGAGATTAAGAGGATTAAAATTGGAAAGGAAGAAGTCAAAGTATCATTATTTGCAGATGGTATGATAATATATTTAAGATAAAATTCCCACTAGAGAACACCTACAGCTGATAAACACTTTCAGTGAAGTGGCTGGATATAAGATTTACTCAAAAAACAAAGTTTTTATCAGAAAAGTCTTTTACTTGCTTGGTTAGAGTTACCCCAAGATTTTTATATTATTTGAGGCTATTGTGAAAGGTGTTGTTTCCCTGATATCTTTCTCAGACCATTTGTTTTTGAAGAAAGAAATTGAAGAAGAAATCAGAAGATGAAAAGATTTTTCATGCTCATATATCTGTAGGATTAACATAGTAAAAATGGCCATCCAAAAGCAATCTACGGATTCAAAGTAATCCTCCTCAAAATTCCAAAATTATTCTTTACAAAGCTTGAGAGGACAATTTTTAACTTTATATATAAAAACAAAAGACCTAGGATAGTTCAAGCAATCCATAGCAATAAAATAACTACTGGGTATTTCACCATTCCTGATTTCAAGCTGTACTACAGAACTATAACAATAAAAACCATGTGATGTTGGCATAAATGCAGACATGTTGATCAATGAAGTCAAACTGAAGACCCAGACATAAGTCCACACACATATGGATACCTTATTTTTGATAAAGAATCCAGAAATACGCACTGGGAAATTTGACACAGAAGGGGATACATAGTGATATATTGTATATTTAATAAAATTAGTCTGGAATATCAGAAAACATAATCACACACAGTCTAGCTAAAATGGTCAGGGAGTGGTAACCCACACCTTTAATTCCATCATCACTCTGGAGATGGAGATCCATCTGGATTTCTGTGAGTTCAAGATCTAACAGGTAGGCACTGGTAGCTCACACTTTTAATCCTAACAATATGATTATGATACAGAGTTGAACCAGGAAATAAAATATCTTAGTGAGGAAAGAAATATAAGTCAGGAGAAAGCAGAAATTCAGACATTCTATAGAAGCAACCAGTCAGGCTGAGAACCTGTGAAGATAGCACTTACCCTGTTAGGCCTAAGAAGTTGGCTGGATGAGAACGGGCTGTGGTTTGTTTCCTCTTTCTGATATTCTAGACTGATTTTATTAAATATACAGTACAACACCACAGAAAGCATCTTTAACAAATGATATTACTGGTCAATCCAGATGCCTGTATATAGAAGAATGCAAACAGATCCATATTTATCATCATCAAAAAAACATCAAATCTAAGTAGATCAAAGACCTCAACATTGAATCAGAGACACTAGACCTAATGGAAGAAAGTTTGGAATATCTTTGAACTCTTTAGCATAGGAAAAGAACTTCTGAACAAAATACTGTTAGCACCGGCACTAAGATCAAGAATTAATAAATGGAACCTCATGAAACTGAGAAGCTACAAGACAAAGAATACCATCGATCAGATAGAGTGGCAGCCTACAGAATAGGAAAATATTGTATCTAACTCCGCATCTAAGAGAGAACTAATATCCAAAATACATAAAGAACTCAAAAAATCATCTAATTTTAAAATGGAGTACAGTTCTAAGAAGAGAACTGTGAATAGAGGAATCTCAAATGGGTGAGAAATACTTGAAGGAATGTTCAACATCCTTAGCCATCAGGAAAATAAAAATCAAAATGACTCTGAGATTCCATTTTACACCTGTCAGAATGGCTAAGATCAAAAACACAAATAACAGCTCATACTGGAGAGGATATGGAGCAAAGGGGATGTTCCTCCATTGCTGGTGAGAGTTTAAATTTGTACCATCACTATGGGAACAAGATGGTAGTTCATCAGAAAACTGAGAACCCATCTACCTCAAGGCATAGCAATATCACTCTTAAGCATATGCACAAAGAGTACTCCATCTTACCATAAGGATACTTGCTAAAAAACCATGTTCATTTCAGTTTTATTCATAATGGCCGGAAACTGGAAACAACCTAAATGTCCCTCAAAAAACAAAGGTATAAACAAAACATGGTACATCTATACAACATATTATTACTCAACTTTTAAAAAAAAATGACATCTTGAAATTTGCAGACAAATAGATCAACTAGAAAAAATCATCCTGAGTGGAGTAACCCTGATCCAGAAAGGCAAATATGTTATCGATCCACTTATAAGTGGATATTGGATATTAAGTAAATGATGACCAAGTTACAATTTGTAAACACAGAGAAGTTAGATAAAGAAGGTGGGTGATGCATGGATCTCCCTGGGAAGGGGAAAAGAATAGATTTTATGGGTAGACTGAGGGTGTATGGGAACAGGAGCAGGAGGTCCTATTGCAATGGACAACATCCACACATGTCATTGAACATGGAGGAGTCAAGTTAATGCCTACATGAAACCCTTACCCCTATAGTCTAGTCTAATGTAGACATCAATCCAACCACAAAAGCCTTGAGCTTAACATCTGTCTTACCTACATAATATGGACAATGGTGGCACAGAACATGTGAGAGTAGACAGCCAACGTCTGATTTGACTTAAGGCCTACTTCACAACAAGAAACTCAAAGGAGACCACTTTAGTAACCAAGAACCAAAGACTAGATAGCTCAGAGACCTAGGGTAAAACCAAATATGACTAATCTAAAAATAATAGTAATAAAATGATTCTATTTAATAAAATAATGCTATTCTGGCATATTCATAGACCAGCACCTTATCCACTTGTCATCAAAGAAGATTCCCCCAGCAGCGGATGGGTGCAGATGCAAAAACCCAGAGTCAGACATTATGTGGAAAGAGTCTAAATTGGAAGTCTCCATTAGGTCCCTCTTCTCAGAGCTTAAAGAATTCTGTGAAAGAGGAAGCTGTAAGCTTAAGAGGAGATGGAAGACATCAGGAGAACATTCAGAACTCTCTGAATCAACTAAGCAAGGCACATATGAGCTCACAAAGACAGAAGCAGCAAGTGGCTTATATGGTTCTACACCAGGTCCTCTGCTATTAGCTTACTATTTTCACGGGACTCCTGACTATGAGAACAAGCGGGTCTCTGACTCTTGTGCCCACTCTTGGGACTCTTTTCCTCCTGTTGGGTTGCCATGTCCAATTTCAATATTGCAGGTTTTGTTCCATCTTATTATATTTTATTTTGTCATGTTTGGTTGTTCCTCTTAGAAGCCTGTTCATTTCTAATGAGAGATAGAAATGAAGTAGATCCATCGTGGAGGGAAGTGGTGAGAAACTGAACAGAGTAAGGGAACTATAATCAGGATACATTCATGAGAAAAGAACCTATTTTCAATACAAAAAAAAGAAAATAAGTCATATAAATTCTCTGATAAAGAAAATAGCACTTGTTTTTATAGAGAGCCCAGGTTCAGTTTTCAGCACTCACATACCAGCTCACAATTCCATCCAGAGTATCCAACACCTTCCTCTGGCATCTGTGAGTGTAAAGCAAGAATATATACATAACATACATATAAACAAACAACAACATACATAAAATAAATAAGTAAATCTGAAAAAATAAATGGCAACATATATCTAGGCTAAGATATAAAGAACTGTTACCACCAAATCAGAGTCAAGCAACTGGTTAATAAAGACTTAAAGAATTAAGTAGATACTTGATCAAAGAAAATGTACAGATAGTAAACACATAAAAGTTTCCCAATGTCATTAGTTGTTAGGAAAATGCCAGAGCCAGGTAGGTATTAGACAGAGGTGCTGCAGAGGGGAAATGGGCCAAATAGGTAGGCGATAGTAACAAAGAAAGAGAGGTGAACAGGAAGATAGATAACACCAAAGATGTTTGGAGAAGGTATACATAAACACTATCCTATAAGCTTACTTAAAACAAATATATTTTACATATATATACATATATAATTATGTCATGCACAGTAATAATGCTTCCCCAGGAGCCAGACTAAGAAATACCACAGTGCTGGGAAAGGAAACCACCATTCAAGTTGTTGGTTAGAGGGGTCCAAGAGACTCCAAAAGCAAATAAACTAATACCATTGTTCTTCAAAGCCCCAAATGACTTGAAGGTTAGAGCCTATTGCTGAAGACACCACATACATCAGACATAAGGACCTGAAGGAATTGAGCTGATATTCACCTGAACTCTTTTTCCTGAGGACTAGCTCTAATAGTATTGGAAGGTGCTGTTATGCAAGTTGCCATAAGAGAAAAAAGCAATCAGTTTTCTTACTTGGCTGTAAAGACTGCAAAACACAACTGTGATGGGCCCAGCAAGCTATCCTCAATGGTGTAATAGTGACACTATTATCCTGGGGATAGTCAATAGCTGTCTAATTAAAGCCTGCTCAATGGGGTGGGGAGGCTCAAACCTGGTACTGTAAACCTAGTCAACTACACAAGACTGAAGAGAAAGTAGACCCTAGAGAAAAACCTACTACTGCTATTTCCCTAAATCAATATAGCCTCTAAAAGGATTCTAAATACTCATCCTTATACCCAGAGTTACACATAGCTCTCACCGCTCATCAAAAAAGTTTCTTTTTGCAGTAGATGGGGGCTACAACAAAGATCCAACTTTCAAAATACAGAAAATAAGTGTCTATGGAGTTCATGTGTGTTTGTTTGTGTGTGTGTGTGTGTGTGTGTGTGTGTGTGTGTGTGTGTGTGTGTGTGTGTGTGTGTGTGTGTAAAACAATCCCTACATCTAAGGATTAGGAAACATCAAGGAAGGGGAGGGAGAAAGATTTTAAGAGGCTGATGCAAGATAGTGCCCCTAGGCATGACAAGGATAACTGCATCCCTCAAACCTCAACAGTATATCTGGCTAAAAAGACCTGAATAATCACAAGGTTATCCAGTTCCTTGTCATTTTCAGTAGCCCTGAACACATGCATATATGTGCAACACTGAATTGACCCAGTGCAGTGTGTGTATATGGTGTGTGTGTGTGTGTGCGTGTGTGTGTGTGTGTGTGTATGTGTGTGTGTGTGTGTGTGTGTGTGTGTAAGTTAAGCATATTCTCTGCACAACTAGAGAGTCATTGAAGTTGTGAAAATTAAATAGGATTTTCTCTATGGCAAGAAACTAGAAGGCAATCTCTAAGAGGGAAAAACATTTACATCCTAGATTCTACATTAACATTAAGTATAAATTGAGCATCCCTAATCTGTAAATTTAACATCAAATATTCTCCAAATTCAGAACTTTTTCAGTGTCAACAGATTATCACAAGAGAAATTCTGCATATGGCTTCTTATTAAAGTTGTAAAAAAAAGTTACAGAAGATTATCTTTAAGTTATATGTATAAGATATATATGAAACATAAATGAACTGCAAATGTGGATGTGAATCTTATTCTCAAAATGTGTTTCTGTGTATATATAAATATTTTAAAATCCGAAGGAAAAAATGAAATACAAAATATCTCTGGTTCAAGTGCTTCAGATAAAGATGTTCAATCTGTAACTAGTCTGATCACATTACCTGTTCCTCTGGAGGAACATTTTAAGATATGTAAGGCAGATCATGTTGCTCATCTCACACAGCATCCCAAGGCTTATAAAAGTCTCTGATCAAGACCAACAAGGGCTCCAGCCATCTGCACTGTCTTCTCCCACATATTGCCATAGATTTTCTCCATCTTCATCTGCTTCCTGATCCTCCCCTACACATGTGCACATGTGCACCCCTTCCTTCATTTCCCTCCATGCTGATGTTATTTTAAGGGATCCAGGTTTTGTACAGGCTGATCTCTCTTCCTACAGATTTCACTCCTTCCATAGCTTTAGCCAAACAGCCCGTTTTTAAAAATCACAAATCTCTTCTTACGTTTACAGATTTCCCCTGTAGCCTCAAATCACCATGGCATTCTGTGTTTAGTCATTTGCTTTATCTTTGCACACTAAGTTGCTAATGTCCACAGCACACAGAGCATTACATTAGACGATTTATATATGTTGAACCTTGTTAGACATAGACAACCTTGTTAGTGGTTCTGAAATGGAAACCTTTGTCTTGTAATAGTAAGAAAACAAATTAAAAAAATGAGACGGAACAACTTTCCCACAACTATCAGAGTTAGAAGAGGAAGCATTAAAACTCAGTTTTAACAAGAAGGAGGAGGAGTGGGAAAGAAATGAGGAAGGAAGGAAGGAAGGAAGGAAGGAAGGAAGGAAGGAAGGAAGGAAGGAAGGAGAGAGAGGAAGGAAGGAAGGAAGGAAGGAAGGAAGGAAGGAAGGAAGGAAGGAAGGAAGGAAGGAAGGAAGGAAGGAAGGAAGGAAGGAAGGAAAGTGCATTCGGGGTGATAGACCCATCACCAGTGAGTCATGGGTAAAGGAGTGGTCCATGAGCCTTGCCCCTTCCTTATGAGTATTGGCTACTAATGGATTCTGGGAAAGAGGTAATCACTGTCTTCAGTTGTACAGCCCCTGAGCTGCCCATCAGGCTCCAGCAGCAAGACCCAGACCCAGAGACACACAGACAATCTTGGTTAAATTCAGTGGGTCTCAAAATAACAAAAAAGACATGAATTTTTAAGAATTATAGGGAGGAAGGGGCTTAATAGGGGTAGAAGAAGCATTAGAGTGGGCAGAGGGTAATCAGATATACTTAATACATATATGACATTAGCAAAGAACAAATTCAATTTTAAAAAAAAATCTCACTCTGTCAATCACCGTAATTCATCATTTTCCACTGTGACTCAGGACCTTCTCTGGTGGGACAGACAGAGCCTGTGAGCAGATACCCTAACTAAAGACCCCTGTCACTCTCATCCCTTTGTTGAATTTAAGTGTTCATTTCTTAAAGGTCTTTCTACAGACACTGTAACCTTGAAAAAGGAAAAATCTCAAGTCAGTGGTGTTTTATACCTTTGGAAGTAGATTAGATGACAAATTAAAGAACAGACCATATTGTGAGTGTTCAGCTTAGGGACAGACAAGCTAGAGAGCAGGATCGGGGTTACAGACGGAGAATTCGGTGTCATGCTTCATCACTTACCACCTTCCACAAAGACATATTAGAGATAATTTCAAGGAAACAAGTGAATCACCACTTCCCTTCTCCATTACAGATTGCCAACTGGCAGCGATATTTCTGTTGGTGACTACTGTTTTCACTGTAGGTTTGAGTCTGAGAAGTGTAGAATATTTATCTGAAAATTCTCAATGCCCAGCACATAAAATAATGTTTTTAAAAAGCTCAATGAACGTTTTCTGAGTCAGTGAAGTGAATAAATGAATGACACAAGAACTGGAGGAGCTGAGAAAGGTAACCACTAAACAGCATACAGTTCCTTAAAGCATCCTTTTATCTTTCCTCCTGACTTGAAACATAGACAGAACTATCTTAAATAACGCTATTGCAATGGGATTTTAAAGTGATTACTGCATATCACAATAAGTAATGTTCCAATTTAGAGCTGTGGGTGATTGGTTCAATATGGAACGGCAGTGAATGCTAAGAAAAGTGTCTGAAATCCAGTAGCTTATTGGTTAAATATTGGTTTAATTTAAATCTGAATCTTAATCCAGGCATACCCCCCCTCCTCAGGCACCCCTTTTAAGCTCTCTATGTTGTATGGCAGTATTTGCATCTGTGTCTGTGTACTATATTACACCATAAATACTGGAAATCAGGGACTGTAGCTTATTCTTACAACTGAAAACACCATTGAGGAGTTAGTGGGCATTCGCACAGTATTTCTATAATCGCATAAATTTACTCTCTCCGTAGCCACTCCTAGCTACAGTAAATGAAGACATGTTTTCCCCCCTATGGAGAATCAGTTGTGATAGCTACTTTAGGCACATATCAAAATGAAAGGGGGCATATCTATAAATAGCTGGACTATCAGTGAAATAGCTCCATAAATATCACATCAGACGTAGTACTTGGCCATCTGAGGGGCCATGTATAAGAAGATAATGATCATAGTTCCTTCAATGAAGCCATGATAGCTTCATGTGGACTGGACACATGCAACTCATCAATCCTGGTCCCAATATATTTGCATACATCGGTTCACTTAACTCCAACATCAAGATCACTAAACTACAATGGCTATTGCCCATTTTCTAAGTGAGCAAATTTAGGTGAAAACTCTGAGCAAGTCTGGAGTCACACAGAACTATAAAACAGAATGGGATGAGCTGTACAAGCCAGAGCTTCAGCTTTTAACACTATGTTTATCACATTTCTGTGTTCACAGATCATCTTTTGCCTGATTATATTCACCCTGATTATCTCTTATTTAAACGAGCTTTAGACTTTGATAGCTTATCTTCCAGCGGAGGGTCTGGCTCTTTGTAGGAGTTGAGAGAGTTGATTCTTGATTGCCCTGCACAGTCCTATCACAGTAATAATTACAAAAGTAAAAGTGTAATAAAGTGGGAGGTTTTAAGCCATATTTTATGAGTCACACGTGGGCTCTAAAAAGCTGCCATTTTATTATTTCCTTTAGAGATACTTAATAGGTAATGTCAGTAGTAAAGTTTAGTGCCCAACCAGCATTTAATATTCCTTTTCCCTAGAATGATCAGCCATCTTAAAGGAAGAATAACCAAAGGAGTATGGAGACGTGTGTGTGTGTGTGTGTGTGTGTGTGTGTGTGTGTGTGTGTGTGTGTGTGTGTGTGTGTGTGTGTGTGTGTAGATTCGTGTTCATATCACTGGGGCAAAAACTAAAATGTGAAGGAGTTGGGATTAAAGTGTTGCAACCACTATACAGATTGGGCAGTCATAAAAAGCTGCAAAAAAAGAATCAGAATGAGGATATTATCCAGAAAATTAAAATTGTATGTGGCTGTACTTAGAGCATATACCACCTGGAAGAAATGCCCTAAACTGAAGGCACAGCATGAAACAGGCATTGCTGAGTTGGTCAGATTCACATTAACTCATATTATCTGACCTCCTCTGACATAGTTCAACATCTAAACATTTTTCATTCCTCTCTAATAAACTAAACATCCCTTCACCTTGGGACAGCTGGGTTTCCAATAACGCTCTTAGACCTGGAGCTGGGTACCCAAAGCTGCCAATAAGCTGAAATCCTTCTAGTCCTTTATTTCTCCTTTAATTCTGATGCTGTTTTGCATTTTCTACAAAAGAAGCATATATGTTTATGTTTCGGTATCACTGGGGGTAGTTTTCAGCTTAAAAGTCAGTTTGCCTATTTATTCTTTCTCAACACAATTAACCCAAATCTAGACTACTCACTCCAGCATCCCCAGAATTTTCCCACATGGAGTAAATCACGTAGTTGTTGCTCCACACTATCTAAAGATCTGGAAGGTTTTATCTAATTTTTCATTGTATATTCAAGATATTTTATTAGAGATATAGAAGTTTAGACTTTGGAAATTTTGGCATATTGCTATTATTTAAGGGCCTTTTATATTCTTTTTATGAAAGCCTACTATGTGTGCTATATATCTATGGCATGTACATAGTATATATTATGATTTTACATATGCCTATAATCTGTGATCAAATTAGATTACTTAATACTCCTGTCTCCTTAAATATTATTTCTTTGTGATAGAAACTTCCAACCTCTTCTCCTCAGGTTATTCTAAAATGTGTGATTGGTATTGCAGCCAGTAATGAACACACCATGCTGCTGAATTTTAACTCACCTTTTCCCTCTGTGCATGGTACCCAGTAGTCATCATTTTCTACTCTTCTCCTCCGACCCTGCTTATACTCTTGCGAATTCCATCTACTCTCTGCTTCTCTCTGATCAACTGTTTTAGCAGCCTTTAGAAAGTGAGAAGATAGTAATTGATAGCTGGACTGTTTTTTAGCATCTTTTTGTTTGTATTTTTCCCATATTTGATTATGCTTGTTTATTTGTTACTTAGTCTGTGGATCTATCCTACACACCACCTCAGAGTCTCTTGCCCTTCCTGTCCTTTATTTCTGTGGTTGCTATAGTAATATCTATGTGGACTCCATACAAATTTGTGCAGGTGTAGCCTGGAAATACCTTGCTGACAGCCTGTGACACATACTCCTCACTTTCTTTCCTAGAGCTAACTGCTTCATCAAGCCATAGCTTGAGATGTCACTCATAAAAGTGTAACAGAGAAAAGACACCATAGATAAATGCTGGTTTGCTTTCTATCTGTCCTTCTTGGAAGACAGGCATGGAAGTTATTTCCCATACCTTGTTAGCAACATCCCTAACACTGGATTTATCAAACAAATAGCCTGCAACAGTGAGAAGTGAAATACGTAAAAGAGGGGTTTAAATTAAAAAATCTTGAATCTTTACCTTTCAAAATACACTTTCAGTGGGCAGAGTCTGACATAACCTTATAAACCAGAAAAATAGTATTTATGTGCTTCACCAATATTAAATACATAAAATAGACAAATCTGTATTTTTAAAGTTTTGAAGTGCCACTTCATTATGAAGATACATTATTTATTATTGGTGATATGGTTGGTGGAGAGCTGCCATGTGGGTACTGGGAACTGAACCACGTCCTCTGGAAGAGGAGTCAGTGCTCTTAACCACTGAGACATCTCTCTAGCCCCTGTTGGTAATAATAAGTGATTTCTACAATTTTAAGATCTTACTCTGGACAAAAGCAAAATCATTTATATGCTAATAACAGTGGGTTTTCCTTAAAATTATTACACTTACCTGTCAGTTTATTTCACAAATGTTTACTGACAGATTTTTCTACTGATGCTTCTATATTGAAGCTGGTTCATTTCCAGATCTGCCATCAACTGTGTAATGTCAGCCTGTTTCCCTTTCACAAAAGAAAATAATATAGTAATATCACCAATAGTAACCTTGCATATGTATCATGAAGCCTACCTGCTTTTACCACGTGTGTTGCTGAGGACCCCTGGTAGTGAATCTTGGGATATTCCTTTCAGATCCTTCTTGTGTACTGTCCTCAAGAAGGTTCTAGAAAGTATTTGAATCATAAGCAAGAAAGACTCATAATTTGGGTTGACCCATTCCTCACGCTGCTTCTGCTCCTTGTCTTGTGAGACAGGCTCTGGAGAAGACTGGGCCCTTCAGAAAAACCTGAGGTGCAGAATCTGAACCCTCCAGAGCTGTGTTGAGAGGAGCAATACATATTCCTGAGAGGGAGTCATCACCCAGATGTCACTCCATGGTGACATTGCTTAGAATTAATGCCGTGAGTACACAATGTCTTCTGCCTGCTTCAAAGGCCTGAAATGCACACCTCCTCCCTTCATCGAAGAAAAGCTTGAGAGGTGCAGCTCAGCAACTCCCTGTTGACCCCTGTCTATGGCTGAAGTTGATGCAAGATTTTCCATTTTTCTGGTTTTATCTCTTTTTTATGGCTGGGATATGTTATCTGGATCTTTGTACTTCTCATATTAATGTAGTCTCTAAGCACAAGTGAAAATTCATTCTCTGATCCCAAAAGAGGCAATAACTACTTTAAAGAATTTTTCTCCACCAATTCTTTTTCCTAGGGAATCCAGCTGACAGGCCTGAGTTATTTCAGATGGTTTGGATACAGGATTTTATGCACACATTTGTTATTATATATACTCACAGGTGTTCTCACATATTTTTCACCTCTTTCAAAATTCAGAAGGAATAAAAACACGAGCCTTGAGTAAATCATACAAGATCTGCCGTCTGTCCGACTCATCCCTTGTTCAGACATGGCTCCTTTTCCCATCCCTTTCTTTGTCTGGTCTCTTTTATTCCATTTGAAGAGGGCAGAGCATGTCTCTCCCATCTGCACTCCAAGGACATTGTACTCTTGTTGTTTAATCTGGGGAAAGAGCCTGAAAACAAGCCTCCTCGGGGACTTGAGAGGCACCAGAGCAAACTCCGGGAAGGAAAGCAAAGTGGAAGGAAGAAGCTGAGCGGTATTTCACTCTATCCCTAAGAAACATGTTTACACCTAAGTCAATACATCCAGAACATTCTTCGGCTTTCTAGGTAGGCTGCATTTGGGGTTACAAGATGAAAGAGTGCATTGCTGCTGTCAAATTATTTACCAAATAAAACAGCACTCAGCCAGAAAATGAAGGAACAGCCCCAGCAATGCTGCCTTGTCTCTGTGGTAACTGCACTGTACAATATCAGTCACATCCCTTCATAATTTTAATTTTTAAATGGAACGATAAATTTACATGGTATAAAAATATCACCATGTTTAACATTTCCTATTTGTCCTGACATTTTTATTATTCTAAACATAAAACAGTTTATATGTAAATTGCCATATGCTCTTAAGTTAAACCAATAGAATACTGTCTGGGAAAAAAACTCATTGTTTTGTTGTAAATGTGTATAACAACCCACTGCACAAACAGTTCAAGCAAATTATAGAAAAGTGACACACAGATGTAGGAAGAAAAGTCTGTGCATGACTCAACTGGGCCATGAGTTCTGTTCACGCTTGGTTCTGGTTGTGTTCTAGTAATTAGCTTGCTTTGTTTAGAGTAAACTGTAGGTAAGTATCCTAGTAGGGGCTACTATTGCTGTGATGAAACACCATCTTGAGAGAAAAGAGTTTATTCGGCTCACACTTCCACATCACTGAAGGCAGTCAGGACAGGAATTAAATAGGACAGGAACCTGGAGGCAGGAGCTGATGCAGAGACCAAGATGGGTAAGGAGTGCTATTTACTGCTTGTTGCCCATGGTTTGCTCAGCCTTTCTTATAGCGCCCAGGACCATCAGCCCAAGAGTGGCCTCACCCACAATGGGCTGGGCCCTCCCCCATCAATCACAAGTCAAGAAAATGCCCGATGGGCTTGCATACAGCTTGATATTAGGAAGGCATTTTCTCAGTTGGGGCTCCCATATCTCAGATGACTCTAGCCTGGGTAAAATTGACATAAAATGGTCATCACAGTACTGAAATAGTAAACTTTTTTTTAATTTACAGAGTAAATTAAACTACCTGAGGTAACCAGCTCAGAAAGAGGGAGTCTTTCTGGACCACGGCTTTACACGTTTCAGTCCATTCTGGGTTGGCCCTATGGCTTGGGGCTTGTGACACAACTCAGAGTGGAGGCACATGGGGAAAAGCATCTTCACTTTATGGCTGAGATGAAAAAAAGAAAAGTGAAACTGGAAGGGGCTGGGGTCTTTAACTTCCCTTCAAGGACACACTCTCAATGAGTGGAGGACTAAAAGGTTCTATGTCTTCCCAGAAGGGCTTCTGGCTGGGAGCCAGAGAATCAGCACAAGGGCCTTTGAGGGTATATGTCTAAGGTATACAGCTCCCATAGGTAAAGACCACCCATTTTACTACTATATTACTGTCTTTATTTTAAAATACATTCATGAATACAAACATATACACCCTATATATATATACATATAGATACTTATCATGATTGTGTTCAAAGACAATTTTCTATACTTGATTTTAGCCAAAAGGCTGAGATACAATAAAAGACAATTTTCTGTAAGACAAGATTAAATTTCAATTTGTTTCTTACTAAAGTTATCATGATAAGGTTTTTTTTCCCCTTAAGAAAGATTGTTATGTAGAAAAGTTTGTAAACAGCCATTAATCATTTAATTATCTACTTATTATAGAATTTAATATAGATTCTATTACTAAGCATTTATTCTATTACTAAAACAGCCTGAGCTACACAGTAAGATTCTGTTAACGAAGTGTGTGTATATAATGTTTAGAGGTATAGCTCAGTGGTCAACCAGTTGCCTAGAAACACAAGGCCCAGGATTTAGACCCCAACATGATAAACATATATATGACAAAAGATAAACCCTGCATAAATCAAAGATTATAACATTAATGCTTGAAATGTAATATATCTATAAAATAGTGTATATTATAGATAAATTTATATAATGTACTATTATAATATGTATATAATATAATGAATAATTGATTATGATGAATTATAATTAATTGTGATAAATAATATAATTAATATGAATATTAATTTGCACAGCTGAGGGCCAACAAGATGATTCAGCAGGTAAAGGTAGCTGTCACCAAGCTTGGCAAGACAGTTTCTATCCCTGGGCTTCACAGAGAGAAAGGAGAGAGATGATACTTACAGAATTGTCCTCCGAGCTCAATCTTGCTGGTGACACAAAGAAAATAAAATTATATTATTATAATATTAATACTATAAATTATAAATGCATATCATATTATAGAATAATATACAATATGATGGGGTTTGCAAATATATGAATTAATATAATATGATAGGCATATACTGATCCATGAAAAAAAGCCAAAACTTGAAATTCCAAATATAATTAGACTAGTGTCTGTAATCTCAAGTACTAAGAAGACAACAATTCCAAATTCAAGTTTTCCTGAGCTACACAATGAGTTCTAGGTCAGGTTCAACAACTTGAAAGATCTTAGAATCTGCTTCAAAAACTAAAGAGCACATTTTTTCAAAAGGAAAAATATATAAATGACAAAGATAATGTAAGCACCAGATTTTAATTTTCAAGATATGATACATAAATGACTATACTGGAAATTCTGTCATGTGCTCCCTCCTTCATGGCACAGATCTTGGTGGCTGACCAAGCATGACATTTGATAATCTACCTGTCTCCAAATCTGTAGAAATAGCCTTCACTCTCTTCCTCACAATGAACTCTATCTTTGCCTTTTTGTGAGCCGAATGTGATTGTGAAAACCATGATGTGACTATCTTAAGAAACAGTGGTGTAACTGCATGGTTTGGGCAGGAGGGTTGACAAGAGACTCACCTACCAGTAAGCCAGTGGGGGTTTCTGAGAATGATTAAATTTAGAATTGATTATATCAATTCAAATAAATAGTCATAAAGGCATATTGTCTAGAAATACATTGGTAAATACCACAAGAAACAAATGATGTGACTGTGAAAGATGTCTGTGGGAAACAGGGCTGAGAAGAGAAAGCCAGAGACAGTGGCTGGCTTCTCTTTCATGGTGTATATATACCCAGTATCTGCTCAGTTGAATTAGTGTATATCTATACTTCTTAAATTTGGGTCACACAGAACATTCTGAAATTTATACCTTGGCTTTCAGAAGATAGAATTTAGAATATGAAAGTTTCTATAGTCTAAGTAACATACCCATATCTTTAAGAACTGACACATAACTTCAGTCCCAAGCCAACCTTGTATGTCATTAAAGCTATCAGTTTAAAAAAAAAAAAAGTCAGCGTCTCAACAAAAGCAATAATATAAGCACAAAAGCTACCAAGCAGAACATCACCAAAAAACTTATTTGTATGAGTCAATTCAACCTAAATGAGTGTCCTTGGCTTGGAGCTCACTAACATCGGAACAAAGATGGAGAAGAAATCAATAGGCTCTTTGTCTGGAATATTATTCCCTTACATTTGAAAACATAAAGTGTTTTTTTGTGTCTTAGGATTAATCAAAGCAACCTACATTTAGAGTCTGGAAAACACCTGACAGTTTGTCTCATAAAGATAAAACTCCATCCTGATGCTTCATCCTCCTTGGATCTTCTGGGGGAGGGGGTTGTTTTGTTTTGCTTTTTTGTTCGGGATGCTAAACAGCGCTGAAAATTGATAACAAATCAAGCCAGCCTAGTTTACAGACTCTAAGTTAACTGACATTACATTAAACAGATGATCAACCATCAAAATTACTACAGCCGTGTTTATTTTCCAGATCATATTTTGTAGTCTTTGAAATGTCAAATACGCTCTCCCACTGAGCAGCAAATGCGAATCTACATATGCAAGGCTGTCATCAGCCAGGAGAGGATTGAAGGCAACTTTACAAGGATTCATTACAGATTTCACCCTTCCTAAAACTGATTAAGCAAGGGGCTGACAAGCTGCCTGGTTCTGGCGGATTGGGGTTATTGATTATTGACACAAGAACTTGAGCTTCTGAATGCCTAATCAGAGGAACTCCTGGCTGTAGAGTGTGGCGTCCAGATACAGTACACTCACTGGGGTATGGTTTATTCAGATTAACACTGTTCACTCACTTCCCATCTGAAGAGAGATGAGAACTATCACCTAAGTATGTGTTCCTGTTGTTTCATTAAAGGGCCAATGGATACTTGCACACATAACACACACTTGCGACTTCAGGACCAGGAAAGATGAGACAGTAGGAGGAAGAGTCCTAGGCAAGCCTAGGAAATGCAGAGACCCTATGTCAAACAATCATGTTCATGTATCTGAAAGACAGTGTGGTGACGCATGCCTACAATCTCAGGAGGTAAGAAGGAAGCAGTCGATGGCTACAAATTTGAGGTAATCCTAAAACAAATAAAATAGAATAGAATATAAACATGGGCCAGGCATGGTGGCAAATGCCTATAATCTCAGTCGAGAAAGAAAAACAACTGTCAGTTCAAAGATGACTCCTGCTATCAGAGTTCATGGCCAGCCTAATAAAAATTGTAAAATATGATTAAAAAACAAACTTTAAAAAAGAAAAGAGGGAAAAGAAAAATGAAAGAAATAGAATGGACGGAAGGAAGACGGAAGAAAAGAAGGAGGGAGTGAGGGAAGGAAGGAAGGAAGGAAGGAAGGAAGGAAGGAGGGAGGGAGGGAGGGAGGGAGGGAGGGAGGGAGGGAGGGAGGGAGGGAGGAAGGAAGGAAGATGAGGAAATGTTATTCCAAATCTAATGTCAATCACTGATCTCAGGGACTTGAGTTTGTCTTTATTTTCTGGTTTTAGCCAGTAAGTCTCTCCTGCAGCCTGCTCTAGCCATCACCACTGTGTATACTGAGCCAGCACACAAGCAAGTGAGCTCCCAACCATCCTTCTCCAGGAAAGCAGTCAACAGAAGCCAAGGGCACGTTCTAGTCTAGAGAAGAATACCCTGTAGGTGAGTTTCTTGTTAGTGAAGCTGGGATGCCTTATTAGAAAATTAAGACAAAGACAAATTTAGGAATAAAAGGCCCTTACAAGCTAAGAAACTTGTAGGTTTCTTTTGTAACAAAACCATTAGATTTGGAAGTGGGGTGGGAACAGCTTGGAATTGAATCCAGGGTTTTGTGCAGGCTACGCATACACATTCTACCACTGAGCTAGCTAGCATCTAGAATGTTTAAGAAAGCAGACTTGGAAGTTTTGAAATTGGGACAGGGGAGATGGTTCAGTGGTTAAGAGCATCAGCTGCTCTTCCAGAGGACGTGGTTTGATTTCCAGTACCCACATGGCAGTCCCAACTGTCTTCAATTTCAGTTCTGAGGATTCAATGCCCACGTCTAACTGCCTTGGACACAAGTCAAGCACATGGTGTGCATATCTACATGTGGAAAAAACACTCAAATACATGAATAAATTTTTTAATTTAGAAATTAATTTGCTTCTTTTTCTATCATTCATTCATTCACAGAAGTCTTTAAAGAAACTCTTGCCTCTAGAATTTTTAGGAGGATTTATCAACCAGTCCTAAACTGACTAGTCCAGCACCACTGTTGTATAACAGTCTCCTCCAAGATTAAAACATTCCATCTTGCATGGGAGCTTCTTAAACAGGGAAGTAGACAACAAAATAGATTCAAAAATCCCTGAAATTGAGTAGATTTACTAGGTCCCTCTCTGCTAGAGTAAGCAGAGCCCAACTGCAAAGAAGACTCTCGGACAAGCTGAGTTTCGAAGACTGTGAAAAGACTTTGAAGAAGAAGAAACCAGCTGAGGTGTTTGGAAAGTTAGATCACCTGGAAAGGACACTGCACAGTCCACTGAGCTACCTACAGGCTGTGCAGTGTGCTCCAGATTTTCTAGCTTTTGTGAGCTATTACCCATACTGGAGTGGATTTTGGTGATGCCATTGTTTTTGAGTCATTTCTGTTCTTGTAAGCAACCCTTCACACATATTCTCTTAAGTAACCCCAATAGAATTCTCTGGTTCATCAAGTTGGACTTTGGTGGTATCTGTACTTTGGGCTGGCATGGATTCCTTATCTAAGATGGGTAGATGAGTATGCTTCTTTTTCCCACGAAAAATTTTGTCAGACAACAAGCAGAGAACCATAAATGAGAGAATCCTTCTAGTTTATGTGCCATCCCATCAAGCACCTCTTGCTCCTAAGGCACATCTCTCAAGTGCATGCTAAATCTACATTTAGACTTCCTTTGGAAGTCTGCAGCTTCACCTTCTTTGCAAATAATGTTTACTAAAAGAAATGGCCAGAAGCCTTCCAGCTTTCTTTTACATGTTGCCCCAATTTTTGGAAAGATATTTATAAATAGAAACTTTCAATATATTTGCATCACTTGTTGAACTGGCTGGTTTTGTGTGTCAACTTGGCACAAGGCAGAGTCATGAGGGGAAAGAGTCTCGGCTGAGAAAATGTGTCGATAAATCCAGATGTAAGGCATTTTCTTATTCAGTGATCAATGAGGAAGGGCCCAGCCCATGGTGGGTAGTACCATCCCTAAGCTGGTGGGTTTGGGTTTTATAAGAAAGCAGATTGAGTAAGCCAGTAAGCAGCTCCCTTTCATGGCCTCTGAATCAGCTCCTGCCTTCAGGTTCCTGCCCTGTTTGAGCTCCTGTCCTGACTTCCTTTGGTGATGAACAACGATGCCAAATAAACTCTTTCCTCCCAAAATTGCACTTTGGTCATTGTGTTTTACCACAGAAACAGAAACCCTAACTAAGACACTTGTGTGATCTGAACCTGAACAGCTGCTACAAGCATCCATTTCAAACTGCTTCTGCTCATATTTGACACTGAGTCACATGTAAGTGTGGGTGAACACAACATTCTCTTCATTATACTTCAAAGAAGAGCTCCTTTTAGAAAGCATAATAGGCCAGAGAGATAGCTCATTAAATGAAGACACATGCTGCTAAGATCAGTGACTTGAGCTCAGACCCTTGACCTATAAGAAGAAGAAGAAAGTCAACTCCCCGAAGTTGTCCTCTGAATAAATATGTCCATAATGTATATATGTATATATATATATATATATAAACAAATAAATATAATTTTGATTCAAACATTTTAAAAGAAACATAGGAAATGTTCAAAAGATGTGTGTGGGCTTCTGGGAGTACCACCTAAATACTCAGCAGGTTAGAAAAATAAGTCTTCAGGGATGACCTAACCAGAGAACTCAGAGCCAATGAGCATTAAAGTAGCCTGAGCTGTACTTCAGTAGCAGACTATTTTTTGAAGGATTTGCTGTGCAGATGAATATGGACATGACCATATCAAGGACCCCAATGCCAGAGACACATGGAAATATCAAAGCTTTCTTTTGGTGAGGCTCAGAAGAATGATACCAGAACTTGCTATGTAAATCAGGATGGTGTTGAACTTCCAGAGATCTACCTGCACTGAGATTACAAAAACATTATTTCCTCTGATCCAACTATTATGAATGATTGACCACAGTGTACACAAACCAGCAACCACAGCTTCCTCTGCCCAGAGACTGATCTACTGAGAAGCATCCCATTGAGATAAGTTAATTCCTCTTTGTGATGTACAGAATAAACAGACTGAGTTTGGGAGTTTCACAATAGGTACCCTCCATCAGAGAGAACACGGCTCACCGATTCCAGCTTTTCTCTGTGTGTCTGTCATTTCTTCAGTGTTTCTCACTTCTTCATTCACTTGTCATCACACCAGTGAGGTTTCTAAGACTAAACCATGCTGAGCTCAGTAGACAGATGTAATTTACTGAAAATCCTCCGTGGATAGAGCAGACTAATAATTGGTACTTGGGTTAGGCATGGTGGCACACAACTTTAATCCCAGCATTTGGGAAGTAGAGGCAGGTAGATCTCCAGGAGTTCAAAACTATCTTGGTCTTCATAGCAATTTACAAGACACCCAGAGCTGTCCAGGAAAAAGTGAGACCCTGGCTCAATGAATAAACAAACAAATAAATAAAATTGTTGCTTGGGCTCAGGAAGGAAACAGTGCAAGCCTGAAGGCCTAAGGCTAATGCATTGCAGAGTAGCAACCTGAATGTCTTACACATGGAGAAACAGGTGATGCCATGCACCCCTCTGAGCCAGCCAACAAGTGTGAACAACTGAGTGGTGTGCCAAAGGAGATGCTATGGCTAACATCGGAATCTACTCACAAAACTATCCCATATTTTTACAGTGGTTTAGTCTTAACTTCCCTGTTAGAGTTATTGAGATTTTTGGGTCATTTCCTGTCACTCTGTGGTGTATGTGTAGCCAAAGGACAACTTGTGGAAATCACGTCTTCCATCTTTATGTGGGTTCTGGCAACCGAAATTTGTCAGGTATGGAGGCCATATTGATGGTTGTGCTGCCATCAAGGACCATAATTATGTCTATGGTCTAGCTGCAGATATCCATGGTCTGTAAGCCACTGGAGATCATGCTGAGGTCCGTGGTCCATGCTGTCACCAGACACCATGTGCAAGTCCATGATCTGCGTTGCCAGCGGTAAAGAGAAAGGAAGCTTAGTTTGCGGTAGTTCTGACAACTGCAGACTCCACACTCACTGTTGAGAAGGAGAGACATAAAAGGCTCTGTGACAACCTCTCACCCAATCCCCACCTGCCCCAAACAACAGTCTACATAGGAAGCTACTGAAGAGAACTTTTTAATATTGTAGTAAGGATGCTGAAGTGTAGCTCTTCACAGTTGATGGCTTCTGGTAGAGGAAGGACTAGAGAAGAACTCAATTTTATTCAGGGAACTGGCCAGTAAGAATTTGACCAACCATGCACCAGTGAGAAATATATAGGCAACATAAACTGGACTTAGAATTTTTGGGCAGGTTGGGGCAGGTGGACCTGAGAGGACCTGGAAGTGAGTATGATCAGGATGGAATGCATTATGTGAAATCCCCCAAATAATCACTAAAAATATGTTAGAAAAAAGAAAATTGTCAGACTTGGTTGAAAACATCTTTACTCACTGAGTCATCCCACCAGCCCTGTAAGCATTTGTGGGTTTTGTTTTGTTTCATTTTTGTTTTGTTTCTTTGCTTTTTATTTTTTTAAGACTACTTTTCAGTTTAGTTAACACTAGTAAGGGATATGAATACTTGCTAAGCCAATATCTTAATTAAGGTTGTTATTGCTGTGAAGAGACACCATGACCACAGCAACTCTTATAAAGGAAAGCATTTCATTTTAGTGGGCCACTTACCATTCAGAGGTTTAGTCCATTATCACCATGGTGGGAAGCAAGGCAGACATAGAACTGGAGAAGGAGCTGAGAGTTTTTACATCTTGATCCACAGAAACAGGAAGTGGTCTGAGTGTCATACTGAGCAAAGCTTGAGCAAAGGAAAACTCAAAGTCCACCTGGACAGTGACACATGTCCTCCAGCAAAGCCACACCTCCTAATAACGCCACTCCCTGTGAACTTATGGGGCCAATTACATCCAAACTACCACAGCCACTATTCCAGCTATCCAATGAACTCTTCACAGAGCCCTTATAAAAAATATTTCTGGCATTCTGGAGATGGAAAATGAGATTCTAAGTAAGATTTTCATCACATGGCTTTTAAACCATGAAACCAGAGCCAACTCCTAGATTTGTTGGTGTTCTCATTAGTTAATTCCTCTACACTAGACTATCTTTTGGATCTGCTGAGACAATTCCTAAGAATTCAGGAAATTTCTACCTGGAGACTATTTTCTGGATTTTGTGTATAAACATGCAACAAAAGTGGGTAAAGTGTGTGGTTTGGTGTGTGTGTGTGTGTGTGTGTGTGTGTGTGTGTGTGTGTGTGTGTGTGTGTGTATGTGGTATGTATGTGTGTGTGTGAGTGTGGTGTGGTATAGTGTGTTTCTCTGGTGTAAATGCATGATGTGTATCTGTGTCTGGGTCACACACACCACATATATACCATACATCTTACACACACACCATATGCCCTCATACACACCATACCACAGACACACACATACACACATACACCATACCATACACACATACCCGACACACTCCCCACACACACAAACCATGTGAGTATGTATATATGGAGAGAAGGAAGGGGAAGAAGAAAGAGGAGACTGTATTAGCCGGGCCTGAGCGGTGAGCAGCGGGCTGCTAAGAGGTCTCGGGCGGCAGGTCTGTGGGTCTGGGCCTCTGGCCGCAAGAGACTAAGAAACCCCCACTGCCACAGATGGCGCCCAACGTGGCTCGAATATCCACTTAATGCCTGAGAAAGTTTAAAAAGGGTTTTAGCAGAAACTGAGCAAAGGCAGCTTCCAAATTGTGTATACGAAGCAGGTCATTGTACAAAGAAAGCATGGCCTCCGGGTCACATTCAAAATGGCGCCGGTGGACTGGAGGCAGGGAGTATAAGCTGCAATCAGGCAGGTTCCTGAAATCTGACAAAAGACTCAGTAGCATGTGATTGATTTAAAGTTTCTGTTTATTTTGAACAAAAAGGAAACAAAGACGGTTTCTTAGTAGCAGCATTTTCTTGAGTCTGCTCTGTTTGCTGGCCACGAACAGAGACAGAGACGCAGTCCCTTTAAGAGAACTTACTGATTCAGCTTCCTCAGCAAAAACTATGCAGCTCTTTAAGAGAGTGTATTTTAAAAGCTCTTGTGGTTAGAAGATGATTAAGATTCACAATAAGACAGATTCAGATGAAAAGAAAAACCTGTAAATGGGTTACAATAAGTGTAAAAGGCACATAGGCTTTAGAGAGAAAAGAAAGAGGATAAAGTCTTTAAAAAGAGAAATAGAGTAATAAAAATATAATCAGCCATGTAAAGATGGAAAATAGACACAAAATCTGGATTTTGGTTGTTATTGTGTTTTCTTTTAATCTTTTAACTGTTAATGAGCTAACTGCAGAAAGACAATGGATTGCAAAATGCAAAGGCTACTAAGTTGAACAAGAATATATATTTTAAAGGTATTTTGATTTTGAAATTTATGTCTAAGGATTTATGCTTTGGAAGAGTTCTGCTTTTGTTTCCACAGAAGATGAGAACCTGTGGATTGCTTCCAGGCAAATATGGTTTCATCAGCCGAGACCCCCTGAAAAAATCTCTGATGGGAAGAGATTTCCATATCAGCTTCAGGGCTGCAGATTATGATCCAGTCTCAACAATCCTTGAGATTTTCAATGCCTCTTAATCAGCAGGAAGTAGTAATAGAAAACTATGCGCAAATTCCCCAAATATTGTTTCTAAATATTTGTTTTCATTATAAATGGCTGATGGTCTAAGAAGAAAAAGGGATATGGTATAAAATGATTTTTTAAAAAATTAGATTATTGAATTTACTTAGATCAGGAAATCAGCTATTAATCTCAAAATGTTTTATATTGGTATAGATTTTGATTTATTGATACAAATTTAAGGTCAATTCTCTTATGCTGTATGTATTTTTCTTCTCTTGTTTAAGATAGGTTGTTTATGTAACTGATTTAGAATTGTAATGTATAATTAAGAAATGCATGTTAGTTAGATTTTTAGATATACAAAGATATATTTCAATTAGGTAGGTAATCTTCAAATACTTCTAAGACCTACAGAATATGGCATTTAAAATATTTTAAGAACTTAGACTTTTCTAGACAGTGAGACAGGTCTGCTTCTGGCAGCACCAATCTACTTCTAGAAAAAATGGGCATTGAAGAAACTCTTTATAAAGTCTATTTGTGGCAATGGTTAGCCAATGGACATGAACCTGTTCTTATATTGACTGCTTGACAGTATGCTGTTTAAATTGGAAGAAAGAAGGTGACCTCTGAACTTTGGCAGAACAAGCTGAGATGGTCACTCAGGTTCCCGCTTTACAGAGAAAACTGTCAGACATTCTTCAGGACTCGAGGAGAAGCAACTGATGAACTGTACCAGAGTGGGCAGAGCAGATTTCCTGCTTCGCTGAAATGAAAAGAGACTCTGGGCCTGTAGGCTGAAGATGGATGCCCCAACTTTATAAAGGAACTTTGGGTGACTGTCCCGGCAGATAGGTGTCATCTCTGTCCTTTCCAGATTTTAGAAGTCGCTTGCACTTCTGGTTTACTTGGGTAAATATATCCTTCTGTGGTCTTTGATGTAGTTGAAGATTGGATAGTTATAGGTACAGTTTTTCTTAGTCATTTGAAAGGCATATTGGATATGAAACTTTAGATTCATAAAGATAAGATAAATGATTAGAGTATTTTCTTTAATTTTGCTAAATACAATTAGACTAGATATTATACAATTAGACTAGATATTATAACTGTAATTCTTGCTTGATGGCTATTTTGTTATATATAATTTTGCTATGTTAAAATTGAAACCTTCCTTTTTGATTAGACAGAAAGGGGTAAGTGATGTGGGAATACCTTTCTGTATGCTGTGAATATCAATCTTTAAATAAAGGAGCTGTTTTGGTCCATGACAGGCACCATAGAAGAAGTAGGAGAAGAAATCAGAGCATAGGTAGGAGAAGCAGGGTGGAGTCAGGCAGATGGAGCAAGCCGCCCAAGGAGCAACATGTAAGGAACACAGGTGAGCCACGGGCCACGTGGCAGACAGATTAATAGAAATGGGTTGAGTTAAGATGTAAGAGCTAGCTAGCAATGTGCCTGAACCATAGGCCAATCAGCATGAAGTTAATATAAGAGTCTGAGTCATTTGGGGGGCCTGAGCAGTGGCTGCAGGCTACTAAGGGGTCTCGGGCGGCAGGTCTGTGAGTCTGGGCCTCTGGCCGCTGGGGATCAAGAACCGCACTGCAACAGGAGAGGATAGTTACATGGGCAAATAGAACGGAGGAAAGGGAAGAAGGGAATTTGCTCTTTAAGCAAAAATCAATTGCACAAAAACTTCATCATGTTTTCAATTGAGTAGTCAGTCCCCTTGCCTCTCTGCCTCTGCCTCTGCCTCTCTGCCTCTGCCTCTGCCTCTGCCTGTCTGCCTCTCTGCCTCTGCCTCTGCCTCTGCCTCTGCCTCTGCCTCTGCCTCTGCCTCTGCCTCTGCCTCTCTGCCTCTGCCTCTCTGCCTCTGCCTCTCTGCCTCTGCCTCTGCCTCTGCCTCTGCCTCTGCCTGTCTGCCTCTCTGCCTCTGCCTCTCTGCCTCTGCCTCTGCCTCTGCCTCTGCCTCTGCCTCTGCCTCTGCCTCTGCCTCTCTGCCTCTCTGCCTCTGCCTCTGCCTCTGCCTCTCTGCCTCTCTGCCTCTCTGCCTCTCTGCCTCTCTGCCTCGGCCTCTGGAGGCTGGGATTAAAGGCGGCACCACCATACCTGATTTGTACACTCTTAGCTTCTGCTTTTGCTCATTCTCTGTCCTTTGAGGCGTGTTGCCATTACTGCTCTGAGGCCCGTCAGAGACCTGGCTACAGGAAATTGAGGAGGCATTTAGGAAAGTCCGTGCAAGGGGGACTAAGTGAGGCTCTGCCCGTTGTGGCCCGTTCCCTGGTTCCCAGTGAGTACATGGTATAGAAGGGCAAGAGGTACTAAATTTCCCCTTTTGTGACCAATTTCCTGCAGAAGGTCTTATTTTGATATCCTGTCTCATTGGTTATGGAAAAAATGTATTCTTCTTATGTGTTCCCCTAGAACCTCCACTTTCTTCCCATGCTTCATCCAAATATATTTAAGGATATGTTTGTGAATTTCAAAGGGTTAGATTAGAAGGAAGCTTCTGGGGCCAACACCAGAAACATCAAATTATAAACTGTAGGCTTTGATTGCTGGCATACAGTAATTAAATTATGTAGGAATTTCCTTAACTGTGGGGCTGAACAGAACAAAATAGCTATAGTAATTGGTCTCAACCAGAGTAAATAATGCCCTTCTTTGTATTTACATTTGGTTCTCCTGTAAACTGCCTACTGGGTTGTGTGGAACTAAGAAGCTAGCAAAAAACTGAGTCCCCATCCATCAGTATTAATCTCACACTTTACCGTGGCTCCATCCATTTATCTTTCCGACACAAATTAGAAATTCAAGAGTTTTAACAAATGAGCCTGCAAATGTAAACTTATTAGGCCATATATTTTTACTACACACTGTGCAGTGCCCTCCACAAAGCTGTCCCTTCAGAGAGCATTTTCCTATTTTGTGTTATTGATGGCAGCTAACTAATCACATTTTTAATGTTGTCTTTGGGGAGGGCTGTTTGAGTGAATGTGCAAGCTAAACTACCCAGAATAAATCTACCTTATTAAATGCTTGAAATTATGTGTCTTTTACAATAAAGAAACTCCCGAGTACTGTTACATTTGCTAACCTTCTTTTTGCAGGAATCAAAAGACTAGGATTAATTAAAATAATACATCAAAACTGGGGTGTTGTACAGAGTGTGTCTGTGTGTGAGGAAAGGCCAAGAAAAATTGGTTAATTGGTCTCTTCATCCCTACTCACTCCCCTCCATCTGAATGGCTTTCCGTGTTCTTTGAAAGAGACTACAATACATAGCTGGGGAGGCAGCTCTGCAGGCCTGTTTGCTAGACAATGGCTGCTCCCTGTGCATACTTTGCTCACGGGAAATTTGGTTTGTATGGATCCTCTCTGCTTGACAAGGAATGCCAAAAGAAAAAAAAAATAGAAAAAAAGAAAAGTATCCTGGATCTAAATGTCTAAATGTTCCAAAGCACACTGGAAGCATAACTACTTCATATTCCAGTCCTGTATGTTTTCTAAACAAAAATGGCAGGCACTTTTGAAAAATGTCATTGTTTGAAAGTACCAGAAGCAAACACCTGGGAGGGAAAAGGTACTTCAAAGCCCAGGTCCTGCCTTCTTCAGCGTTGCTGGGCCTCTCCCAGTGTTCTGTGCAATCATTTCATTATTCTGAGGTGGTTAATTACTGGCAGGTCCTTCATTACTGAGCTCAAATGCTTATCTGAGGAAGGCAAATGCATCTGCTTCCTACTGCTTTGTGAGTTTTGTACTCTCCCAGGCAAATGCAAACGTGGCTGCATTTGTGTCTTGTCACATGAGTTTCAAGGATGTGGGATGATGAGTATGCTTACATCAAGCGAACAAGGGTCACTGGGGATTCGGAGCTCCCAACAGCACATGTCCTACAGAATTTGCTATGTGCATTAGTACATATCTTCAGGATGAACCGAGATGTAATAGAAATTTACTTGAAGAAACAAATGCCCGCAAAGTGGGAACATGAAGCCAGAAATCAATTCTTTGCAAATCCACATTATACTACCTGACAATCATGATTGAGATACCCGGCTTCTGTGAAACTGACATTTAAACATAGAAAACATACATTCTTCATAGACATTAAAGTCACAAGTACTTCAAGGCAATCTAACAGGGGCTTTGGCATTCTCCTACAATTACTGTTCTCACTTGCTTGGCATGAGGAGAAAAATAAACTTGATTAGTACTTAACAAATGTGTAATGGTTGACAAATTGTCCTTAGTGCTTTAAAACTAGGCAACTATGTGAAGGTTGCCTAGAATTTATTAACTGTATGGATAGACTCATTTTTCTCACTCAGTCACAGAATCCACAATTTAAGGATGTCTTGGCTCTCTGGAAGTTTCTTATTTACCTAGGATTAAGTGTTCAGCCCGGCAAAGGTGCAGCTGAAGAGAAGGAGTGATAAATTGAAAAGAAAGTCTTGAGTGGCAGAGGTAAACTCACTAGGAAAGCCTTTTGCATTGGAAATTTGGTTTGAAAAATTCAAGACGGTGTTTAGTTAGTTATTCAGCAAACATCGATTGTAGTACTTACTATAGCCAGGTCTTGTCAAATAATAAAAAGACAAAGATAACAAACAGCCTTTGTCCTTTAAGAATTGCTACAGAAGACATCCCTTACAGCAGATGATAAATAAGCGTGGTAGATTAGGTACCAATATGGTAGCAAAGAAAAAGTTGAAGAGCCTAAATAATCACTATAGTCATGTTCTTGACTCCCTTGGTTATACCTGCTAAATGCTTAGTTACACTTGCTTTCATCATATTCCCAGGGAGAAGAAAAAAATCCATTTATTCTTACTGCTATGGAATCAATGCCCACACTTTAAAATAGTCACATTGTTGTCCTCATAGTAAAACAGGCAAAACTTCATCACAAGAGTTTCTGTAAAGCTTAGAACGAGCTTCCCCACCCAACAGTAACAATGTTTACTCTTGAAGAAGCCCTTGCAAGAAGTCTTTTATTTAGCAAAACAACCCTTTTGCTAGAGGAATAACATTGCTGCATAAGCCTGGATTTTCGTACATTAGATTTGAATAACAAGAACCATAGTAACAGTCCCCAGACAACATGCATTGCCCTCACAGGTCCTGGCTGCCTGTGCTTCCAGCAACGGGTGGGATAGGGCATTAAAAGCGCCAATTCCTCTCCCTCCACCCTGGGAGAGAAGATTGGAATTGGGGGGTGGGCATTTCTAGGGTGAGGTAGAAACCTGGTGCTATGGAAACTCCCTAGAATATATGAGTATGACCCTAGCAAAGACTCCTAGTACTGGGGGATTCTTCTGTAACTAGGCAAGGCTTCCAGCAGTGGGCCTGGGACACCAACCCAGCCACAAAACCTTCAACCTACAATTTGTCCTGCCTGCAAAAGTGACGCAGAACTTATGAGAGTGGCCAACCAACAGCTGGTCCAATTTGAGACCCACACCAGGAGTGGAGACCATGTCTGACACTTGCATGAAGGTACAGGACTCAGAAGCAGAATAGCCCAGAGACCTAGGATGGAACCAAACATGAATGGAAAAAAAAATTAATAAAATTATTGATTCCTGATGGTACTCTGCATACTCATTTACAAATCAGAGTCTAGCATGATTGTCACCAAAGAGGCATCATCCAGTAACTGATAAGAGCAGATGCAGAGACCCACAGCTAAACATTTAGGCAGTGCTCTGGAAATCCTGTAGATAAGGGGAAGGAAGGACTGTACAAGCTAGAAGGGTCAAGGACACCACAAGAACACAGAATCAACAACCAGGGCTTATGGAATCTCACAGAGAGTAGTACAGCAATGGTGAGCCTGAGCTGGGTCCTCTGCATGTATGTAATGGTTGTGTAGCTTGGTCTTCTTTGGGGACTCCTAGCAATGGGACAAGGGGCTGTCACTGACTCTTTTACCTGCTCTTGGGATCCTTCTTCTCCTACTGTGTCACCTCATTCAGCCTTAATATAAGGGTTTATGACTAGTCTTACTAAAACTTTTATGACATGTTCGATGCAAACTCCTGGGAGGCCCGCACTTTCCTGAAGAGAGGGACAGAGGAGGAGTAGATTGGGGAAGATAAGAAGTGGGGGGGGGGGGTGACTAGGAGGTGAAGAGAGGTGGAAACTTCAGTCCAAATGTAATATGGAGAAACAGTAGGCTAAGGCTGAGGTCCTGAACCTCTCCAGAGACTGAGCTCTCTCAACCTTCTCATCTCAGGTTGAGTGACAAGGTCATCCTGCCTGGCTGTCAAGTGACTCACATAAAACAGACATCCTCCCCCATGGGACTCCCTCTGATCTTGTTGGCTAAAGTCAGAAATCATCATTTTCCTCAGGCTGCTGGATTTCTGGAGATGTTTTTACAGCAGTATCGTCTAGTCCTCCTTTAGTCCCACATCAGTCGTCGTGGGGTGTAAGCTGCTACAGTCAGTGCTTCCTATGCTGGAGCATGACGTTCCTCACAATGTTCCCACTTTATCCATTTACATTTACTCAATTGAATACATATGTTTTAAAATAAAACAGCATATTACTACTTCAGGGGGAAACCAGTGTTGCTTCCTATAAGAAGAAAGTAACCATGAAAGACAACTCAGTGTGAGATGATCATAGCGCATTACGTTTGAGTCACTAAATGCCACCAGTATAAACCTAAAGCACTTTTAGGAGTGCTGATATAGAAAAGGAAGGGATAGGTCTTAGTATCCAACAGGATTTAGCTTGAATCTCAGCTCTCCATACCACTCTGTGTCCTCAGCTAACTTTCTTGACCTCTCAGTGTCTCAGAAATTTTATCTATATTTATTTATAGTAGAAAACTATTACATAGGACTAGCCTTAAGAAATGGATGTGAAATGCCCCAGCATTTAACACACAGTTAAGTAGATGTGGTGTACTGGTACTTTTTAATGCTCAGAAATACCAGATGTTATGACTGATATCATCATTAGTTGGAAGGTGAAGGTATTCTATGTATTTACCCAGGAGTCATTGTAACGCCCACCATTGTCCATTGCATGACAGAACTGCTAGTCAACATTCATTAAAAAAAAAAAATTATAATCAAAGATTCCTCATAGTCTCTGTAGTTTTCAACCCTATCTATAAAGTCAGCCAAAGAGTCAGTGGAATCCCACTCTGGCCAGCTTCTTCTGCATTCTGCTCGGAGGCTAATGGTGATTCTCATCTTCACAAACTGCCATTGAGGCAAAATAAAGACATAAAATTGAGGGAGATAAGAAAAAAAAAAAGACTCCCCAGCCTAACACGAAGTCTGGTTTACATTTCTTACTGACTGAGAGTCAAGAAGTTCATGTATGGAGGGGTGTGTGTGTATATGCAGATGTGCATGCTGAGAGGTGGTACATGGTGTGCATATCTGTATGGAGGCCACAGAGGGGTATCATGTCTTCCCCCATCACTCTCCTATTTTTAATGCCAAACCTAATCCAGATTTCTTCTATCTCCACTGCATGTGTTCCTTGTCCATGGTGTGTACTGTACAAGCACATGTGCATGCATGTAAATTTAGGGCTATGGTTCCCTTCACTTGCTTTATTCAGTCTGAGGATTGGTGGGGACAAAATCTTCCCCTCTCAGCTGAAGAGTAGGCTGGGTGAGAAGTGACCGTGAATTTTTCCTCTGTCTCTCTGATCTCTCAGCTTTACCCCAATGTCTGGCTCCAGGTTTTTATTATTAGAACAGCTAGAATTCATGCAACACCCTACTGCTCCCTTTTCGTGGACTCATTAGAAAGTCTTGTGGAGGTGCTTAAGCATGGAGAATCTAAAAATCAAACAGTTATGGCTTTGAACATGAATCTGTCATGGACAAATTACTAAATCTTCCTCATCCTTAGTTTTCTCATCTATAATCTGACCTCAGTAACAAGCAGTGTTTTAGTGTTCATCCTGAGATTAAATAATAGAACAAACAGAGCTTAATGAATGGTTACTCAAAGCATGATCTGACAGCCAGTAAGAGCATAGTGTAGTAGTTGTTACTGTTAAACAGTTAGATGTTAACAGGTATGACGATGACTGGAGATGGACACCTTTTTCATAACCTACAACAAGTTTCTATAAGAAAACATGGGATAGCATTCACAATATTGGAGTAGGCAAAAGTATTCTTAATACATCAACACTATAGAAACTAACTGCGAGCATCGACATGTAGAACAATGTGGAAAAAAAAAAGTTCTTGTACAGCAAAGGAAACAACTAGCAGAGTGAATTGTCCATAATTGATTGTCATGGGAGGTAAAAGTCATTACTAATATACAGTACCATGACTCACTCACATTAGCCAGCACGTACTGCTCAGAAGTCATCCTTGAGGATATCATAGAGGTGGGGAGAAGCTCATTCATCTTCCAAGATAGAGGAAGCCAGCTATCATGGGAGCATGGGGTTGTCTACTACAAATGACCATAGAAATCATTATTCGGGTCACAGGGTCTTGGCAATTATGACTTCTCAAGAAGTTGTCATTGTCTTAAGCAGATTCCAGAGTAGGTGGTCAGTAATCTAAGAGAAGACACTGCAAAAACATCCATACTGGCTTCCCCCAATATCCCAGATTCAAGAAGAGGCTCTGAACCAATGTTCAGAAGTCCTGAAGTCCCATAGAAACAAGATGCTTGTATTAATTTTATGATGATAAGCCTATGACTCTGGCATATTACTAGCTAGCTCTTGCTCTTGAACTAACCCATGATTCTTATCTTGTTCAGCCATGTGGCTCGGTACCTTTTCTATATCTTCTGGCTTCTCTGCCCATCCTCTTCCCAGAGTTTTCTTAGTCTGCTAACCCTGCCCACACTTCCTGTCTGCCTTCAGCAATGAGTGTTTTTATTAAACCAATAGGTGGGACAATTATTTACAATGTAACAAAACATAGTCCCACTGTATTTCCTCTTTTTTTTTTCTTTTTAAAACAAGAATCCCAAATCTAATATCTTTTTTTCCACCAATATTTATAACAACTTGTAACTAACACTGTAGACACAAATACAATCCATAATCCATTTACAGGGAATGTGGGCATAATTCTCTGGGCTACTTCCTGTTGAATGGGGATGCTGACAATTCCATGGAGATCTGAAGAAAAATTTAGGATTATGGACAAGTCCTTATAGAGTAGTCTCTAAGGATGGGTCATCTCAGCCGGTCTCCTTGAGTTTGCTTTGGATGCAGAGCTCCAGAGGAAAATGCAACAGAGGTGCTCTGAAATGATGAATCATCTGTGCCATCTGCTCCTATTGGAAACTTCTCTGTCAAACTTTATTTTCTTTAACCAGGAAAAAAATCCACAGCCTCCCATTTCCTGTGGAAATAAAAAGAAAGTCTCTTCTCCAAAGTAGCATATCTTTTTATTTCAGTTTTAAAGTCAACTCATTTATAAAATATATACACTGAATTCATCCAACAGCTTTTATAATCAACTGTCTTTTAGCAGCTTTTACTACTTCATTTTCAGTCAAAAAACTTAAAGACAAGACAATAGCATACAGTACCCAGACACTCTTTGTATTTTCCATTTTTACATGGCTTATTACTATTTCTTTTTAAGGACTTTCTCTATCCTTTTTCCTTTTTCTTTTCTCTCTCAAGCCTACATATATTTTTAACACACTCTAAACCATTTAGAGGTTTTTTTGAATCTGACTCTACTGAATCTCTCTTATCTTTTTCTGTCTCTGAACACACCTTTGCCAGCTTCCCTTATTTCTTTCTGTTTCTGACCACACCTTTAACCTGCCAAGGTGTGGCTAAGGATTAACACTTCACTAGGGTGGATGGCTGGCTCCATCCAGCTCCTAGTCTAGCTTCATAGGATTTAGCTTTTTAGCAGAAGTTCTGCTAGAACCCACAATTACCACTCTGCGGAATTTAGGTCCATATAATCACCAAGTAAAGCACTGCCATCTGTTGCACATGAACTCCATTTATGTATTTAGCATCAGGGCCTCTTAAAAGACTCACAAGTGTTTGCCTCTAAGGCTGAATCAGGAAAGATCTCTTTAAAAAGCTGTTCCTCTGCTTACCTCCAGCAAACAGAGCTGATCCAAGAAAACACCGCCACCAAGAAGCCATCTTTGACTCTGTTCCCTTTTTGTCCTTATTAACAGAAACCTTAAATCCAGCATATATAACTCCTTGCTTATTGAGGCTCAGGAACTGGCCTTGTTCAGCTTAAGTTGCATGCAGGACATGCCATTTTGTAATTTAATCCCATATACCACTCAGTCTCTTTACTGTGGCCCACTTGTGAAACACAACTCAGAAGCTGCTTTTGGCTCCATTTCTGTGCTCTAGACCATTTTTTAAGCTTTCTATGTCTTTATATGGGTATATTTTACCTACATTGGCGTGTCATTTGTAGCATTATGTTTCTGACCCAGCCTTTGAGGGCTAGCCCTGAGGTTCTGACCCAGTGTCCAGCAGTTCCACAGTAACACACACACACAGATGATTGTATTAATGTTATGCTGATCATCCTATGGCTCTGGCATATTCCTAGCTAGCTCTTGCTCTTAAACTAACCCATTACTCTTATCTTGCTCAGCCATGCAGTTTGGTGCCTTTTCTCAGAGCAGTATAGTTGTCTTCTGCATCTGCTGCCTTCTCTGGCTTCTCTGTTCTGTTCTTTCTGTTCCCAGAGTTTTCTTAGTCTGGTAGCCCTGCCCACACTTTCTGTCAGCCTCTAGCCAATCAGCTTTTTATTAAACCAGTAGGAGGAACAAATGTTTACAATGTACCAGAACATACTTGCATAGCACCCTAATACTGGAATCAAAATCACACATCCCCAGGTCCATCTTAATGCTTTCATGAATAATTTATATTTCCCTTACCACTTTAGTTTGAAATCCTAGTCTATGGCACATTTTTATAAAGGAATTACCCATAATCATTGCTTATTATGTTTTATAGATGCTTTCCTTAACTTACCTGTAAGTTTCCTAAGATAAGAGAAAATTTTTCAACAATGAAAACTTTAGACAGAGCAGGAGCAATAGAAAGCATTTTGTAAACGTAAGTAGCTAAAGAGCTATAGAAACTATTTCTTTTGCCATGTCTCCTGTCCATATAAAGACTGTGAATAGACCTCAGAGACTCAAGTGCAGTGTGTTTTTCTCTTAGGATGAGAAATGTTCCATAAACAATTTATTTTCTCTTTTCCCATCTCTTCTACAAAGCAATAACTCATATTTCCATATTAATTGGTGGACTCGGTATTTTTACCATATTTTAAACTAGATACTTTAAATTTTTCTATGTATGTAAAAACTGTAATCTAGAATATCATAAAACCACAAAGAAAGATGTTGTTGCTGAGCAGGTAGGTTCAATATGCAAAAAATTATTTCCAAGACTCAAACATGGAATTCAGTGGAGGATATACAGGGGAAATCTTGGTTCCTCACAATGGTTTACAGACGGTAGAGGAAAAGCACTTGCAAATACTATGCTCTGGTTTGCAAGAATCAGAATGTCATAAAAACTGCACAAGTAAATTAGCTGCTGCTCCCTGAATGCTTGGTATTAGAGAACATTGTACATGCCTCTGTCACAGCAGCTATGCAAGTGTGACACAGTTGCTTTTATCCAAAAGATGAGGAAATTAAATTTATAGAATCTATTGGAGGGTACACAAGTTTGTAAGTGTGAGTGTTAGCACTTGACTATTATAAGTGAAAGTCTGCTTTCCTGGGACCAGGCTGTATCATCTCCTAGGAGAGTAACAGAAAAACAGTACAACTTGGTAGCTGACAATTGTAATTATTTAAATTATAAAAGTTTGTAACTTTTTTTTAAAAAAAAAAAAAGTCATAGAAGAATACTTTAAATGCTGCCATAAGATAAAGTCAAGTGAAGAACCACTCAACTGTGAAATAGACAAGAAAGGAGTTGTTGGGCATGGAACTGCAAGAGCATAGCTGTATTTCGGAGAATTAACACCGGACTCAAGATGATGAAGACACAGGCAAGAAGTGCTAGAAAGACAACACTGAATAGGCTGAGAAAATCCTTTGTGTTCATTCCATAAACTCATTTTTAAAAGGCACAAGATGGATCTGAAAGACAGCTAGGTGGTAAAGGAACTTGCTGCCAAGTCTGACCACATGAATTCAACCTCCAGGACCCACATGCTGGAAGAAAGCTGATCCCAGAAGTTCTCCTCTAACCCCCACACATGCGCTGTAGCATGTGCACACCCCCACAAAGATAGACGTCAGAAGATAAATGTAACCAAATTCTAAAGGAGGATGTGCATAAACATAAAGTGTTTATCATATGTATCATGAAGATCACCTCTGAGAACTACAAAAGGTAGGGTGAGAGCCTAAAGGAACAGAGATACAGATGGGTGCACGGACTAATAAAAGAAAGTGGTGTGGAATTTAGCACGGTGATAGAAAACTCGCAACATATTTAAGGCACTGGTTCAATCCCCGGCATCACATGCACACAAGTCTGCAAAAGGAAAACAATGATATGAATAGTTGGAGAACTATTAGGTAAACTGTTGAACATCGTCTAATATGATAAAATGCTAAATGTGGCTTCTTAGAAACTTTAGATTGAAGTCATGTTGCATAATGAGGTAACTGCTTGAGGAGACAGGTATGCTTTCTGTGATGTGAACACCGAGCAGTATATAGGTGTCAGTCACTTTCATTGCTGGGACAAAATGCCTAACAAAACAATTTAAGGAACTAGGATTTAGTTTAGCTCACAGTTTGAAATTTCAGCTCATCATAGCAGGCAAGAAATGACACGGCATGACATTTCACCTCTTGGTGACCAGGCAGCAGAGAGAGGGTATGCCTGTGCTAATAGCCTTCTTCCTGCTTCTCCTTTTACTTAGTCTAGAGCCTCATCCAAACAGGTGATGTCATTCTCATTCAAAGAGGGTCCCCCTTCCTTGGTTAATCTGCTTTGGAAATGTTTTCACAGATATACCTAGAGATGTGTTTTACTAACCTAATCTTCTCAATGCAATTATGTTTGATGATCCAATCAAGATTAGCCATTGTAGTATGAATGTATTTAAGCATCACATGGCATACAAATATATGTAATTTGATATATCAATTAAATATAAAAATTTAAAAAGTAAAATGTCAAAGTGTTGTAAACCCCATATTCACTATAACTGTTTTAGCAAATTACAATCTAAAATAGCACATTAGAGAGATGGCTTATTGATTAAGAGCCAGTACTGCTTTCCCAAAAGATCCAAGTTTAGTTCACAGCACTGTTTCCAGAGGCTCTAACAGGTTGTTCTGATTTGCTTTACTCTTTGGGGGCCTGACACCAGCTCCCAAATAAATAAACAGGCTGATTCTTACTTTTGAATGCCTGGCCTTAGCTTGGGTTCTCTCATTTTATGCTTTGTCTCTGAACATTTTACCGTTCTTTGCTCTTCGTGTCTTTATTTCCTTTTACTCCATGGCTGTGCGCCTGGGTGATTGGCTCCTGGCATTCTCCTTGTCTCTCTCCGCACTCCACTCTTCACTCAGTCACAGATATCCCCCCCCCCCCCCCCCCCCCCCCCCCCCGTTTACTCTCTCCGCCTGGAAGCCCCGTCCGTCTCTCTTGCCTAGTTATTGGCTGCTCAGCTCTTTATTAGACGAATCAGGTGTTTTAGGCAGACAAAAGTAACGCAGGTTTACAGAGTTTAAAAAATGCAACATAAAAAGTGCAATACATCTTTGCATCATCATTAAACAAATATTCCACAGCATAAATAAATGTAACACACCTTAAACTAGTACCCTACAACAGCTCACAATTGCCTGCAACTCCAACTCCAGAGTATTCAATGTCTCTGGCTCTGTGGACACTAGCTCTCTCTCTTTCGTCTCTCCCTCCCCCCCTTTCTCCCTCTCTCCTTTTCTTTCTCTCTTTCTCCCTCCCTCTCACACACACACAGTTAAAAACAAGATAAACTTTTACAAAAATAAAAGTAATGATATTCTATGAAGATGGCACCGTCTCCTCCAATGAGTAAGGAAGAATAAAAGGATAGTGAAGGCCACGTAGCTGCTGTAATCATGACACAAGTTTCAAGCTATTACCCACAGTGTGGATGCTGCCTCCATAGTTTTACATAATTCATAATTAAATCAATGTAAAATTAAATCATGATGAACACAAAGTCTCATAACAGAAAAGTAACACAACTTAAGCTAGAATAAAAGTAGAATAATCTTGTTTCATCCTTTGTCTAAAGCAGTATAGTGTTTTCATAAGTGATTTCTCTGATAGAAGGTTCTATTCAATCTTCCTTAGCACAGAAAATTAGTTTTGAGAATTTTTCCCAGATATTTGGGTTAGAGAAACCAATAGACAATTTTGGAAGTAACATTTACCATTGCTGTTTCTTTATAGCCTCTTGAATTTTTATGTAGAGACTCAATGAGATTTTCATTCATAATCAGAAGCTACAAAAAGTGATGGAGCAAATTAATTCCCTTAGCCTTGTTCCAAAAAAAAAGAATAAAAATTCAGTTCCTAAGTTTGTCATTCATGTTTTAAGGTAGTAAGATCCCATACCATAGTTTAATTTAGTCCTTTGATCTAAATTATGATCAAACATTTTCAGATAATTGTGGATACCTAAGTTTTCAGCATTCACAGAGTTCTGAAAATAAATTCAGCATATTGTTTTCTTTGAGTTATTGAGGCAGTTTTGTACTAGATACTCTTCATATATACATGTATACTCCATTAATCTTCCGGGAGCCAGAAGAACCTTAGCAGTGGTGATGCCATTTTGGGACGAACATCTTAAGCTTCCTTTTCCCTAGAAAAGTCCCTCCCCAGAAGCCAAGTGTCCTCTCTGCTGTTAGGTAAGCCCCCTCCCAGGAATTAGGTAACATTCCTAGGGTTAAACAATAGCTAAGATTAGAAAGGTCTCCATGACAACACATCCAGTTGGTAAAATAGCCTGTAGCTGTGTGAATTCCTCGCCTGCTTAACCTTGCTTCCCCTTCCCCTAAAGGATATATGTACTGCTGAGAAGAAAAAGTTTCAGAGCTTGATCAGAACACTGTCTTGCTCTCCTCCTTCCTGTTTCTTGTCTCTTTATTTGTCCGCCCCCTCCTTAGGTCCACTTTGTTAGACCCCAAGGGCCGGGACATTAATCCACTTCTCATGAACTACTAAAAATAAATTCTCAAAGGAATGGCGCAATAAACAATGTCACATTCAAGTTTCGCAAGCCAACTGTCGCTATAATCTCACATTTCATGTTAATCCAATCTCAAGCTTAATCTTCTCCAATCCTCAAAGGCAATTTAAGGCATAGTCGACCTTAAAACATTTCAACAGTAGTTAACGCCATCTTGATGTTGAACTTACACATCTAAGACAATGGGAAAGAGTTAGCACAGAAACCAAAGAGAGGTGTTGTTTTAAACAATAGGGACACTTTCTTGTGTGACTCTGGAAAATAAGTGCTGCCTACAGACATATCACATGTGTTGTTTTAATGGGCATCAAGAAATTACCAACCTAATTCCCATAAAAAGAAAATAGCTCAAGCATCTTTATAACAAATCCTGAGACAGGCTGTGCGCATTACAAGTACAAATTTTCAAAGCACTCACATTACAAACCATTTAAACATGGCTCTGTGACTGAGTGTTGGCAGCAAAGAAATTTTATCCATTGTTTCTAATACTATTTCAAATGGAATCATTTTAAACCTTGATTAAAAATGTATACCACTATGTCAGGTCAGGTATTAAGGAATAGGAATATGCTTTTTAGGACCCATTATATACTTTCTGTTATTTAAGGAACACAAAATAAGAAACAAAATAGCACATAAGTTTTAAAATCACATAAAGCTTGCGACAACACCCATCCTTAAATTTCTCCTACCAAAAGGTTATATAAAGAAATAACATTTTGAAATGGCAGTGCATAGAGGCATTCACTAGCAGTATGGAAATCAATTTAAGAAGTGTTAAGTGCAGTTGTCTTTCTTCCTTTTTTAATTATGTGTTTGTTTGCCATGGTGGCCTAATTTAGTTCAGAAGATGAGCCAACATTAAAAGCTAGTAGGAGAGGTAAGTAACCCCAAGGGTAGACTCCTTGCACTCAAGAGTTTCAAAACTGCACAGGCAGAGGCTGGAGCCAAGGTGCATTTGAGAGGGGGGTCCACATGACAAACAGTGAAAGGCGAGCAAATCAAATTTTTCACAATTAGTTGAACAACAACTGTGACAGGTTTAGCGCTTAGCATTTTCATTTGTGTGCTCAAATTTGGTTATCTGTCCTCTTTTATGCAAATGCGATGTGACAGGAGAAGCTGGGAGCACTGGAGCAGGCCAATCACTCACAACAGGGGCCAGGGCTGCTGGGCTGAGAGTCCGGGATTAAATGGACTGGATGCTGATGGATAAATGGCAGAAGCCCCACTGAAAGCCTCATGAACTGATTTAAAACTTCTAAGGGAGGATGCTAAGAATATAATTATGCTTTATGCCCCAGCCTAAACTGTCAAAAAGATAAAAGAAAGATATAAATTGTACCAAATTTATATTATCAGAATTCATAATTTAGCTAAACCCAATATGTTTATCCTGCACTGGAAGGTACCTAAGATTGCAAAGCTAAGCCCTGAGGACCACAAGCTTTAGGAATGGAGGAAAGCTGGAAATTTGGAAAAGTACAATAGAAAGGAATTCAAAGCATCTTAAATTTCTAGCAAGACAAAGTCCCTCTGTGAAGCTGGCACAATGAGCTATCTTAAGTGCGTCTTTCCTCCACTGTACAAAGAGACCACAAAGAATGAAGAACAGAAATTTCCTTTCTTCATAGGATCGTGGCACAATGAACAGCACATAGGGAACTTGAAAGATCATTCCCCTGCATTTTCAGGTGTTCACCTTCAGTATCACCAACCTCTAATCAATGACTGTCAAGCAAAATGACTGAAACACATCAGAGTCTGCTCTTGTTTGCTTCCCCTACACCGTGTGATCGTACTGTTCCTGTAAATGCTTAGTAGAATGGTTTGCAGTGTTCAGTTTTTTTATTGAGTCAGCTCTAATCTGAAATAGTTAACTAAGTCACTATTCTCAGTTCTTCTTAACACAACTATACAATCTCTCTCTCCTTCACTTATGGTGTGTGTGGGGGGAGGGGGTTGTGTGTGTGTGTGTGTGTGTGTGTGTGTGTGTGTGTGTGTGTGTGTGTGTGTGTGTGTACTTAGCCACATATAGTTGGGAGTTTTTCTGTCACACCTAGATCTGCGTTCCAGACAAATCTCCCCCCACCACAGTCCTGAAGCTGCTTATGAAATAAGTGACTCAGAGACGTAATATTATAGTAACTGCTGGGCCAGTAGTCCAGGCTGATTATTAACTAGCTCTTATGTCTTAAGTTAACCCATTATTCTTATCTATGTTTAGCCATGTGATTTGGTACCTTTTCTTCATCACAGCATCCTCATCTGCATCTGGCTGGCATCTGCGGCTCTGCCTCCTCTTTCCAGAATTCTCCTAGTCTGGTTGTCCCCCCTCTACTTTATGTCTAGCTGCTGTCCAGTTAACATTTTATTAAACCAATACCAGTAACAAATCCTTACAGTGTACAAGAGCATTATTCCACACTTCCCCCTTGTTTTTCCTTTTAAAACAAGAACCACAAATCTAATCTCTTTTATATTGCTATTTTCCTTATCATTATCCATAACAACTTATAACCAACACTTTAGACAAACATCTATAATCAATTTTTTGGAAATGTAAGCATAGTTATCTAGACAATTTCTTACTGATTGGGTGTGCTGGTAATCTTATGGGAACCCAAAGATTATTTAGGATTATGGGCAAGTTTAGAGTGGAGTAGTCTGTGAGGCTGGATTATCTCAGCCAGCAGCCTTGAAGCTGTTATGGATGCAGAACTCCGAGGAAACTACAACAGAGGTGCTCTGAAATGTTGGGACATCCAGGTCATCTTTCCCCATCAGAGATTTTTCTAGGGGTCTTCCTCAATCCAAACTTTTATCTTAAGTGAAAATGAATTCATAGCCTCTCATTTTCTGTGGAAACAAATGTATAACCTCTTCTCCAGAGTAATGTATCTTTTGATGTAAATTTTTAAGTCAAGAAACATTAAACATATAAAGATTAATACAGCAGCATTTATAATCAAATGTCTCTTAGCAGTTTTTATCCCTTCCTCTTCAGTCAAAAAACTCAAAAACAAAACAATAGCATACAGCCTCTAGACTCTCTGTGTATATTCCATCTTTGTATGGCTTATTATTATTTTTTACTCTATTTCTTTTTTAAGGACTTTCCATTTTTCTTTTCTCTTCCAAGCCTACATATATTTTTAACACAGTGTAAACCATTTAGGTTTTTTTGTCTGAATTTGTCTTTACTGTGTATCTCTATATTTTTTTTTTTGACTATACCTTTAATCTGCTACAAGGCATGGCTAGGATTAAAACCTCAGTTATGATGGCTGGCTCCATTCAGCTCCTTGGTCTATGAGAGCGTAGTTTCATTGCAGAAATACTGGCAGGAGCCACATTAACCACCCTGACACTAAGTAGAGTACCACTCACTGCCCATTATTCATAAACCTCATTTAAGTGTTTGGCAGCAAGGCCTCTTTAAAGAGCTGAGCAGGAAGACTGTCTTAAAGAAGCCATGCCTCTGTCACCAGCAAATACAGGCCACCTGAGAAAACACTGCTACTAAGAAGCTGTCCTTGACTTTGTTACCTTTTTGTATGAGCAGAAGCCTAAAACCATCATATGTAGCTCATGCTTACACTGAGGCTTCTGTGAGACTTCAGGAACCTGACATGTTGAAGTTTAAGCCTGCGTGCCACAGCACCTCTGTACCATGACCTACTTGAGAGACACAACTAGGATGGTGGGTTTTTTGGCTCTGTTTCTATGTTGTAGAAGCCTTTTTAAGCCCTTCTCAGGTGTGAAGCATGGTTTGAATGTGCATGCACCATGTTGAAGTACCATTTGTAGTCTGAAGTTTCTGTTCCAGCCAGAATCTATCAAATACCTGGCAGCTGCTTTCCAAGTCATAGACTCAGTTGATTGATATGAGTGTCAAGATGGTTGGTATGAGTGCCAAGATACAAATATTAGAAAACCTTGTTAAAACAGATCATTAAGATATTCAGACCCAGGCAGAGGAATTCAAAGGAAGGCCAATCTCAACATTGCTTTATAATGTTACAGAGAAACAGCATTAAGGCTTTCAAACAGCCAACCTTAATATATTCAGCAACTTTACAGGAATTGCCAAATGATAAAAATCACCCAGACTGTGTAAGAATTTAATGGACTCCTGTTCAAATGTTAAGAAGATTCAAGAAAGCAATAATATTGTATGGCATGCACTCTCCACTTGTAAAACATGTTAAACTCATGGTAAAGTTGTAATAAAATTATATCAAAAGACTGGATACATATGGTTACAGAAGTCTTAGAAGTTGGGCCTTAGTTACAATGGAGGATCTGGTGGAAGGATGAAGCTAAAACCATTGAACAACACAGTAGGGCTGAAGGTATTAAAATCTCCCAAGACCAACTTCTTGGGAGGGAGATTATGCTAATGTAGAAAGGCAATTTTCATATGATGACCATACCCTGGATTTATGACTTGAATGCTTGGGACAGAATTGAGGAAAGAAAACTGAGTCACTTACAAAAGTCATCCAAGGCCCAAAAGAAGCCTTCACTGGTTTCTTATAAAGATTGGCTATAGCAGTAAATAGAATGGTAGGAAATTCAGAAGCAAGGCAAATAACAATCAAATCTCTGGCTTTTGAAAATGCTAATGCACAATGAAAAAGGATAGTTAGGCCATTAAAGCCAAGATCAGCACCCTTGGAGGATGGTATCTGAGATAGAATTAATATGGAATCTCATAACTATGATGATATTTGAGTAGGAAAGATGTTTGAAGAAAAATTAAATGTTACAACTGTGGAAAACAAGTCCCCTAAAAAGAGACTGTAAACAAGGTGTTCCTAGAAGCACAGTTTTTACTAAGAATAAACCCAACAGAATGCCCCTGTCTCCTGGAGTATGCAGGAGGTGTAGCAAAGGCGGGAACTGGACAAATAAATGCAGGTCAACAAGGGACAGACACGGTAACTTTCTGTCCATGGGAAATTCCTGAGGGCTCTCTTCCAGGCCCCTGTATCAAGTTAAATTCAGTCCTACCCTGTCACTGTGGAGGAAACACCTTCCCAGGGCAATTAAAGAACCTAAAGCCTATTCTAAAAAAACCATACTGCTCTGAATGATAGAAAAGCTACAGAAGACAGAACAAAAAAAATCAGGAGAAACCATAAATCAGTACTGATAAAGATTAGAAAGGGAGCCTCCCCAAAGATAGGGCTGGGAAGTTTTGCTTTTGTTTCTGTAAGTGAAGAAAAGCTATAGATACTATCAAAATTAATAAAGACTCAATTCAAACAGGAGAAACCTCTTGATAAGAAAAAATGATGGTTCATCCACCAATTCTAGAATTAATTAACTCACCACTGATAGCATGACAATTCTGTAAGTTGTAAGGAAAATACACCAAACAAAGTTGGGAAGGGTGTCAGATATGCTAGGCTTTACAGGCCGAAGATAGATGCTCTAATATTGCAGAGGAAACTTGGATGACAGGAAGCCAAATGTTTCTGTCACGTCTCACATTTTTGGAAGTCTCTTGCTGCACTTCCTGTTTACTCAGTTAATAATATTTCCTTCTCGGGTCTCCAAGGGAGTTGAAGACTAGATAGTTATAGTTTTTCTAGTTACAGATTCAGAAAAACAACTCACTAAAAGGTTTAAAGTATATATATTTGAGAGACATCAAAAGACAATTTTCAGTTTGCAATATAAGTTATATAGAAAGTGAATTAGAAATAATCCTATGGTCTCACAAAGGTAGAATATAAAATGAAGTATTTTCTCTGAATGTGTCAATTTTTAATGAACTGGACATTATTGATGTGATTACTGCTTATATTGTAGTTTTGTATGTAGTTTTTCTTATATTGGTTATAACCTTTAATTTTTAACACAAAAGGGGGTAACTTGTGATACAGTGTATATTTATTAAAAATTGCCTGAAAATCAGAGGACAGAGCCAATCCATGTAAGCCAGGAAGTGGTGACCCATGTCTTTAATCCCAGCACTTAGGAGGCAGAGATCCTCTAGATCTCTGAGTTCGAGGCCAGAGACAAGCAGTGGAGGCACCCACCTGTAACTCTAGCACTAGAAAAGTTGAACAAGGAAGTAAGATAGATGGGTAGGGAAAGAGGAGACAGGAATTCCTCCCTTCTCCTGCCCTTCCTTTCTGTTGGAGACTCAGGCAAACAGGCTGGGGATTCATGGAGACAGGACCTACCCTTTTCGGCCTGAGATAGGACTTGGCTGGTGAGAACTGACTGAAGTTTGTTTCTCTGTTTCTCTGATTTTTCAGATTTTCCCCAATATCTGGCTCCAGAAATGTATTAATAATTCCAAGTAGAATTCCATCAATTATTTTTGTGTGGTTCCAGTTACTGAACTCAAGTCTTCATGTTTATGCAGCAAGTGTTCTGGCCACTGAGCCACCTCAGCATGCTGACTTCATTTCTTTAGCACCTCACACACATGACTTTCTGAGGAAAAACCCCAATGATATCAGTCAAAAGCAGAAACAATGCCCACATTGATGTATTTTATGGCTATATTCACAAAGGGCTTAATTTCTTTCAGAAAAAAAGAGAGAACGAACCATCTAATACATCATAAGGATAGGCAGAATTAAGAGAAAGGCAAACTGTGTCGGAACAAGTTGTGGAATATCTACATCCAACATAATAAAGACATGAATGTTATATTTTCCTATGCAAAATCCTACCAGCTAATACCAACTTTCTCATTATATAAGAAACCTGGACATAATTTACTAGCATGGTCCAACAATAAAATGTATTATTGTTGCTGAGTATGGTAGCACAAGCCTGTGGTCCATCACTCTGGAAATTGAGGCAGGAGAATATTGAGTTTGTGGCTCGACTGGGCTATACAGTGAGACAGAAGACAGTCTGGGCTACATAGTGAGATTACATTTTAAAATAAGTACAAAGGGAGTGGTGGGCAAATGTAAACCCCTTCTACAAAAGTCTTTATGAGTTTGACAATAATTATTAAACTCTCTGGGCAGTGGTGGTGTACCATTCAGGTGCTGATGGATCTCTGTGAGTTAGAGGCCAGTCTGGTCTACAAATTGAGCTTCCATAAATAAATAAATAAATAAATAAATAAATAAATAAATAAATAAATAAATAAATAAATAAATAAATAAATAAATGAATGAATGAATGAATGAATGAATGAATGAATATTAAACTCATTTTTACAGAGCTAGAGTAAAACATTTGCTCCAAATTTCTTGTAAAATATTTATATAAATTAATAAATAAGATGGGACATGTGGCTGAGTAGTACAGTGCCTAGCATGTATGAGGCCTCATATTCAATGTCCATGACCATATAGAGATGAAAAAAAAGTACAAACTTTTACAAACTGTACAATTATTGTTTCATATATATAGCATATAAAACAAACACGACTGTGTGCCCACTATCCATATCAAAGCAGGAACTATGGCCTTGGAATCCCTGAGCAGGTCTGTTCACCTAATCCCTCAAACAGCAGCATTCTTCAGCATTCTATGTGTACCCCTTGACTAAGCCTATTTTTTAAGTTTACACAAATTGGGTCCTATAAAATCTATAAATTGTGGTCTGGGGTCCTTTCATGTTGTTAATAATGACTTTTTGCCCAATATTATATTTGCTTTATTAATTTTTTCACATTGTGTAAATGGTGGCTTATTCTTTTTCATTATACGATAGTTAATTATATATCTAGAACATTCTATCATTAATAAGCACAGGAGTTATTTTTCTGGTTTGAGCTTCTATTCTACTTATACATTTGCTCTGTTGTATACTTTGCTTGTACATAACTTGAGTAAGTATGTATTTTATTTTTGTGGAGTATTATATATGTAGGAATTGGACTGCTAGATCATTGGATTTACACATATTTTATAATGTGAATTTATAGCTTCAGTAGTTTCTAACCTTTTTTCTGGAGTGAAATAAAGCAGTTTATATACAGTAAAGGAAACTCATTCTATGTTCGGTAGAACTTTCTTTTAGATTATAAAACAAAAATGGCAAGAAAAAAAATAGCCAAAATTAAAGATACACCACACACACAAAAATTCTCAAGTGAAAAGAAGTCTGAATTAAAAGCTTACTTTACCTGTATCTAGCCCTGCCTGACTGTACACGAGTCACTGAAATAAAAGTTACGGCTTGGTTATCAGCTCTGATGCAGTTTAGGGAAGGAGGTCCTGAATTATATCAAAAAAAAAAAAAAAATCACTCATTGAGCAGTTTCCAAAGTGTGCTAGCTTAAAAGTAGAGTACATAGCCACAAACCTCGTGTGGTAGACACAGCATCCATGCTACATCATGTGGAATACGAAGCATGTGCCAGTCCTTTATCTCAGCTGGTTTTATCTTTTCAGAAAGCGAAACACCTGCTGCACTTCCAGTTCCTTCATGCATGGACTAAGTGGACTGGCTGCTTAGACAGGAGAGGAACCAAGAAACTGTGAAATGCCAGCAGGGGCCCATGCAGGCTCATCTGTTGCCAAAATGGGTATAGGCCATGTACAAAGCAAACCGTGTCATCTATGGACATGCAGAGCCTTGATGAGGAATATTGTATGTATTAATTGTAATACTATACTTTCTTAATGAAATACTACTTCTTAATAAAAATTAAGAGCTATGCCATGAAAATACTCCCATATTGGTGTTTGTGTGATATAGTTAGCCATTCATATTGGATATCATTTTTCAGTCAGGTAATTCTAACCATATGATAGTCTAGAGCAGACAGGCCTGGCATCATGGTGGTGATCAGAATAGTAGTTTTCTTCTAGTTTCTGTAGCTTCCACTGACTCACAGGAAGAGACAAATATAAAGGAGGGATCTCTCAGAAGGTCTCTAGTCTGAGAGTTTTTCCACTTCTATGGAAATCACAATACAATCTACACAGGAGACAGTGTTTTATTTCTTTCTCTTTCGGTCATATTTTTCACATGTATTAATTTTGATGTTTTTAGCCTCTGGTACACAATAGTTACTCCATGGTAGCCATATGACCATTCATCTGAAGACAAGCTTCTGTTAATGTCACTCATGTTTAGATTTAATATCATGCCCCAGAATATGATAATATTTCTATCTTCTTATCCCTGGAGGAGTGCAGTGTTCTGAGAGGCCCTTTGTTTTGGCTACCATTTCCTTTTTCAGCCAGCTCATATTCCGCCTTTCCCAGGACCTCTGGTTTTGGTTTGTACCACTGTCACCTCTTTTATAAAGGCTCTCCCAAAGTCTTCATCCAGGGATAGATAAGTCAAATCACATTTCCAGGCTCATATATTCTGGCCATAGCATCTTCAATTACTAAAATAATTACTAATAATGATGCTTCAATTTTCTAGACTATCTTTACAAAAAAAAAACCCTCTAAAATACAAATATTTGTGGGGAGAATTCTAGTGTCAAAACACATAAAGTATCCTCTGAAGGGACATATTGTTATTCATTTTGAGCTCAGATGTCACTGCCTCTGAGGAATCTGCAGCAAATTTCTTGAGACAAGTTACTCACTTCATCATCTGAACTTCACAAGACTATTACAGCATTTAACAGGATGAATTATAATTATCTCCCAGGATGTCTGCCTTCCCCCACTGGGCCATGAACTCCACAAGAGCAAGAACTGCATCTTATTCACCTTTCCATCCCCATTTCAATTCAATTCTGCAAATATTCAATGCCCAGCACTGTGTCGATCTCAAAGCTAGCACTTAATAAATATTCCATGGGAGAATAAAGGGTGAGGGAAGAAAAATTTGCATTATTTTAAAATACTTCCCAAAAACTTTTGGAAGAAACTACTTTTAAAATTCTTACTTCTAAGAAAATTGTGTTTTTCCAAAATCCATACTCAGATCAAGAAACTCCAAAATTTGTTCTTCCGGTTTGTTTTATGTTTATAAATATAATTTAGAAGACAAATAAACTGAATTATATAGTAAAGTACAAGCAGCCTTGAAGGCAATGTAGTCTATGGAGAGAGCTGGTATGTGGTATATATGGCCCGTTCCTCACTTCTTAAACCTAAAGCAGGTATCATTAACCCATCATGGTGCTCTTTCTCACTAAGTCCTGACTCTGCCTTCGAATGCACCAGTTAGCATTCAGCAGGCTAAATGCTAAAAAGGAGTTGGTTCTCAAGATGAATCTTCCATGACATCGATATAGTTCCTCTTCTCTTGCTGCAGAAAGCCAATCAAGTCTCTGAGAAACTAAATTACTCTTTTAGTATTCACAGCCTAAACCAAACCCAACTAATTCAATAGCTGTCAATAACGTGCATCTACACATATATATACATATATAATTACATATACATACATATAAATGGATATATACTACAAAAGTAACATTTTCAATAACTATTTGCTCTTTTTAACCAGATAACATATATAGATATGTGTATGCTATATTATGTAGTATATCTATGTATTGTTTTATATATTCTACTTTTAATCAAAAGTAAAATACCTTCTGAAAACATGCCATTAAAGGTGGTAAAATATAGACTGAAGAGATGGCTCAGTAGCTCAAGGTATTTGCTGTTTTTACAGAAAATCCACATTCAGTTCCTAGCACAGACAAAGAAGTTTACAACAGCCTACAAGTCTCAAGGATCCAGAGCCTTTTTGACCTCCATAGACACTAGGCATGGACTTGGTTTACATGCATATTCATATAAAACACTCACATGCATAAAACAAAAAATTAAAAATTAGTAAAAGACAAAAAATAAAGCAAATAAACTGATAAGTATAACCATCCATATCTTTCTCATAGCTTCTTAACATGTCTAAGACTGTTGAGAAAAATAGGTACAAAATTAAAATAGTAAGCCTTGTAAAGTGTGGTTTTTCCCCATCGCTATGAAGGCAGCATTTTATTAATTTTTACTTTTCAATGAGCAAACACTGATCCCTAGTACAAAGAGAAACTGGGGGCTCAGAGCAGCTTTAGTGGTATTTCAATCCATTCCTATAGATTCCTCTCTTGCCATAAACAAACGTGCACGCCAAAGAACATATGACAAAGAAAACAAGATTCCTGAAAAGTCATCAAGAGCTACTGGTTTTTGCTTCAGCACAAGCTTAAAATTCTCTAGAGGAATAGAATTGTTTCTTTCAAGTCAGTCAACAGGGGAGGAGAGGGGAAAAACCCACAAGGGGCTGAAATAAAATATCACATTCTTTAACCTCCTTTGCTTTAAGGCAAGAAACAGAAAAATACTCTTCAAGAATTAACACCCAGGATACCTCATTACTAGAAATAAGAAAGGCAAATGAGACAGAAAGTAAAGTAATCCCGCTGCCTGCATATAGACAAGAGAAAGATTTGAACACAGAACTACACAGAGGTTTGTCTTCTAAAGAAAAAAATGAAATAAAGTATTAGAAAATAGCAGTGATAGCTTTGGAAAGAAAGCTGATTTTTTTGTGAAAGAAATAGTTGTCACTGATGTCTGGTGAATACCTGGCTCCATGTGCCCATCTGCATAGGTATGTCTTACATGTGCCGTTGTCTTATGACAGTGGCCTTGGACATCTGCCTTTCGGGCATGGAGATGCAGGTGGGATTCCCAGGTGTTACTGGTGAGTTTGCCAGTGATCACAAGGAGAATTGCTGGTAGCAGCCACGGCAGGTACTCACCAACTGTCTCTCAGACTCTAGCCAATCTTCCCAGCTTCTCCTCTGCAATAAACTGGACTTGATCTCTGAAAATTCTCAGACTGCCTTGACACTGATTTCCACTTAAGATGACTATGGTAGACTCTAATGTGAAGGAAAGGAGGAAAGGAGACAGGTGCTCCCACTTCCAGCTCTAAGGCGCCTTCCTTCAGCATGTTTTTATCATTTTTACAACCAGCCCTGTGTGGTCCCCTTGAAAGTGTATCAACTGTTTAGTTGTTCCCCTCCCCATCAGCATCTATTCCCGGCTCCCTACCCTTTATTTCTAAGCTGCCAGAGCACTTCATTTTAATTATCTATTTTGGTAAAATATTTTAGGAGGTGGTCTTTGAGAGACAGAAAAACTTACCTCTCTTTCTCTCTCTCCCCATCCCTCCCTCCCTCCGTGTGTGTGTGTGTGTGTGTGTGTGTGTGTGTGTGTGTGTGTGTGTGTGTGTGTACATATATATACATAAACTTGGTAAAAAATAGGGCTAATGATTAATGAGTGACAGACTTTAAAACAAGAAGTAATATAATGGAAGAAGGCTGGTACTACTTACGGGAACTGTGGTAACTAATAGTTACATGCATCTGAATATCCTAATATAAGGACTGCCCACTTGTTCATGTGAAAATTCAACTATTCAGGGGCACTAAGCATAAATGAATTCATGACCTGGAAATTTTCTTTACACTAGCAGTAAGAAACCATTCATTCACGTCTGAATATATCTTAAAAGATGTGGCTTTGGCCATCATTCACTTATAGCTGTTTTTACAGCCCTTGTCTGACATCCCTTTATACAGTGCAACATTAACGGTTTGCCAATTATAAACAAAAGCATTCATAGTCACCATTCATCCTTCCATCCCTTCCCTTCAGTCTGTAAAATATGCTTATGAATGTCTATCCATCTGTATCCATCATCCTAAAATGGATCTATTCTTTACCTACAATCACTCATCTTAAATGTTATCTTTGCCTCACTGTTCACATCATTTCCTCCTTTTAGTTTTCCCTCCCTCTCTCACTTTTCCCAGGTACTCTTCATTCTACATCACTCTGTCTTCTGAAGAACTTACACACTCCAAATTTGTAGGCTCTGGCATCTTGATCATATTCGACATCTTAAATCACGTTGGGGGCCATTCAAGAGAAGCAACAAATAGTTTTGGAACTCATGAAAATGGCTTGGTGGTTAGCATTGTCGAGGCAGAGCCTGGACAACTACATTCCCTGAGGACCTCATGTTATTATTGATCTCCTTACTGCCCTCGAGGTCACCATGTTCCTCATGATCTATGAGTTGTATGAAAACTCTAAGGGGTTTTCATACTGGCCAGTGTCATTGGTACTTACAATAATAGTGATTGATTCTTCCCAAGCATTGCTGCTGGAGCAGACTAATGATTAAACCAACAAGCTTAGAAAGAATATAGAGATGCAGATTGTTAGTAAAGTTAGATTAAGATATTTTTGCTAGTGGCTTTGATGTAGAAAATCTTGGGGAACAACTTAAAGTTTAGAAAGGCACACTTTTGTTAAATGAGCGAGGGGATCATTGATGTCAAGGAACAGAACAAAGGCAGCGTGGTTATTACTACTTGGCATGCTTTAATTGCTAAAGATCGGTTGGTGACCAAAGGAGATGATTTAATTTCATGTATCCATGAAATTTTTGCCCTTAGCTTCCTAGTATAATTTTTTAAAAAAAGAAAGATGTTGATAAGTAGGTGTGTCTCTGAGTAGTTAAAGTAGAAATGACTGGTTTTCGTGTATAAAAGTTTGGATTTGGCTCTTTTAAGATTTTTTTTTAATAAGATTACTTTTTGAGATAAATTATTAAAGGGTTGATCCTGTCTTTGTAACTGCAAACAGCTGTCTGCCAGTACAAAAGGAACTGGCCAAAATAAACTGCTTAAAACTTTGATAAATTATAAAAGAATCATCCTTTTGGGGTGAAGATGTTATGGTGGAATAATTATAACAAAGAAAAATGTTTAGCTACTTGTCGGCTTCTAAGAAAATTGTGTAATTTGTGATCATAACATGATTTCTTCAGTGAAGATTTTGGTTTTGGAAACTATGTAACTATGGCTGTGAGGTAATTTTTTTGCATAGAAATTTTTGTCTTAGAAGGTATAAGGGGTAAGAGAAAATTAAGAGAAGTAGGAGGAAAAAGGAAAACATTCGGGAAGATGTAGGAAAAAAAACATCAGGATAAAAGAACAAAATAGCAAACAGCATAGGAGCAGTAGAAAGGGAAAATTCACATGAAGAATGAAGTTTTGCCCTCAGAAGTCTCCCGTGTGTCTCTAATGTGGTTTCTTGCTGTCTCCTTTCACTCTATCACTCATCTTTCAGGCTCATAGTCCCAGGCCTCCTCAGTAGCTAATCTGACAAGGGCTGGTCCCCTTGGCAAGCTGCCACTTACAATGCTCCCTCCTTCCTCAACTTTTTAAAACACCATGGCACTTAGTTTCCAGCTAAAACTCTTGCATCTACTCCACATACATGCTCTTTTTCTCCAGCCCTTGTAGAACTCACCAGACTACTATCCTTAGTCTGCTACATGTGCACCCTATAGAATCTCACCCACAGATAAAGGTTACCAGCCTAGACTGTCTTAGGCATATCCACTGGAGATGTCCATGTTGAAATCCCACAAGGTCACAAAGAGCTATATGTCAACTCATTCTTTTGTTGTGTAAGTTGGTTTCCAGTCCCATGATAGATTTCTGGATATCACATAGCCACCAACTCTGTTGCTCAATCCAGAAACTCAGACTTTCCTAAGAGGCTATGTTGCTTCAGGTGCATCTTTCTCACCACTGCAATGATTTATTTATTTTTTTTAATGCAAACAGAATGGTGCTTCAGATCCTCCTTCCATTCTGTTCCATTCTTTCCTAAATTTCAAAGAGTTCCAGTGACTCCCCAATACCTCAGGATAAAATTCAAAGTTCTTACCATACACTAGAACTTCTTCCAAAATTGTGTTTCTCTCCTTTTCCACCCCCCACTTGCTTACTTTGTTTTTTTTAAATCCTTCACATTTTAGACATTTCGTGTTTCTTGCCACTCCCTTGAGTGCTTACTTGCATTAATTTCAGTGAGGAGAAAAAAGGAGAGATCAGAAAAGGATCACATCACAGAAAGAATAAGAAAATGGTTATCTCTCTAATTTGAGAATACAGGTAGGAAATAAAAGTGTTCAAGACTGGCTCTGATAGATGTTGGCACTGGGCCAAATGAACACATTGACACTTGAGTTAGGGATGGATCCCTGATTTTCTCAGATTACAGTGCAGCTTTGTGCTTGGTGAGGGAAACAAAAAATTCAACAAGAGATTCTGATGAGTCTGATATAGACGACTCATAGAAGAGGGATGTAGTTGAGGCTAGACTTTTTTAATGAATTTTTTTCATACAATATATTCTGATCATGGTTTTCCCTCGCACAAGTCTTACCAGACCCTACCCACCTCCTTAACTCAACATGCTTTGTCTTTCTTTAGACAAAAAAAAAAAAAAAAATGTTAAAAACACACATACAGAGAGAGAGAGAGAACATAGAGAATTGAAATCCATTATATACAAGCAAAAGATCAGTGAGACAGAAAAATGCCAAAACAAAGCAATATGAGACAAGAGACAGGACATTCTTAACCCCAACTGTAACTAGCAAGAAAGGTAAAACGTGTGTGTAAGGAGATGTCAGAAATCGTGGATGTAAGGACCACAATGCACAAGAAAAAAAAAAAATAATGTGAAAAGGAACTCCCCTTCCTCTCACTCAATAAAGTTCACATAAGTGCAGCCTGTAAGAGTTGTCTCTTTCCGCAGCTCCCACCCACACCAATTGTCACCTGTCTGCATGGCATGTCTGCCAGCTACCCTCTCCTGCTCAAATTACAGGATTGGTGCTGTGACTCAATGGTGGCTCTCCGTGTACTTTGTCCTGTTTAACACTGAGACCCTCAGGACCTTGATTCAGTAAACATTCCCCTCCGGTCACTTCTCATGATTGAAGATCCATTTGTCTCTAATGTGGTTTCTTGCTGTCTCCTTTCACTCTATCACTCATCTTTCAGGCTCATAGCCCCAGGCCCCTTTCTTACATGACAATGTATGGAAGAACTTGTACCTACCCATTCCTTTCTTTATCTTACTCATGAAAAAGTGCCTAGCTAAGAGCCTAACCACTTGACCCTGCCCCCAACCCACCTGCCCACTGGCAGCTCCTGCTGCTGCCACTGGCACACCATCTCTAGCTGCTCAATAAATACCTCCTTTATTTTCTGCCCCTTCCTGGATTTCACCCATCTATGTGTCTCTCAGCTCTTTACTGATTTTAAATGCTTGAGATTTGCATTCGTCTGTCCTGGTTGAGACCATGTGGTAAGGAGCCATTTGACTAAGGGAAAGATAAATGGGTAATGACATGTTCAGGTGCCATCTTGACTGAAGTCATGGACTATCCTAAGGGCAAAGACAAAGATCCTCATCATGTGGTCTGGCGCCATCTTGACTAAGGGAAAAGGCAGACAGGTCATGTGGTTTCGTAGCCATCTTTGTCCTGGTCAGCTTCCACCTTTCCCAAGTCCCTGCTCTGACAGGGTCTTTCACTCTTGAATGCAGGCTAACTCCAATTCTGCCTGTATGCATATGCAACTCTGTCCATACATGCTCTATGCAAACATTTTTTTACTTTGAGGTTTATAAATTTATGAGACTGATGAAAAAATCTATGCATGGATAAATTAGATATTAAAGCTGCACCTCAATGCCTTTATTCACAAGAATACACTTTGCTCTGGCAGCTAAATTTTGTAATTTAAGAGTTACCCAGATGATAATGGTTTGATTGCGGTCATGATTTTTTTAATATTACAAAGAAATCTAAGATATATTTAAGAAAAGTTTTTAAGATACTTACATTTATAAGGTTATATTCATGTGTATGCGCTTACCAAACTGTTCACAACACTTCACTGTTAGACCATTGGTCAATCTATATTCATTAAAACAATTGTTATTACATAGTTTGTGTGTCACCTTATGGTGATAAAGAATCCATTCCTTGTTTCTCATTCTGAGAGAATCTGAGAAACAAGATTATGATGTGCTACCTTAAACCTTCCATTCTAGCGTGCATCTGCTACATCCTCCATCCTCCAGTTTTGTCAATGGAGATGTTTTCCTTATTTATGTCAAATATGTCACCATATTGGCACAAGTCTATGGGCCTAAAAGTTCCAATTAAGATCATAAATTCTAACTTCTGTTCCTAGTTTGAAGTTGCTTCGGCAGATGTTCATTCAGCTGGCATACTCATCAAAGTACCAGCTGCTTCTGCAGCCTGCTCCAAATGACCACAAGCTCTGGGCAGCAAGGTCAGACAATCACACGTCTGATACATACCCCATTTCCTAAATTCCCTCGTTTTCGACTAGCTTTTCAACCTTTTTGAGCTCTGATAACAATGACCCACTTCAGCATGGAGCAGCTGTAGAAGAGAATACATCATCCCTTTTCCTAAGACAGGTTAAAAGGCTAAGTCAAAAGAAACTCCTAGGGCCCAAAGCTGCCAATTGGTAAATTTATTAGCTAAAATGGTTCTGAAATAAGATTAGACCTTCTTTATATATGACCAAAGAGGTTTTATATGGCCTTAAGCAATTATTATTTCTACATAAGTCATTCAGAATTATAGCCTGGCTGTACTCTAAGATCAGAACTACAGGGCCTTAAAAACGGTAATAGATATAGATAATGTTGCCAATGACTTAATAATGTTTCTCCTTACTCAAGGTTTAGTCAGGCTTAATAATGTTTGGCCTCCTTATCTTTGCTAACTTTGGTAAACTGTAGATAATATGCTCTATATAATAGAAATTAAAAGGATTTATTCAGATTAACAAAAGCCAACTTAGAAATTTACATCTGTCTTTGCCAAATGTTCAACACCAAGCTTCTAGAGAATTTAAGTATGAAAGCTGCTAACATATTAAATACTTGACTGACAGTTCTCAAATCAGAGACCAGCAGAATATGGTATTTAAAATATCTAATTAAAAAGCTTTTTGTGATAGACATACTAGGTCCTGACAGCAACCCATATCTCCTCCAAAAAGATCGGTGGGCACAGAACCTCCACACAGAATATGCTCTGGAATGGCAACACCAGCCATTGTACAAAAACTGCCTTTCACCTTGGCTGCTGCCTTTTGCCCCGATGGCTACCAAGGCCTTCTTCAGATGGTGAACAGGACCCTAGGGAATCCATTGCCTCACTCTTCCCCAGACAAGATAGACTGGTTCTCCCCACAGTTCCTATCCCACAACTGTCAGACCTTCTGAGGCCTGGAAGCTAAAGACAAGACTGATACTGATGACATGAGACCTCTGACCTGAATGAACATTGAGCTCCCTGGCTTTCAAGGTAGCAAGCAGATAAATCTCTGCTACTTTCAGTCACTAACTTAGGTATAATTGATCCTTCTCAGACCTCTGATGCCATGTGACAACTAGGCTTTGCTTCAGTTGACTTCTCAGATCTCTTTATAAAAGTCACAGGTATCATTCTCTTGGAGTTAATACTAAGTCTAGACAGCATTAGAGGGTGTACAGAAGCCTCTCCTCCTCCTCCTCCTCCTCCTCCTCCTCCTCCTCCTCCTCCTCCTCCTCCTCCTCCTCCTCCTCCTTTACTCACTCAGCCATTTCCATTTAGTAAACTTCTTCTGGTTATAGACTTAAAGATGTGTTTCACTGGGCTGAAACCAGGCCCTGGAAAAACGTTCATACCTTTTAACCTAAAGCCATAGCTTTGCTGTAAGACACCAAGATGTTCCAGCTATTTTAGATATTTGCAGGTTTCTACACAAGTCTAACTAACCCTCCTCCCAAACAGGACATCAGCAGATCTGATGGCTCCTGTACTCTTAGAAAACATACCATCGTTCAATCTGGTGTGACATCTCTTCAAACTCCTGGAACTTTATTCGCTGTTGCTACCACCTCTACAGACTCAACTAGGCACCTACCCAGAAACTGGAACCCAGTTTTCCAAGATTTCCTAATAAAAGGCATATCTGATCTTGTGTCTCTTTCACGCACCCTTATGTCTTCTATATAATCAGGGCATTTTCCCTCTTTCTATGGCTAGCACCATTGACAGGGCTGGTATTAATAATTTACTTTTTTTCTTCCTATTAACAACCTGCCTTCTTAGCTCCCACAAGGAACAGTTGCCTCGGGGCTCCAGGATAACAGCTAACTGAATGTCTCTTCACTCACACCTCCTGCTGTGCATAACCAGATCCCCTACCTCATCCCAAATCCACATGAAACAGTCTGAAAAATGGAGAATTCTAAAACCTCATATCCCCCCTCCACTATCCATAACTCACCTTTTCATAAAATCAAAAGGAAGAATGTTAATTGTTCTGACCCACTTCCTGAGGTCCTGGCCAATAAGTAATTACCTGGCCCAACCAGTGTCCTGATGTCAAGCTTCAGTTAAGACAAGACTCCTTCCCCTTCTCTACCTGCCAGAGGCTGCTTGCATCTCTGACCTTCTCCACCCCTCCTCCCCACTTCCCTTCACTCTAATAGTTTCTTCACATGAGTGCAGCCTTTAAGAGTTGTCTTACATGGTTCCATCATCTGCCTGCATGGCATGTCTACCTCCATGGGGCTGAGACCCAATCTGCCAGCTACTCTCTCCCACTCAGGTTACACCACCAGTAAGACACCCTCCCCCCAAAAAAAGCCAAAAAGTCTACAAACGCACCATTGAGCTTATTTTGTGACTACTGGGCATGAGTCCTACCTCTAAGAATGGTTAATATTAGACTTCAGTGGAAAAAATTAATTTTCCTCTGCAAACAGGTATCTTTGGTCATTTTAAAATAAAATGACCAAAAAGCAAGTTGAGGAGGAAAGCATTTATAGCTCTATATGGCTGATCATCATGGAAGTAAGTCAGGACAGGAACTCAAACAGTGCAGGAACCTGGAGATGGGAGCTAATGTAAAGACCATGGAGGAAATGCTGCTTAATACAAAGTAGGCTTGTACAACCTACTTTCTTATAAAACTCAGGACCCCCAGCTTAGGGGTGGCACAACTCACAATAAGCTGAGCATTCATCAAAAACTAATTGAGAAAATGCTTCCCTAAGATGAGGCCTCCCTCTTCAAATGACTCCAGCTTGCCTCAAGTTGGCATATCTAATATGGTGGGTATCAACTGCATAGATTCTTGATCAAGGACAGAATCTCCTGTCTACTTTTCTCATTGCTGCACTATGTCTGGTTTGTACCTGTGCAGGCACAGTGCATGCTGCCTTTGATAGTTTGAAAGAAAATATAACCCCAAAGGGAGTGGCACTACTAGGAGGTATGGCTTTATTGGGAGTGGGTGTACCCACACTGGACAAAGTGTCACCATGGAGGTGGGCTTTGAGGTCTTATATATGTTCAAGCCATGCCCAGTGACTCAGACTTCCTATTGCTTGCATGATGTAGGAATCTCAGCTACCTCTCCAATACCATGTCTGCCTGCACACCATGTTGCACCATGAACTGAACCTCTGAATTATAAGCAAGCACAGCAATACAATCTGACTTCACATGTACATCAGTCCTATTGTGTCTGAAGGATACTATTTCCTCGGAGTCATCCATCCTCTCTGACTCTTAGCTTCCTCTTGCACATAGCTCCGTGAGCCCTAAGGGGAGGGGTTTGATGAAGACATCCCATTTAGGCCAATGTTCCAAAGTCTCTCACTTTCCACACATTGTTCAGATTTGGTTCTGTGATCTCACCTACTACAAGATGATGGTTCTCTGATGATGGCTAAGTATAGCACTGATCTACGAGTGTATAAGAATGCTATTAGGAGTCATTTTATTGTTGTTTCTTTAGCAGAATAGTAATAAATTTCCCTTATGTCAATGGCCTATCCAGTAAGTTCTTGGCCACCTGAGTAGTGTCAGACCCATATAGATTCCATCTTATAGACTGGTTGCCTTAACTCCAATTAGAGTAGTTGGTTACTCCCCTCAATGTTTGTGCTACTACTAATTCTCTGGCTTCCCTTTGTTTCTGCTTTCAAATCTTTCGACTACACTTAAAAAGTAATCTCCAATGGTACACATCTGTAGCCATAGCTATGTAGAAGGCCCAAATTCAAGGACTACTTGAGTCTCAAGAGTTCAAAGACAGCTGAGGCAACACAAGACAATTTGTCTTTGTTTTTTTATGAGACAAAACCAAATGTGTATCATTAACATTCTTTGTCTCTGATATCTATAAAGGGGAGTTGAAAGGGATGGATGGCTCAGCAGTTAAAAGCACTCACTGCCCTGGCACAAGAGGCAGGTTCTGTTCCTGGCACCTTGTGATGGCTCATATTCAACAATTCCAGTGTATCTGATGCCCTCATTTGGCTTCCGCGGGCTTCTGCATGTCTGTAGTTCAAATAAACTCACATAAAGCCATTTTACAAATAATGTTTAAAAATTCTATCAATAAATAGACTAAGCATGATGGCCGACACTTGTGGTCCTAGGTACTTGCTTGTTGGGTGACTGGATTATCTTTTATGCCGAGTTTAAGGCCAGCTTAGACAGTGTGATGTGGAATCCATCTTAGACACATATATGCATAACAAAAGGCTTCTAGCTTATCATTCTCATTCCCAAAACATTTTCTCTCACTTCGAATGCATAATCTTTTTTCTTCTTTGGCAGTCTCTTCGAATTTGACATCTATTATCTTACCTAGATTAAGTGGAGAATTCCCTCTACCTCTAGCCTCCACTCTCACATCCTTGTTAGTTAAATTATGATTCTCATCAAAAACTTGGTTTACATCTTTACACTATAGTCATAGTGGCTCCCCCCCCCCAGTGTTTTAAATGCACTGTATTTGCTTCCCATAGCCATTTTTTAACAAACCAAAAATATATTTTCTGTGGCTAAAGCTTCTCCCAGAAACCAGATTAAATCAAAGTGCCCCATTGCCAGTGTTAGGTTATCTGCATACATGAGCTTTTATTAGAGAAGCCACTAATTCTCCCCCTCCCCAAATGCTGTTGATTGCCCACCCAAACTAGACTAAGATCTTATTACTGAAGAAACACTTTTCTTGTTTTTGTTGCAGGACTTAAAAGCTTCAGCCTAGAGGCTTGGTCCCTACTAGCTAGCTTTCTTGGTGTTAGAAGATGCAGACTGCTGGGGGGGAATTACCACCGTTTCACTCAGCTGTGGAGGTCACATGCTTTACTACTGACTCCTAGGCAAGAAGTGCACACACCAGTGTAAGCAACATGAGTTACAGCGGTAACTAACCCTTTCTGGATTTGAAAATTGCTTCACAGAAGGGAATTCATATCGGGCACTGTTAATGTGTTCAAAAGCCCATCGCTGGGGTAGTCATGGTATACAGAGCATAAGTGACTACCGTTTTTGGTTTTTTGCTAAATGGGCATACTGTGTACATCAAATTGCCTTCTAAACATTTTTATGCTAATTCCTTAGTGCTGTTGGTCAACTTTGGAGAAGCTTCTTTTACAGTGGGACACCGTTACTACAGCAGTTCCCAACTAGTCAAACTGCTGACACTGTGACTGTTCAGTGTTTTGCCCTAAAAGGGACCTGTATTTCACCCCATACAAGCTACACACAAGGCTCAAGGTGAGAAGGAAGTAGAATGTTGTCTTTTAGGTCTCTCATGGCTATGCAATCTTTCAACTTTGGGCAGCAGTAATGAGCTGCAAAGGATTGAGTCAGGCAACACTCTATCCATCTTGGATGGAGAAGGCTCATGAGGCCCCACCACTCTCAGTAACTACAGACTAGTTGCTAGAGGGATATTTTCTTTGGTGGTATAATTCTGCACACAATCCTTGTTAAAGTCCTTGGAGAATGATTGTTCTCTCTCTCCTCTCTCTCCCCCCCCCCCCTCTCTCACACACACACACACACACACTTGAAAGGGAGAGGTAATGAAGAGGACTAGAGTCAGTGGGAGAGAACAAAAGTAATGGACATGAATATAATCAAAATATACCACATGTATGTATAAACACAATGAGTCATTATGTATTACCATAGAGAAATAGAAAGCTTCTTATAAGACTTTCCCCCTACTGAACCATTGCTGTTTTCAGATATTAACTGAATTTCCTATGAGAAGCCTTTTTACACTGCCCAAGTTTTAGCTCCTTGATGCTTTACACCTCCACAAGTGTTTCCTTCTTTCCAACTGTTAGTCCAAGTGTACAATTGCTTCTCTCCCACTTTTGTGTAATTTCAACTTTCCAGAGCTAAGGTAAGGACTGGTAAGGTGAAAACAAGCATCCTTTAGTTTAATTATTAACCACTTCCTCAGGTAGGCAAGCTCTGCCATTTCTCAGTCTAACAGCTATAGCAACAGTAATGGAAAAATAAACAGCTCACACATGGAGACACTCCATTTAGACATTGTGAATAGGAGAAGTAAGTTAGTATCTCCAGGTACAAACTTGCTTTGTTCCTTTTCTATAACTCTAATGTCCCCTTTCAAAAAAGATCGTTTTAAAGACTATGCTTTGAGAATCTCATACAATTTTGGAAGTGTTCCCAAACACCAAAGTCCTCTCATAACCACCCTCTCCACCCTTTCATTCAACCTCCCCCCTTTTCCTATTGGGTCTCATTTATGCTGCCCAGTTAAACTTAGGAGTAGAGCCTACACTGGCTTATGGTGGACACACTAAGAGTTACATTAAAAAAAAAAAAAAAAAAGCCTGACTCTGCCTCCCCCAGCAGCTAACAACCGTCAATAACTCCTCAGGTAGTAGTGGGATTTTGTACCCATAGTCCTCATCCCACCCCATTATACACTAGGATTTTATGACTGAAACTTGTGAGACTATAACAATCACTTTCAGTTCACATGTCAAACTGTCCTGTTGTGTCTGGAAAAGTTTTCCTTGATGCTATCTAGTATTTCTGACTCAAAAATCTTTCAACTCTTTCTTGCAGGAAGAACCCTGAGCTGTGCCAGGAGGGTATATTTCAAATTCTTGCTTGCAAGTACTCATCCTTTATAGGTGAAACATTTCATCCCAAGTTAGTTCTCCAGATTCTATATTTTCAAGATGTGGTGAAAATATTGCTTTTTGAGTACTTTTCAAAATCAAACCTAATTTAAAATTCGCATGCAGACATAAAGTAATGAGAGACTGGGGAGAGGTGGTTCTCTTGATGTTCTTCTGGAGGCCCTAGATTCCGTTACAAGAACTCAGATGACATCATAACCTGTTGACTCTAGCTCCAGGTCTAATGCCCTCTTCTGGCCTGCACTGATATTGTAAGCACACAAAATACATCTAAACAACACACATATAAAAAAGGCAAACAAGGTGGTGTATACCTTTAATTCCAGCACTCAGGAGGAAGACGCAGGTGAATTTCTGCGTTTAAATCCAAGTTGGTTGATGTGGCATGCTCCACAGGAATTATGGCTAGATACTATCTTGAAACAAATACAAAATTTCACTGTATTCTTTAACTGAATTTGCCCCAATTGTGTTAGATATGAAATCCGTAATACAAAGCCACAATCAGGATGCTGACAATGGCAGTCAAGATAAAGTTCCATCAAGAGGTGACTCCTATAATCCTTTGTCACATCTACTACCCTCTTATATTTACTACCTCAAAAACTTACAGCAAAGATCAATCTATTCACCACTTTCACATTTCAAGAATCATATGTAATGGAAATGACACAATAATCCTTTGAAATTGCCCTTCTTCACTTAGCACTGTCTCTACAAATCCATCTACATTGAGTATGTATCAATGGTTGACTTTTTACTGCCGAGTATTATCCTATGGAGTGAATATAGCTTACATAATCATTAAATACATGCCTTACTCTCAGGCTATAACTGCCCTGAATAAAGTTCCAATGAACATTTGTATATAGGCATTTGTACTATGCCCAGGAACATTCTCATTCATACGGTAGTTACAAACATAGCTATTTAAAAACCTATTAAGACTTTCCAGTACTGTATAGTACATCTCCAAAGCAATGTATACATGGCCACGTCTCTGTATGTGTGCCAGCATTAGTGATGGTATACTTTTCCTACCTACAGTAATTCTAGTATGAGTACATGCCTGCGCGCTCACTCTCCCTCCTCTTTCTGCTTAATAACAATTAAAAGGGAGGTCTTCAGGGCTGGAGAAATGGTTCAGAAGTTTAGAGCAACCCAACAGTAGTAGCTCACACCTTTAATCCTAACTCTAGGATTATGATGCAGAGTTAAACCCAGAAGTGAAACAGCTGGGCAGGAAAGATATTTAAAGCAGAAGGAGCAGAGACTCAGGTTCTGTAGAAGTGACCAGCCAGGCTGAGGACTCAAGATAGCATTTACCCTGTTCAGCCTGAGAAGTTGGCTGGGTGAGAATTGACTGTGGTCTGTTTCCTCTCTCTGATATTCTAGCTTTTCCCCAATATCTGGCTCTGATTTTTGTTATATACTAACTAAATTCATACAATAGTACGAAAGAATGCTGATGAGGATTTTCATAAACACTAAAGTACAGATGAGTAAAAACACCCCCCGACACACACAAAAAAGCTCAGATATAAACTACACATGGGAAAAGGGGCTGGAGAATAATTCAGTGCTTATGAGCATTTGCTGTACTTCCAGAAAACCCAAGTTCTGTTGGCAGCAGCCTCATCAGGTTACTGGCAACTGTCAGTGACTCCTATCTTTAGGGAGATTCAATGCCTCTGTGGGCTCACATGGCATGATCATAAATTCTTCTCTATCTTTCTAGTTCTCTCCCTCTCTCTCACACACACAGACTCATAAGTAAAAAATACTTTGAAAAGGTGATAAAGTTTGGAGGGTCATGATGAGGAAAGGGTCCAGGAATTGGAGAAGTAATGGGAATGGATATAATAAATAAAAAGACAGCAAATCAAAATTTAAAATTCTTTTTTTATAAATTCAATTTCCTTAATGACAGTAAGACTACATCTTTCATACATTTTAAAAAGCAATCAATGTTGAAAGACCCTGACAAATGGTTTGTAGGAGACAGAATCGTAAGATGTAGGGGTACAAATATTCAAAATAATGATTTTAAGTATTGTAAAAAGATGTGGACCTCTTCTGTCAAAAGAAACTGATATGTAATGCTATAACAACCAGCAGGAAACTCTCTTAGAGTTAAAATCTGAAGGAATCCTGTGGCAAAATCTCCAGAGCTGTGTACATGCAAAGGCTTTTAGTGTACAAACACACATAATGAGTAGTCCAACTGGGCAAAACAATTTGGTTACATCTCCGTGGTGACAGATTTGTAATTTCAGCATGGCGGCTAACACTGCAGAGCAAAAAGTTTGACAACTAACCAACTAATCAACCAAACAACACATATTAATTAATTAGCACAGCAAAAAAAAAATAAAATCCTGGGACAGTGACCCTTCATGTCAGAACTGACAGTGTTATACATTAAACAATATATACTTAAGTTCTCTTGTATCAGAGAAGGTAAAAAATGCCAGATGCCAAAGTATACACTTGTGGTCCAGCTACTCAGGAGGCTGAGGCAGGTTCAGTCTATGATTTCAAATCCAGCCTTCAGAACAGTGAGGCTGTCTCAAACAAAGGCAATGCAAAGCAAATGGTGACTTTGGAACCCACTCAGATTGGGTGTGCATTCTACCTTGACTGTGTCCAGACAAAAGTGGATCCTCTACACTCTGCTTCTCCAAAGCATTTCTTCTCATGGAGTCTTAATATTCATAAACATCAGTAAAGCTTACCAGATGGGAAAATCAAACTGTACTGCCTGTTTCTAGGCAGTTTGCAAACTAAAACAGTTTTCATAATGCATTTTATAGAACTCTCATCTCCTCACCTGGGCACCTTATAAGGCTCTACTCTTAGTAAGCACTGTCAACCTAGGGGCTGCATCTCAACAAAAAAATTGCTCCTGTAACTAAAAACAATAAAGCATGTCATGGAATACCTCATTAACTAGGCAAAGATGTGTTCCATTTGTTTAATTATTAAAGATGTGTTGTTGTTTCACCTTGCCTGTGGCCACTGGCTTGACAGTAGAGAAGTAACACAACTCGGGAAGGCAGAAAGAATAAGGAGGAGGAAAAAGGGAAAATGAGAGAGAACAAGAGAGAAAGACACACCTAGGGCCAGGCATGCAGCCAGCAGCCAGCCAGCCTGAGTACAACATACAGAATGAAAGAAAGGTAAAAAGCCCTGAGGCAAACAGGTTAAAGAAAGTTTAAGCGCTAGTGGGCAATGATAAGCTAAGACCAATCATTTATGACTAATAGTCTCCATGTCATGATTTGATGACAAATCACATAGCAGGTTGGTGGCCAAAAGAAGGTATGCTACAAAAGCAGGTTTCTATAAAATGCTTAATAGATGTAGTTTTTGGCCCGTTTAGCATTATAAGTGACTTGTGAAGTCTGCCACAATTAGTACGATCAGTTAACTAACTTATCAACAACCTTCTTTTTTAATGAAATTACTACAGCCCTTCCAATCTACCTTAGCAATTTATATATAATTTCTAAATTTCACTGTTTAACACCTTTTAAAATTAGATCTTCGAGATAAAAAATTTTTGAACATTAGATGATTTCAAAATATCAAGAACTTTTATAAGCTTATTTAAGAAAAATGTGGCTTGTACTTTGTCCTCACTAAGCAACCTCTTTATTAATCCCATATTCTAAATCTCGAAAACAAGAAAGGCTGGGTGGTAGTGCCCTTCAAAGCAGGCATAATCACTGAGCTTCATGTCCAGTATCTTGTCTCCCATATATAACAGAGCAAGTTCAAGCCTGGCATACATGTGGTTCTGCTAAGTTTCTATCCAAAACTGCTAAGAATCATAAACTTCAGAGCACTGAATAAAAGATATATTACATTAACTCCAAAAACGCACGTTTTAAGCAGTGAATCAGTAACCAAGAATCAGTAAAACTCTACAATGCAAGCCTTCAATTACTTAAACCACAGTCAAACTGTATCATATCCAAGTTTTCCTATTTCTTGTTAAATTAAATAACACTGCATCAGGTCGATAACCCAGGAAAATATTCATGATTTACAAGGAATTTTCTTCCAAATAAAAGATTACCTATCTATTTTTAATTACACTTTCTGCGATTGGGGGCGTAGCTCAGTAGTAGCTCACTTGCCTAGCGCGCCCTGGACTTGATCTCTACAAACATCAAAACAAAAGTCTCTTTTTTGAATTTATTAGCTAATTTTCTTATTTCTCTGTATTTCATGCTTTGTGTCTATCAGCATAGATATTAACATACAACTTTTTCTAGAGAAAAGCAAGTAGGAAGAATAAAATTTATTAACAAATGTTTATGTGGCAGCTCTTTGTGCATTCTTAAATGTAGTTTTAGAGATGAAAATTCTAACCTGGATCTTATCAGTTGTTTTAACAAAAATGAGCATTTACATCTTTTACTAAAATATTTACTAATGTCAGAAAAATTATTAACTGCAGTTCCAAAAATAATCCTGACAACTGAATGTTGTAAAACCCACCACTAATAGTGTGACTCCTACATAAATTCTTAGGTACAGAATTTTAGGTATTCTTGTGGTAATAATATGAACAAATGAATTCCAAAAATTCTACTGAAACACAAAAAAAAAAAAAAACCAAACTGTAATTTTAACTCCTAGATCCAAATTATTAAAAGACCTACATGCCTATACTTTGAAAAGGATCAAAGTATATCTCTAGGTTTAAAAACTGGTAAACTTTTAAGTAGCTGAAAATGTCATGAAGAAATAAGGTTAAAGATATTCAAAGATGTTCTGCCCCCGCATAAAATTCAAGCAAGAATTAACAAACCTCTATCTTAAAGGTATAAATCTTGCTGATCTACATAGAAGTTTAGTTTTTAAACAGTAAACTTTCTTAATAAAAATGGTGTTTGATAAAAATATTATTGTTGAAATTTGTAGCTACACACATATAGACATGCACACAAATATATAGCCAGTCCTATGGGTATACCTATAAACCAAAGATGTTCTGCCCCCACATAAAATTCAATCAATTCTAATTGATACTTGAAGAATTAAAGTTGTTACACACATGCCAAAAAGTATAAATTACATAATCCAATCTTTAAATCTCTAGATTCTCCAGCAATTATGGAGCCTGCACATTGGTCTGCACCAGGCCCTCTGCATATATGCTGTGGTTGTTTAGCTTGGGTTACTTGAGGGACTTCTAACAGTGGGAACAAGGGTCTGACTCTTTTGTCTGCTCTTAGGAACCTTTGACTACTACTGGGTTACTTCATCCAGCCTTGATAAGAGGATGCGCATCTTGTCAGTTATAGTAAGTTGGTATCTCTGGGAGTCCTACTCTTTTCTGAAAGGAAACAGAGGAATGGTGAATTCAGGGGAGAGAGAAGGTGGGGGGGGGGAGAAGGGAGGAAAAACTGGTTGGGATATATTGTATGTGAGTAGAATAAGTAAAGAAAAAGATTCTAGCTTCCCTACATCATCACATGTAGTAATAATAATAATAATAATAAACTAAGAAAGAAAAAACTCATTCTTTCGAAGAAAAATACTTTTGGGTAAAGTAAAAACTGACAACATAATCTGAAAATACCCATAGGACTGGCTATATATTTGTGTGCATGTCTATATGTGTGTAGCTACAAATTTCAACAATAATATTTTTATCAAACACCATTTTTATTAAGAAAGTTTACTGTTTAAAAACTAAACTTCTATGTAGATCAGCAAGATTTATACCTTTAAGATAGAGGTTTGTTAATCCCTAGACTGTCGTAAGTAGACAGAGTGTCACCAAGCTTTTACACGTGATAGATGTAGAAGTACAATGAATCACAGGTAACACTTGTAACATAATAAAATTAACTATGAATGGAACGTGCTGAATGTGAGAAAAGGAAGTCAAATCAGATCAGGTAGGGAAAGGGGCCTTTATCACCAGCAGGTTACAAAGGGAACTTCTGAAAACATTTTTATGAGTTTGTGGGTCACCACTGTAAGCATTTTTCAAATAATTTCATCTTCAAACTCCATAGCAGCTACTCTTAGTCATCACTGCAGTTATTTTTGGACTTAACATTCAACATAGGAAGCACTTTTTGGCCACCACATGGAATAGAGAAAGTTCAGCGGATCAGAAGCAGAAACTAAGGACAAATGATATTTAAGTTTTGTGCAGGAATGTATGGGAAGAGACACTGGAGCTAACAACACAATGAAATCAGGGTTGACTTTAGACAACAAGTGTGAACAGAGAGTAGAGAGTGAAAAATGAAATGTGGCTGTGGCTGTTTCTTCACTAACAAGTTTCAGAAGTCTCCATGGTGGATACAAATCGTATTCATTTATATAAATGTAACTGTTATAAGATGGAGGGTAATTTTAAAACATTAACAACTGTTTTTATTAAGACTATTTTATTTTTAAAAATTTCAAAATATAAAAATAATAAACATGGATATTTAATAAACAAAACAACATAATTCAACTATAAATAATAGTAAGTGTTGACACCCACACAAACACAGTCACTATAAACATTCTGTGATACAAGAGTAATTTTCTAGTTCAAGTTTTCCCTTTTCAGTTCAAGTTTTGTCATCACTTTAAAAATAAAGGAGGAAGCTGCTACAGCTTAACCGGTTACTTTCGCTCCACTCAAAGAGCAGGGAATGTCCCCCGTGCCAACACGCATTCATGAAATGGGATAATCATGGGCACAGGTACTAACCACTGGAACAACCCAGTCTTCAGACAAGAAAAGACTCCTTTGGTGTGTTTTCAGATTCAACAACAGTCCACAGAAACTGAGTTAAAATAAACCACTTATTAAAGGAAATCTTGTGCCAGACAGTATGTTCTGAAGTATTATCACAGGTTTAGAATTCTGAGAATCAAAAGTAAACATGTATGAATGCTTTGCTGATACCTCATTGTATCTTAAACATCCATTAAGGTGCTAGAATAAAATCTTGGGGGCAAAACAAAAAATACACATGAAGAGAAAACTTGTACAATAGTAACTCATTTCTTTATAATCCATCAAATATTCTGTAAATATCTAAGAAATAGTCTGTCTTCAGTTGACTAAAGAACAGATGGGAATTTAAAACTGAGTAAAATTACATAATTATTTTAGGACTAGAAAAGTTTTCCATTTCAAATATGAGGGGAAAAAAACATGCTTGAATATATTGTTTTAAAATTCTAATCAAATTAATAGCCTTTCTCTTATCAAAATAAACTATTTTCTTTTGGGAGAAGCTGGGCACAAATAAGGATACAGCCATTCTGCATCATTTTCGTAAATTATTAGGTGTTCTCTAATAGAGTTGGGTTCTTACCCTGACTCAAGACATACCACTTTATAATTCTGAAGCTGGCTGGATTATTATTATAAGCAGTAATAGATTAAAGCCTAGCAAACACTAGACAACAGATTCAATGACACTGGAACACTGTATAGCACCAATGACTGTTTCCTAAGACACTTGAGGGGACTGTATCACTTTAAAGTATTATCTTGTAAACAAGACCAAAAATATTTAATTGATCTGTATTTTGAGCATAAATATTTATAAATTCTATTAAAAAAAACAACAAATATAGTATGACTAGAGGGACCAAGAGTGTAAAATCTAAGTATATTGAAAAATATAAAGGTATAAAAGGCTTCCATAATGCAGTCATGCAGAGGTAAACTGCTCCATTCAATTACACAAAAATGATTCTGTACAGTTATGTACATATCACTCCACTACGAGTCTATTCAGAAAAAATTTGAAAAGAGAATATCTAGTAACCAATGCATATGGACTTGAACATAACTGACTCACCCAACAATTTTCAACGAAATGCATTGATCTTAAGAAGATGCCAACTTGACTTCTGATTCCCAAGGGCATACTCCATTTTGTTTTGCTTTGTTTTTGATTCAATAGCAAAAGGGAAAAAATAATGGTGAAATAAATTTAAGGTGACAGTATGTAGCATTCGCCAATTAACCCATCAAAAGAGTTACTGGCAAGTGTGGTCTCTTTGGACAATGTTATGTGGCTCTAACTTAAAAAGTTATGACACTACCACTGTAAAGACCTCCTTGAAAATAAAAAATATCAACTATTCCAGGATGAATTCCTCATAGCTATCTGATAATTTGTTTAAAAAAAAAAAAAAAAAAGGTGTGTGTGTGGGGGTAACCAAACAAACTGCATTTTAGGCTATTAGATAATAATTAACTAAAATACATGCTTTTCTTTTAACTATGCATGTATAATCAATGTGGATCAGTACAGATAATTTATAGCATGACTAATGAGTTTGTTATATTTTATTATTCATGAAGACAATCAAAATGCATACTCGGGAAAGAAAAAGTGTGTGTCAGCTTTGTATAAGGAAGTATGGCTGAGTAGAACTTAAGAAAAAGAGAAGAATCAATATGATTTGGATTTTTCTAATGGTGCTATGAGATTTCTTAAATACCTCTAAGAATCTATAAATGAATACTCAGAAGAACAGTGAAAAAATAATTCTTGTGTGCTATGAAAAGGATTTTGTTAATATCTAGAATGAGAATTTTAATTATCCATTTTCTAAGTTTAAGCTATATTGCTTATTATTACGTATAAAGCAGCTGAAAACTAGTCTTTAAAAATAAACATGTCACACTATTTTCCCCCTGCTTGCAAGACTGTCTTTGATGTCTTGATACAAGTGATGAAAACTATGTAAATTAGACAAATTTAGTAATGTTCAATTTTAGAACCCATAGGTTATCATTTATTACTTGAAAAGAAAAATAACTATTTTCCTTGTTTTTGAAGAGTTAAAAACAACAATAAGTTCACTCAAGTAAGTGGCCTGGGCAATCACATCAATTAATACACTCACAAGAATAGACAATTACAATATGGAAAAAGTACTTTACAGTCTTCTCAATGTTATTTTTAGTGGCTATCTTAATTCAATAAATACATCCTAAAAATAAGAAAATTAAAGCCAAACTTATGTTTAACTTTTTAATTCATTTTCTTCATTCTAAACTGTTCAATTAATGCTCTCATGGCTTTATAGATTTACCAGACACAATTCTCAGTTTGGCTGAGGTGTAATGTATAATCTAATAAGGAAACCAAAAGGCCTTGCTCCTTCTTAAGGTGTTTTACAAGTTACATTGCTATAAAATAAGGAAAGAAAACATTTATGAATAAGGTCAGAAACATCACACATTTGATACACTCTGGATTGAGATGTACTGGTACAGAACTGTAAAGATAAAATGGTCATCATAGTACATGTAAACATCTATTCAGATTGGAAAAGGGCAAACCAAATGACAGGATGCTGATATTAACAGTCGTCTCCAACAGGACAGGACAGGACAGGGCTTGCTCATGTAGTCACAAAACTAAGTTCAGGCAATGATGTTCTCTCTCTGCTGGAAAAAGAGAAGACCCATTAAAAATAAATAAATAAATAACAGAAGAACCCAAAAATTGAATTGCACCATGAGCTAAGACTAACTTGTTAAAACATTATTTAAAAATCTCTTTAAGGATTCTCAAAATGAAAGTTACAAACTTTATCAAAGATTACCTTTGGACTAAAATGATTTAATAAAATCTCTCTGCATCATACTTTTTAAAAACATTAGGTGTCAAGATCACAGCACTAAAAAACAGCTGTCATTGAAATTGGGGGGAGGGGAATTAGAAAAATCAGGTGGTATTTTATTATATAGAGCTGTGAATAGTTAAAGAAATTTTTAAAAATCATGTACAGCCTCAATTCACTGTGAATAAACCAAAATCAAGTTCGCCCAATATTTTCAAAATATTTGGGATATTTTATTTCCTTCAACTCCATAGAATGAGCATGCCTTTCTTTAACCATCCAACACAACACAACATTTTAAATCAAGCACTAAGTGCAACAACAAAAATTTTAAAAAGTAACACACAATGAAGACAGCGCCTGTCATACAAAGACTAACTTTAGATGAGTCAGATGGGTGGATGAAATAAGGAGGGAAGACTTACAAAAGATCTCATAGAAAAAGTTGATACAAAAAAGTAAAATTTAAAAAGGTTTTCACTTAAGTAATGAACACAGACTCCTAATAAACTGTATCAAGTTAGATTTTTTTTTTAACTAAGCATATCTACTTTCATTAGAAATTACTTATAATGGCAATCATGGCCAGCATTTATTTTTCCTTTCCTAGGAAAATTGTGTAGCTATTCAGATTACAATTCTGTGCAATAAGAGACAGAAAAATAATACCACTCTTTTCTTCAGGATCAAATGCATACTGTAGAGTAATTTAGGAAATATACAAAAGTGAGTTCCTTTTACCTAAGAGAAGGATGAATTCTTTTTCACTTATAAAGTATTTTATACTAGTGTTTTATGGTGGTTTAAAATCTGTTATTAAGTGTCCTAAATTTGTAGTTCATAGAATTTTGAGGAAAAAATCCCAAAGTAATCCAGACCTTCTTTTGGAACAACCGTGTTTTGAAGGCTTGCTGACCTTTTGAAGGTGAAGAGGGTTACAGACATTTATATAAATGCTACAACTAAAACTACCCTTCTATAATTTGCCTATATTCATTGTGGGGTTGGGGGCATAAAATGTATTTTGATAAGATCTACACAATACTCTGAAACAGTCGCTGATATTTCAGTAAACCAAAAAGTAAACCTTAGACTTCTTTTTGAGCCATTATACCTAATAGTTAATGTTGCAAGTAAGACTGAAATACAACACCTCTTCCCACTCCACAGAAAACAGTTGTGTTAACAAAATACCTTCTTCAACGAGGCTTAGCCATACTTGTTCCAAGTAATCAGCTAAAACAGTGAAGTTTTAGTCTTATCTTCATAATAAATTACTAGCTTGTTACATTTGACCATATTACAACAGAACAGAATTTATGGAACAGTCTTCCATTTCTTGCAACATGCTTTCATTAAGTGTCTGGGTATCAGTTACTTTTTTTTTCTTTTAAAGTTACAATTATTCAATAACATTTAAAACATTGTTTAGAGATTAAAATATGCAAAGTGACAACCATCCCTTGAAGTAATCCTAATCAATCTTTTAACCAGAAATATATCATTTTCCTTTAATTGCCTACCTTGCCTTAATCTTTTCCCCACTCCCAGTTCTACCTTCACAACCAGATGTGTACAACTAAGCAGCAAACTTATCAGGAGAGCTGTGAATTAAGTTTCTACCTTAGGTAACATAGGAAAAGTTGGAATGGAAAAGAATATAATCTGAATTTGTTGGAAAATGGTATGATAGGTAAATACTCTTATTTTTACACCAAGTTTAGAAGCAAAGAGAAACGTTATAAATGGGAAGAACTTGTAAATACAGAAGTTTACTAGCACTTATAGGCTAAATGAAACTTGTATTGGCAAATGTGTTTGGAAACATACATATAAAACTTTTAACAAGAAGTATGTAAACTATTGTAATCAAAGCTAAGTTGTTTCCACTGATAAGAAAAAGAATATAAGGTAGGAATAACTGGCTTGCTTTAGAATCAAACACTAATGTATTATCAGGGACAGTAAGTAGAGTGATAAAAGAGACATTAGAAATCATTCAGTCCAATCCTTTTCTTTTTATACATAAGGAACAAACTCTGGATAAGGAAAGAGACTGTCCACAGAGTTAGATACTACACAGCTGAGAACAAAAAGATGAATCTCTTAATCCTTGTGTAGTTCTGCAAACTAGGTCACCAATCGAAAATTGGTGAGGAATTTAGTGAGATGGTCTAGATTAATGATTCTCAGCATTTTTGACCATGCATTATAATAATAATAATAATAATAATAATAATTTTAAAAAGATAAATTAACCCCTTAAAATGACTACAAATATTACACAATCTAGATGCCTTAACTGGGTTAATGTCAGGATTGATTATAGGTGTCTGCCTCCATCACTACTTATAACCCCTGTGATGTGACATATAACCCTATCATTTAATAAAATGGCCCCAGTGACTGAAGAGACTAGCCCAAGAGATTTTTAGAAAATTGATAAGAATTAACAAGGGAGGTAATTGTCAACCTAATTACTATAAATTTAAATATGCATCCATTCATTATTTTATCCAACAAACATCTAAGTGCTCACATGAGCCAGGTTTTACTATAAGCACTAGAGATAAAGATGAATAAGACATGGTCCCCTTCCTAGAGGAGCTTGCAATCAATCTAGTGGGGAAGACAAACATATAAACCAGGTAAACTATATTACAACATTATATATTGTAACAGAGATATGAACAAAGTGCTTTTAAAAGGGTAAACATATGAACTGTCTAATGACCAAGAAACCTACTAATTCTGTGCAGTATTTTGAGGTAAAAACTATCATGGTTATTATAAACACAATCTCATGGTTGATCAGTAAAAAAGAAAAGAAGACAGCAGCAGAGTTTTGTAAATTTTTTTTTTTTTTTTTTTTTTGGTAAAGTTAGTACTGAAATCACAATGCCTGTATCTAGTACTTCCGCTTATGACTTTAGGTAAACCACTCCATTTCTAAAAGCTTGTCTTATTAGTAAAATGAGAATCACTATCTACTTAAAAGAGGTGTCTTCAGTTTTAAATAAAAAATATAAATGTATATGTAGAGTACTGGCATTTATAAACATACTCATGAATTAAAAACCGAATAGCAATGCTACATTGAATAACATTAATAATTAAAGGCAGATTAATTCTTATAAAAGTACAACTGTGAATCTAATGAATACTGGGAATATGTAATCCTCATGCTAGGGGACCATACTGAGTCATAGTTGGTCTTCTGATTCATTCAAAGCACCATGCCTTCAAATATTTTAAATTCTTAAGTTATTAGGCAATTTCAGGCTAGAAAAGTTAATGAGCTATTTATGGATTTATGAACTTAACTGAATAGAACTGGTAATTTCAGTTACATTTCTAGGGAAATTTACAATAAAATTTGAAACTATAATCAAATCATACAGCCAAAAATAGAGTGGAGATTTAACTGGCCTTGGAAAGATTTACTTTCTTTATAATACCTGTTTGGTGTAAAGAGAAGAAACGTGAGCCTCTGCCAATTTGGCATCTTTCACGACTACTAAAAAGAAAAGAAAACAAACTTACCTAATGAATCAGAAAGCACATAGTAAACACACAGAGACTACATAAAAATATACCACAGTCTAAGTAAACTTTAGAGTCATTATTTTAGCAAATAGAATCTGAGTTTAAAATTTTATATATAAATGAATACTAATTTCAAGTCAAACATTCCTATAAAATAATACGGCCATGAAAATATGCAACTATAACCCCAGTGTAAGGGGGAAGACACAAAAACACCATCCAAGTTGTACTATGGCAGAAGACTGACACAGCTGAGATTAGGTTTTGATTGTGTTGGTCCCAAAAGGGAAGAAAGTAGTTTTGTTAAAATGTGTTAAAAATAAAAATAAAAAACCACTATAATTTGGAGAAGTAGCAATAACTGAGGTGAATATAAAGATTTTAACGAGGTAAATATAGTAATCTCTACCCTCATTCTACAAAGAACAGATTTATTTTCTGAAAATGGTTTAGTTAACGTTCAATAATTATATATTGTTGCAAATGTGAAAGATTTTTATATAAGTATAGTAAATGCACACTTAAAATATCAGACTGGAACACTTACCAAACAGTGTTTTCCTAAAGTAGTATCTACAGTACATTCTTTATTCATACATCTTCAAATGGTCAAGTTTTCTTTCATACATCCAAAATGTAATATGAAGTTGTCTTAGTCACCAAATGTTAGCGCTACTTGAAGTCTGGTTCCAAACTAATCAGCCTGCTTTTAAATTTTAAGACATCTGTTGAAAATTTATATGATCAAACCAAACTGAAGTGGCATAAATTTTAAACATTGGATTGTACATCATTATAAAGGGTACCGATAACCATTATTGTTTAGTGATTATAGCTCCTTCTGATAGTCAGGGAAAGGCAGATCACCATCTGGAATGGTCTGTTTCATTTTCTCTTTTTTTTTTTTTCCTTTTTTTTTTCTTTTTTTTTTTTTTTAAATCAAGGAACATTGTCGTAGATTTTTTCATTGTTTTTTTTTCTTTTCTTTTTTCTTTTAGAGACCATTCCACTTTATTTTTTAGCATCCAGATGCATAAGGACTCATATGTAAAGCAGTCGTACACCATTATCATTAACACCCATGTAATAAAATACATACACAAATCCAACAAATGGCTAATACATAGTAAAGCCTAAGCATACTACTATGTAATATTATGAATACATAACTTGGAGTCTTTAGTTAGAGTACTATGTCATCTATCCATTTTTGAAAAAACATTCATTAAGATTTTAAAAGCAAATTCATTCCTTATTTGGAGTAAAACAAAATCTTCTATGTTATAACAAGTATTGGGTCATAAGTATTCAAATCTATTCATTAATTTACAAATAACCCAAAGAATTCTGTAATGTTCAATAGAAGTATGTAATAAAAACATCGCATTTGTTCTATTGGGATGTCTTTAGCAATTGTTTACTGAAATAAAATGCAAACATCAATCTTTCAAAATACAAGATCAGAAGGTAGTTTTCTTCTCTTTTATCTATTTGTGAAATCCATCTTCATCATATTTTACCAAAAATGTTTACAAATATGTAAAAGTACATTAGATAATACTAATGAAACACAGGCAGAGTTCTAGCATATGCAGATCAATGATCAGTCAAATCATCTTCTCCAAGAACGAGATTCATTGTCCTCTTCTTCTTCGTCATCATCTTGAAGTAATGAGTCATCCACCAAAGACTCTTCCTGAAACTTTAGGTTAAGATGTATTTAGGAATTTACCCAAAAAAAAGAAAAAAAAAAAAGAAAAAAAAAAAAGTAACACTTTAAAACACTTTCTCTCTCAAGAGTTGAATACAAACGGTTATTTCTATAGCTAAAACATTTAAGAAAACAAAGTAAAGCAGTCCTTATCCATTAAGTCTCTCTACAATATGATTTATTGCTTACATGAAGTAAGCAATAAATATAAAATTAAGAGTGTGTTCATGCCACCTCTCCTACTCTAACAAATCATGCCATCTGCTCCACTTCAAAAGACTGCTCAATGCTTCTTTAAGAGGAATACATTAATTTCATTGACTTACCCTAACTCTCAACACTCAAGCAACCAATGACTTATAAAACTTCTACCACAATTTCAATTTTTTTTGCTACATATAAATTTTTAAGAAAAAAAAAACACCTCTTCCTTTTCCACATTCCCTTCATAAGTTTCTCAGACTGCTTTTCCAAACTTCAAAATACCTAATACCAGGAGCTCTCCTGCTTTTCTCCCCATTCAATTCAAACTCATGGAAGGACAAAGGTATAATCTAAAATATAAAATGACAAATCATGTACATGAGTTTCAAATACACATTTATTCTTGCATTTGAGTATGGATATGCAAACAGACTTTAAATGCTCTTCAAATAAAATGAAGCACCATTACGGAAATCTAACAAATGTAAAAACAGAATCTGTTAGTTTCTTTACCTTACCTTTATTTTTTAACTTCTTCAAATTTTTCCTACAATGCTTTTCATAATTAAGCAAAACAGAATTGCTTGCATTAAATCTTTTTTTCTCAAGGGCTTTTTAAATTCACTGTTCTATCTGCCATACCTCTTAGCACACTGAATAGCTGGTGTTACCTGAGAAAAATGCAATCTCCCATACTTATCCTGAAGCTACAATTCTGGCAAAAATGCCTTTCTCAACTACATTCCCACGTCCAGCACATACAGAACACTATTTTATCCACCAGGGCTCAGCTCTGTTGGCAACAGATCTTTCAGATTATTCTGGTCAGACACAATCATTCTTTCCTGAGGGTTCCTATAGCATGTTGTTCAAATCTTCATTCGGCACTGTTATTCGGCCTGTTATTGTAATTAGTTTCTTCTGCCTCTGCCACCACCCTCTTTTCAAGATTATAAGCTCCTTGATGATAGGGACCGTGTCTTATTCATTTTTGTGCCTATCACAAAATCTACCACATAGCAGATAGTCACTCTAACGTACTAAAGCAACATGAATTTAAGAAGGCTGAAATATTGATACATCAATTAAATAAAATGAATACCCTAAAATATAACATATTATTACAAGATTTCCTGTGGATAAAAATCTAATGAATAATTATTATCTTCTAAAGGAATTGAAGACTGACATATCACACATTCTTCTTGGGTTAGAAATACACAATTATTCTCATTAATCCACAAAACATAAAGTTGTCTGGATTTATCTAATCTCTCCTGGCTGGAATATGGCTTAGGAATAAAAGTACTCTGTTACACAGCCATTAAAAAAAAAGTCACCTTTTATAAATAAACTATGAACAATGATGGAAAAACAAATGAAAAAAAAACATACTTCCTCTTCATCGGGTTCAACTTCTTCAGTTTCCACTGCTGAAATATTAGTTATGGGTTTATTCCATGCCAGTTTTAAATCCTGCCCTTTGAAACGAGCTCCATGAATTGCAGCCTAAAACAATTAATATGGGAGTGAGGAACAGTAACAATTTCTGAAGAAAAGTTACATTAACAACAAATATTTAAAAGTTAAGCTGCTTGTTCATGTATCTCTCAACTTAGTATTATAAAAATCACACTCGCAGTGTAAGATACTTTTAAGATAAAAAACTATTTTTCATAATCAAGTACTATTTTCAGTCTTGGCCAAAATCTGAGTAGAAGACAGTATGTTTTCCAGTAGTACAATGATAAATACTATTCAGATAACAATCCCAATATACATCAAGAGTTTGGTTCTAGTTTCTAAATCAATATCTATTTTAATTTAAATAAATTTTAATTCATTTATACTTAACTTACATCTGAGATATATATATATATATATATATAGTAACTATTAACTAGAAACCTTTAACAAAATTTGCGTATAAAGTGTCACTTTATTTACAAAATAATGTTCAAAATCACTGTTAAATGATATACAACTAAGGCAAACTATAAACACCTTATGGGAAGGGAAGCACAGTGTTTCCTATACAACATTTTGTAACATAATATAAATGTCATAAGGTGATGACAGCTGAACTCAATAAATGTTCAGGTCTAAGTGCCTGCTATAGTCAGTAGTTGGTATGGAAACACCACATTTAAAGTTAACAAAAAAGGACATAAATCAATATTAGCAACATTTTAAAGCAACGCACGGTCACAAAAATTTATAGCATAAACATATGGAAATATAAATATGAAGTATATATTCAACGACATCTGAACATGTGTTGTATGTGGTATTAATGCCCCCACATATAAATTTTAAATATATACATGAGAATTTCTTAGTTCAGAAAAAAGTGAAAATTAAAGCTGAGATCATTATTAAAAGTACATCAGATTATTATTAGGAACAACAAATCCAACATACAGAGTACCTATAAAACTTTTTTTTTCTACTTAGCCAAAAAAAGTAAATATAAAAAGTACCAAAGCTCTAAGACTAAGGCCCTGGGGCAAAACCTGTGCCCCCTTCCTGACCCATTGCAAGCCAAGAGGAGAGACTCCTACAGGCAGGCCTCCCACTCCCTCTCCCACCCACCCCATGACCTCAGCGGTTCCCTCGGACACAGAATCCACCATCTCCCATTGATCTAAGAGCTCCTACTGGAACAAGAGAGGCTCTCTGAGATTCAGACTCCACCAGCACAGATCAGACCAAGAGCAACTCCTTGAGACACAGATATTTCCTGAACCAATTGGGGAAAGAGATGGGTAGGTGCCAGTGCAAAATACATACAACAACATAAAGGGCAACACGGCACCATCAGAACCTAGTGGTTCTACACCAACACCTGAACATCACAATGTAGAAGCAGAAGAAAACAACCATAAAAATAACCTTGTAGAGATGATATAGGCCTTTAAAGAGGAAAAGAAAATGTTCCTTAAAGAAATCAAGGGAAAGACAAACAAAAATGACAAGAAATCAATAAACAGCTTTTGGCTGCAGCAGCCATCTTTCAGTAACTCAATAATGACAAACATAAAGGGAAAGAGGGCCCTCTAGGCCTTTTAGGAAAAATGGAGTTGTTCCTTTGGCCCTTACAAGTGCAGCTACAAGAAGAGTGTGCACCTTTCAAAAGGAGTACCTCATAAGTATTCTATGGCAAAACCAGAAGAGTCTACAACGTCACTTGGTATGCCATGAGCATCATTATAAACAAACAGATTCTCGCCAAAAGAATCAACACGTGTATTGAGCATATCAAGCACTCTAAGAGCAGGGACAGCTTCCTGAAGCAGGTGAAGGACCAGAAGAAAAAGGAAGCCAAAAAGAAGGGCACCTGGAGTCAGCTGAAGTGTCAGCCTGCTCGACCCAGAGCACCACACTTTGTGAGGACTGCAGAGGAGGCTGAGCTGCTGGAGCCCATTCCATATGAATTCATGGCCTAGTATACAAAGAGATAAAGGAACTAGATTGTAAAGCATTTTTCTTAAAATTAGAGTGGTGTCTCCTCCCTGAAAGAAAATGTTGAAGGGGAGGGGGGAAGGGAAGAGAAATAGGAGGAGGAAGAAAAATAATCAACAAATCCCTTAGAGAAGGCCAAGAAAAAAGAATCAAACAGGTAAAAAAAAAAAACAGTTCAAGACTTGAAAATTAAAATAGAGTAAATAAAGACGATGTAAACTGAGGGAATGCTCAAGAAGGAAAATCTGAGTAAATAAACAAGACTGCAGATGCAAGCATAAACAACAGAATGGAAGAGATGAAAAAGAGAATCTCTGGAGGAAACAGATTCCTCAGTCAAAGAAAACACTATCATCAAGAAAAAAATCTTACACAAAACATCCAGAAAATCTAGGACATCATGAAAAGACCAAACCTAAGGATAATAGAAAGAGAGAAAGAAAAAGAATCCCAGCTCAAAGGCATAGAAAATATATTCAACAATGTAGTCAGAAGTTTTTCTGTACTGTTCAGACCCGTAGTCCTGCAGATGCTTATAAAATAATTACTTAGAGGCTTATATTAATTACAAACTGTATGGCCTTTGGCTCAGGATCATTACTAACTAGCTCTTATACCTTAACTCAACCCATTTCTACTAATCTATGTATTGTTGCGTATCTATGGCTTTACCTGTGTCCCATTACATCTTCCTTCCTGGGGAGCAACTTGTAGTTTCTGCCTCTCCACCTTCATCTCTGCTGGGATTTCTCACCTGCCTCTAGCTGCCTAGCAACAGGTGAAAACAGCTTCTTGATAAACTATTGGTAATAAAGCATCTTTACAGCAAATAGAAAAATGTCCCCCCCCACATCACAACAAATCACTGAAGAAAAGTTTCTCAATCTTTTTTGTATGTTGTAAATATCACACTTTACAGGAGCTGTTTTGGCCTACAACAGACACCAAGAAAAAACAAACAAAAAAAAAAAGGCTATGAAGATACAAGGTTACAGAACACCAAATAGACAAAGACTCCTCAAAAAGAGACTGGCCACATAATAATCAAACCACTAACCATATAGAATAAAGAAAGAATATTAAGACCTGCAAAGGAAAAAAGCCAAGTAACTTATAAGAGGCAGAACCATCAGAATAACACCTGACTTCTCAATGGAGACTCTGAAAGCTAGGTCATGGACAAATATTATACAAACACTAAGAGACCACAGGTGCCAGCAAAACTTTCAATCTCCATAGACAGAGTAAACAAGATATTCCATGATAAAACCAGATTTAAATAATACCTATCCACAAACAAATCCAGCCCTACAGAAAGCACTTGAAGGAAAACTCCAACCTAAGGAAGGTAGATGCATCCATGAAAACACAGGCACAAATCCCACAGAAACAAATCCCAAAGAAGAGAATAAAGGAAAGAACAATACCAATAAAAAAACAAACGAGGAATTAACAATCACTGGTCATTAATATTTCTTAATATCAATGGACTTAATTCCCCTTTAAAAAGGCACAGGCTAACAGAATGGATATGAAAACAGGACCCATCATTCTGCTGCATACAAGAAATATACCTGTTTCAAAGATAGACACTATCTCAGAGCAAAATGGTGGGGAAGACTTTCCAATCAAAATAGAGTTAAGAAGCAAGCTGGTGCAGCTATACTTAATATCTAACAAAATAGACTTCAAACTAAAACCAATCAAAAGAGATCAGGAAGAACATTACATATTCATCACAGAAAAAAAAATATCAAAATGAAGTCTCAATGCTGAACATTTATGCTCCAAATACAAGGGCACCTACATATGTAAAAGAAACATTACTAAAGCGTAAACCTCACATCAAGCCCCCAACATTAATAGTGGGGGACTTCAATACCCCACTCTCACCAATGAACAGAACTGCTAGGCAGGAACTTAAAGAAAAAGAGACCTAACAGATGTTATGACTCAAAAGGACTTAATAGATAATACAGTACATTCCACCCAAACACAAAGGAATATACCTTTTTCTCAACACTCCATGGAACCTTCTCTAAAATTGATCACATACTCGGTCACAAAGCAAACCTCAACAGTTAACAAAAAAATTAAAATGACCCCCTGTATTTTATCAGATCATCATGACTTACAGTTAAAATTCAACAATAACACAAATTACAGAAAGCCTACAAGCTCATGGAAACTGAATAACGCCCAACTGAACCACCTCTGGGTCAAGAAAAAAAAAAAAAAAAGAAGAAGAAATTAAAGACTTCCTAGACTACAATAAAAATAAATGTACAACATAACCAAATTCATGGGACACTAGGAAAGCAGTACTCATAGCACTAAATGCCTACATTAAGAAATTAGAGAAATCTCACATTAGCAACCTAAAAGCACACCTGAAAACTCTAGAACAAAAAGAAGAAAACTCAGTCAAGTCAGGAGGAAGACACCAAGATATAATCAAAAGAAGGGATGAAATCAGTAAAAAAGAAACAAAGAGAACAATACCCCCCACCAAAAATACAATGAAATAGAGTTGATTCTATGAAAAAAACTAACAAGATAGGCAAATCCTTATCCAAACTAACCAAAAGGCAGAGGAAACATCAAATTAACAAAATCAGAAATAAGAGGGGGAAATATCAACACCAAGGAAGTCCAGAGAATCATTAGGTCATGCTTCAAAAGCCTGTACTCTACAAAATTGGAAAATCTAAAAGAAATAGCAATTTTCTGGATAAATATCACGTACCAAAATTAAACCAAGACCAGATAAACAACTTAATAGATCTATAACACCTAAGAAAATAGAAGCAGTCATCAAAAGTCTTCTAACCAAAAATGGCCCGGGTCAGATGGTTTCAGCACAGAATTCTAACAGAATTTCAAAGAAGAACTGATATCAGTACTCATCAAATTGTTCCACACAATAGAAACAAAAGGAAAATTGACAAGCTTTTTTTATAAGGCTACAATTACCCTGATACCCAAACCACACAAAATGTAACTAAGAAAGAGAATTATAGACCAATCTCCCTCATAAACATTGATGCAAAAATACTCAATAAAATAATGGCAAACTGAATGTAAAAACATATCAAACAAATAATTCACTATGTTCACACAGGCTTCATCATATAGATGCATGAATGGCTCAACATAGGAAATCTGTCCATGTCATCTACCATAAAAACAAAATGGAAGAAAACACACACACACATGATCATCTCATTAAATGCTGAATAAAGACTTCAGCAAAACACTCCCTCATGATAAAAGTCTTGGAGAGATCAGGGATATAAGTAATATATCCAACATAATAAAGGTAATATACAGCAAGCCAAAACAACATCAAACTAAATGGAGAGAAACTCAAAGCGATTCCACCAAAATCAGGAACAAGACAAGGCTGTCCAGTCTCCCCATATCTATTGAATATAGTGCTCAACTGTAAGACAACTAAAGGAGATCAAGGGGATACAAATTGGAAAGGAAAAAGTCAAACTTTTGTTATTTGCAGATGAAATGATAGTATATATAAATATTCTACCAGGAAACTCCCACAGCTGATAAACACCTTCAATAATGTGGTGCGGTACAAGGTGAATTAAAAACTATCAGTAGTCGTCCTATACACAGATGACACACAGGCTGAGAAAGAAATCAGAGAAGCATCACCTTTACAACAGCCACAAATAACATCAAATACACTGGGGTACTCTGCAAGTAAAAGACCTGCATAACAAGAACTTTAGGTCTTTGTAGAAAGAAAATAAAGAAGATATCAGAAAATAGAAAGCTTTTCATGCTCCTGGATAGGTAGGGACCAACATAATAAAAATGGCAATCTTAACAAAAGCAATCTAAAGATTCAATGCAATCCCATCAAAATTCCACACAGACCTCGAAAGAACAATACTCAACTTCATATGAGAAAACCCAGGACAAAACCCAGGACAGGCAAAACAATCCTCTACAATGAAGCAACTTTTAGAGGTTGTCTCCATCCCTGACATCAAGCTCTAGTATAGAGCTAAAGTAATAATAATAGGGAAAGAAAAAAAAAAAAGCTTGGTATTGACATAAAAACCGATATGGAGACCAACAGAATCAAATTGAAGACCCTGACCTTAATCTGCATACCTGTGAACACCTGATTTTTGACAAGTAAGCCGAAACTGAACAATGGAGGGGGGGTACTTCAACAAATACCCCTGGCATAGCTGGATGCTGACATGTAGAAGATTGCAAATAGATCCATATCTAATACCACAAACACAAAACTCAAGTCCAAGTGGATCAAAGACCTCGACATAAATCCAGTTACACTGAAGACAAAGGAGAAAATAGCCTTGAAAGCATTGGCACAGGAGACCACTGCCTAAATATAACATCAATAGCACAGACACTGAGAGAAACAATTAATAAATAGGATGTCCTGAAACTGAGAAGCTCTGAATGGCAAAGGACACAATAAGTAAGACAGAATGGCAGCCTACAGAATGAGAAAAGACCTTCACCAACCCTACATCTGACAAAGGGCTGATCTCCAAAATACATAAAGAACTCACGAAATTTGGTAGTTACTCTTTAAAGGAAAGCTTTAATTTTTTATGTATTGGATTATCAGCTTTTTCTCTGCAAAATATAATGCCATGACTTAAAAAAGCCTTCACTGCATTAAGGTAATAGTCCATTTACTGAATGTTTTATTTTGTGCTTTTAAACAGCTCTTTTGTGATCCTTTAAAATCTATAAACATGCACAATGCACACACACACATTTCTAAAATCTACTTTATTCTACTTTTATACATCTATTCTAGCCTATAATTTATAATGAATTAAATACCATTCTTCACTAATTTATACAACATTTGTCATTAATTGATGTTATTCCTATTTGTGACCTTCAGAAACCTGTGGCCAAATGCAGTATCATGTGATCTTTAAGACATTAGTTCATGACATACTAAGAGCTTTACTACTGTTTTCATACTAGAACAGTGAGAGTTCCACAAGCAATTCACAGAAATTCACATTTAAATAGAAAGTTCACAGACATTTAAAAAATATTAACAAGTATCACACAAGTATTCTGCACGTCCTTTTATAAGATACTTAAGAAGGCTGTAAGAGCAGGACTAAATGTGAAAGTACATGAACAAGAAAAGTAGTAAACCCCATGTGAACACAGTTAAAAATCCACCATGCTCTCAAAATCTTGCAAATTTTTCACAGAAAAGCAGTTTGGTTTGGTTTGCTACTGTTGTTTTGAGTCAGCTCTATTATGTACCCCTGGCTGGGTTCAAATTAACTATGACACCCTGAATAACGAGATTAGAAGCATGTGCCATCAAGCCCAGACTTTAGGAGGGAAATTTTTTTTTAATAATTTATACTAAAAAACAGTACTCAAATTATTTCAAAGTACTAAAAAAGATGGAAATTTTCTAATTATGTTTTGCAAAAAGAACTATTTTTAAAATGATGAATATCTCAGTTCATCGACTGCTTATCATATACGCAAGGCCTAAGACTTGGTGCCTAGCACTGCATGACGCAGACACAGCAGCAGAACTGCTGTAACCACAGCACTTAGGAGATGGGCGGAGGGAGGGAGGGAGGGAGGGAGGGAAGTTTAAGACCATCCTTAGTTACACAGTGAGTTCAAGACCAGCTTGGAATACATGAAACTGTCTTAAAACAAACATACAGAAAAATAAAAATTTACACAGGTAAAAAGGTCAATCAAACCAAAAATATTAACCACAACTTAAGTGTTTTGGTTAAACTTATACTTTACAATTCACATCAATATTTTTATTGTGGAAATCCTCTTTTTAAAATTGAGTATCTCGGTGAAATTACTCTGAAGTACTTTCACCTTGAAATATTACTGGAGACAGAAAATTAAAATGTTAATTGACTCATACAGAAAATAAGAAAGTTAGCAAATACTAACTTTATTTTTTCTCAAAAAGGCCTATCCTTTATCCTGATTTCATTTTACACTTTTATGTCAAATTTCCTTTATTTTATAAAATGGTAAAATTTTGTTCTGTTGTTTTATATTCTTCCTTAGGAAAATATAATTTTTTTTGTTTTTTTGTCAAAGTATTAATTTGGAATTCTTAAACATTTTGTTCTCTGAAATCAAAATAATTTATATTTCCTTTAAGTTTCAACTTAATTTTCCATTACTTTCAAAACATCACATTTCAAGATTTTTGCCTTAAAAATGTTATCAAACAATTCATAACTTAATTTCAAATGTTTACATAAGAGTGTAGCTTTTCTTTATACCTTGTTAAGTAAATATAAATCAAATAGTATTTTCGTATTTATTCCATTAAGTAAGTAGATTTAATATCAGCACTCACAACATACAATTCAGGGGTAAGTCATCTTATTTTTTAAATGTTATCTTGTTTAATATACATATTGTATAAAGACATATGTATGAGGTAGAAAGGGCAAGAACCATGGAAGAATTCTATGTCAATTAGGTCTCACTATGAGCAATATGAAAAAGTGAAATCTAAGTACTGAGCACAGTGCAAATCTATCTGAAGTCCTTAGAGGCTGGAGGAATGTGTTAGTGAAGGGCTTGCATTCAGATGTCCCATACAGCACATGTCTGTAAACCATGATGGGATACAAAGACAGGCACAAGCAGCAAACTCAGGGTCTCACAGCCAGTCAGTCCAGCCAAACCAGCAAGTTTCAGATTCAACGGAGAGTCACAGCCTCAAAAAGTAAGACGGCGATGAAGAAAAGGGACCAAGAATCAACCTCTTGTCTCTAAGCACATGCACACACACAGTTCTCAAGAGATTCACAAACTTGGTCATATTTGAAGCATCTGTGTACAACTACCATTTTTTAAATAATATCACTGTTGCCTAGAAAATAAACAGAGGTGTTACTTGTCCTGAAACTCTCACTTTAGAAAAACTGATTTCAAATTTCAAAGCTTATTAACACCCTCAGAGAAAATTTATTAAAGATCAACCTAATACATATATACAAATGTTTTTAAATGATCACTTTTTTTAAACTTTAAAAAAAGGTCCTTTTGTTTTGTTTTTTTTTTTTTCAAAACATGGTTTCTCTGTGTGGCCCTGGCTGCTCTGGCACTTGCTCTGCAGGAGAATTCAGATCTTGAGTACCCCAATCCCTAAACATCAGGAAGGCATGACAGTCCAGCAGCAATACTAGAATTTAGGAGATCCTTAGATCAAAATGAGCTCAATGAAAGATCCTACCTCAATATAAAAGGAGAGCAATTAAAGAAGAGACATTGGTCACAATCTCTAATCTACAAGCAGATGAACACATGTAGGCACATCCACAAACATGTCATCATTCAATGTAATGTGAGAAGAAACCACACAGACACAAGTTGAAAATCCTTCTGGGTTGTCTTTTGAAAAACAATTCAGAAGCAGAGCAGGGGCATGGTGGCACAAGCCTTTAATCCCGGCACTCGAGAGGCAGAGCTCTGAGTTCAAGGCCTGGACTACATAGTATATTCTAGATAGTCAGAACTACACAGCAATAGAGATCCCAATTCAAAAAAAAACAAAAACAAAACAAAACAAAACCAAAAAAACCAAACAAACAACATCAACAATTAAAATAACTGCATTATATTGCAAGGACTCCAAAACCTAGAGGCAAATATCATCTCTTGGACATACAGCATTATTCAGGCATATATTAAAGTAGAGATGCTTCTCTAGAACTCATCCTGCTAGGACCTGAAAACAGTAGGGAAGAATAAATAAAAAGGTGGGCAACAAATTAAACTTTCTATGCATGTACCTTAGGTAACTCTTATCATACAATTCTACTAATGCAGACTTTGTTCTGGGCCAAATAAAACAGTGGAAAGAGTAGTTCTGTAAAAAGAACTATAACATCTTCAAATTAATGCAATTTTAAATTCAACACAGTATCTAATTTATACACTATGCTGGATTATACTACATTACATTACATACAGATTGCCTTAGAAAATAAAGACATTTTTTGGTGAATACAAACTTGCACTTCAAATATTCTGCTTCTTCTGTCAAGGTAGTAATTCAGTAAACTTGAAAACTAATTTATATTAAGGCTTAAGGAAATAATAATTATTTAAATCTGACTTCTTAATTATTTTAATACTTACAGCTTCTGCTTCTGCTCTTGTCTTGAATGTAATTATTGCATGAAGTGAAGAGTCATCAATCTGACAATCCTCAATTTCCCCATATTGCTGTAAATAAAGTATTTCCTTTAAGTGTTTTGAAACATCTAAAATCCCCAACTGCATTAGAACAGTAGTAAGCATAATCCTGAATACATAGTAATTCGTACAGATTAAATGACTAGTCCTGTCTTTCAATCTCAGGTCTAATCCTATACTTTCCAGAATTAGTGACATTATGCATTACTTGAGAAATAATAGATACAACAATAGTCAGCCTGAGCTTGCGCACCAACCTTCCTTATTACTTCAACTTCAGGACAAGGTAAATTTGTTCTTAAATAGCATACTGAATCACCATGAAATTCTAGTATTATTTCTAAAAAAGAAGAAAAAAATGATTCAAAGAATTTAAGCAATTTTCCAAGCAGTCAAGCAAATTATCAAGGTAAAAGTCCAGGCCTTTTGACTACAAGTTTAACATTAGCTGAGCATGGGCTCACTTACTATGCACACCATATTATGGTGTACACAATTTAGAATACTTAAATACCAAGCATATTATAATACTATGCCTGATTGGGAGTTTGTTGCATTTTTCCCAAGATTTTTCTAAACAGTAATTTAATCACACAAATATTAGTTCTATGTATATTAATACTTTCCTTCTATCCCAAAATAAAACTACAACCACAAACTCATCAGGTACAGATTTCTGTGAACTAATTTAAACTTGAGCAAGGAACGTAATTTCTTCGGGATTCATTCCTTCATCAAAAAAAAAGGGGGGGGGGAGGAAATAATAGAGGCCATTCTTGGTGTCAACCGGACTGACTGGAATTAACAAAGGTCCATCCAAAGGCACACCTGTGAAGTTTGGGGGGGGGGTTATTTATTCTTATTCTTGGTTTTTTTCTTAATTAAACCATCTAAAGATGATCTTTGAGGTGGGAAAATACCGCTTTAATTTGGACTGTATCGTCTGCTGGCAGCCTACATAAGGAATACAGAAGAAGGAAGCTGGCTCTCTCTGCTGCTCGCTATCACTCGAGGAGTCCACTCCTCCTCTCTACCTTTGGGGATTCCAGTGTATATATATTGAGAAGCAGCTGAGACATTCAATCTTGTGAACTGAACTAACTACTGCATTCCTAGACCTTCTGTTAGCAGGACTAGGTGGATCGTCATCAGCATTCTAATAAATTCCTTCTCTTTATATAAGACTCATTCTCTAAGTTCTGCTCCTCTAAAGAACCCTGACACATCAGTGGTCATCCAAATAACTTCTAAGATCCTCTTTAAGTTTCAGCTGTTTTTATTTTACTATTATTACTGGTTTTTGGATAAATTTTAAAAAGCTTTTGCTAGCCACACTTATTCTGTCAATGGTCCTTTATCTCTCTCATACTAAGAGATAAAAAAGCTAAATTTTGGAATGTGTATTCTTGCTTAACCCTAATATTTTTCATGTGTAAATTACCACCACTAACTTAAGAGTTCAAATCTTCAATTTTATTAAACAATTCCACTCTAAGCTTCTGAATATTTATTTCTCAATGTCTTAGTGTCAGCAAAATACAATTATAACAAACTGGATTACTTTAGCATATTTATTGCTACTCTCCTAACTAGCTCAATAACTATACACAAGATACTGACATTCTCTGCATTTCCTTTCCTTTGTGAAAGTGGGATACAGAGCAGCTTATTTCCAGGCACCTTTCTAAGTTCTCATTCTTTACACCTCTAAATCCAGTAAGCACAGGACTCTCTAGAATCCTCAGCCTTAAAATATTAATCTCTTTAGTTACTTCAGAGACATCAATCTTTTTTTACTTCTTCCTTATATTCAGATAGTTATTAACTATATAAGCTTGGTATATGAGAGCCAAACACAACAATATAAATTTCCAAAAGATGAAAACATCTTGATGCCTGTTCTTCTTGTTCTCAGTTAGTTTTACTCATTGCTAAGCTTCCTCTGCTAGTCTTTTCATCTCATGACAGGGTCAAACACATCCCTCCAAGTCACTGACAGATGTACGCATTGTAAGTTGTAGTTTACTTCAACTGATTTGTGTCAAACCAATGTATCTAAAAGCTCTGAGAGTGTACAAACAACTAACTAGTCTTCCTTTCTCTGATGAATTACCAGAAAACGCAGAGTAATACTGATGTTTAGAAACTTAAGTTCCAGATAACACTAAAAACTGGAATAGTTAAGATGAAAGTGTACGGAAGGTATAATCTCCATTCTGATATTAGCCTAAAGAAACCCATGAAGTCCATATAAACAATGGATGAATAGGGTCTAGAATCCTATTTTAAGCCACTCTATCATTAGGTAAACTCTTAAATTACACCTTCGATCTGAATAAGACAATTTTTAGATCAGCCATCAAAAGTGTATCTTGTTTCTAGTCAGCTCTATTAAGAGCTTAATATTTTCTTTCATATATAAAAAAATCTAAATGGTCTATATAATGTAAAATTTTCCTTAAATTATCAATATAAACTTACTCATAAGTTCTCTCTCTGAAACAATGAACATTAAGTTATTAGGCACAGTATTTAAAGGCATATCTAGTTTAAGAATTGTAAGATTTTAGCTGGTTGGTGGAGACTCAGACTTATAATCCCAACAACTTGAGAGGCAGAGGCAGAAGGCTCTGAGTCTGAGGCCAAGCTGGTCTACAGAGCAAGTTCCAGGGCAGCCAGGGCTACACAGTAAAGCCCTGTCTCAATAAAAACAGTAAAAAGAATTGAAAAATTTCTCCCAAACAAACAAAAAGACACTGTTTCTATCTTATAACTAATAATAAAAGACTATACTATACATTAAGGAAATCCTGTGTTATCAGTGGGTTAATTACATGTCATTCTCACAACTGTTTCATTAATTATACCTATTAACCCAAGTAACAATTATTAGGATTTTTTTGCTAGGTGATGAGAAAGTACCGCAAAATGAGGAAGAAGATCTTCTCTATCACTCTCTGTAAATGCAGAAATCTCCAATGCTCTGGGTCGGTGATCTACCACAGCATGTCCAGGCACACCCCGTCCTCGACCTCTACCTCTGCCCCTGCCATGAGCTGTACCTCGACCTCTTGTATGAATTCCTCTACCTCGGCCAGATGAAAGAATTCCTCTTTTAGCAGCCTAGAAAGAGGAAAAGAAAGAAAGAAAGAGGTACAAAGGTTATACATGTGGTAATTAGGCATTTGAACCTCTAATTTGAAATGTCTAACTCTGTATTTCTGAGTTAGAGTTTCAGATTTTGAAATATTTTCATTGACTTTCTTCACTTATTGAGCATAACAAGTTTCAAATTAGAACAGTGTTATAATTACAAAAATGATTCAAAGCTTTTATGCTGTATGAGAAAGTGTAGATAATTACATAACATTAAAAAATTGTAAAATTATTAAATGTGTTCTCTTTATAAAGGTATTTAAAGTATAGGAATTATAAAATATTTTCAATTTGATTAATTACTTTCTGTCTCTTTCCACCAAATAGGTCCCAGGGAACTAATTCGAGTCATCAAACCTGTCAGCAGGCCAACTTCATACACTGAGCCATCTTGCCATGAGCCTGCTTCTTCCCTCCCCAGGCCATTCCCTAAGCCATCAAGGACACAGGCAAGAAGACTGCTAACTCTTGATCTCTTACTTAGTTCCTTGAAAAGTCTAGTTAATACAGACTGCAGCGCGACCTACATAAATAATAAACATATTTTACACTGAACTATACCTTTAACCCTTCTAGCTTTATATAATTTTCAAATAAATGCTCCTATTTCACTGACTGTTGACTCAACTGGTCTAGTAAGTTTTCTCAAATGCAGTATTTCGATCACACTATAGAACACAGAATACTAACATGCTCCTACACCATTCCTTCATTAAACAAATTCTGCACCAACACTTAGTATTAGCAGTCCTTAACCTCAAGTGCAATCTCAGGTTGTGCAGTTGCCAGTCATTAAAGTGCTTGGGCTTATGAGAACCTAAGCCCAAGCCCTGAGCAACCTACATGACGAGGGCATCTGCAGTGGTTTAAAAGAAAATGACTCCCACAGTCTCATAGGAAATGGCACTTGTTGGAGAAGGTATAGGATTGTTGGAGGACATGTGTCATTGGGCGTGAGCTTTGAGTTCTAAGATGCTCACGCCGCCCAGTATGTCACTGGGTGTTCCTGCTGTCTGTTGATCCTGACATAGAGCTCTCAGCTCTCTCTCCAGACTATATCTGCCTGCATGTCACTATGCTTCCCTCCACAATGACAATGAACTAAACCACTCTCAACTATGAGTGAGCCCCTATCAAATGCTTTCCTTTCTCAGAGTTGCCATGGTTATGGTGTCTCTTCAAAGAAACAGAAATTCTTAACTAAGACAACACCATAGTGTACATATGTAATCTCAGCACCAGGGAGACATAGACAGATTCCTGGACCTTCTTGGCTGGCCAAATCATGAGCTCCAGGCTCAGTGAATTCTTGTCTCAAAAAACAAAACAAAACACAATTGAAAAACAAATAATAAATAACAGTGGAGCTTGGGGAAGAAAGCCAACATTAACTTTTGGCTTCTGGCCTCCATATATGCATTAGCACCTATGTACACAGGCAAGATAAACACAAATACATATAAACCACATACACAAACTCAATTTCTAGACAGATATATTACTGAGATAGATTCTTGCACAAGACTTAGGTTCAATTTCAAGTACCCACATGGTGCTTCACAGTTCCAGGAGATCCAATATCCTCCCTGGCCACCATAGAACTAACTATTCATGCATGTGGTACACATACACCCATATGCAGGTAAACTTATTTGAAAAATAAAATAAAATTTGAAGTAACTCACCTAAAATTTGGTAACTAACTGAATATAGAAGTTGAACAAAAGAAGGCAACAATCAAGATTCCCCTCCATATTTCTAATTTGAAGAACTACACACATAAAATTTTAGAAGCAAGATAAACGCAATGATAAGCATGCTGATAAGAATATTTGACATCCAGATAAGCATATCAAATTCTGAGTACCAAAACTAAACATATAAAATCATATAATGCTAAATTAAATAAGTCAGGCACAGAAAGGCAACTACTGTAAGATTTAATTTACACACAGAATCTACAACAACCATCTCATAGAAACAGAAGGGGCTTTAGCAGGGGCTGTGTTGGTGTGGAGATTGGTAAAATGTTGGTCAAAATGTACAATGGAATAAATTGTATAGCATGTGAGTATAACATGGTAGATAGCATGGTGAGTAAGTACAAATGGATAGCAGATGACTGACTTGAAAAGAGCTAGTGAGGAAAATTTTTTTAAATATTTTAAGAATTTGAATGTGAGGTGATGAATGGATAACTTTGATAATTAAGTCCATGATATATACACGTACTGAAACATCATGTTATATACCATACACATATACCATTCTTAATTGAGCAATAAAAAATATTAAAATAAACAAAATAATAAATTTTAAAGGGGAAAGATTACTAAGATTAAGTATACTGGAAGTATGTCCTGCAGACTGTTAATGACACACAGATACTCCCTGAAAATTAAGCTTCTGCAAGCCTATAATTTGAAGATTCAAACTAAAAGCCTCCAAGAAATCCTATAGTCGAACAGCATATTCAATATGACCCTTTTCAAAATATATTTGATTTCAGAATCTTTGCTACAAATCTCTATTAAACTATGATGATGAGCACTATGGCATCTATTATATTACTACACATCTGAGTATTGCTGAGTCATCATAAAAGACCAGAAAAGACCATTTCACCTTTGGCTGAATTACAAGTCAAACACGGACAGTAAGATTTTGTGATATTTATTTACTAAAATCATATGTCAGAAATTTTACAATGATATTTTGTTTTATGCATCACTAATGGTATAAAATATAGACATGGAGAAAACAATTTTAAAACATAAGAAACAATGTTTTGGTAATCATATAGGTAAACCAGATAATATTTCAAGGGAATGCAAGTGTAGGCATGTTTAGGACATTTTCCAGCTTTTTATTACTCTCAGATAAGACATGGCCTAGGACATGTCTAATAGATGACAAAAGTTATTAAGTCTTTAATACTTTCACAGCACTAAACAAATTCCTATTGCACTGTAAAGTGAGAAGAAAAATCAGTGTCAACAAATTTTTAAGAAAATGTACTCAAATTAAGGAAAATAAGCTTAAAAAAAAACTTGATTGTATCAAGCGACAGTAAAGATAAACATTAATATAGTTTAGTATTTTGTAATATAATGCTAACTTTTAAACATTTTAGTAAATATTAAAGCTTTTATGTTTTATAACAGATCAATTTCATGGGGAGTTTCTCAAATAACCCAACTAAATTATAAGGTAGTTTATTTTCTCTTTTAAAACACCCACAGCACCACCTATAGGCAAAACTTAAATAAGCATGTGCTTAAACAGATTTACAGCTTTAAGTCTTTAGCAATTCAACTCAATATGCTTGCATGGCTTTAAACATATAAAGACTATTTCCATAGAAATACCTAAAAAGCCCAAAAGAAAAAGAGAACAGAAACAAAAAAGAAGTAAAATTCCCTTGAAATAGAAACACCAGGGTAAATAGGTAGAAGCAGCAAATTTCTCAGGCCTGCAAGATATCTCAGAGGGTCAAAGCACTAAGTCCAATATCCATGACCCACCGTGGGAAAAGGAGAGAACACAACCCACAGTTTTCTGACATTCATATGCAAATGAATAAACTAGCAAGCAAAAGTTGTTTTAAGAAAATATTCTCCGGCAGATTTATAAGCTTGGTCTCTTTCCTCACACAGACCCTAAAATCACATTTTCATGTTCATTTCATGTTAATTATAGTTTTACCTGACTCTTTCAAGAGAACTGTTAGCTGTAATAAAGCATACCTCCAGCTGCAATTCTGTATACTTTCTCCTAAGTTCAGTAACTTCTTCTCCAGCCTGCATCTTCTTATATAAATCCAATTCTGTATCAAGCAATTCTTTCTGCATCTGAAAAAGTCATTAATGCTTCAAATAACAATTAATATTCTAAACTTATGTAAAATTTTACAAAATACTTTTTCTCATATTGCATTTGTCTCTTTTTTTCTCTCCTTTTTTCGTATGGGCTAGTCTAGTCATACAGTCAAGATGCTCCTGTATTTGACCTCACAAATGTCAGGGCTAAAAGTATGTGTCACCATGCACACCAACATTTCTTTTCTATTGCATATTAGTAAAAATATCCTAGTTCTTATTGTCATTGATTTCCCTAAAATCCATTATCTATCCCACAGCCCACGTATGATATCTATGAACTGATAATGGAATAACACAGGGAAGAAACAAGAGCAGAGAGATAACAAGCAATCTATAGTGTTAGTGTGTCTTTATGGAGAGACACATGAAGACCTGAGGGTTACAAACAAGGAATGGTGATGGGAGAGTGCATTGGAGCCAGAGGAAGGAGGGAAGTCCCTGAGGCAGGAGGGAAGTCCCTGAGGCAGGAAGGAAGCCTCTTCCATGTATCTGTTTATGTACTTTTGAACCAGGCTAATAGTTACTTTAAAAAATGTTTTTTAAAGCAGAAGCTAGGAGAAAGGATTCAAAATTGAAATTAACAGAAATATAACTAATTTTATCAAATTAGCAGTATTTACAAAAAGAACTAGAAGTAGACCATCATAGTCTGATCTAATTTTTAATTGAATACAATTATTTGTAAAAAAATATAAATATAATTTGAATCCAACTTAATTGCTGAAATCAATACTGTAACAATTTTGCAACTATTCTGAGTGGATTAAAGGCCCATTTCAATTACTAAACTGATCTTATGAGACCAAGTTGTCCTGGAAATTGGTAGTAGAAAATGAATTTTAAAAAATAATAAGCATGTGATTTATATTAAAATCAGAAATATTAATATGACTTTATACACACACACCAACACATATGAAGTATAAATAATGTACCACCTATATTTTATTATTTATTTCTATCTGAAAACATCCTGTTCATTTGTTTAGATCATTCAGAGTAATTAATACACCTGAATTTGTCCCTTTGTAAATTCTTTTGGACAGTGAAGCTGGGGGAGTGCCTGTCATTAACCTTTCATATCACTAACTAGTTACAACTCATAGTTCAAACTTGACCATACAATTGAGACCCATATCACTTTGTCTCAAACTACTTTTCCATATCTATTCAGTCATTTTCTAGTAGCAGATTTCACAAGTGTAAGAAGCTATAGTCAGATTCTGAACAAAGCATATATCCTTAAAAAAAAAAAAAAACCTTAAAAATAGTGTTTGATAATTTTTATTTTAAAGCTCTTTTTCTGTAAAGACTTGTTTGTATTTATTATGTATGTGTGCACCATGTGCATTCAATGCACTTATAGACCAAAAGAAGGTGTGAGATCTTCTTGAACTGGAGTTACAGACAGTAGTTAGCTGTCAAGGGAGTGAGTTGAACATGGGTCCTCTAGAAGAACAGTAAGTTCCTTAACCACTAGGCCATCTCTCCAGACCCATACTTGATATCCTTTATAGCAAGTGTCATACAAATAACCAAACAGAATATACCTGAGTCTTCGTTTTTATACTTTTTGGAAGACAGCGTCCAGGAGATGTAGCTTTGACCTCATCTTTCAACTTTGTAATATTTTTTGTCAAAACCTCTAATGTTTTCATTATTTCTGCTTTGTCTTCAGACTTCATTGTTTTGTTTTTCTCCAGTTTTGAAATTAGCATCTGGCAAATTTTAGAACAGAAGTGTAAGAGATTTACTGATAACAAAACAAACACAGGAGAACAGCTAAAATAAATACTATGTTTAGTTCATTGTTCTCCACAAAACTGACAAAGTCTAAGATAGAAGACCAGACATGGTAGCTAATAATAGCATAACTTCAACCAATTTACTTTGTACTGAACTTTACTATTACTTGGCTCCCTTAGAACATAAGATCTGAACAAGAGAAGTACAATGGGAGATCACATGAAATTATGTTCTCCGAGTTAAGATAGCTTCAGTTTTTTATATGAAGCATTGTGATTTTGTTTTAATGAAGTATATCCAAAATAAGGCCATATTTCTAGGTTGATGTGGGATGTCCCTCTTTATGTTGTGAATATATTTTGTTACCATCTGTTAATAAAGAGGCTGCTTTTGGCCTATGGCAAGGCAGCACAAAGGCAGGCAGGAATGGAAGAGAGATAAAAGAAGGAAAAGGGGTAAAGTCAAGTTAACGCAGCAAACTGACCACCCTCAGAAGCAGGTAAAGCCATGAAACACATGTCAACACATAGATAGATTAATGAAAATGGTTTAAGTTGTGAAAGCTAGTTGATAATGAGCCTGAATTACAGGCCAAATGGTTTGTAATGAATATAAGCCTCTGAGTTTTTATAAGGGCTGCTGGACTGTGGGTGGGAGAGATTCTTCAGGACCGCAGGGCAGATGGTCAGAAAAACTTTATAGACTACTGCAGGTTTTCAGTCTTAATTTGTAGCCTAAGCTGGCCTCAAACTAAGCAATCTGACAGCCTCAGCCTCTGTAGATGCTGAGATTACAGTAATGCACCACTGTGTTCCAACATTTCTCCTGTTTTTACATTTTTCTACTAGCATTCATTACAAACACATCAAGAACTAATTTCTAATTAAATGTCATAAATTAGAGCATTCTGACCCCAAAAAATGTTATCCAAGAAATACTAGCGACATTAAGTAAGTTTTAAAGATTTACTTTATAATTGATGTGTATGTGCCTGTGCCATATGCATGCAGACACCCATGAAGGCCAAAAAAGGGGTGCTGGTACCTTGCAGCTAAAGTTACATGCTATTGTGAGCTGCCTTTTAGGGGTATAGGAACTCAAATTTGGGTCCTCTGGAATAATAGGAGCAAATATTTTAACCACTGAGCCATCTCTTCATGTCCACATGTAATTTGATTGTTTTATCAATTACATTAAAAAAAGAAAAAAGAAAAAATAAATTCAGTAATTCAGCCTAGTGTACCAAAATGCAAAAACAACAACAAATAAGGTTGATTTTTTTTTTCCCTTCATACTACATCTCTGAAATCTGGCATGTGATCATCATTTACACCTTCATTTGCACTAGACACATTCCAAACCACAGTCAGCTATGGCTACTGACCACTCTACCGTAATACACAGGAGCAGAGGATCCCAAGCTAATGAAGAACGTTATCAACAATGAGAAGATTTCATTTCATTATTCGCTACAAACTTATGAACTTAATTTCAATTTGTGGTGATCACCAGTTCCACATAACCTATACCCACTCTTCAGAAGTTTTTTCTCAGCTCCAATGGTAATAAATTCATACATAACAATGATATACTAAGTTTTACGCTTTTACCACTATCAATTACAGTAAATCTGCCTCTCACTATGAATTAAATAGGATAAATACAGTAAGAATAAAAATAGTGGTAATTTTGCCAAATATTTTACTATTTTACCTTCTGTGTTTCAATGTGTTTTTCTAAAATTTCTTGCTTCCTTTTTCTTACATCCTGCTGAAGTTTCAGTGCCTCCTAAAACAATCAAAATATTAGAGTGACTCTAAAGACAGAGCAATACAAGAAAGGCAGTTTTAATTGAAGCATGGCAACAAAGGCAATACACTAAGCTTTTATGTGTAAAGCTTAGAACACATATCCAAGTGTCAAAGATCAACAGAAGAAACTTCCCTTTACAGAAAAATGGGGAGGGGGACTTACTGCTACATACAGTTACAGGCAGATCAATCCATCTAGTCTTACCTTTGTTAAGTGCTTTTAGCACACTCGGGCATGCAGTCTTTCTATGTGCAGATTGTGTATGTCACACTATCTGTGCTTACCTGTTTCTTTTTCTGTGCTTCATTATTATCAACTGCAGGAGTAGAAACTAGTAAGGATTTCTGTGCAGCCTTCAAAGCAGCTGGATTATACACCGTTTTTGTAAGGCCAGTAGATGTAGACAACACCTACCAACACAAATTCAATTTCTTAAAAAAGACTGTTATCATTCATAATTTCTTAAGTCTTACTTTCTAAGAAACTCAAAACTTTAAAGCATTTCTGCTTAAAATTAGCATGCTGAACTAAATGTATTATGTAGTTGCAATTTTTAAAAATAACATTTCATGACTTGGAATGAATGGTTAAGAATAAAAAATGAGCCCTAAAATGAAGAGATCAAAAAATTCTTGGTGACAATATCTTTAACAACGAGCAAAGTCAAACATGTAAACCATAAAACTGAAGAGGAACTACAACTGCCCTTACTGGATTTCTCAGAAATGATGTAGCATTTGTGATTAACACGTATTGCTACTGAAGCAAAAAAGGGGGGAAACACAAGAGAAAAACTCATCCTATACACAATTCAGTGTGGCCACTATAATTTTATAGCATAACCAAGAATAAATGCAGCAATCGCTCGCTCTCTGTTCCCTCCAGGCCACGGTCTTCCTGCTCAGGTGATCTTAACCTCGGAACCCAAGCTCAGACGCAGCACAAGTCAAGGCACTGATTGTTTCTTTTCTGCCCAATTCTTAAAAACTTTATTCCTTAAGCGATGATAAAAATACTATTAAATATCGGTAGGTAATACTGTAACTATTAATAATAATAATAAAACCTGATGGTGATGTTTTCCTTCCTTCCTATCTACACTGCAAGACCCTTAAAACAAAAACCTAGTCTTTGTGATTCTTTATCACAGAATTATGAACTTCAGTTAAAGTAAACTTGAGAGGTGGGGTAACCTCAGTGTGCTCATACATAAAACTGGGACCTTCATCTTGATAGTATCGAAAATACAGATTCAAAGCTCTCTCCCTGAGCAGACATTATTGTTCACTTAGTTTACCACGGCACTATTAGTATCTACAGCGGTACAGCCACATCTGATAAATAATAAATATTTTTGTAGTAAGTTAAACAAATAATTACAGACTGAAGTAGAAGACCTTTTAAAACACAAGGTTTAATTTGTAAGAGAAAAAAAGGATAGTCTTGAAAAGGCTACTTATTTCCGTCACTAAGTTCTATGAGGTGACAGGGTACTTTAAAAAGATCGTATCAACAGATTCTATTAAACCCAAACAAGCATAGTCCATGAATTTCCAGAGGAAACATTATTGCTTTGAACGCCTTAAGAGCTCCTGGACTAAAACATGATACAAAAAGATGTAAGAGTATAAATGAGAAATATTACCCTATTCTTTAGTTACTATGTTAGCATCTGGCGTAGCATAAAAGTAGCAATCTGGAGACCACTTTCTAATCTTTCATCATGAAATTAGAGGAAAAAACAGGGGCAACTCAGTACTCTTCTAAGCATCCATGAATGTCTCAAAATCTAAATGAAATAAAAACTGTCATTATTCTACCTCCACAGAGCACACTTGATGTTTAAAAGGTAAAAGAAAATAATACTCTATTCGTTATAAAAATGTCATGTGAAACTTTCAAGGTTAAAAACTGTCACATAACCACTAACAGACATGAAACAGTAACTATGAAACATTTGCATTCTTTAGAATACAAAATACAGCTTTAGTTTTATAGTCTAACTTCATTGACTATTGTGAATAATTCTGGAGATCTTTGATGCTAGTTTACCATAACAATGCTAATGAATGAGTATACAAGAGACAACTTATGAGAAATACGAGTCTCACTGTTTTAAGTATATTTAACTACTTTAACTCTACCATTTCTTTATAAGAATTCCCTAACAGTTAAAACAGCTATAAGTAGAGAAATGTTCCATACTCAAATAACATGAACATGTATTGCGACCATATTTTCCAGCATCAAATACATATGATAAAATAATCTGTTTCACCATTAATACTTTTTTCACTGTGGTGGTGAAGGAATATTGCTTTTAAAACTAGCATTTCATATAAGACTAAGGTGAGTTTGCTCCAAGATTGTATCTGATAAGAATAGAGCACTCAGTTTTTTTCAGGCTATCTCATAACCTTATCCATATTTCTATCCAGTGATTTCCTTCCGTAAAAATAGGATGTATGACAGATATTCCACAGAGCCCCAATCTCAAGGACTCCTACTTAAAATTAAAGAAACAACAGCAAAGAGCTTACATTTATAACTTTATTTTCAACAATGGTGAAAAATAATACAAAGGTACTAAGATGTAAAATTAAAATGTCTTGGATATATTGAACTGTAGGACTAAAATATTGCTTTTTATTTGAATCTATTTAGTTCTAGAGTTTAGGTACTAGAAAAGTAAAGAATATTCACACTTCTCAAGATGTAAAATGTATCCAGGCATGTTGACATATGCCTCTGTAAATCCAGCACTTTGGAGCTGGAAGCACTGATAGTACATTAAAAAGCCAGCCTCAGAACTACATATGAAATTGAAGGTTAGCAGTACAGTACTACCATACTCAAAGACCTGGTTCGACCTCTAGCACTGTTAATAAATAAATTAATAAATACATTAAAAATGAAAATAGTGTAGGAAGCCAACAAATCCAACAAACAAGATTAAGTTACAATTCTCAGGAAGACAAAGCACGGCTTTGACAAGTAAACACAGTATGTTTGTTTTCCTTTTTTTCTTCATGTACTGCAGTTTTATATGTTAACACAATACTGGCTTAACTTCCATTGACCTAACTGTACTCACCCATTGTCTCCAACTGCTTGTAAGTTTATTTTGGATTTTCTACACATACAATAATTATGTCACCCTATATAAAGTTTTATTTCCTCCTTTAGAATCTTTATAATGGTTTATTTCATTTTATCACTTTACTGTATTGGTTAAATTCTAAAGAAAAAGACCTGAAAGTTACTAGAACATCTTTGTTTCATTTCACTCCTGACCTGGACAAGTGGGGGACATTCACTATGTTTTAGCAGTAATTTAATGTTAGTTCTGGTGAGTGGGGTGCAAACATTCTTAACTGAGGTAGGAAGTCTCTGTCTACTCCTACTTTTCAGAGTGTTAACTAGTTCACCAAATGTTCAGAAAGCAAGGTAGTCACGAAAGGTTTTCTTTTCCTTTACAATGCTAATATCAGTTAAATCATCTCGCATTTCTGAATTAAATCTTTCCTGGCTATGATGAATTATGTATTTTACATACACTGAAAATTATTACTTTATCTGAAGTATCTGTGCTGTGATATTCCTTTCTTATAATATCCTTGGTCAGGTTTTGGTAGAAATATAAACCCAGAAGATGAGTTAAAAGATAATCATGTGCTATGTATGATTTCACTAGAATCTCCTATGACTAAGACAAATGTGAATTCTATTCTCTAAATTGTTAAGAGATTATACTCCAATACATTTTTCTTTTTCATTTAGAATTTTTATACATGTATGTGTGTGTGTTTTGCCTCTATGTTACTTATATGCACGATGTGTATGTCTGCTGTCCAAGGAGGTCAGATGTGGGCACTGGATGCCCCAGACCTTCTGAAATTAGGATGGTTGTGAACTACTACATGGGTTCTGGGAAACAAACCTGAATTTTGTACAAGAGCAGTAAGTATTCCCAACTGCTGAGCCATTTCTCTGGTTCCCACATTTCCATTTCTTATATACAACATTACCATCCACACCTATCATTAATAAATGTAAAAACTGAACATTTTCTTGCTAAGGAATAGAGGGAAAGACTATTCTGTAAAAAAGTATGTACTATTTAAGATTATTATGAAATCATCTAAGCATCAATTTTAAAATAACTAAGGCTCAAACTAAAAATGTAAAAGAATGCAGATGTTAAAGTAGCTCTAGCAGGTATTTAAAGCAGAAAAGAGAAATTCAGTTCATTTTTTTAAAGTATCTAAGGTGCTATATATAGGAAGATTAATATGCTCAATGATTTTGATTAAGTATGTATCTATTCAGTAAAATAGAATATTTATTTACAATACAGAGATACGCACTCTATAACACTGGCCAAGTGAAGAAGTCTGGTGAGAACAGGATTTAAAGTTTCATTTTTAAAGTATTCTGAAGTATTCTGAATATATCCTAATTCTTCTCAACAATATTAGGTACTTTTAAAAACTTGATTTAATCAATAGTAAAAAATTACATTTGCCATGCATAATACATTGTGTATTTATGTGTGTATCACTTGTAAAATGCCTCATATTTTACATTGCCTCATATTTTTGTTGCATTAACACTTAAAGCCATGGTTATTAAATAAGACATGTATGTCTTTAATCCCAGCACTTGGAGAAAGGGGCAGGCAGATCTCTGTGAATCCAAGGCTAGTCTGGTCTACAGAGCACGTTTAGGACAGGTTCAAGTTATAAAAAGAAACTGTCTCAAAAAAGAAGGGGGGGGGCAACAAGAATGGATGGATGGATGGATGGATGGATGGATGGATGGATGGATAGATGGATGGATGGATGGACGGACGGACGGACGGACGGACGGACGGACGGACAGACAAAGTACCATGTTGTACTTCTGTCCTGAAATTATTTTACAACCACTAGTCATTATCTTCCTAACTTCCTTACCCTGGAGCCCTAGTAGACATCATTTACTCTGCTCCTTTTCATCTGACTTTTTCATCTTCCATACATGATAAAAGGAATTAATGATCTTACAAAGAAACATTTTAAACAAACATCAAGAAAAAAATTTATAATCTATAATCATTTTTGCTACAAACTCTAGTTCCAAGAATATGCAGCCAATCTTTTAAATAAGTCAAATTTTCCTGTAATCAAAAATAACCCAAGAATGTCTTCACAGAGGACAGTGTACTTACTGAATGAATGAACAAAATAACAAACCATGGGAGAAAACAGCTTTATGTATTCTACCAATCTTTGGATTTGATTAGTAAAACCGTGTATCAAATCAAAATTTAAAATCAAAAGCTATTAGCACTTCTATTTTACAGTCAAGAGAATTTGTTCAATGTCATCTCCAATGGCAAAATAAGAAAGAAAAGTGTAGGCAGAGTCCTGAACCCCACCACAGGAAAGTGTCTATATGAAATGTAACTCAACTTCCCATTTTAAAAAATTCCAAATGGAAATGTTAACTTCCACTTTGAAAACTGGATAATATAAATCTCAAATTTAAAACAAAATTCAGTAAGGCAGGCAGTGGTGGTAGGTGGTGGCACACGCCTTTAATCCCAGTACTCGGAAGACAAAGGCAAATGAAGTTCAAATCCAGTTTGGTCTACAGAGTGAGTTCCAGGATAGACAGGACTACACCAGAGAAATCAACCCTGTCTTGAAAACTCCCAAATAAAAAATTTAAAAATGAATGACCATCCTATAATGAATGAATTTAGTATCTAAAACTGGTATAGTAGACACCAGGACTTTAGATGGGCAGGGTAATGCACTCTGGGAGAACTACCACAAAAGAGTTAGAGCTAGACTGAGATACAGCAACACGAGAAAAAACCAGAAGAAACTAGCAGAGAACAAGACAGAAATCTTGGGTTTGAGGCCACAAGACAACACAAAGAGAGCTACTCTTCAAGGTAGATGCACAGCACAGCATAGCACAGGAAGAGCCACCATTGAGGGGAGGAGTGTGAACTGTGAACAATCAACAAACAC